>CM060687.1:204274547-205517886 GCA_030686995.1 Artemisia argyi | reverse complement strand
GTTAACGATTCATTTCAACAAATTACTAAATCTACAGTTAATTGGAGTAAAACTAGAGGTGGCAAATAGGTTGGGTTGGGTCGGTTTGGGTCATGGGTCAAATGGGTTATGGGTCAAATGGATCATGGGTCAAATGGGTCATGCTTAAGAATGGGTTGAATGGGTCATGGGTCAAAACGGGTTAGGTCGGATTGGATCGGGTCGACTCGTTTCATTTCCACTGTAATCATGCTACTATACTACTATAGTATGTTTTGTCCGTTTTTTTACGTTTTAGTATGTTTTTTACGTTTTCGTCATTTTTTTACGTTTTCGCCCGTTTTCTATGTTTTTGTCCGATTTTTTACATTTTCGTCAATTTTTTTTCGTTTCGTCCGTTTTTTTACGTTTTCATCTGGCTTTTTACGTTTTCGTCCGTATATTTATTTTTTCGTCAGTTTTTTTACGTTTTCGTCAGTTTTTTCACGTTTTCGTCCGTTTTTTTACGTTTTCGTTTGTTTTTACGTTTTCATCAGTTTTTTTTTACGTTTTCGTCATTTTTTTTACGTTTTCGTCCGATTTTTTACGTTTTCGTCAGTTTTTTTACGTTTTCGTAAGATTTTCTACGTTTTCGTCTGATTTTTTACGTTTTTGTCCGATTTTTTACGTTTTCGTCAGTTTTTTCACGTTTTCGTCTGTTTTTTTACGTTTTCGTCCGGATTTTTACGTTTTCGCCGGTTTTTTTTTATGTTTTCGTCAGTTTTTTTTACATTTTCGTCAGGTTTTTTACGTTTTCGTCGCTTTATTTACGTTTTCGTCCAATTTTTTCCGTTTTCGTTTGATTTTTTACGTTTTCGTTCGGGGTTTTACGTTTTCGTAAGTTTTTTTACGTTTTCGTCAGATTTTTTACATTTGCATCAGTTTTTTAATGTTTTCGTCTACTTTTTTACGTTTTCGTCTGATTTTTTCACGTTTTCTTCCAATTTTTCACGTTTTCGTCCGTATATTTATTTTCTCGTCAGTTTTTTCACGTTTTCGTCCGTTTTTTTACGTTTTCGTCTGTTTTTACGTTTTCGTCTGTTTTTACGTTTTCATCAGTTTTTTTTACGTTTTTCGTCATTTTTTTTACGTTTTCTTCCGATTTTTTACGTTTTCGTCAGTTTTTTTACGTTTTCGTAAGATTTTCTACGTTTTCGTCCGGTTTTTTACGTTTTTGTCCGATTTTTTATGTTTTCGTCAGTTTTTTACACGTTTTCGTCCGTTTTTTTTACGTTTTCGTCCGTTTTTTTACATTTTCGTCTGTTTTTACGTTTTCGTCAGTTTTTTCACGTTTTTGTCCGTTTTTTTTACGTTTTCGTCCGTTTTTTTTACGTTTTCGTCAGTTTTTTTACGTTTTCGTCCGATTTTTTATGTTTTCGTCCGTTTTTTTACGTTTTCGTCCGATTTTTTTACGTTTTCATCAGTTTTTTTTACGTTTTCGTCAGTTTTTTCACGTTTTCGTCAGTTTTTTTTTTACATTTTCGTCAGGTTTTTTACGTTTTCGTCGCTTTATTTACGTTTTCGTCCAATTTTTTCCGTTTTCGTTTGATTTTTTACGTTTTCGTTCGGGGTTTTACGTTTTCGTAAGTTTTTTTACGTTTTCGTCAGATTTTTTACATTTGCATCAGTTTTTAATGTTTTCGTCTACTTTTTTACGTTTTCGTCTGATTTTTCACGTTTCTTCCAATTTTTCACGTTTTCGTCCGTATATTTATTTTCTCGTCAGTTTTTTCACGTTTTCGTCCGTTTTTTACGTTTTCGTCTGTTTTTACGTTTTCGTCTGTTTTTACGTTTTCATCAGTTTTTTTTTACGTTTTCGTCATTTTTTTTACGTTTCTTCCGATTTTTTACGTTTTCGTCAGTTTTTTTACGTTTTCGTAAGATTTTCTACGTTTTCGTCCGGTTTTTTACGTTTTTGTCCGATTTTTTACGTTTTCGTCAGTTTTTACACGTTTTCGTCCGTTTTTTTTACGTTTTCGTCCGTTTTTTTACATTTTCGTCTGTTTTTACGTTTTCGTCAGTTTTTTCACGTTTTCGTCCGTTTTTTTTTACGTTTTCGTCAGTTTTTTTACGTTTTCGTCCGATTTTTTACGTTTTCGTCCGTTTTTTTACGTTTTCGTCCGATTTTTTACGTTTTCATCAGTTTTTTTTACGTTTTCGTCAGTTTTTTCACGTTTTCGTCAGTTTTTTTTACATTTTCGCCAGGTTTTTTACGTTTTCGTCGCTTTATTTACGTTTTCGTCCAATTTTTTCCGTTTTCGTTTGATTTTTTACGTTTTCGTTCGGGGTTTTACGTTTTCGTAAGTTTTTTTACGTTTTCGTCAGATTTTTTACATTTGCATCAGTTTTTTAATGTTTTCGTCTACTTTTTTACGTTTTCGTCTGATTTTTCACGTTTTCTTCCAATTTTTCACGTTTTCGTCCGTATATTTATTTTCTCGTCAGTTTTTTCACGTTTTCGTCCGTTTTTTACGTTTTCGTCTGTTTTTACGTTTTCGTCTGTTTTTACGTTTTCATCAGTTTTTTTTACGTTTTCGTCATTTTTTTTACGTTTCTTCCGATTTTTTACGTTTTCGTCAGTTTTTTTACGTTTTCGTAAGATTTTCTACGTTTTCGTCCGGTTTTTTACGTTTTTGTCCGATTTTTTACGTTTTCGTCAGTTTTTACACGTTTTCGTCCTTTTTTTTTTACGTTTTCGTCCGTTTTTTTACATTTTCGTCTGTTTTTACGTTTTCGTCAGTTTTTTCACGTTTTCGTCCGTTTTTTTTTACGTTTTCGTCAGTTTTTTTACGTTTTCGTCCGATTTTTTACGTTTTCGTCCGTTTTTTTACGTTTTCGTCCGATTTTTTACGTTTTCATCAGTTTTTTTTACGTTTTCGTCAGTTTTTTCACGTTTTCGTCTGTTTTTTTACGTTTTCGTCCGGATTTTTTACGTTTTCGCCAGTTTTTTTTTTTATGTTTTCGTCAGTTTTTTTTACATTTTCGTCAGGTTTTTTACGTTTTCGTCGCTTTATTTACGTTTTCGACCGGTTTTTTCCCGTTTTCGCCCGGTTTTTCGCGTTTTCGTCCAATTTTTTCCGTTTTCGTTTGATTTTTTACGTTTTCGTTCGGGGTTTTACGTTTTCGTAAGTTTTTTTACGTTTTCGTCAGATTTTTTACATTTGCATCAGTTTTTTAATGTTTTCGTCTGATTTTTCACGTTTTCTTCCAATTTTTCAAGTTTTCGTCTGTTTTTAAGTTTTCGTTGGTTTTTTTACTTTTTCGTCATTTTTAACGTTTTCTATCAATTTTGAAAACGTTAAAAAAAACCGTCAAAAACGTGAAAAAACTGGCGAAAACGTAAAAAAAACTGACGAAAACGTAAAAAAAACGTACGAAAACGTAAAAAATCGGACGAAAACGTAAAAAAACTGACGAAAACGTGAAAAAAACCGGGCGAAAATGTAAAAAAATAAACGAAAACATAAAAAATCTGACGAAAACGTAAAAAAACTGACGAAAACGTGAAAAAAACTGACGAAAACATAAAAAATCGGACGAAAACGTAAAAAAAACTGACGAAAACGTAAAAAATCGAACGAAAACGTAAAAAAACTGACGAAAAAGTAAAAAATCGGAAAATCAGACGAAAACGTAAAAAACTGACGAAAACGTAAAAAAAACTAGCGAAAACGTAAAAAAACTGGCGAAAACATAAAGAAACTGACGAAAACGTAAAAAAACGGACGAAAACGTGAAAAAACTGACGAAAACGTAAAAAAACTGACGAAAACGTATAAAATCAGACGAAAACATAAAAAATAGACGAAAACGTAAAAAAACTGACGAAAACGTAAAAAATCAGACGAAAACGTAAAAAATCGGACGAAAACGTAAAAAAACTGACGAAAACATAAAAAAATCTGGCGAAAATGTAAAAAATTGGACGAAAACATAAAAAAACTGACGAAAACGTAAAAAATTGTACGAAAACCTAAAAAATCGGACTAAAACGTAAAAAAACTGACGAAAACGTAAAAAATCGGACGAAAACGTAAAAAAACTGACGAAAACGTAAAAAAACCTGACGAAAACGTAAAAAATCGGAAAATCAGACGAAAACGTAAAAAACTGACGAAAACGTAAAAAAACTTGCGAAAACGTAAGAAAACTGGTGAAAACATAAAGAAACTGACGAAAACGTAAAAAAATGGACGAAAACGTGAAAAAACTGACGAAAACGTAAAAAACTGACGAAAACGTATAAAATAAGACGAAAACGTTAAAAATAGAAGAAAACGTAAAAAAATTGACGAAAACGTAAAAAATCGGACGAAAACGTACAAACTTATAAAAAAAAAAAAAAAAAAAAAAAAAAAAAAGACACATAGTGGTGGTTGAGTTATCATCCGACCCTTAAGTGACCCATTCGACCCATTTGTTGATTCACATAAGTCTAATTGTTGACCCATTTGACCAATTTCTTTGTGAAAGGGGTAACCCAATCCAACCCATAAGTTGTTATTTTTGACCCAAACCAACCCATTTTTCTTTAAATGGGTTGTGATTGCCACCTCTAAGTAAAACATAGGCTAAAAAGTGTTCTTTCCACTTAGACAAATACAAAGAACATTTAAACTAGTTTTATAATCAATTGTTATTAAATTGATCAACTAGCAATGAAAAATATTCTTTTTTTTTTTTTTTTTTTTGAACAATGAAAAATATTCATTGATTTGTCCTCACATGTGTCATTTGCATTTGGGTTTTTGTCACATGTGTCATTTGCATTTGGGTTTTTGTATTTATCATTTACTCCTAACAGCTCAATTATCAATTTATGAAGTGATAAAGATGATTTTTTTTTATTTTTTTATTTTCTTTTTAATAGAGATAAAGACTAGCTAACAACCCTATAAATGAAATAGATTTATACTATATATTTCAATTTTGGATGTACTTGAATTTCTGAAATTTTCTGTCAGTCATTTCACACCCATTTTATTAACATAATAGACTTTAATTATAATTTATCGTAGACCATCAATTAAAAACAATTAAGCATCCATCATGTATGAAACTGTCAGTGCATATGTCATCCATGAAAAAAAAAATGTAGTTCATATTTGCAGATGCTTAATCTAAAACAACACACCAAAATTCTCTATGTTATCTGATAACACTCCTTAATTCAGTCGATCTATTTCTTGTATTTTTTTTCCTCTCAAAGTCCCTCCTAAGAATCAGTCACACATATTTTTGACGATGACAAGATCTATCGCAACATGGAGCACTTGTAACTTTAATAACATATGGCATCATAAATATAACTGATGAAATGCGTAACTGAGGATATATAGTTACTTATAAGAAACGTGCATCCACCTTTCAACAATTCAAGTTATGCTACAGTTTTTATACTAGTTGTTATAAGATAATTTGTATAAATCAGATTTTCATTAGCGCTCCATGGTAAAGACAAACTAGTTATATGAACAATAGTGCTATGAACCCTGTGTGTAAAAGTATTGAAGTACACCTGAATGCTCTAAGCTAATAGAGTCCCTTATAAGTCTTACGAGATCAAATGCAATTTCATACAAAAAGAGCTGTAACATATCATTTTATCTTTGCTGTAACATATCGAGCAACTCCATCTTTAGATAGAAAAATTCTGACCAGAAGCATGTTCACTCCTTGGCTTAAAATATCGACATAAAAACATGGTACTCTATAGTGGTGAGTGAAACAATGCGCAGGTTGTGTAATGAGTTAGGGGCTGGAACAGGATTCATACGGGTCAACCCAAAACATTTTTTTGTCAGAATTTCTAGAATTTTATAGATAATTAGTGTGACTATGATCAAGAAAACTGTATTTTTACATCAATAATCCCATCTTTATGAAGTTTGATGCATTAAAGCTACAGCCTGGGAGACTTTCGGCCTGTTTCTGACCCGTTTTGTTCTAAGCGAACAATTTTAATTAAAAAGTTTTGCCCATTAGAGGTATAACCTAGCCTGAATTGATCCATCCATATGTCAATGGGTCAAAATTGACAGGTATAATATGAAATTATTATTATTTTTGTGTCAAGAGACTACCTGGAGCACAGGTCACAGCTGCAAGAGCACGACCCGGTTGACCAGCAATAACATCATAGCAACATCTGCAAAGAGTGGGGTGATCAAGAAAAGAACCAACTTGTTTCAAGAAGTTCATATTTTGAACCTTCTGCAAGTGAAATGCCAATCCATATTTTCTTCTCTCTTTGAACCAAATTATATCCAGAATATGGTACCTTTTCATTTCATCAATTGGTGCATCCTCAAGGTAGAAAGAATCTCAATCTACACTATCGCCAACTAGCAATGGAATATAGTCATTGAAAATTCATTATTATGAAAGACAAGTCCAAAACAAAATCACATTTAAAAGTGTCATAATCTTACCACCAACTCAAGTTAAAATATAAACACACTCAGAATACCACAAAATAACCATACAGTTGGTATCTCTATGAACATTCAAAAATTACCATCTCCTTGATTATTACTAATGTTAATTAACCACTATGAAAGGAAGTCAGCATATCACAATTCCCTTATATAAGAAATAGGTTTCATAGGTGCTACTAGTTTATCCAATTTTGCTGAATAAAAGCCAAAAATCCACTAAAAAAGGCCATTCTCTTAAAGGCCATTTAAGTCCATATAATATTTCTATCCAACAACAAGTCCAAAAGATCTCATGATATGACCAAACAGTTAGTTTGCAACTAAGTTAAAGATCTCAAGTTTCGAAGATCAAAACAATAATATTATGCCAGTTATACATACTTAATACTTGTACATGAGATGGAGTCCATTCTACTTGATTGATCGCACTCATAGCAGTCTCTATTAATACTTCAATAGACACAAACCATTGTTCGCCAATCATATGGAAACTTATGCTCTACAAAGATAGAGAATAATGGCATTTAGTTATACTATTTACATGGCATCAAAGGAACAAAAAATTAATAAATAAATAAAGTAGTTTATAAATACTTCCGGGTGAATGATATGACTTACTGTAAGGTTATAGCATGACAATGAATGAAAGTCCATCTAAGTGATCTATTCCAGGAGGATTGTCGTCACCAATTACATCACGTCCACTAAAGATCCCAGCTTCTTCAGTGAGCTTTTCTTCATCGTCGAAACTCAATGATGCTAAAAGAAGACGATTCTGTAGATGATGAACAGCGTATCAGTGACAGAATCTGAACACTTTTGTAGGATAAGACTAGTGAATAATATGAACATAAGTACTAACAAGAAAATAAAAATATAATACTTTGACTAACTATAAAATTCGATCCAATATTAGATTAAAAATCTCATCAGTTTCATGATTAGGATATCGAACATGCATACGAAGATATCAAGAGGACAAGATAATGGTGTACGAGTTCTTCTCAAGAGCAGATAACAAGGTCAACAAAGAAATGTCAAAAGACCATTACATTTATGAGTATCAGAATACTACTACGCCGTATCACAGGCTTGTTCAAGTACAAATACAATCAAGAGAAAAGTTCAATACGAAACAATATTTATCTAAAGTACAAACAAGAAGAGCTCAACCATCAATCTATTTTAAATCTAACGGTCTAGATTAATCCTCATTTTAATATATCTAATTATTAAAGGGCACTTTGGTAATATCATCCGAACACTCCCCAATAACAAATTAGCTGTTAACCAATTCCTTTCATTCCACTTTCCTTAAATTAACCACTACCACCAAACAGATCCGGCGGCTAGATTTAAAGCAGTAAAATGATTTTTAAGATTTTTATCAAGAAATTGGGGATTTAAGGTTTAGTGAGTATTTTTAACAATTGATTGAGGGGATTTGTTCGGAAGCCCCTACTAATCACTCGACCATGTTCAATCTCATCAGAACAATAACCTAAAAGTGTTAATCGAATGAGTAGGGTTTGGTATAAGAGGTGGTTTGTGAATGTGAATTTGAAGGTGTTTAATGTTGTGTAACGATGGAGGGTGAGGAGGCGGGTTATAAGGTTGACTTATTCGGGGTCAGGGTTGAATTGGATTGGTGTAATGAGTGATGTTGATGATGATGGAAGTGAGAATACAAGCGAGCGGTAGTGGTGAAGCTTGGTATATGGATAGTTTGTTTGAACATTGGATTTTGTTGTTGTCAGGTTTGAAACTTTGAATGGAAGTGAAGTTTGGTAAGTATTTGACTTCCTTCATTTAAAAGAAAGAGTTTAAGTTACAAAAGGTCCCTTGTCTTTAGAATTTATTCAATACTTAAATGTATAAACTATCACCACTTTGAATTAAAAATTATATTAGGTGATGTGGTAGTGGTGAATTTTAGAGTGAGATGAAAAAGATGGTAAATGATATGATTGTGGATTTTTGGTTTTAAAAGTTGTAGTGGTGAATTTTTGGTTTTATAAAAGTAACTTGAGAGAAGTGAGATTAATTTTGACTTGGGTTCTAGTGTATTTTGTACTTCCATTTTATGTAAAGCAAAATGAAAATCACATGAAAATTATACAGAATCCTATGGGATTTATACTGAATCCCATGTGATTCTCTCTGATCGCTTGTGATTCATAATGAATCCATTGTGATTTCATACAGAATCACATAGGATTCACAATGAATCCAATGGATGCACCAAAGAATCCCTTGTGATTTCATACAGAATCCCATGGGATTCACAATGAATCCCATAAGATGCACCAAAGAATCTCATGGGATTCATACTGAATCCTTTGTGATTTATCGACAAGATAAATCATACATAATCCCGTGAGATTTTTCTGGACGGAAATTTTGAAGAAAAAAAAAAGTTTTGTCTTTTTACGAATCCCGTGGGATTTTTCTAGACGAAAATTTTGAAAAAAAAATCGTCTTTTTATGAATCCCATGGGATTTCTTTACGAATCCCATGGGATTTTTTTTTACGAATCCCGTGGGATTTTTCTGGATGGAAATTTAAAAAAAAATATCGTCTTTTTACGAATCTCATGGGATTTCTTTATAAATCCCGTGGGATTTTTCTAGACGGAAATTTTGAAAAAAAAAATCGTCTTTTTTCGAATCCCGTGGGATTTTTCTGTACCAAAATTTTGAAAGAAAAAAAATCGTCGAAAATTTTGAAAAGACGTTGACGTGACATGTCATATACTCACATGTTAATTCTAAAAAAAATAATTAATTAACTTATTTTTAGTAAAGTGCTTGTTAATCCGTATAAAATAAAATTGTATCATAGAAAAAGTTGTAATCATGATGACATAAGAGAATGATTGTCATATAAAATACGTCTTCTTACAAATCCCATGAGATTTTTACGAATCACATGGGATTTTTACGTATCCCGTGGGATTTTTCTGGAGGGAAATTTTGAAAAAAAAAATCGTCTTTTTACGAATCTCGTGGATTTTTCGGGACGGAAATTTTGAAAAAAAAAATCGTATTTTTACGAATCCCGTGGGATTTTTCTGGACGGAAAATTTGAAAAAAAAAATCGTCTTTTTACGAATCCTGTGGGATTTGTATGGACATAAATTTTGAAAAAAAAAATCGTCTTTTTACAAATCCCATGGGATTTTTACGAATCCCATGGGATTTTTCTGGACGGAAATTTTGGAAAAAAAAATCTTTCTTTTTACGAATCATGTGGGATTTCTTTACGAATCCCGTGGGATTATTCTGGATGGAAATTTTGCAAAAAAAAAATCGTCTTTTTACGAATCCCATGGGATTTTTACAAATCTCGTGGATTTTTCTGGACGGAAATTTTGAAAAAAAATCCTCTTTTTACAAATCCCATGGGATTTTTACGAATCCCGTGGGATTTTTCTGGACGGAAAATTTGAAAAAAAAAATCATCTTTTTACGAATCCCATGGGATTTTTACGAATCCCATGGATTTTTACGAATCCTGTGGGATTTGTCTGGACATAAATTTTGAAAAAAAAATCGTCTTTTTACAAATCCCATGGGATTTTTACGAATCACATGGGATTTTTCTGGACGGAAATTTTGAAAAAAAAAATCATCTTTTTACGAATCCTGTGGGATTTCTTTACGAATCCCGTGGGATTTTTCTGGACGGAAATTTTGCAAAAAAAAAAAAAATCGTCTTTTTACGAATCCCATGGGATTTTTACGAATCACATGGGATTCTTACAAATACCATGGGATTTTTACGAATCCCGTGGGATTTTTCTGGACGGAAATTTTGAAAAAAAATTGTCTTTTTACGAATCTCATGGGATTTTTTACGAATCCTATGGGATTTTTACGAATCCCGTGGGATTTTTCTGGACGGAAATTTTGAAAAAAAAATCATCTTTTTACGAATCCCATGGGATTTTTTACGAATCCCGTGGGATTTTTCTGGACGGAAATTTTGAAAAAAAAATCGTCTTTTTACGAATCCCATGGGATTTTTTCGAATCCCGTGGGATTTTTCTAGACGGAAATTTTGAAAAAAAAAAATCGTCTTTTTACGAATCCCTTGCGATTTTTCTGGACGAAATTTTGAAAAAAAAAATCGTCGAAAGTATATAACAATGCATATCTATAGAAAGATAATTTTTTTCTCGTCGCGATGGTGTATTTTTCGTAGCTTGAAGATTTACCGTTTGAAAGATATGTTGTTTCTAAAAAAAAGGTGAAAAGTGGTTTTTATATTAAATGAGCTAAAATGTCAATTGCTTTGTTATTTTTTGATTTGACCTTAGGCACTAGATGAAAGATGGATGAATGGTTGAGATTGACTTATTTGTTTTTTAAGTGATACTTGTTTTGCATAGATCTCACCTCATACAATCAAACAATCATGATAAAAGTATAAACCCCATCTCTCATAAGTCAAAACACACATATGAACTTTAAGCATCTTAAACCATAAACAGAGCAACAAAAAGGGTTCCGGTTATAATGACATTTGTAGCTACAATTAATTGGATTTCACTTCATAAACATTGAATCCTCCACTAAAACAAAGTCAATTAAATCAACAAAACAATGTGGTTATCAACAACAAGTCACATGGGCCTAAGCAACATGACCAACTTGTATCACTATTCAAGTAGACATTTCATCAAACAGTTGCTATACCATCATCTTGATTACTACAAATGTTGATCAAACTATAAAAACTATCTAAAGCAAAACTGTGTATTATCACAACATGTGATGCTCACTTTGATGACAGATACATTTCAGGGTTGCCACTAGTTTATCCGATTTCGCTCAATAAAAACCGAATCTCCATTAAATAAAAGGCCATTTTGTTAAATACGATTCAAGTCAACAAAACAATTCTAACAAGCAACAAGTCTCAAAGGGTCTCACTAACATGACCAATTTACAACACTATTAAAACGAACATTATATCAAACAGTTGGTGTGCAACTCAATTTTGTTTGTTATGGACCCACAATACAGAAGCATATACATATTTCAAGATTTTTGTTGGTGCGAATACTATACGCAAGTTTCAAATGAATAAAGGCTCTTGCAAAGCATACTTTTTACAATTAAGTTGCATAGTTTTATACATCAGTTCAAATTAGCATTTGTTAAATACTTAAATGTTATATTAAAATTAGAGTAAATTACACAGATGGTCCATGTGGTTTGCATTGACTTTCACCATTGGTCCCTTAACTTTTTTTTGCACAAACAATCACTATCTTTGAAACTCTTAACACATGCAGTCCTTTGATCAAACTGACATTAAGTTTAATCGTTAAAGTTCCTCATGTGCAAGTCACATGATGGTAAAATAGTCTTTTTACTAGTCTTTTGATCCCAATAATACCCCCACCATATTTCTACATCCCTTTTCTCTATTTTTATCCACTTACCTCTCCATTCACTATCTCCACAACAATCCTCATTTTTCTCTTTTCTACCTTCATATCCACAACAATCATCATCTAAAATTATTACAAAATCAAAAGACATATATAATAAAGACCAAACCTAAAAGTATGTCAGTACTTTGCAAAATATTGTTGTTATTAGTCCATAAAAAACATTTTTCGTATATACATTATAATCCCAAGATACAATCTTTATAAACTTATCATCACTCATACCTCTTGAACAATTAGATATTTCTACTAATACAAGACTTGTTTTTGCTTATTCCAAGTCTTTCTACCATTTTTAAAAATGCATGCAAAATCCATAAGAAAATAGGATGTTTGATTGTTGCTGTTGTCAACACAACCAAACAATTATGACGTAGCCATTTGACCTCCCCACTACTCAAGAATTCATCCAATATCACTTGAGAATGATAAATAGAAAAGGTTGAGCAATGATAATTAAGTGGGGCAAAAAAGGAACGAAAAAGACCAATTTACCCTCATGTGACTTGCACATGAGGGGCTTTAATGGTCAAACTTAACGTCAGTTTGGTTAAGGGATAGCGGGTGTTAAGAGTTTTAGAGTTAGTAACTGTTTGTGCAAAAATAAATAAATAAATAAAAAATAAAAAAATAATAATAAAAAAAAGAGGCCAAGGGTGAAAGTCAATGTAAACCATAAGGACCATCTATGTAATTTACTCTTAAAATTACATTCTATGTGTAGCAAAATGTTTGAGTATGTTATTTGAAAAAAAAAAGTTTTAACTATGTGTGAGCTTTGAGTTACATCATTTTCTTTGGGTTTCATGAAATATTATAATCCTTTTAGATACTTATACTTAAAGTTTCATGTTATTAATTGAAAGTAAGAACTTCTAATGTTTGTTTAATATCTATTCATCTTTTAAACAACCCTTTCAACTTATGTTGGATAAAATTTGATCGTGTTATTTGGCATAGATATAGATAATAATTATTATGTTTCCTTAATTCTGGTTAGATACTATAACATAAGCCTTAATTTTGTAGTTTATATCGATACTTATGAACTTATATAAGTTTATGATATCGTAATAATAAATTTATATAAGCCCACAAGTCTCAAAATAAGCTGGAAAACTATAAACCGAAATCAAATAATCTCGTAAGCCCACATATAAGCCAAAACAACACCCCATAAAAAACTTTTATGTTTAAGCCCAGTATGTGATAGTGTGAATGAGCATAAAACTACTTCTTCACTACAAAATTACAAACAGTAAAAAAAAATAAAAAATAAAATAAAATAAAAAAAAAAACACGTGCAAAATTTCCCTCAATATGCCTCACTTTCCCTCAATTAAATAACTCAAAATTTCCCTCAATTATTAAATCAGGTGCAAAAAAACACGTACAAACAGCAAAACAACAACCAAAAACTACTCAAAATTTCCCTCTAAAAAAAACCCCCAAAGTTTCATCAAATCCCAAAAAACAAATTCAAATTGCCTCCACTTTTCCCCCAAAATCAAAACCCTAAACCTAACCTTTCAATCCTGCAGAATTAACCTTGAATTCACAAAAAGTTCACATTTTTATGTAATAATTCCAATCTTTTCACAAAACCCATCTTTTAATTTCATCAATTTGTAAATTTAAAGAATTTTCTTACAATCAATGCTTATCTCAGAAAGGCATAAGCAGGTTTAATTACAATCCCAAACACCCCCGTACTCTATCACTCCCTTCTAATCCATGGATATATAATTTTTTTAGCAGTTTGATTAGCTCACGTGGTTATTTAAGTACCTTAATTAATCATTTAGGTTCCAATAATAGCAATGGTGATGGGTGAGAAGGGTCTGATGTCTCGAGTACTCTGCTCGAAATTTGGTGGATATTTGATGTTGGGTTTATTAGTATTGATGTGGGAATTGGGATTGTTGACTTTTGAGTTAAAACTGTTATGATGTGTTAGTATACTGAATTTTTTTGGATTTCTGCTTACATAAACAGCTTATCTTCGTATTTCTTTTTTTTAAGCAGATGATGAAATGTGACTATGCTTATCTACTTAGTTTTGGGTAAATAAGCTCTTTGTAATTAGCAGTTTTAGTTTAGGATGAAATGTGAAGTATATGCAAGTATAATAATATTTAGGGGCGTGTTTGGGAATTGGGATTTGCTAATGCATACGTGTTATCAGATGAAAAAAGGCTTATGCTTATGATATCGTTAGAACTCTTATGATGTGAATGCAGTTTCTTCTGATTGTATACTGAATCATCAATCTTTTGACTTGTAATGGGATTGTTTCAGAATTTGGGTTGTTTTTATAACAGATCATCTGCTTATTGTGTTTTTTGAGCAGATGCATAAATTTGACTATGCTTATCTACTTAGTTTAGGGGTGAAATAAGGTCTTTTCAGTTCGAAGTTTCAGATTGTTTAGTTTGAACTGGTTATTGTTAGTGGATCCATGATGCGTGGGAATCGCAACAGGCTTTAACTCTCGAGGGATCTCGAGAAGCTTACAACCCCCACCAGGCAGTGTATCTGATCGTTGTAGTATAGTATAGTGACAAGTACCGGGGGATTGATCGTTCAGCTTAGGAATAGTGTCGCTAGGATTAGAAAGCCTAAATACTAGTTCTAAAGGTGAGGGATGATTATTTTTGTATTTTTATATTTTTTTAGAAAGCAAATTAAAATCTCGGGTTTTGGAAGAGTGGGCAGAATTAGTTGCTATTCAACTAACCCAATACTAAGATGCAATCAAAATAAAATACTAGAAAAGAAAATAAACTAATTTATACTAAAGTTGTGAGCAGTAATTGGAGAAATGTGCTTATTTAGATTTCACTACTCCCTAGATATCTTTTACACGTTAATTACTTGTTATAATTGCATGGATGACGGATTGTATTCCTTAATACCATTCATGGGGTGGCACACATAACTCTCCAATTCTATGAGCTCTTATCTCCTCCTACACCATGCCCAGCACAACTATAGGGATTGTAAACAGTGGCTCATGCATTAAATACAACCAATAAAGACCTAGTGCGCGTTGGTTCATGTTTCTTAAGATGTTCAAGCATGTTACCAATTGGAGATCTGCCAGTTTTCTTAAGCCTAACATATAAATCATTCATCCAAGACAAGAATAAACAAGTAATCAACACATAATCAATATCTAGGTTTCATTAGATCTAAGCAAACACAAAAGAGATCTAGCCTAGCATGATGGAATTAAGATAAGAACATGAGATAGACAACCAACACATAGATATATTGATTGAATTAGAAGAACACTCATCTTGATTAATCATGCAAGGTATCAAGGGGTTGGAACTCTTGAAAAACCTGTAAAGTTACACCAAAATCGTACTTAGGGTTTCTCCCAAACCTTCTCTTTTTAAATGTGAAAAATTAGAAAACTATATATAGGAAAAGGGGTCTGACGGCGTCAAGACCAAATAGGTGACGCCGTCACCTCGCCGCCAAAACAATCCTCGGACTGCCTAGATCTACATTTGACGCCGTCAAGAACATTGCATTTCCAGGCCGTCATGACTTTAACTCATGACGCCCTACCTTCATGACGCCGTCAAAACTCTTCTGGGTCGTCATGGACTTTTACTCTTGACGCCGTCATGCACTGTTCCCAGCATGGAAAATTAAGACTTTGGCGTTTTTTTCACTTTTATGCTCCAAAAACGTCCGAATTGCTTCCTTTTCCAGATTTCACTCCCAAAGTACCTAAAATCACAAAAGGAACGATTTAGGGCAATATTTGATCAAATAAATTCGGATTCGAGCTTAAATGACCCCCTAAAAATGGATCATTTTTCGCCTCATCATATACCCTTACACTTGAGATTTGCTTGGCCTCAAGCAAATGCGCTTTTATTCTACTCAAAAAACAAGTTAGGGGTCATTTAACACTAATATAAAAGTAATTACAACAAATAATCGTTCCACTAAAGACCAATAGACAAGCACGGAGGTCATGCACAAGCACCTCACAAATAGTGTTTAGATACTCACATCTCTCGGGTGTAATAAAGTGTAAATTACAATATGAAAACGGAAGATATCTCTCACTACCTGTCATAGCAAAATAGATTACCATAGGCTTGGGAAAGGATCAAACCTCCACCACATGGCGTAAGCACCTAGGATAAACTATCAAAGAGGTCTTTTAAAGGGTTGTAACGTTAGGTGTAGGGATATGAAATACACGGTTTTGTTGGATAAAGGAAGTTTTACTGGTGGCGAGTTAACAATCTTGGTTAATTACATGTACAATATGGCGTTGCTAAGCCAAGACTAGACTCGACTTAAGCTAATAAATGAAAAATAACAAAAACATAAAATAAAAACGGGATGGTAGTCCATATGTTTTTTTTTTTCTTTTTTCTTTTCTTTTTTGTTTTTTTTAATTTTCTTTTCTTTTTCTTGATTTTTTCGATTTTTTTTTTGTTTTTTTTTTTTTCATACACTCTTACCCTACCATCCAAAATAATACATCATAGGGGATTGAGCATTCCCCTTACACTTGAATCTTTACATACTTTACAATAAACTAAACTAATGACTCGAATTAAGAAAATCAAAACACTTGGAGCACTTTTAAGATTAACGTACATATGGGGGTAATAAATGATGTTCTTCCCCATTACTCCATAAAAATAAGTACTTACCCATGAGTCCCAATCGTCCCAAAACAATATGTACAAGGATATGACTCGACTTAGCAACCATGTAGTCAATTAGAAAGTTAACTTAGGGTTTAACAAATAACAATAATGCACTAAAAATGAGCGCATATACGGAAGGCTAAGGCGATTTGGGTGTACATTTAAGTGGGGTGTAACAAATTCTTCCTTTAAGTAAAATGCTTAAAGTTAGAAACGAAAAGATAGGCTCGGAGGGATGTACTAGGGGTTTCGTGTACTAAAAATGAGTACAACGCTAAGGGTGTGGGAAAAATTAGTTGACTTAACTAGCCAAGTAATATGACTTAAATGGTCAAGTAATTATAATACGGGTTTAACACAAGGGTGATCCTAATGCCTCTTATCATGTAGTAAATCCTACCACACGAATGTAGTCTCACTAGCGGTCTCGGGATGCATCACTAACGCAAGTTCTAGAATCTAAATGATACCGGTATACTCATAAGCACTAATGATAAATGCTTTTCCTATCAAATCTAAAGGCGAACCTCACATATTTGGGTGGAAAATTTTTCTGAATATACGGTTATGTGCTAGTCATACAATCTCCAATCCATGAGACGCTTGCTATGGCTAAAGTTTCACTCCTAAATGTTGTAAAAAAATTTAAATTTGGCGCTAAAATTGCACTAAAAAGTATTTCTCATAGTTTTATTACACATCTACCATCAAACAAAACAAACTCAAGCGAAAGTGCATATGTAAGGTATCATCTTTTTACCCTCCCCTTACACTTAAGATGAACATTATCCTCAATGTTCAAGTAAAGATTGTAAAAGTAAAAAAGGAAAGAGAATGAAATCAAATACTCCCCTGATTCGCTCGGTATGGATAATAGGATGGCCAGGTTAAATCTTCCTCCAAGAAAATGAACAATCAAAGCTTCCCTTCCAGAATATAAATCATCTCCTTGTCATACATAACCTGTAAAACCTGACAAAATAGACAAGACAACCTCGCGTAAAATCGGCGGCATCCTATATAAGTTACTAAATCCTAGAAAACAAGATAAGATATAATGCTTGTGGAATGAAGTTTGCAGATCTCCTGGAGATTATAAAACTTAATAATTCACAAAAACTATAAGACTCCGTTAGAAAAACAAAACCGGTAAAATTTCCAGATTTTTAACTCCTGACGCCGTCAAGAGTAAACCCCTGACGCCGTCAGAATGGACCTGCAGAAATTCTTATGTTAAGTTTCCGGAAAATTTCTGGAAAAACTTGGTCCTACTTCCTGGAAAATCCTGCAAAACTTCATTATGACTCAATACAAGCATTTGACTCTAACAAATACAAATATACATGTTCATTTAATATTGTGGAGAATCATGATCGGTTTGTTTCTTAAAAACATATTTGGGGTTTCCCCTTACACTTATCTTTTGCAAAAATACTTCTAGGTGGAGTTAAGACTAGGCTAAACAACAAAGTAAAGTATTTCTACATTTTAGTTGCGAAACATGATCAACCAACAATAAAAACTAAGCATGCATACTGAAGCAAATAACAAACAAACAAAAATAAAATCACACAAAACATGGGTTGCCTCCCAAGAAGCGCTTGTTTTTGTTCGAGTCACGAGCCTGACTTTACCCTTATTTAACGGAAATAGGGGATGTTTTCCCTACACTTAGGATTAAGTGCGGGTGAAAGTAGCGATACACACCCTTAGGGTGGAAATATGCCATGTGAGGAAAGAGTGGTGGATGAATTATATGCTCAAAGATGTGTGCTCCTATCATCATAACCTTACCTAATTCAATGGGGTTAATGGGTGGATTAAGATTTTCCCCTAGGAAGGGATCATTTTCTATCAACTTCGAGAGACTCTTAGTTGGGAATCCATCTTGACCTAATAAACCCGGTTTAAACCCATAATGTGTCTTGTGATCAATTATGAATGGGTGATGTAAGTATATAAGGTCATGGTTCACTCCTATGCTAGCTTCCTCTCTACAAGGCTTAGAGTCTACTACCTTCAACGTAAAACTACCCGGACTATATGGTTTGATGGGTGGATCGGGACCTATTTCAATTCCTAAATTTTCATCCAAGGATGGAAGATTAGGTAACGGTTTTGGTTGAGGCTCCGGTTCATCGAAACTAGGAACTTCCCTAGAACTAAGAGTAAGGTTATCATTATAAGTATTCAAATCTATATCCTCTAGTTGTGTTTGGTTCAAAGGTTCTGCCTCTATTGGGGTTCCTATAGTCTCTTCTACTACATCCGGGTAAGTCACGGGTGGTGTGTGTGCCTCAATTGATGGTGGGACTTGTGGGGTACTTAGTGGGCTTGGATTGTCCACCTCATTTTCCATTGTATCTAGATTACCTATGTGTTCATCTTGTATTATGGTGGAATCAAACCACTCCATGTACCTAGGTATCTCATCTATAGGCTTATTATCCCCAAACAAACTTCTTGCTTGTTCCCTCAAACTTGCGATCAATTGATCAGTAACAACGTTTGTTGGGTTGTCAATCTTTTTGGCGAGTATGGCACAATTCTCTATGGCTTCCCATGCTTCTTCAGCACTTAGTCCCCAAAGGTCCTCATCTGCAGCATGGTCAATGTCCATTTTGCTATAGTTGTCGACACGATGGTAAAATATTTCAATTTGGGACCATAGATCGAAATTATGATGAGGGACTTTTCGGAGTAAATATTTAAAGCGAGCCCATGCATCATAGATAGGTTCATCCTCATGTTGTTTAAACATCAAGATGTCATTTGGAGTGGGTGAATTTCGTGGTTGGTAGTATGGTGGATTCGCGTTCTCCATAATGGCTAACGGAATAGTCAATGGAAAGGTTTTTACAAACAAAGACACAAAGAGAAGATAGACTAAACAAAACCTAAAAATAAAAATAAAATCTTACTAGAAAGGAATCTAGTAAGTAGACCTAATAAAAAGAAATTATATCCTAGACAATAACTATTTCCCCGGGCTGCGGCGCCAAAAACTTGATGCGTGGGAATCGTAACAGGCTTTACCTCTCGAGGGATCTCGAGAAGCTTACAACCCCCACCAGGAAGTGTACATGATCGTTGTAGTATAGTATAGTGACAAGTACCGGGGGATTGATCGTTCAGCTTAGGAATAGTGTCGCTAGGATTAGAAAGCCTAAATACTAGTTCTAAAGGTGAGGGATGATTATTTTTGTATTTTTATATTTTTTTAGAAAGCAAATTAAAATCTCGGGTTTTGGAAGAGTGGGCAGAATTAGTTGCTATTCAACTAACCCAATACTAAGATGCAATCAAAATAAAATACTAGAAAAGAAAATAAACTAATTTATACTAAAGTTGTGAGTAGTAATTGGAGAAAATGTGTTTACTTAGATTTCACTACTCCCTAGATATCTTTTACACGTTAATTACTTGTTATAATTGCATGGATGACGGATTGTATTCCTTAATACCATTCATGGGGTGGCACACATAACTCTCCAATTCTATGAGCTCTTATCTCCTCCTACACCATGCCCAGCACAACTATAGGGATTGTAAACAGTGGCTCATGCATTAAATACAACCAATAAAGACCTAGTGCGCGTTGGTTCATGTTTCTTAAGATGTTCAAGCATGTTACCAATTGGAGATCTGCCAGTTTTCTTAAGCCTAACATATAAATCATTCATCCAAGACAAGAATAAACAAGTAATCAACACATAATCAATATCTAGGTTTCATTAGATCTAAGCAAACACAAAAGAGATCTAGCCTAGCATGATGGAATTAAGATAAGAACATGAGATAGACAACCAACACATAGACATATTGATTGAATTAGAAGAACACTTATCTTGATTAATCATGCAAGGTATCAAGGGGTTGGAACCCTTGAAAAACCTGTAAAGTTACACCAAAATCGTACTTAGGGTTTCTCCCAAAACTTCTCTTTTTAAATGTGAAAAATTAGAAAACTATATATAGGAAAAGGGGTCTGATGGCGTTAAGACCAAATAGGTGACGCCGTCACCTCGCCGCCAAAACAATCCTCGGACTGCCTAGATCTACCTTTGACGCCGTCAAGAACATTGCATTTCCAGGCCGTCACGACTTTAACTCTTGACGCCCTACCTTCATGACGCCGTCAAAACTCTTCTCGGTCGTCATGGACTTTTACTCTTGACGTCGTCATAATCTTCCTCTTGACGCCGTCATGCACTGTTCCCAGCATGGAAAATTAATACTTTGGCGTTTTCTTCACTTTTATGCTCCAAAAACGTCTGAATTGCTTCCTTTTCCAGATTTCACTCCCAAAGTACCTAAAATCACAAAAGGAACGATTTAGGGCAATATCTGATCAAATAAATTCGTATTCGGGCTTAAATGACCCCCTAAAAACGGATCATTTTTCGCCTCATCAATCCAGTATCCCAAGTTTAACCTTAGGGGTGAAATAAGCTATTTTGGATAAGTTGAGCTTTTGGTTATGAGCATAAGCTGTTTAACTTAGTAATGCCAAACACCTCTTGTTGCATTTTGATAGAGTGGATCAGCAGTAATAAGTGTTTGGATATGATTATAGGCTGATTGTTTTACGTCTTAAATCCCTAATTAGCTGATTGCCAAAAACCTACACAAATTCGATATCTGATTATCTGGTTTTGTCACTGTAGAAGCATATCTACACACTTCTTGCAGCATTGCCTTCTGTTATAACAATTGCTTATTTCATGACGGCATAGGATGTTTTAATAAGCATTACCCAACATCCCCTTAATCTAATCCATATTACATGACGTTGTAACACTTTATCTTTCCCGAAAAAGTTTCTGATTCTATGTTTTTTTCTAGACCAACATGGGAAGGTGGTCAGTATGATGGAGATGAACAAAGTTGATTGGCTGCTCTTCGATTAGCAATGGAATTAGGAGCTAATCGTATCGATGTTGAGCTTAAGGTTCCTTTCTTCTTGACATTAAATGTGTCTATTTGTGCATACAGGCTCGTCTAAAGTACTATACTGTGGTAACTCAAATGCAGGCCATTGATGATTTCAACAATTTAATCCATGGGGACAAGCCTATAACGTGCAAACTCATAGTTTCTTTCCACAATTATCAAAATACTCCTTCGATAGAAGAGCTTTTGAACCTTTTTGCCAAAATACAGTCAACAGGAGATGACATTGTCAAGTTTGCAACAACCGCTGTAGATATAACTGATGTAGCATGAGTCTTTCACATTACTGCTAATTCTCAAGTAAGCGGCATAAGTCATGCATGTAATGAAATTTGTAAGTTAGATTTATTTTTTTCGCGGTTTTATTAGCTTATGTGGTTATTTAAGTACCTTAATTAATCATTTAGGTTCCAATAATAGCAATGGTGATGGGTGAAAAAGGTCTGATGTCTCGAGTACTCCGCCCGAAGTTTGGTGGATATTTGACATTTGGCACCCTTGAGCATGGAAAGGTATCGGCACCCGGACAGCCCACAATTAGGGATCTTTTGGACTTATTTAATTTCAGACAATTGGGTGCTGATTCAAAAGTATTCGGTATTATTGAGAAGCCAGTTGGACATAGCAAATCCCCTTTGTTACACAATAAAGCTTTCAGATCATTTGGTTTTAATGGAGTTTATGCACATTTGTTGGTGGACAATGTAAAGAATTTTCTTGATACTTACTTGTCTACAGATTTCGCGGGGTTCAGGTTGTATTTTGATCTATTTTTTCACAGCTAGTGTTTCAGTATCTAGGGGTTTTTCCATCAAACCGGCATACTTTCATGTTTGTGCAGTGTTACTTTTTTTCTTTTCCATTTTTTTTTGGTACATAAATGAGCCTTTAAAGGAAGTCTTTGTGTATAGTTTGGGTCATTTGGTAACAGGAAAATTTAACCTATCATTTTTTTTTAATAATTTTTGACAGTCGGTTTTTGTGTTATCGAATGCCTAAACAGTCTACAGAGCGATCTTATAATGAGTCAAATGTTATAAAAAAGTAGAATGGTTAAAAGGGCAAGAATGTGAAAGTACATTGATATTTTATGGAAAAAACCCCTTATTTCTACTTATTCAGATGAGTAAAATGTATAATTTTTTGATGCAGTTATACCATTCCTCACAAAGAATCTTTGCTTCAGTGTTGTGATGAGGTTGATCCAGTTGCAAAGGTAAATTCCATTGTTATGAAAGCTTTACTACTAAAGCTGATACATATAATGATTAAAGTATGGCTTTTTATGTATTCTGTTATTTATTGTATGTTACAATCAATAGGAGCTGTCAACTGCGCCATCAGGAGACCAAATGATGGGGCGTTATATGGTTGAAATACAGACTATGTAGGCGCTATTTCTGCTATCGAGGATAGTCTACGAGGTTTCTTTCTATACTCTCAATTAGAAGTGATAGTATGAGCTGTTGGGGTCAAAACAGTGTTTTTTGTCCAGTTATAAAAGTTTCAAATCATATTTCACGTGTGACTTTAATTCGTTCGACCCATTTGACCTATTTGAGTTTACTTAAAGCACAAATTGTTGCAACTGTTTACAGGTTCAGGTGTTCAAAATGGTGCAACAGGATCACCCTTGGCTAGTAGACTATTTGTGGTTATTGGTGCTTGCGGTGCTGGAAAAGCTCTTGCTTATGGAGCAAAAGCGAAGGGTGCAAGGATTGTGATAGCCAATCATACCTACGGTTAGATTCTACTAGCGTTCACATTACCATTCCTAGTACTTGTACTTGATTGCAACTAAAGTTCTCTTACTGGTACTGCACAGATCGTGCTAGAGAACTTGTTGACATAATTGGTGGACAGGCTATATCTCTTTTAGTAATAATATGGTATATCAATCCAGAAGGTGGCATGATATTTGCAAACACAACATCAATTGGTATGCAGCCAAATATTGACGACACTCCTAATTCTAAGGTACGGCTGTCTACCTTTCTTCGGTCATATGTTTTAGTAAAAATTACGAGATTAATTTGGGAAGCTGGAGAATATGGAGCCATAATTGTTACAGCGGTGGAGATGTTCATAGGACAGGCTTATGAACAATATGAGAGATTTACTGGGTTACCTGGTAAGGTTTTAAATGCGATATTTTATGCCTCTCCAATCTCCATCAAGAGTAAAATATTACAGTCTCTTTTTTTTCTTATGAGTTTTTATCATACTTTCCAATTGCAGCACCGAAAGAATTATTTAGGGAGATTATGGAAATATCTTAATTGTCTCGGGAGCTGCCGTAGGTATGTATCTTTTTCTATCCTATCTTCTTTTATCTTGAATTTTCAGTTTATGGGTACCGTGGAACAGTAAACTAGGCAAAATAGTTGGAAATGTTATTGCCATTGTGTAACACCCCCAAAATCGGGTCCAGCGGAAGCATACAAGTAGCTGGGGTGTAACTCAATTGGTATTACAACACAAGTTCAAAAATGGTTTTCACTTGAATCATTTAGAATAAAATAGTTTAATCAAAAATGTTAAATTTACATTGTTAAAAGTAGTGCGGAAGTAGGCCCTTAAAATGGTTTAAATCGGTCCCCATATAAATAATCAGAGTCTTCTATGACCATGCCATGCCCTGCCAAAACCTCCTGTAGCGTGCCATAAGTTAAAACCTGAAAATACATGCTAAAGTGTCAACACGAGGTTGGTGAGTTCATAGAGTTTGTTAAACAAGTAAAGTTTATGAATAAGTATAAAAGTTTCCCAGCAAAGGCATCGTAAATCCACTCAGTTACAAGTCCCGCCATAAGAGCCTTGTAACCTGTGTGTTCACAACCCACTGCTACAATATATAGTATGAGTAAAATATGTATAAGTTTATCACAACAGTTAAGCATTTAGTCGTGAGTCTACACTTCATCTCCGAAGACCTCACGTTTGTATGTACATCTCCATGGTTGTGCCCAGCAACTTAATCTGGGGCCATTGGAAGTATGTATGTATGTATGTTTCCATGGTTGTGCCCAGCAACTTAATCTGGGGCCATTGGAAGTATGTATGTATGTATGTTTCCATGGTTGTGCCCAGCAACTTAATCTGGGGCCATTGGAAGTCTCAAGAATACACCATCACAGTTTAGTATAACACAGTTAAGTATAGCACAATCACGTATGTATGAAATCAAGTATAAAACAATCAAGTATAAAGAAATCAAGTATAAATGTTTTGAGTATCAAGAAAGTATGTTTTGAGTATTTATACTAGTAAGCAAGTAGTTGAGCATGTATCTCCCCCAAAGAGTTAAAACAAGTGTAAAGAGTAAAAGTGGGGCTATGACTCACCTGGTGCGAAATAGCTACGATGACAAAAGTGGATACACAGAAATGAGGTTCGATCTCTAACCGCAACCTAATATGAATGATAGTGATCTACTTAGATCATGAAAGGATGTAATGAATGCACATGCACATGATACCTATACCACTCGTAACTTGAAAATACTTGTTATTGTCAAAGTAAAATAGTTTCCATACTTAGGAGAATAAGTCCAATTATAGAAGTATATAACTTGTCGTAGTATATCGTATAAAAATATTAGTGTTATATTCCTCGTCTTGAAAACCTTAAAATAATGTCTAGTAGTTGTAAAAATAAGTCTTGGGTCTTAAGTTCTTCATTTGTTAAGAATATAGTCCTTAGTAATATTTCTAGAAAATATACCGTCTAGTACGTAAGTTATTATTTTGGTAAAAGCTGTCAAAACAATATAGATTTTGCCGTTATTGAAACGTGAATATCTTTGTCGTTATTAGTCCGTTTTACTCGTTCTTTATATTCCCGGAATCGTGGGACAAAATACTAACATATTTTTGATAAGTCGGGATGGCTAGATTTAGTTTTACGCCTCAAAACAGTCATGACAACTGTTCATCAGCAAGCATTTCCGGAAAATATAGTTTTCGTTGTTAAACTCGTTTTTAGCGTATCTCCTTCGTTATAAACTCGTTTTTATCCCCGTTTTCGGCCATAGTTCCGTCTCGGAATGTATTTTCTAAATATTTGGTCAAAAGTTACCCCAAACCCACTGAGTTTGCCACGTTTTCATTTTAAGGACAGTAGGTTTATCTATTGTTTCAAAAACCATTTCTAGTGTTCCAAACTAGTTTCTAATCCAACCAAACCACTCTCAATCACCACAAATCTAGTCTAATCTTACCATACACCTTCTTAGGGTGTCATGGGTTCCTAAACATCATAAACCAAGTGGATCTAACAAGGATCTAATTATAATCCATTTCTAGAGTTCAAAAGTTATATATATATATAAATGAGTGGTATAACTAACATATGCATGAAATCCTTGTATAAAAATGATATGAACATTGTAAGAACTTGGTAAAATTATAGAGATGAGTTTGTTAACTTACTTGAAGGTTTAGGGAGTTTAGATGATGAAAACCTACTAATCCTTGAGTTTCTATTTCAAAACTCCAACAAGGATGACTATATATACTAGTTTATGACAAGATCTTGTAAAATTAGTTCTCCTTGCTCCTTGAACACCCTAGTTCGATCCACCCTAAAGAGAAATGAGAGAAAAGAGTTTTGCTTGAACTTGTAAAAATGATTTTTAGTGATAAAATGAATGAAAAGGTTTATTATATAGTTAGGGACAAAAGTTTGGTGAGTAATTAAGAGAGTTTGGTGAGCTTTTAATGTTTGAAGACTTTAGGGGGGGACATGGGCATGAATTAGGGGGAAAAAAAAGGGGCTTGGTGGCTCATTAAAGTTCTTGTCCCATGGTGTAGTTATTAGTTGGTTTTGTTGTGTATTAGGTGTTACCGGGTACCGAGTTAACTAAAAATAAATGTTACCAAGGTGAAATAAAATACAACGAAGTTGTAAAAGTTGTAAAATAATATTCCTGATGAGAATCGGGTGTTAAAATAATGATCGGGTTGAAATATCGCAAACCGACGAAGTTATAAGCTCCGACCGTAAAATGTAGCAATTGATTTGAAAACACAGGGTAATTTAATATTATAATTTTTATATTATTATTATGAGTATAAAAATGTGTTAGGACCATAGTTGGGATTGACGGATCAATTATTTAAAATAATAGCTCATAAAATAACGTTTATTAGGTTGATAATCGTACGTTTACAAAAATGACGCAACCCACGTATAAATGACAAATTTTCTCCGGAGATGAATAGTGTTTTATGAATAGTAAAATTTTAAAACGCTTCTCAGAATATCAAACTGACCTCAAAAATGATGAATAGTAAAATGATGAATAGTGATCGATGAATAGTAACCGATGAATAGTAAACGTGAAAATTCGGGAAAAGACCAGAATTTACGAGTTGTGACAGTCTCTACCCCTTAAGGGAACTTCGTCCCGAAGTTCAGTTAACGTTGGTCTCCGAAGTGTTATAATGGTGAAGATTCATGAGACGAAATGACCAGTTGACGTGTTTCTAGGCGGCGGTTCACAAGGTGAGGAAAAGTATAAGCGTTCTGACAACGAGGGTATACACACACATAATGAAGCATTTGGAAATTTAGTTGAGGATTCAATCCAGACAGAATTTTATTATAACCATTCTCAGTGTTGCAAAATTCATTTCTGAGTCGGATATAGGTAGTCAGCCTATGTCCCACTATCCCGGGTTGAATATAGGTGACTAGTCTATATTCCACCGAGGTTCCATGAATTTTGAAATACTCAGCTCAGTTATACTAATACTATGTCCTTCACAAATACCAAGACGTTCAGAAAGACTAAGGCAGGTGACCAAACTCGAGGTCAAAAGATGAAACCATGCAGGGAGAAACATAACAGGGTGACATATATGATACGTGAACATGCTTATATGAAAGACAATGATAGAAATCAACTAGAATAAGTGAGTATAATATACCAGATAATGAGACACAAATCTCATCACCTAAGTCAGCAACAAACCACAATGAGGCTTCAGCTTGCAGGCAGGCACGTGACGGTCATAGGGTTAAGTTTTTCGTAAAAGTAGCTATAGTCTAGGTTTTAAAAACACTTAGTTCGCTATAGCCGAAGCTCTGATACCAATCTGTAACACCCCCAAAATCGGGTCCAGCGGAAGCATACAAGTAGCTGGGGTGTAACTCAATTGGTATTACAACACAAGTTCAAAAATGGTTTTCACTTGAATCATTTAGAATAAAATAGTTTAATCAAAAATGTTAAATTTACATTGTTAAAAGTAGTGCGGAAGTAGGCCCTTAAAATGGTTTAAATCGGTCCCCATATAAATAATCAGAGTCTTCTATGACCATGCCATGCCCTGCCAAAACCTCCTGTAGCGTGCCATAAGTTAAAACCTGAAAATACATGCTAAAGTGTCAACACGAGGTTGGTGAGTTCATAGAGTTTGTTAAACAAGTAAAGTTTATGAATAAGTATAAAAGTTTCCCAGCAAAGGCATCGTAAATCCACTCAGTTACAAGTCCCGCCATAAGAGCCTTGTAACCTGTGTGTTCACAACCCACTGCTACAATATATAGTATGAGTAAAATATGTATAAGTTTATCACAACAGTTAAGCATTTAGTCGTGAGTCTACACTTCATCTCCGAAGACCTCACGTTTGTATGTACATCTCCATGGTTGTGCCCAGCAACTTAATCTGGGGCCATTGGAAGTATGTATGTATGTATGTTTCCATGGTTGTGCCCAGCAACTTAATCTGGGGCCATTGGAAGTATGTATGTATGTATGTTTCCATGGTTGTGCCCAGCAACTTAATCTGGGGCCATTGGAAGTCTCAAGAATACACCATCACAGTTTAGTATAACACAGTTAAGTATAGCACAATCACGTATGTATGAAATCAAGTATAAAACAATCAAGTATAAAGAAATCAAGTATAAATGTTTTGAGTATCAAGAAAGTATGTTTTGAGTATTTATACTAGTAAGCAAGTAGTTGAGCATGTATCTCCCCCAAAGAGTTAAAACAAGTGTAAAGAGTAAAAGTGGGGCTATGACTCACCTGGTGCGAAATAGCTACGATGACAAAAGTGGATACACAGAAATGAGGTTCGATCTCTAACCGCAACCTAATATGAATGATAGTGATCTACTTAGATCATGAAAGGATGTAATGAATGCACATGCACATGATACCTATACCACTCGTAACTTGAAAATACTTGTTATTGTCAAAGTAAAATAGTTTCCATACTTAGGAGAATAAGTCCAATTATAGAAGTATATAACTTGTCGTAGTATATCGTATAAAAATATTAGTGTTATATTCCTCGTCTTGAAAACCTTAAAATAATGTCTAGTAGTTGTAAAAATAAGTCTTGGGTCTTAAGTTCTTCATTTGTTAAGAATATAGTCCTTAGTAATATTTCTAGAAAATATACCGTCTAGTACGTAAGTTATTATTTTGGTAAAAGCTGTCAAAACAATATAGATTTTGCCGTTATTGAAACGTGAATATCTTTGTCGTTATTAGTCCGTTTTACTCGTTCTTTATATTCCCGGAATCGTGGGACAAAATACTAACATATTTTTGATAAGTCGGGATGGCTAGATTTAGTTTTACGCCTCAAAACAGTCATGACAACTGTTCATCAGCAAGCATTTCCGGAAAATATAGTTTTCGTTGTTAAACTCGTTTTTAGCGTATCTCCTTCGTTATAAACTCGTTTTTATCCCCGTTTTCGGCCATAGTTCCGTCTCGGAATGTATTTTCTAAATATTTGGTCAAAAGTTACCCCAAACCCACTGAGTTTGCCACGTTTTCATTTTAAGGACAGTAGGTTTATCTATTGTTTCAAAAACCATTTCTAGTGTTCCAAACTAGTTTCTAATCCAACCAAACCACTCTCAATCACCACAAATCTAGTCTAATCTTACCATACACCTTCTTAGGGTGTCATGGGTTCCTAAACATCATAAACCAAGTGGATCTAACAAGGATCTAATTATAATCCATTTCTAGAGTTCAAAAGTTATATATATATATAAATGAGTGGTATAACTAACATATGCATGAAATCCTTGTATAAAAATGATATGAACATTGTAAGAACTTGGTAAAATTATAGAGATGAGTTTGTTAACTTACTTGAAGGTTTAGGGAGTTTAGATGATGAAAACCTACTAATCCTTGAGTTTCTATTTCAAAACTCCAACAAGGATGACTATATATACTAGTTTATGACAAGATCTTGTAAAATTAGTTCTCCTTGCTCCTTGAACACCCTAGTTCGATCCACCCTAAAGAGAAATGAGAGAAAAGAGTTTTGCTTGAACTTGTAAAAATGATTTTTAGTGATAAAATGAATGAAAAGGTTTATTATATAGTTAGGGACAAAAGTTTGGTGAGTAATTAAGAGAGTTTGGTGAGCTTTTAATGTTTGAAGACTTTAGGGGGGGACATGGGCATGAATTAGGGGGAAAAAAAAAGGGGCTTGGTGGCTCATTAAAGTTCTTGTCCCATGGTGTAGTTATTAGTTGGTTTTGTTGTGTATTAGGTGTTACCGGGTACCGAGTTAACTAAAAATAAATGTTACCAAGGTGAAATAAAATACAACGAAGTTGTAAAAGTTGTAAAATAATATTCCTGATGAGAATCGGGTGTTAAAATAATGATCGGGTTGAAATATCGCAAACCGACGAAGTTATAAGCTCCGACCGTAAAATGTAGCAATTGATTTGAAAACACAGGGTAATTTAATATTATAATTTTTATATTATTATTATGAGTATAAAAATGTGTTAGGACCATAGTTGGGATTGACGGATCAATTATTTAAAATAATAGCTCATAAAATAACGTTTATTAGGTTGATAATCGTACGTTTACAAAAATGACGCAACCCACGTATAAATGACAAATTTTCTCCGGAGATGAATAGTATTTTATGAATAGTAAAATTTTAAAACGCTTCTCAGAATATCAAACTGACCTCAAAAATGATGAATAGTAAAATGATGAATAGTGATCGATGAATAGTAACCGATGAATAGTAAACGTGAAAATTCGGGAAAAGACCAGAATTTACGAGTTGTGACACATTGATACCTTTTCCAATCATATGAAGTTATGAAAAAAATGAAAAGATTTGACTGTCACATACTTGTATTCATGGGGGATGGAGTACTAACACGTGAGGTGTTTTCATCCTCATCATCATCGTCATCACGATGAGATGTAGAACCACGACCCCTAGAGTACAAAGGAACACGAGATTTTCCTTTGTCACTACGAGGACGACGAGTACGAACACAAGTAAGTTGATTCAAAGTGGGAAGGATATGAACGTAGTAGTCTCTTTGAAGATGTGGGTAATGTTCCATCACATAACGATAAAGTCGTGTGAGAAACATACCATAAGGAAGATTGGCATTTGGGGTGTTTTTGGCGTACATTATTCGATGACCAAAAAGATAAGCCAAATTGTATTGCTCTTCAGCAATAACACGGTAAAGCATGTGGGCAATGCTCGCCGTGACATGATCACGGTGACCACCCGTACCAAACGCATTCTCGCGAATGAGTTCTTCCCACTTCTTCATGTCGGGGCTTAGCTCTTTGAGGAGGATTTGATTAGCATGAATGTCGACATTCTTCGACTTGATTACTCGACTAGTCGTACGACGTTCTAGTTCAAGCATTCGACGAATGTCTTCAGGACTAGGAATCTCATAATAGTAGGGGCTATCCTGAGGACGATTTCTTTCAAGAGTGGAAAGATCCCATTCATTTGAGAAAACGGCTTGGCCGTTGAATGGGATTCTAAGAATTTGCCCAAATTGAGCAAGAGTAAGAGTGATGAATTGATTTTGAATCATGAAGGAAATAAGGAGATGACCATAGGGATCGGTTTGCACCGTCACTTGGCTATAGAAGTCGAGGATAAAACGAGGAATGACAGGTTCGTTGATTTGAAAAAGACATTCAAAACGAATATTGGAGAACATTCGTTCTATGTCATCAGATTCATAGAAAGATGGGTCGACAATTCTTCCTTCGTGAATGTTTCTATTTTCAATAGGACGATAGAAACATGCAACTGAAGGAGACATGCCGGGAGTAGAAGAGACTTTTGGAATGTATTGTTTGGTTTTGGATACATCACCAACCGTGGTCTTAGGCATTTTCACCTAAACAAAATAACAACAAGAATAGAATTAATATAAAAACAACTATCATGCATATATTATATATATATGTATATATAATTATATGCAATATATGTGGAACGAAATTCTACTTCGACACAAAAAAAATATTCAATGAAGTAGTTTCATGATGTTCCTTTTATTTTGATTTTAAACTCGTTTAGAATGTATAATATCAAAAGGGTATGATATCATAATTCATTTCGAAATAATGCTAGATATATATTAGATTATATATCTTCCATTTCGTAAGAGTTTGACGCAACATAAGCATGTTTAAAAGATTGAAATGCGAATTTTAGTTTTCAAAAAAAAATATCATTTTAAAGATAAACCAAACGCTCCCTTAACTAGATAACAATATCCTAAAAATATCAATATATATATTGATTATATATCTTGATGACCTCTATTGATTCTAGTATTATTAACAAAACTTATAAGCTAGTTTTAGGTTTCAAATAACTTCACATAGTTATGGTTTGTTCATTGTCACACCCCCAATTTACCTGACTTGCAGCGGAATGGAATACCTGGGGGTGTCTGTCATAGCACCACAGTTACAGTTACATTGAACGACCTAAAGTGTCGTTTGGAAAATACTGCATTTGATCATTGAAATAATCCAGAGTTTACAAAATGAGGTCCCCAAGAGGTGTTGCATGTTTATGAAAAACAAGTCATACTAGATCAAATGTTTACATAAGTGCATGAAATAATGATGAGACGCGTCGACTCCGCGACTCCATGAAGGTCCAAATGCATGTCACATGAGCTACCTTAATAACCTGAAATACATTGCTAAAACGTCAACACGAATGTTGGTGAATTCCATAGGTTTGTAAAATGTAATGATGTACGGCCACCACAAGTAAAAGTGCAAGATAAAAATCTCATGAAAATTGTACAATAGACCTTAAGCTCATGACACCGAAGCTATGACTGATGAAACTATGCCCCTCCTGAATGTTCTGCCGAAACACTCAAATGTAAAAGACATGACATGCATCCGCTTACTGTTGGTAATCACTACCACGGATGGAGGCGTCACCCTCGATAGATCTATCCACTCACTCTCGCTTAACGGTAAATTAACGGTTCATGATGTTACAGGGGACTTATCACATGGCAAGGTAACTTAAGCAATGTACATGTTTGAATACTTGGGCTCGTACTAAAATGTTTGATGCAATGTATTCCCCCCGTGGGATTTGAAAACAATCAAAAATGTTGAATTGAAAACGGGGCTATGAAAACTCACCTTAACTGATGAAACTGTGATGAAGTGAAATGAACAATTAGCTGCCGCAACCCAATATGATGGTACCATGAACATGTAATGAACTGAAAGACAAGGCGCGCACACTAGCCGCAACCTAATGTGAATAATGAACGATCTACTTTAGATCATGAAATAATGTTATGAATGTCCATGCACATGTTTCCTATACCACTCTACTCTTTGAAAAACACTTGTTGTTATCAAAAGTATATATTCCAAGACTTAGGAAAATATGGCTATTAGAAAAATAAACTAGTTGTAATATATATGCTTATATATATATCGTATGTACCAATGTTTGTGTTGAAATCCTCGGTTTGAAATCCTTGAAATAACGCCTTGTGGTGATGAAAATATACTTGTGTTCACTAATACGTCATTAGTTATGAATTTAGGTACTTGGTTAATATTTCTAGAAAATCTAGAATTTAGTACGTAGAGTTATTATTATTTCTAAAAGCTGCCAATTATAGAGGATTTTTGCCGATATGGAAACGTGAATATCTTTGTCGTTATAAGCCCGTTTTACTTGTTCTTTATATCCACGGTTACGTCTTAACATGTAGTAATATATTTTAGAAAGCTTGACCCCTCCGGGTTATGTCTAAAGTCTCTTTTTGTCCGACGAAAAACGTCCATCAGCATGTATTTTTCCGGAAAATAGTTTTCGTCAATAAACTTGCAAAAATCATAACTTCTTCGTTATAAACTCTTTTTAATCCGTTCTTTCGCCTACGGATTCGTTTTTGAAATTATTTTCTAAAAATTTTGCCAAAGTTTCCTTTATGTTTACTGATTTTCCTGGATTTACCAAAATGGGACAGCATGTAAATATACTTGTTAGAAATCCATTTCCAAGGTTCAAAACTAGTTTCTACTTCAACCAAATCTCTTGCAAACTTCACAAAACTATACTAATATTACCATACACCTTCTTAGGGTGCCATGGGTTCCTAATGACTAGTAATCAAGTTAATTTAACAAAGAAACACCTAAATCACAATCTAGGGTTTGTATGATCAAAAAGTCTTCAAAAATAAAGTGGTATAACTAGTATGAGCATGAAATTAAGCATGAATACCATAAGATACATATGTTAATTAGATGAAAACATGAAAATAATTTTGAATACTCACTTTGAAAGAATAGGTGATGAGATGATTAGAAACCTTGGATTACTTGTGTGTTTGATGCAATATTCTTGATTAGGAAGACAAAATGAACAACTTTGATGCTTTAACTTTTGAAAAATAATGGTTTGATCATGGTTTTTGATTTGGGTCGTGGTTTGAGTGGAGAGGATGAGAAAATGGGTTTTTGATTCTCAAAAAGTATAAGTGTAATGTTTTAGGTGTTTTTCCTAGATATTTAGTGTAAGTATATAGTATAATATGAGCACATGTATGCATGAGGTTAGAAAATAAAGGTCAAGTGGTTTAGGGTGTGCTCATGGCCGGTTTTCAATGTATAAAAGAGTAGCAAAGTCGGTTTTGATCACTTAGGAAATGTAGTGTATTATTAGTTGTAGTTTTGTGTAAGTATTAGTTATAATCGGGTACCGGGTTTGCTAGAAATAAATATTAACGAAGTTAACCGGGACTTAATAAAGTCATAAAAATGTTAAAAATATGTCGGGTACAAGTACTGAGTGTTCGGGTGATTATTGTTTAGTTTTCACGAAAACCGTCGTAATATTTATAAACTTACATTATAAATAAAATAAATTTCCAAAATACTGGGTAAATGAATGTTATAACTTTTATGATGATATAATGGATATAAAAATATGTCGGGACCATTGTGGGAAAATTTAGATATATTCGTCGTGTATAAACCGGGTGTTAACATTTATTTATAAATAATTATAAGGAAAACGTTAAATGTATCAAATATAGAAATTTGAAAATCTTAAGAGTGGTATAACATGTAAATGACCTACTGATGATATGCAGACTATCTCCAGTCCGTATGAAATGTCATTACTGATAATGCATGAATTCGCACCTGAACCAATACGGTTACGCGAATTTGAATACCCGTAAACTAAATTTACGATGAAATGTGTAATGCACATGAATGATGAAATCTTTTCCCGCAATGAATAGTGTTCTGTGAATAGTAAAATTTCTGAATGCTTCTCGGAATGTCAAACTGACACCAAAAATGATGAATAGTAAAATGATGAATAGTGTTTTGATGAATAGTGTTTGATGAATAGTGTTTTCCCAAAGTTCGGGAAATGACCTGAAATGACTTGAAATGGTGAGTTGTGACATTCATGAACCAAACGCCCATGTTGTCTTCATGAACCATTTAACAACAACTTGAAAAGTATGCTTTGATTGTTTAGAGCGTTAAAACAATGTAATGTAGTAAGTTTTAAATGGTTTTTAAGAGTTATATCAACAATGTGCCTTTTGAAAAATAAAATTCGACTAGGGTTTATGGGCGATTAATGATTTTGACAAGATGATATGTTATACTAATTTTGAGTTGCAAAACATCATCCTAATCCTATGGGGAGCATTTGGTAGTTCAATTTCTAGCTTCAATTACACTTAAAATCGAATTAAAATGAATTTTAATAAAATGCATAATTATTGATAAGACACCAAATCGAATGAAATGTGATGAAATGCATGTTGGAAAACTTACAAAAGATGTTGTTATATGTTTGGTTGATGTTTGCCCCTTGCGAAATAACCCCGGATTGGTGATATGATGGAGGATTTTGAAGTTTTTGGGTGTTTTGGTTCGTACTCAGTAGCAGTGGGGAGGAACAAATGAGTGAATGGAGTGTTTGGGAATGAAATTAAGGAGGAAAAACGGATTTGGAAGTGTCAGATGGCCGGCCCCCTTAAACATTAAGGGGACCGCCCTCGATAACAAGCCGGTCCCCTTAATCATTACGGGGGCCGCCTTTGAAACTTTCCAAATTTCGCGGAATTCGTTTCTGGAACAAAAATATTTATACGTATATAATTAGATTTATAATATATCAAAAATACGTAAACGTTTATTGGCACGATGATAGAATTCTTAACAATTTTTAATTACCGTTTCGATAATTAAAATATACCTTTGACAATTTTTGGATAAAATGATCAAAGTGTTAAGTTGATGAAGGGTTTGAGGTGTGTTCGGGAATATGTGAATAAGTGTATATATATATATATATATATATTGTTTATATATAAGTATAAATGTGATTGAAAGATGGGTTGATGAGTGAGATTTGAGGGATAGTAGCGGAGATAGGATATAGTTGGCGAGGGAGTTTGTTTCATCCATAGTGTTCACGTGCGAAGGCATTCTTGTATTATAACAGTCCACTTGACTCATATCCCTTCATCATCATGAGTCTCCTAAAAGAGGACTTACTAGAATAACGTGAGGGGGGAAAGAAAGGGTTCGATAAAGAACGATTTCTTGGAGTTCTAGAAAGTCAACAAATGACATATCTAGGTTATGTGCAAGTGAATATATATATATATATATATATATATATATATATATATATATATATATATATATATATATATATTTAATATATTACGTATAATAGTATATATATGTATATATAAGTATATATAAGTATATATGTGATTCTAACAAATAGAAGACAATAACAAATTATATCTAAATAATTGACGAAATCAAACAATGCATATTTATCTAAGCATGGCAATGAGTTGTGAAAGAATGGCGTACCCGGTGGTCTTCAAAAGAATTCTTCAACGTCATCAAGATGAAATATAGACTTTGAAAAAGTCTATGTTGAGAGAAAAACCAAGATTGCCTCAAGGAATGTTCGTCTAGCCATTTGATCTCCATTGTTCTTTTGGTCCAAAGTTGTTTGGTCCAAACATGTTTAACATTTGACTCGGGTGCATGAAAGGTGGTAGAATGCCCCAAGGATTGTAGCTTTGTTGGTAGTTCCACATTTGATTGTTATTGTTATTATAGTTTTGTCTATTTTGATTTCTTCTTGGTTGAGGTGTTTTAGACCTAGGATGAGAATTATTTGGTTTTCTAGGTGGTGGAGTTCTAGATCTTATTTTGGGTTTAGAAGATCCTACTTTGGTCTTTAAAGACGGTTTATAAAAATCTTTAACTTCTTCATCATTGGCAAGAGGTATTTTCTTATCATTAATAAGTATATACTTAGGATTAGATTTTAAAGGTTTTTGTTTGTTGAGTTCACTTTCAAATTTTACATTTTTAATCTCGCTTGTTGAAGCCTCATTTAAATTAAATCCTAAGCCGGTTTTGTCTCCGGATGTTCTTTGAATACTTATTATTTTACCAAGTGATTTACTACTATTTTCAAATTTGTCAAGTTTGCGAATTTCTTCCCTAAGTATTTCGTTTTCACCTTTAAGCTCTTGACATGATTTACATTCTTCAAAAATTTCTTTACCTTTTTCTAGTTGATGTATTTTAATTTTTAGTTCAAGTACTTCACTTTCTAATTGATTGTTAATGTATTTTAGTGATTTGTTTTTGGTCATTACTAGTTGTCCTAATTTGCATAGTTTAATATATTCATTATCTAGATCTTTTTCATCTAATGATATACTTTCATCACTAAAATATTCGGTTTCGGAACGTACCTCATTTGGTGTATTCGCCATGAGACATTTTTCTTCCTTTGTCGTTTCATTCTCATCATCATCACTATCACTCCAAGCACCTCCAACAAATGCTATTTGATTTTGATCTCTTGTCATCATTGGACATTTTCCAATAAGGTGATTTGGATCTCCACACTTGAAACACTTTCTTTCAATCTTGTTGTTCTTGTCATATTTACTCTTTTGAAATGTTTTCTTTTCATCATACGGTTGTCTTACGAATCTTCCTCGCCTTTTGAAGAATTTCTTGAAATCTCTTACGGCCATGGCGTATTCTTTGTCATCACTTTCGGAAGATGAGCTATCTTCGATACTAGATTCCCTTCTAGCTTTCAAGGCGATTGACTTGCTTTGCTCTCGTTTTTCCTTGACCATTTCGGAGTCCTTCTTAATGATGACTTCGTAGACTTTTAGATTTCCAATTAATTCGTCAAGTTGCAAAGTTGACAAATTCTTCGATTCTTCAATAGCCGTCACTTTAGCTCGCCATTTTGGATGAAGAGCCCTAAGAAACTTCCTAACAAAATTCTTACTAGAAAAATTCTCATCAAGTGCTTTTAAACTTGTGATGATAGTGTTAAATCTAGCAAAAGCATTGTCAATTGATTCCTCTTCCGGAATCGTGAATTGCTCGTATTGTTGAACAAGTAGATCTATCTTATTATCTTTGACTTGACTATTACCTTGGTGAGTTATTAGTAAAGAGTTCCAAATTTCTTTTGCGGTTTCACACATAAAGATCCTTTCGTACTCTTTACGTGGTAGCGCATTATAAATAACCATTTTTGCTTCATTATTTTTAGCAAGTTTTCTTTTTAAATCATCATTTTGTTTTTCAAAAGGTACGATTTCATCTTTCTTAGTTTCTGGGTTATTTTGAATAGGTAAAAAATCAGCATTAGTAATAACATGCCAAAGATCTAGATCTTTTGACTTCACATAAGTTTCGAATCGATTTTTCCAATATAAAAATCCATCACTTTCAAATAGTGGTGGTCTTTGCATAGATTGCCCTTCTAAATATTTTTCAGATTCCATAGATCGTTACAAGTTTTAAAATACAATATATTTTAAAGATCTTGCTAGACGTGGCTCTGATACCAATTGTAGAAAACTAGAAGGGGGGGTTGAATAGTTTTATGTCCTTTTAAAATTAATTTCCAAAATATTTTGTTGGTTATAAAAACTTTCGATTCGATCTTAAGTGAGTTCAAGCAACAACCAATATAAGCAAGTCTAAACTAATATTGAAAGTATTGAAATATAATGAAGAAAAGATAGAGTTAGAAAGATCAAACCACAACACGTGAATTTATAGTGGTTCGGCTACAAGGACACCTTCCTTGCCCTACTCCACTCCCCGAGTACCACACTCGAGAGTTTTCTTCACTATGTCAACAAACTCCTTATGGTGGAGAAACCTTACACACCTTGGCTTACACAAGTTAACGACACTAAGCTAAATGTCGAGTTCTAATCGTAGCTAGAACCAATCTCACACCAAATATCACACCACGTGATCTTCACACCTTCACACCTTCTTCAAGACTTCACACCGTCTTCACACCTTGTCAATCTTCACACCTTCTTCTATGCACAACTAAGTCACAACTACTAAACTAGTTTACAACACACCAAGATTCTACAATCAACAAATATACACAACACTTTAACAATTAACTATCACTAGTACTATATGAAACTAGCTATACACAACACCACTACAATAAGATGGATGTAGAGAAGTGTTCTTCTTCTTGCACTTGAATGGATGAAGCTTTGGATCACTTGGAAACAAAGACTTATGAAATATATGATCAAAGGATTTTAGATCTAGAGAAGAAGATTGGATCAGAAAGTTTATAGTGCAAAAAGGTGAGAAAAATATGTGGAATGATCCAATATTTATAGGGCCAGAAAATACTGTTCGGGAGCGTGCCAGTCCCCTTAATTGTAGGCCGGTCCCCTTAATGATTAAGGGGGCCGCCTAGTAAAATTAAGGGGGCCGCCCTCCTGAACGTTTCAAAAGTTTTTCTGGATAAAATTTGCCCTTTTTGGTTGGAAATTTGAAATCATATTTTTGTGGTTTAATAAAGCTTTACCAAAAATGATTTACAAATATATATAAAATGTTAAAATCATTTTATGTAATGTTATGTATTAATATAAAATTTCCTTTGATCATGTAATGCATAAGTTACTAAGTTTATGCATACCTTAAGTGATATAAGATGTAGAGGTAAATATTTGTCACCAAATACTTGTTTATGTCTTATTCTTGACTTAATTTGATTTAAGTTTTGTGATTATCAAAACATAGGTTTATTGAGAAATATTAATAACATTCACAAACATTATTTATATCAACAGGCTTTTTTGAGCCCAAGCGACGAAGTTATGAAGATTGTGCCCGCGAGTTGGGGAAACCACAAGGACGGTTTTTTCAATTCCCTCTATGATATAAGAAAAAGCATATATAACACAACAGAAGAATATTTTTCAAATTACCTTCTCAATCGCTCGAAATTCAATGCCTTCAACATAAATCGCACCATCTCCACAATGATATGATGAAAAGCTCTCCAGTAGAAACTCAAACACGACATCCTCTTTTTGGTTCGAGTATCGGTCCAACTCAATCATCATCCACTCTTTGTCTCTCCATGTTGCAAAATATGCATGTTGACTTTCGTTCCCCTTTTTATACTTAAGGTTAACATACATAGGTTTACTTGAAAATTTCGGTGAGTCAAAAAATTTGAAGACTAAAAAGACCCCGTAACCAACATTAGGAGATGAAAATTGAGGTTTTGTCTTGATTTTGATGTTCAAGTTGGAAATATCTAACATCTCCACTGATGTCTCAAACCTGCACATATTATTATGCTTTCAATCATCGTAGCTTTTATTTCCTAAATATACACTACTATTTTTGGATTTACAATTATTTTCGACACAAAAATTGACATAAATTCAATGTTCTAAGACAAGAGTTACATTTCAATATTAAGATTTATTGTGTCAATACTCATATAAATGATTATGGCCGTGAGAACATAATCATTTATCGTTGTGAGAACAAAGGACAAGAAAATTAGAACCTGAGATACATTATATGCAAATTCTACCATCTTCATTTATGAACCTAATGGACGCAGAATGTGAGTTGGCCCACTCAAGGTTACTACCCATTAATTAGTGTTATTATATGGGGAGAGTTGCCAAGAAAGGAAACAAAAATACCAAATTTGACAATGTGTATCGACTAATTTATTGCTACTCAAAAGCCTATGATAATCCAATTCAAAACAAAAAGAGACTCTTTTGTGAAAACTGAACATCTACTCATCTCCTTTTGATGTGCAAAAAAGTACCTTCCAAGAATTTTACCAATTATATCATTCATAACACTATATATAAGCGCAAGGGCGAATGCAAATCCATGCTTTTGGTGTGTCATTCCTAGGAACCTCTTCAAAATAGAAATCCTTTAGGGAATACATGGGCGAATATATGCTCCAATTTGTTTTTTAAGTTTCAAGATTTACTCTCTAGGGCCCAAATTATGTAATTATGAAGTAGAAATGTTATAATTCTAACCATTTAAATCTTATTAATTTAACTTTTTCTCCATATGTTAATGTACTTACAAAAGATACAATCATCTAGTTACTTTACATATGATCATCAAGCAACAAACGTTGAGGATGAGGAGGAACCAATACATGGAGATATCAAGCAACACTAGTATATGAAAAATGATTTGGTTGTATGTACCAAGCGATAATCGTCATCCCAACCCAAACGAACAAACATGTGTTAAATTGACCAGACCGGAACCAATACACCCTTTAGCCCTTTATTTTATTTCCCTCAAGTAAATAAATGAACCACATTAGCATTACTCTTGAATTTACCACTTCATAAAAATACATAGGTATGCTGTGAACTAATAATTAACGCTGGATATGATATTACTTATCAAAAATGGTGGAAAGAAAGAGAGACTAACCTTGATTCTGGAAGAGATTTCCACTTATGTGGAGAACTATCTATGTACGAAAATGTTGTCGCCGATACCATTTCATTTCTTTCTCCATTACTGCCGCATGATAGCCACTATTACACAAAAAAACAAAAAAAAAAAAAAAAAAAAAAAAAAAAAAAAAAAAAAAAATCAGACTCAAATTTGATAATGCTTTAAATTCAAGTGTATGTTGAACTATTCCCCAAAAGATATAAGATAGATAGAACACACGAAACACAAAACAACTGAGATACGAGAATGAACTCATTACCACTTTGTCTTGGTTAAGGAGGATTCCTTTAGAAAAATTGCTGCAAAGTTCCTCTTTCTTTAATGTAGAATAGATTTCTGGGCACTTTGACATCTGGATTATATCTTTATAGTCTGTGGGCAATTTGGACTCCCATCGATCATGATCCTCCTGTATATTTATTTTAGACAAACAATTAACTCATGTTCAAATAAGTTACTTTTTAACACACTCTATTATATACTATACAATTACCCATACGGCCGTACATAAAGGAGATTGTGTAAAGTAACGTTAATTGTGTGTGCAATTTTTTTTTATATATAGGTGTGGAGTAATTAAGAGTAGAGAAAATTAGTTGTTTAAATTGTAATTAAGTATTTAAATATTTAATAGATTGCGTTTCCTTTTACATGTAAGGTATTTTATTCTAACAATATTAATAATTTTTTGAGTTTTTTAAGTTTTAAACAAATGTGTTTTCTTTATATGTTATATAGATACATATGTAGTATAGATGTATTAGGAGAAGCTAGTGACGTCCTTTTAATTCAATGGCAAATTAATTAAACTAGTGAAAATCATATTCAAATATCGTAATTTACAAGTTCATTTAATGTGTATTAATGCATTTTTTGATTAATTAAGAAAGTTTGTGTTCATTAACTACACCTTAACCCTTGCCCAATGGGTATTGATTAGCAAAATTCTTAATATAATACGGAGTAACCAATTATGATAAAAATTCAAGCAATTAACAAATATGTAATGCTATACCAAGTTGCATAACATGTTCACTCTCATATAAATTGCCACGGTTCAAATCAGGCCAGGTGTAAGAAAGCCTTCTTTTTTTTTTTTTTTTTTTTTTTTTTTTTTTTTTTTTTTTTTTTTTTAAATTAATCTCAATCTCTAATTGTTCTATATCTACTTTTGTATCAACCAACAACTAGTCTCTAATATATATTAAGATAAAACTCATTTGTTTAAAAAACTCTCAAAATTAGAATTGTAAAATTGCTAGTCTATCTATACACGTTATTCCTTCAATTGTTATACTTTAGAATAATATAATGTCCTTCCATTAAGTTAAAAAGTTTGCCTAATAAACAATATTCATCCATTTCATACACTATATACTTAACTAAAATTTCACAACTATAATTATTTTTCGTTTTAAATTTCGGAGCTTTACACGAAACTGGACATCTAAGCCATGGGTCACAAGTTCTAGGCCAGTCAGGCCCCATAGGCCTAAAACTTCATTTTCATTTGTAAGCTAAATGAATAGAGAAATGATCGACTGAACAGCTGAACTCATGACAAATTGTGCTTAAATCTAGGTGGCATTATCTTAATGTTCTATATTAAAGTGGTTCTCTTTGTTACATTGGATGAAATAGTTATACCCAAATTTAGGCATGAGTTTACTCTCTAATCAAATACTAAAGTAGTAAAGTGGGTCTCTTTGTTACAATCAATAAAATATTATGACTTTTTAAATTTATAAAACAACTTACACAAATTCCGAAGCTTTATTTCTTTTCTAATTTCTATTTTCTAATTCATTTTCTAGAATTAAACCTTAATAGCATCATTAGAATAGTTTACATTTCAGCAAAGTTTATTAATAGATGGTTTTATATATGTCTAGAACGAGTATCGTAAAGTACCGCACTTCAGTGCAGTTGTATGAAACTTCCATTTCTCGTCCCTTAAGTTATAAAACGTAAAAGATTTTAAAAGATTTCGCAAAAAAATTAATTTGTATATTCGTCACATGATACACCAAATTTAGATTATAAGAAGTCACAATTTTTTCTTTTATACGGTATATGAGCTTAATCAGATAAAGATAATATTGCAACAAATTTAAGCAATAACAAAAAACAATAAAGAAACAAAGATAACAAAAATATAGTAATACATTTACAACTACACTAAAAGGTCACTTGATTGAAATCACGTTTATACATGTTTTAATATAAGAATAGCATTATTTTAGAGTGTAACAAATGACTAACATGTCTAAATTAAAGTATACATGCAATGTTGGTGTATTTTTTTTTTGCCTCAATAATGTGGTTATTAGAGTAAGCATAAGCTCTTTAAAACATTTGGGTTGTAAACTTGTAACTGAATTTTTGGTACATACTATGGTTCTTTTTTACGTTGCTATCTTTTTGGTTCCACAAATGACTTGCACGGTTGTCGCACTCGCAAAACAGGAGGCGTCATTTGTTTGTGTTTTTTGAGAGACTAAGGGCCATCAATTTATGGGAAGATCATCGATTAAGCCGTGACATCGTTCGTGCACGCCAACATATGGAGCAGCTGACTGATTAGATTAGGGAGTTAGAGGAAGGTCCAGCGTTGCGCATGCGCTTGCCGTGTTACGGTCCGTTCTGGTTGGAGAAGAGCTAAGAGTTCGTCTGTACACACATAGTGCTCTGGAAGCTAGCTAGCCACGCGAATATAATTATGCACTTTGTTGTTGTCTTGCATGTGTAGACGGTTAATAGAACTGGTTGCCACACGTTGTTTCTACTCTTGAATCAACGACTGTCTTTTAGGAACCAATGTTGGGTTTGGTTTGTAGAAATCATTTTAGATGTTTCTAGTGGTAGACTAATCTTGTATTTTACTTATGTAACTATCAACAAAAAAATAAAAGCAGGCCATCGAAACTTTTGTTGGACCAAACAGAGCCCGCTAATGGGCTAACATCTATTTCAATATATATATATTTTTTTTTTTGGTAAAAGGTCAACGACCCGGTAAATATATTACTCCAAAAAACATTTAAGTACAAAGGATATGGGTGAATCCCATATCTCAGCCCGTTACATATTTATTTCAATATTATAATACATTGCTAGCAGTTTTTTGCAATATTATAACTGAAATAGTCGGCACGCCTGTCCTGCTTTAGTATATATAGAATGAATAAAAAATTTAACATTTAAATGAAAATATTAGGTCAAATTATTGTTTTATTTTTAAGGCACATTCGAGAATTCATGGAGCAAAAGAGCAGGATTTAAGAAGCCATACGAGGATTGTTGAAGCCCTGATCCCGAGCCAATCTTAAAAGGAAATTTTGGCCCAACAAAAGAAAAGGATAAAAACATTTCAATCTCATCCTTTAGATTCAAAACTGGGTTGGCCTAGTGGAAGAAGGGTAGTTTTTTTAGGGTAGATGTTCGGGTTCAAACCTTGTTGGTGACAAATATTTTTATTTATTTCTGTTGTCAAGTGGTTAAATATTGTGGGTGACAAATTTTTTTATTTATTTCTGTTGTCTAGTGGTTAAATACCAGCTTTGCGTATGAGAGGTCTGGAGTTCGAGTCTCTGCATAGCCATAATTTTTGCAATTTCATCCCACAACAACCACGTGTCATCCCAGGAATGGCCAGCCGCCAAACGTGCCAGCAGAAATGTTCGAACATTAGAATTTCGTGTGGGACCCGCCTGGAATGACTCTATTTCCCAACATTCCTTGTTGTCCGAGTGTGTATTTAATGAGTAGCTTTTCAATAGATTTTTTTTTCCGTATTATGAATTTATATTAAAATGCAAAATTTAATATTCTTTTGTATAAAACACACAAATTGGTGTTGGTGTGTGAAATATGTGTTTAAGATTGAAGTTTTATCAAGTTAATGTTTTAGCTTAATCATTTTAGTCATTAGCTTGATAGTTGCTTGTCATTGGTTTAATTTTATAAAAGTTAGTGTTTTTAGCATTTTTATGGTTTAAAAATTTAAATCATATAAATTTCAAATATTTTCTTATAAGTCATCATCTTTAGTATTTTAAACTCATAAACTTTGCATCTTTTTATTAAAAGAATTATCTCTATTACGTCTTTTGATTATAGTTTTAAACTTTTTTTTGCATATTTAGCTTGAATAGTTTTTAAAATTATTTCTTTTGTGTCATTATTTTATAAAATTAGTATTTTTAACTTTCAAAAATATTCAAGAACCACAAAAACGTATAGGTTTGATGATGATGATTAAAGGGTGATTATGGAGCAATCAAGAGATGATTATGTGTATTGAGCTTGTCGATTGGCTAAAATTAGGTTATCTAGAGTTCGTAGTGTCTGCGATTTTCAACTTGGTGACTTCTAATACTTATTCATTTATCTCTTTTATTGTTTAGCATGATTAGTTTAATTTTTGTTTTTTCTATTTTGTTACTGTTAAGCATGATTAGTTTATTTAGTTTATTATATGCATGATTAGTTTTTTTAGCTCTTTTATTGTTTTGCAAGATTAGTTTAATTTTAATTTTCAGTATTTTGTTAGTGTTATGAAAGATATGAAAAATATATATATCAAAGTAACACCAAATGCATAAGGTTTAAATTTATATCACCATAAAAAAGTATAACAAACAATTTTTAGCTATGAATCAATTATTTATTATTGGGGAACAAATGTAAATTATAAAAGCTCTAAGGGTGAAAGTGTAATATCAAACTGCACGAATAAAGAAATTAAGCATGAATATCAAAAACACCCAATGTAAAAATATGAATAAAATAATTCGTCAACAATGTAAATCATAAAACTTTTAGGGGTTAAAGTGTAAAATTTGAATGTTTAAAAAAATGAGAAAAATATTTAAAATGAGTGAGGAAGGAGACTTGAATTCGGGTCTCTTGATTTAGTAAAATTGGACATAACTGGTAACTTCACTTTGTGCTATAAATTGGAACTAATGTAAGTTTTACAACATTGATATGAAAAAAGTATAAAAAAAGTCTTCATGAATAATATACTTAAGTTGGTGTTGTACATATTGATAATGCTAATGATGGATTTAAAAAAAAAAAATAAAAAAATAAAAAATAAAAAAGGTAATAAGATTGCATGATTCATATTAACCTTCACCATACATCTAAATGTTTAAAAAGGAGAAAAGAAAAATCAAACATCATTATTCTGGATTTCTTTTAATATTGTCAATCCATTTCAACCCATCGCAACGCACAATTATTTTTATAGAATATATCCCGAAAATTAGCTTTTATTTTTCTTTAGAATTTTTTTACAAAGACTTGTTCTTTCATAATCTTTTTTATCTTGTCGAATTTTTTTAGATTTTATGTAAACTTTAGGTTATTTTACCTTAAATTAACAGTTTTTTTAGGTAACCATGGTTTATGAACTTTTAGCCGAATAATCAACGGTGTTAAGATGCACTTTAGAGATTCATCTTGCTAGAATCGAGGTTGAGACCTCTCATTTTAGTTATGACAGTCATAAGTCTTTTTCCACTAGGTCACCCTAGACTCGCTTAAATTCACAATTAAATTCAAAACAACAAATTAAATTTTATACTAAATTTGCAACCTGCACTCTTTTTTCATGTAAATTTTATAAACTGAAGTGAAAACGATTATTCTTCTAAGGTAAATTGAAGTATGAAGTTATTGTTAAAAATTAAATGTACTTGAAAATACCTAAAAAAAATTTGGCAACAAAATAGAGATTATATAACTTACAAATTTATTGAAGAGAACTCTCTTCATATTAAAATTATATTGTGAAGTACTTATAAGAATTTAAAAAGTTAACACGAACCTTTAAATAATAAGAAGTAAAATTGATGAATTTTTTTTGAGTTTTTATAAACTTCATAGAAAAAATAAATTGTGAGGTTAACTTTAAACATTGAATTTACTTGGAAAAAATATGAATTTCTTTACAAGAAACTTAAGGTAAGAAGAAGTAACATCGCTGGAAAAACTTTAAAAAAAATTAACTTCACATTTTAAATGAACTATGAAGTTACATTTAACTGTGAATTTTGTTAAAAAAAAAAATTCCGAAAAAATTTGACAAGAAAATGAGGTAAAAAGAGGTAAAATCGTAAAATTAGTTTTTTTGAAATAAAATCTGGATATCACAGAATTTACATGTAATAATACAGATATATATGAATCATAAGGTTTCGAAGTTTTATGAAATTATAGAAACTTACTTTGAATTCCAGTGCTCGCTTGAGTTGTATCACAACTTCACCTGCTTTTGGCCGTCTTTCTCTCTTGTGATGTAAGCACTGATACGCAATCCTTGCAAATGTTACAAGTGATTGTGGATCAACTTGCTCCTTTATGCCCTCAAACACTAACTCATCAAGTTTTCCTACTTGATAGCGATTTTTAGCCAAAAAGGGCAAAAAAAGATACTCATCATCTAGTTCTATAGACGATTGTTTCCCGCACAATATGTCAAATAAAACAGCACCCAATGAAAATATATCGGATTCTTTAGTTAAGAAGTGTGTTTTCGAATATAGTGGATCACTATATCCGATTGTTCCAGCAGCATCGTCGATGACATATTCTATATCCTGATTTATTGGACATACCAAGGAATGCCCAAAACCTGCAATTTTTGCTTTCCAGTCTTCAAATAGTAGAATGTTGCTACTTTTGATGTCCCTATGTATCACCACTTCTTGATTTACATCAGTTGCATGTAGAAAATTCAACCCGCTTGCAATATCGATACATATTTTAAGCCGCATCACCCAGGTAAGACTAGCGTCGCTCAAGTACCCGTCAAGTCTTCCTCTAGATGCAAACTCATGTAAAATGATTTTTTCAATCTCATCATCACAATAGCCTACAAGACCAATGACATTCTCATGTTTATACTTCAAAGGGATATCTAGCTCTCTAAAAAATCCAGTTTCTCCGTGACTAAAGAACCTCCTATCCAACCGCTTTGCAGCAAATCTAGTTTCTCCATTAGCATGATAAGCTACTCCTTTGTAGAGATTTCCAAAACCTCCTCCTCCAAGGATATTGTCATCACTAAAGTTTTGTGTGGCTGATTTAATGTCTTCAAGTGACATTTTGAAGTTTTCTTTCTGGCTTTTTTCCTGTGAATCGACAGTCGATCAATTTGATATGTAAAAACAAGAATAAAAATGGATTGCTATCTAAAATTCTTTTAAATTGTTATTTTGATTTTTTAGTTTCAGTGTCTCTTAGGTTTTAAACTTGCTACAACTCCTATGTAAATACTGCTTAATTACAAATAACTGACAAAGGCAAACGGGTCAAGTTATAAAACAGAATATCAATAAATTAGTGGGTAAAATAATATATATCTGACTTTAAATAAACCTTACACTTTCCGAATCAACATATGTATTCTCCTCTGCAATATTACTTGAAAGCAGATTTATGAGTTCTAAGGTATTTAAAAGTTTCTTCTGGTTTCGGTATTTATATCCTTAAAACTCAAATATTTAGCTTATTATGTTTTGTTGAAGTTGATTGGGCAAAATGTCTTATTTTTAGCAAATGAGAAGATATATAGGTTAGTGCATGCTTCTTTATAATGTGATAATAAGCCTGCAATTCAATTTGCATATTGAACATGTTTCAAAGAATTGTCTGATTTACTAATTCTTCCACTAAGATGAAAGACTTCGGATTCATATAATTAAAGTCAATAAGTGAAGGTTTGTGATAGATGATTTTATGTGATTGTTTCTGAGTGAGAATCATTCAGCAATCAAAAAGCGTTTATATTCTGTTCATGCAGTTTCACATTGACAAAAAGGCTAACTTACGAGAAAGTGAATGCATCAAGTGTCACATATTACCATGGGATAAGAATATGACTTACCTGTGCTTGTAACGCTTTTTTTAGTTTATGGATGACGTCGTCTATTGTTGGACGTTGGGCTTGAGTTTCTACCAGACATCGATATGCAATTTCTGAAAATATGTCCAAAGAATCTTTCTCGGGTCCTTTGCTTAGAGCAAAGACATGTCCGCCAACTTCTTCTTTTATCTTTTGATCAATAATTTTGACTAGTGTTCCATTTTCAAAATGATGTCGTGCAATGGGTGCAATCCCCTTCTTATTGACCTTGGTGTAAATACGATCGTAGGCCAACCTCCCGGTTAAGATCTCGAATAACACTACTCCAAAAGAGTAAATGTCCGATTTCTTATTTAATCTACCATACTTCTTATATTCTGGATCCAAATACACATTTGTACCTGCAATCGTGTCGGTATTGAGAGTGCTGGCCTCTTGATCTGCTGGGTGGATTTTAGAGAGCCCAAAATCAGCAATCTTTGCCTCCCAATTATCACCCAATAGAATATTCGCGCTCTTGATGTCACGATGTATTATCTTTTGTTTGTCCTCATCCGTGTTGGTGTGAATGTATTTCAAGCCATGCGCTATATTAAGACTTATTTGTATACGTTGCACCCATGTAAGATTAGTCATTTTATCATCACTTTCCATATAACTTTCCAGGCTTCCTCTAGAAGCAAGCTCGTATATAAGGATCATGTGACCAGGACCTTCATCGCAAAAACCAAGAAGAGAGATTATATTGTCATGTTTACAACTATTTAAAGTTTCAATCTCTGTAATGAACCCTTGCTTTCCTTCTGGATTGAAAATGTGTTTTATGGCTACCGTGCTTTGTCTCTTGGGAATATCACACTTACTCACCCCTTCTATCGAAGACCAATTACTGCTATCAAAATGTTCGAGTTGTGCCTTGTATACCTTACCATATCCGCCTGACCCAATGCAATATTTTTCGGCAAAATTCTCGGTAGCCAACTCTATATCTTTAAATCCAATCTTCAAGTGTTCCAAACTCTTTTCCTGCAACGTCGTGGAGTTATGCAACCGAATGAAATTATAAAAAATTGTTTCTACAACCTAATGAAATTCATAGAATATGAAAACATTAAAAGCCTCAATTGATTTATTTCAGGTTAATTACTACTGTACATTCATGCGGGAACGGATAATCTTAATTTAATATGATCATCATTATAAAAAAAATTCTAATATAACGTAATAATAATGCATTTAATTAATAAATAAGAAATTACGAAACTGTATTATAAAAATTGCCAAGTATTAAAAATCTTGCAATTCTTCCAAAAATAAGAATTATTCCAATATTGGGTTGATTTTACTCGTATTTCAAAATTCTAGATTAAAAAAAGATGGTAATATTTCACGATGTTTCATCCACATCAAGACCATTCGATTGAAAATATATCACTTTTTACCATTTCATGCATCCAGTTTTTTCCTAAAAAATATGAATTTTGCTATTTGTAACCCTAAGTGCTAGTTTAATACTTAAAAACATGTAATGATAGGTGGTACATTTAGTTGGTTAGAAGAAGTTAAACTCATGGATGCACAATTATGAAGATACAAACATTAATGTTTAGCATTTTTCAAAAAACATATATGATCTTCAAAACTTCTTTCTTGTATAAATTGTATATCAAATGACTAGATAATAGCCAATTGATAGTACTAGACCCGGTGTTACAAAATTAATAAAAAATTCTTTCTATTTTATTTGTTATCTTTTAACGATAAATTATCCACACGGCTAAACCACCAAGTACCAATTATCTCACACAAGCTTAAAAATATATCGGACAAGGCTTCAAATCACAAAGTTGATAGGTCACTCGCATACCGCTAAACCACAAAGCTTTTAACTTTTTGACTTCTTATTTTATCCCATTTCATCTAAACAACCCCTTTTTATTCTATCTACCGATACTGAAAATTAAATCAAACACACCTAATATACTAATCTCAGTTTTTAGCATAAGTTTCGAAAGTGCATTCTTATTATTTAAAAAAATGAAAATAGGAAAGGATTATTTATGCAAAACAAATACTGTAAGATAAACAAAATTTGTAACTTTAACGAAAGATTAATGAAATTCATAGTTTTAGATTAAAAAAATGGACTATTTAATTTATGTAATTTACTCAACAAGTGATTACCTTCTGATAAGTAGATGCTGTATCGGCTGCAACTATTAAGCATTCATTTAACTACAATAACGAGTGAAAAGTAAATAAATCAATACTTTATACAGTAATTATGTTGACAGGATGATGAAAGTAAAACAAGGTCTTACCGCATTTTCACATTCAAATTGAAGCTCCAAGGCTTTCTTAAGTCTCGGGACAATCTCATCAATGCTTGGACGTTCCCGTTCTTCTTCATTCAAGCAATCATGCGCTGTTTCCACGAAAAGTTTGAGTGACTGCGAATCCATTTGCTTCCATAGTATTGGATCAATTATATCATTTAGTATTTTCTCTCTATGATGGAAAAGGACAACTGGAACGAGATACTTATTATCTTGGTTGTCAATTATTGATTCTCTACCACACAGTAGTTCAAACAATACTATCCCAAAAGAGTATATATCGGACGTGTGGCTCACACTGTACCTTTCAGATGCTTTAATCTTCTTGGAACGTTCAAAATCAGATAACTTTGGTTCCCAGTCATCATTTAATAGAACTGTAGCACTGTTAATGTTCTGATGTATTACGCTGAAATCACGTGGCTGGTCATAATGAATATAACTCAACGCTTGCGCAATTCCAACTGATATCTCCAATCTTCGCCCCCATGTCAACAACATCGGGTCACTTAGATATTGGCTGAGACTTCCCTTGGTCTCATGCTTGATAATGATGATTTTCTCGTGCTTCTCATAACAAAACCCAACAAGAGAAACCAGATTATTATGCTTGAGTGTAGAAAGCATGAGAATCTCCATCAAAAACTGTCCTGGTTCATTATTTAACCACCTTCGAGCATGGATATCAATCAACTCATAGGACCACGAGAGCTGTCCCTTGTATCTCTCTTCAAACCTATTTTTTGTGATGACATTTTGTTGAGCGAAATTTTTGGTGGCAGATAGGATATTTTCAAGGGGGACTCTGAGGTGAGCAAATTCTTGGCTGGTCAAAAACATTATCTATAAATAATCAAGTAAAAATGTGAGTTAGAAAAAGGGAGTTCAATGAAGTGCATAAGGATGCCTACAAACTGTTCGATGAAATTCCTGAACCTTTTTCTAAGACATGTTGAGCTATACATTCTGCCTTCAATGTTATATTGATCTTATTGAGTCTAAAACTGTATATATCATGTACTTTATCGTTATTATGTTTGTGGTTAATAACTAAAATAACATCCTTTTATATTATGTTTGTGCAAGGTCTTATTAACTTGACATGTTTTGGTTCTTCATGTTGTCTTAATTATTCACTAGGTTTCGACATTACATGAAAAGTTTGGGAAGTGATGTTTGTTATTGATTTTGCTCCTGAGGTGTTACTAAAGCATTTGGTCCATAGTCAGATGGCATAAGTATGTATAGACTTTGACTCAAACCCAAAGATTCAAGGGTACTGTTATTATAGACATTCTAGCTGCTGGAGTATACAAGATGTATAATGTGGGAAAAGTTTGATATGTATGTGATAGTTGACAAGTTGAATATCAAGATGACTGTCCAACCTGTCTATGAATGAGACACATGAGTATGTTGGAAAGATTTGGTCTAGGATGGGACTACTTCGTCTTGGTTATGACAAAGGAAATTATTGAAATTAAAAGTAGGAAACATGTTCCTAAGGCATTTTTATCCCTTTTAATTATAACAGGTGCAAGTAAGTATTTGTTAGCTTCGCTAGTTTGTGAAGTTGGTGTCTTACACGTGAATTGGACTAGATATTTAGATAGTTTTGCCCGCAGGGACTAATATTGTATAAGTGGCAAATCATTGTAATGACCCTATAATTACCCTCATGACTTTCCATGAGGGGTGTGGTTATGGATGTGTAATCATTTGACTAGTAGCAATATTATCTATCTTTTTTACCCCCCCCCCCCCCCTCTCTCTCTCTCTCTCTCTCTCCCTCCACCTTTCTCTCTCTCTCCCCTCCCTCTCCCTCTCCCTCTCTCCCTCTCCCTCCCCCCTCTCTCTCTCTAGAACAATGTATTGTTTTATCTGTTTTGATCAACCTTAACTTCTCAAAAAACATAAATTAACAATCTTTTCGGTCCTACAGTATTCTACGAATCTAGCATGGTATTGCGTTCATATCCTCAATAGGTATTCGAATTGGTATAAACAACTGCTTATTTGAACTGTTTGATTCTACTAAGTCCTTTTGAAACTGCTTTAATCAAGATGTATAGGAACATGATAATTGTGCTTGTTGCTGATTATTAGTGAATGTTTATAAATGATTAGATGTATGCTGATTGAGTCAATGATACGACCCCTAATCTATAATATGGTTATTAGTATATTATCAATTTGGAATTATTTACTATTTAATTATTTGATATTGTTTAATTAAAGTAAGGATTAGTTTCTTGTTCTAAAAGAATTGTATTAGGATGTTTTTTTCATTATTAATAGGACATTAGGGTTGTAATTCTTATTATATTGAATGAATATGAAGTATTGATTTGTTAATCAACTGGGGATTCAGTTTATCGGGGGGGGGGGGGGGTCAGTTTATCCCATTAATATAAACTATCTATCGTGTTTTATTCTTTTAATCACTATTCACATCCAAAAAATACTGTTCATCTAAATCACTATTCACTATCAGAAAAACACTGTTCACCAACCCATATTTACTGTTCCAAAAAAAAGTTATATCTTCTTTTGATTTCGAGCATTAATGGCACACATATGGCGGATTATAATGGAAGAGCATCAAGCTAGTATGCAAGCTTACAAAAAGGTCGATAAGAAGACAGTGTTGGAAATATAATGACAAAACAATAGTTAAAGTTAGAAGATTAGTGTTATAAATTGTAATTAGAATAGCTTAGTATGTATTATGTAAATTCTGTAAACACATAGTATTGGGCTGGGTCTCTTAATCGGTATAATGGTTATTTAGTTTTAGGGTTATAACGTTTAGAGAGTATTATAACATTTACTTTTGGTGAATCGTTGTGTCTTTTGTTCTATCAGACATGAAGCAGCGTTTCATCTTGTATATATAGATAGGATTCTTTAAACATCAGTTAACACTTTCAGTTTATATATCAGATTTATTTAAAGGGTTCAACCCCTATCTCTCTTGTTTCCTTATCGTAGTTTTCTTGATTGATGTGGCATGATGTTTGTTTGATCATTAGATCCTGGAGATGCACAAGACCTGTAGAACATTGGTATTAGAATGAGGGAATCAAACAACGATCGAGTCATGTTACAAATTACAGTATCAATCGAGAATAGGAAAGAGGGCAGCCATGGGAAGAAGAGATGTGGAAACAGAAAGAGAAGAAAAAAAGATTAGAAGATGGTTACACCTACCATTGAACTGGCGGTTAACCATCAAGGAAGAAGAACTGGCGGTTAACCATCAAGGAAGAAGCAACCGTTGTCTCAAGTGAAAGAGACAGAGACATGGCAATAGTCTTGAAAAGTAAGGGGCATCGCAGGAACCAATCATAGAGAAAGGGCAGCGGGTAAAAAAAACCCCATCAGGTTCCACGAAAAAAACACCCCTCACTCATAAGTTATAGATATAATATATATTAGGATATATATATATATATATATATATATATATATATATATATATATATATATATATATATATATATATATATATATATATATATATATATAATAATAATAATAATAATTATAGGAAAATTACTTCATTTAATTCCAAGTTAGTAATTTTTTTAAGTTATTATTAGAGAGCAAGGATTTGGGAAAAGATTTAAGTACGTATTTATTTTTCTTATCAATATACTCTATTTATTGATTAGAAAATAAAAGGATTTTATCCCAAATCAATTGAAGAAAGTAAGAAAAAAGGAAGCAAGTTTTTTTAGCAAGTAAGAAAGTAAAAAAACCAAGGAGTTGTAAAAGACCGGACAACCCCTAGACGGATTAAGTTCAGTACGAGTACGAAATAGGTAGTTGTGACCGGCCGATTGTCTAAGTAAGAAAGTAAGAGATAAACCTTAGTGTTTCATCCGGTAAGAGAAACCTCAGTGTTTCGACTAGTAAGAGAAACCTTAGTGTTTCACCTGGTAAGAGAAACCTTAGTGTTTCGACCGGTAAGAGAAACTGTTGTGTTTCAAAGCAAGTAAGAGAAACCGTTGTGTTTCAAAGCAAGTAAGAACCAATCATACGATCACAAGTAATCAAGTAAGAAAGCAAGAAGGATGACAACTCTACAATAAAACCAAAAGTCATGGCGAAATCAAGATCTGAAGAAAGTATGAACAAGAAGGCATCAAGGAACAAGAAAGATTGAACAAGGAGAAGCAAGGGACTATCTGTTTTTGTCATTAGGGAGGAATATGTTGGAAATATAATGACAAAACAATAGTTAAAGTTAGAAGATTATTGTTATAAATTGTAATTAGAATAGTTTAGTATGTATTATGTAAAGTCTGTAAACCCATAGTATTGGGATGGGTCTCTTAATCGGTATAAACAGTTATTTAGTTTTAGGGTTAAAACGTTTAGAAAGTATTATAACGTTTACTTTTGGTGAATCGTTGCGTCTTTTGTTCTATCAGACATGAAGGAGCGTTTCATCTTGTATATATAGATACGATTCTGTAAACATCAGTTAACACTTCCAGTTTATATATCAAATTTATTTAAAGGGGTCAACCCCAATCTCTCTTGTTTCCTTATTGTAGTTTTCTTGATTGATGTGGCATGATCCCAATCTCTCTTGTTTCCTTATTGTAGTTTTCTTGATTGATGTGGCATGATGTTTGATCCTGGAGATGCACAAGACCTGTAGAACAGACAGTGAGATATGAACCACGGATGGCAATTGTGCAGCAAAGTATGTGTGGGTATTCCTATGGCCCAGCATCTCACCAAGTCCAACATATAAGCCCAACTGAGGTTCCATTCTAAAACCAATTGGTGATAAAAGGAGTAGCCCACCAAGCTTATATGTTAACTTTGAGATTATAGTTCTACCATTGTGGGATTGGGTTTGTAAACCCAATATTCCTCCCCTCAAACCCAAAGCACCATGGGCCTCCCCTTTGACTATAGCCACGATCCCACCTTTTTCATACCGCCGACCTTTACCATCAGAACACACCGCCTTTTACCGGATCCACTAATACCGTCGAACCGGGGTCTAATCGAGGAAACACCGTCCACATCATCACCAGGCCCTACCTGGCTCTAATACCACTTGTGGATATTCCTTCGGCCTAGCATCACCAAGTGCAACATATAAGCCCAACTGAGGTTCCATTCTAAAACCAATTGGTGATCAAAGGAGTAGCCCACCAAGCTTATATGTTAACTTTGAGATTATAGTTCTACCGATGTGGGATTGGATTTTGTAACACCCCCAAAATTTGGTACAGCGGAAGTCTCAACAAGCTTTCGGGGCGTTACGGGGATTGGTATCCAAACACAAGACATAAAAGAACGAGATAAAGTAAACAAGATAAAATGCAACCACGCGAGGTTTTAAAGTTTACATTATCCCAAAAACATCCAAAGTCAGGCCCAAAAGAAACAAATATAGGTCCACATTAGTTATCAGAGTTTTAGAAATATAGATCCATAACCGGTGCCAAATGCCAAGCCTCCAATCCCAAGCATCCGCAGAGCATCACTTAAATACCTGAGAAAACGTGCTAAAAGTCAGCTTTCGCTGGTGAGATCATAGGTTTAGATTCTTAATTCAATATAGTGGACATGTACGCAAAACGCTTGCTAGCTAGACTAGGGCTCAATCATCCAACCAAAATAATCCAACCAAATCAAATCATCCCTATAGGTGCACGCTATAGCTCAAATCAATCCAATCAATAGCTTACCTAGCTCAAGTCTAGGCCTCGCTCTATAATCAATCCAATAGCTTACCTAGTTCGGGGACTAGGCCTCGCTTAACAACCAAATCATTAGCTTACCTAGATCTAGTCTAGGCCTCGCTCTATAACCAAATCAAATAGCTTACCTAGTTCGGGGACTAGGCCTCGCTCAACAACCAAATCGATAGCTTACCTAGCTCAGGTCTAGGCCTCGCTCAATAACCGTATCAAATAGCTTACCTAGATCTAGTCTAGGCCTCGCTCTACCTAGTTCTATAAGCATAGCAAGTTTTGAAATCAAAAAGCGATAATAGTCCACATAAAACATTTGCACGTTTCTCACCCCAAGTATTGAAAACAAAGTTCAAGAGTAAAAAGTGGGGCTATGACTCACCTCAAGTCCAGAAATCCTCAAATGAAATAATAGAAGAAAGACGTAAGTAAATCTCAAGCAACTCACGTAACGGCGACTACTGACTCGGCACTTCCTAACAATATTAAACCAGTTCAGAAATCATTCCCTCATAATTAAATATTCCCATTCCCGAACGTAATTCATTTTACTTTCCAAAATTATCCATTTCTCGAGTTTACTTCATATTCATTTAAAATTCGACGTTTGGTATCCATACGGGTGTAGGGTCGACACAGCACAAACCAAAAAGCCACAACCAAGAACGATAATAAGACAGCTACAGGTCTAACGTTAGCCCAATATATTATTTAAATAATTATCGAAGTTTATCAAATCCGTCGACTGGATAACCTCCCATATTTATTTACGTAATACATTGTTCCACAATTATACCCAATCTAAACACCTTGCACATAAATTTCTATTTGGTATATGTCGTAGCCCAATGAATTCCCTATATATATTGTCGAATCGGCCAAAATTCCACGAGACATATAGTAATTCATTGTCCTAAAATATATACCACATCCTATGGGCGTCGTGGGATACGATGCCCATTAATATATCCATTTTATATCGTCAAATCACTCGATCTAGAATAAGTCATTCGATATATAAAATGTTTATATTAACCGTCATATATCCGTGACAACACGAAGTCACAATATAAGGCCCACTTGGACTTTAAAGACCCAAAAATTCATATAACTCGATAAGTTTTTAGTTTATAATAAAAATTACGTTTTTAGTTGTTAATTATTCGACGTAAAGTTCGTCGTTATAAATATGTGGTTATTAGTTATAATAATATTCCGACATTTATTGCACTATTTTCATAGTGTAATAACTATCGCTTTATTATTATATGTTTACTCGTGATTGTTTTATTATTAATATACGCATTTATATATATATATGTACGTTTAACACGTCTATATACGTATATAAACGATTATATTCTTAATAATGTCATTACGAGTTATATTTTTAATATCAACCTTTAAAGATTTATCGAGTCATAGAATTTGGTCCAATGTCCGAGTCATGACCCTCGGCTCATAGTCCAAGTCCAAACAATATAATCAAGTCACAATAATAAGTATAATAACTCCGTCCAATCCCAACTCAAATCCACGTGCTACAACATGAGGGTCCGACTACGGCACCCAACTAACCTATCTCCGTCATCTAATCGACCGTCTCACAATCGGTCCCCAATTCCATACTCGTCAACACAACTCCAATAATAACTCGAAATCAAGAAATACCACTTCTAGTCCGAATAATATACCAATATTCAACATCACAATCACAACAAAACATAAATAATAAAACAACAAGTAACATATTGTCCGAAAACCAAGTAAGCCACGGGTTGAGTTACCAAGTCAACCCGGGTCAACACATGCTCGAAATATGAAACGGAAGCCACACCCGAGACCCATGGGTCTCGGCTAGCCTTCGAGCTCAACCGAACCAAAACAGCCCCCCCCCTTGGGGGTGTCGGCCAAGAAACCAAACGACCCAATCGGTCGACCAAACATAACCGAGAGCAAACCAACATCACAAATGGCACCAAGATCAAGTATATACATCAAAGGTCAAGAAGTCGACCCAAAAACCACCCAAACCGAGAGCATTAGCTCTCGGTCGAGGCTCGACCCATCAAAAAAAAATCATCACCCGGATACCAAACCTCCATTTAACTCATTATTATCAAAACCCACTTGATTCAAGTATCAAAATTCATAAAATCCGAAAAGATCAAGAAATCCGTGACCCAAGGTCGCGGCTCAAACCCACCACTCGAGTTAAAAACTCGACCTACCTTCAAAACCAAAGCCAAATCGAAGAGACCTCCAAAAAAATACTAAAAAGTGGTGATGAACTCGTGAGGATTAAATTCGAAATAGGTGTTAGGGTGGTCCAATTCGCGCGTGGTTAGTACCAAAAGATAGATCGCGAAAAGATGGTGAAGATGGTGGTGTTGTTTTTAGTGGGAGAGTGGCGGTGGCGGCGCTACAGTGGAAATAAGGGTGCGATGGTGGTTGTGTTTCAAGAAGAGAGAGAGAGAAATGAAGTGGTGAGGGTGAAGGTGTGTTGGTGGGATTCGGTTCACACAAGGACGATTTTATGTTTACTCAAAAGAAAAAAAATAAATTTGATAATAATAATAATAAATGTGAGGAGTGTAAGGGGTTTGAGTAGCCCGGTGTCAATACACGGTCCAAACCCGACACTCAACTAACCAAATGTTTTTCAAACCAAACCCGTCCCAAAAATAATAATATCCGATCCAACAATAAAATATAATTAAAAATTGTTAGGTTAACCTAGTGCCGGAGTCAAAGTAGTGCCAACAATAACGATCTCAAAATAAATCATCACGTACGAAACGAAACAAACCATAATTAAATAACTAATTCCCATAAACATCGCACGATTAAAATTCAAGTACCAACATTGTAAAATACCTCGTCACAATAAATTTTCAGAAATTCCATGTTTATTACATAAATGTAATGCGGGTTTTTATAAAGCGGCTCCCTATTTTGCCAGTTGTCACAGATTTGTAAACCTAACAGTATGGATATGGATATATGGGAGATAAAAAAAAAAAAAAAAAAAAAAAAAAAAAAAAAAAAACAACTTGTTGAGAGACGAAAATTAATGAAGGTGAGATAAGAGAATTACAACAACCAAAATAACAGCATGGCAGAAATTTAGTTTGTTGAGGATTCAACCAAGCCTATTACAACCGGAAAAAGTAGTGAAGATGGTGGTATTTTGGAGGAGCTTATAGTTACATCAGCCGTGGAGAAAACTAATTTTACGGGGCTAATTTTGGCAGCAAATAAAGATTTAGGCAGAAGTTAATGGACGACTTAGATGAGCCTCTTATGGTGCTCAGATGGGAAGATTAACAAGAACGAGTTCTTTATTGCACCTATTAATCAAAGTTTTGCTGGAAAGAAAAATCAAGCAGAACATCATAAGGTGTTCATAGGGAAGATTATAACATTGAAGTTGTGATGTGAGATATTTCTTGGAAATCTTTGGACTAATGTTCGGTTGAAACCAGATCTGCTCAAAGAAGAACATGGGATCCCAGAATTACTCAATGTGATGTTTTGAAGTAACACCTTGAGGACAAGGTGTTTTGGGGGTAGGAGTATTGATACGACCCCTAAACTATAATATGGTTATTAGTTATTATATTAGATAATTATTTACTACTTAATTATTAGATATTGTTTAATTAAAGTAAGGATTAGTATCTTGTTCTACAAGAATAGTATTATGATGTCTTTTATTATAAATAGGGCATTAGGGTTGCATTTTTTATTATGTTGAATGATAAGAATTATTGATTTGGTTATCAATATCGGGGGTTGGTTTATCTCATTAATATAGACCATTGGGGTCGGTTTATCTCATTAAAATAAACCATCTACCTTGCTATTTTCTTCTTTTTATCTCTTCATCGATCCCGTTCGTATCAATTGGTATCAAGCATCAAATGAAGCTTTAGTTAAAGAAAATTGCCTGATTTCTCTTATTTCTAAATATTGAATGACTATATCAGATTGGTTACAGTTGTGATGCTTTAATCGATTAGGTCACCAAGCATCAAATGAAGCTTTGGTACCGTAAAACTAATCTAAACAACTCCAACTAACTAAAGATTAGAGAGTGAAAGTGTAGTGCATAATGTAACAGATGATACTAGATTGTTCAATGACACTATATATATGGTAAACTTAAACAAAATCTTATGTGATCTCATATGCCGCAGCAGGTATATATATTTTTAGTTTTCTGTACCGAACATAAATGTCTTTTTGGAAATTATGTGGATTCGCTTCCTAAGGATATTTTGCACATTGTATGTTGAGACTCTTGTACATTTATCCCAAAAGATTCAATCATATATGGTGACTAAATATGTCACATGGTTTGGGTTTTTACTTAAAAGCAGTGATATTGTAGTTTTACACCTTGCATCAACTTGTCTATTTGTTTGAAATAAAGAGGCCAAGGGATCGTATACTGTCAAAACTGAAGGCTAAGATAACCAAGGTCAAAAGGATTATTATGGGTAATATTGAGAAGGTAGTTGTTGTGTTTCATGATTTTTTTTATTGGCCATCATTTAGCTACCTTTTTTGTCTTTTTAACATGTCGGTTTTTGGTGTTTCATGGTGCTTATGGGATATTAATGTAACTTTTTTTCTTAAGAATTATTCGTTTTTTATCGCCACATCTGGACAGACAAGTCGAAGCCGTATAAGGAAAGTTGCTTGTCTTCCGGTCAAATGCGTCATAAGTCTATTAATATTTGTGGTTTTCTTTCGTAGATAATTTGGAAATGGGAAAATACTTGGAGATTAGAGTCCCTAAAAGTTTATGTTTTGAGGTTAAAAATACAAACAAAAAGGGGATGGACAACTCATTTGTAGCTTACATGTAATTTTGAAGAAAATTAGTTTTGATCTACAGCTTGGACAAGCTATGGTGTAAGGCCATATATACTACCTTGTGTATATCATAATGAACTTGCTAAACAACAGGTAGATTTTATAACTATACTACTTTAAAATTTTGATTTTACTTTGTAACTCAGCAATCCCCTGGTTTCTAGTTTTAATCGTCTACCAGGGACACTCCCCGAGTTTCATATAAAGGTTTGCAGGACATCCTATCAAAATCTTGGTTGGGTGGTCATAGTTCACAAATATTTTTAGACATCAACAAGTACTTTTACTATACCACTTTTCCTTTTTCAATGTTCTGAAACCAGGTTGAACCTCGCTGGTTCGACCAGTCGAACTGATTCCGGCTTAGATAACGGGTCAAAAGAAACTGGTTTTTAAGAATTCGAAACCCAGTGTGACCCTCCGGGTTTTACCCGTTTTTATAATTCCGGCTGGTTTTGTCGTTAAATATATATGTGTTCTACATTGCTTTTTACAAGTTTTTAAAGGCTTTAAAAGCTGTTTAGACAGGTTTTTATTGTGTTTTAAACACCTTCTGTATGCTATTTGGACGGCAGAATGATGAGGTGTTTGGACAGGCTTATATGTTGTTTTAACAGCTTTATTATGTTGTTGACATAGCCTTTACATGGCTGTTTGGAAACAAGTTTTTTGCAGCAATTACATATTTGTATGTTGTTTTTACAGCTTTTATATGCTGTTCTGACACAGTTTTCGGCAGCAACCATGTTTTTTTTTTTTCTTTTTTTTTTTTTCCCTGCAGAAATCACATGTTTGTATGTTGTTTTCTACAGAGATTGGCAATTAGATACTTTTAAATGTTTGAATGCTGTTTTTCAGAGCAATTACATGCTGTTCGGACATCAGCAAGATGCTTTAATCTTAGAATAGTTCCTAAGAGTTAAAACTGTTAATGAGACTATAAGTGTGTTAAACAGAGTTTGATCATGATATTATACTCTTTGATTCAGGATATTCACTGCAAGTCGAATGGTCTAATTGTGATAGGTGTATTCACTCAAACAAAAATATAGTAGTACTTATTATTATAGAAAGATGAAAGAGGAAAAACCTTTTGATGTTCGCGTTGAAATTCAAACGCTTTCTCAAGTCTCGTGACAATCTCATCAATATCTGGGCGTTGTGATCGTTCTTCGTTCAAGCACTCATATGCTATTTCCGCGAAAATGTTAAATGATTGAGAGTCCATTTGATTCCATAGACTCCAATCAATTATTTCATTGAGTTTCTTCCCCCTATAATAGGCAACGGCCACCGAAGCCAAGTACGAGTAGTTAAAATTTTTGTAGCCGAAGATTACAGCTTTCCTACCGCAGAGTAGTTGAAACATTACTATCCCAAAGGAGTACATATCCGACTTGTGGTTTGCACTTTTTGTCTCTATATATGTTGGATCTGTATACCCATCCGTACTCCACACTTTATCAGTATAGAAAGAATTGTGCCTTTCAGATGCTTTGATCTTCATGGAACGTATAAAATCACCTAATTTGGGTTCCCAGTCATCATTTAAAAGAATCGAATAACTGTCGATGTTGCGGTGTATTACGCTAAAATCACGTGACTCGTCATAATGAATGTAACTCAAGGCATGCGCAATACCGACACATATCTCCAATCTTCGCACCCATGTCAATAACATCGGGTCACTTAGATGGTTGCTGAGACTTCCCCAGGTTGCACGCCTGATAATGATGATCTTCTCATCATTCTCATCACAAAACCCAACAAGAGAAACCACATTTTTATGCTTTAGACTAGAAAGCATTGAAATCTCCATCCAAAACTCTTGTTCTCTATCCTTCCTTTCTTTATTAAACCTCCGAGCATCAATTTCAATTAACTCACCGGACCACGAGAGCTGTCCCTTGTAAACATTTCCAAAATGAGCATTTTGAACAACATTTTTGTCAGAAAAGTGGTTGGTGGCGGATAGTACATCTGCAAGGGGGATTTTTAGGTGAGCAAATTCGTCAGGTGAAAACATCATGTTTCTATTTTTATCAAAAAGAGGGCGAGGATTGGGTTACAAAATGATACTAATTGAAGGAGTGAGGTAGCTGGTGGTGATTATTATTAATTGGTGATATGATGCTTAGTGGGTGGACTGGTAGTAAAGTGAATAAGGAGTGAGGTAGGTGGTGAATGTGTTTAGCGTGTGTTTGTACATATGTGTGGTTGTGGATGAGTATCTATATACTATGTCTTTGGATATTTCTATTCTATTAATAAAAAAAATACTATACTGACTTCTGCGTTTTCATAGAAACTTCCTTTATTTCTTATACTAGTTAATATGGAAATGATAAAAAGAAATGCTTTTTAGTTAACATGTATACGTGTTACTCGTACTTTGAAAATAAAAAGTCACTAATAGCAAAAATATCAACATATTGACAAAATTTTATGAAAGATGTTTATGACTTTATGGTATTCTTTGTTATACAAATAAAACTGAAAGATACATTAGAAAAAAATATACAAAATTCCTTTATCTATTGCATATGAACAATCTCGAACACAACAAAAGAATATGCATAATTGAGATATGCGATGTGAACTATGAAAGGGGATAGCATGTGTTTTAGTCAAAAGAGACTGGACCATAAAAGATAGGGGACCCTAAAAAATAATGGTAGGGTGTCTCTTCAACTTTCAAGTAAAGAGAGTAAGTACCCGTTTGGTATAAAGGTTTCACTTGGTTTAGATTCAAAGATTTTCTAAATTAATTGTTTGGTTCAATTGATTACATCTGACAAAAGGTATCGATTCATAAATTTGAATCCAACATATATTGGTGACTTTTAAGGAATCCAGCCAATGAAATTTTTTTCATTTATTTCATGATTTTTTCCAACCACATAATATACATTCTTGTTCTTACTTTTTATTTTTTTATTTAAAAATTTATTATTAAATATATTTAAATAAATATAATTTATCTCTCCTATACCTACACTCAAACCCAAATCCTATACCAAATCCAAATCCTAATCCAACCCCACTTATAAACCAAACGGACCCTAATAGTCTATGATTAGCGGTTGCTTATGTCTAATTTTTTGAGGTTGCAACATGAAAATAATAGTATATTACACATAAATGTAGATAAATAATTCAAAATTTAAGAAGATAAAACTTGTGAGGTAGGTTGGTGGTAATCATATAAAAGGGCCAGGTGGTTTGGGTTACAAAATGATGTGAATTGAAGGAGTAATTGCTCACGAGATCAGAAAGAACAAATACACAGAGAGTAGCTAGTGGTGGACTGATAGTCAATAGTCAAAAAGGATTAAGGTAGCTGGTAATCATATAAACGTGTTTACTGTGCAAGGAAACTTCCATCTCTGGCTGTACAAACGGTAAAAAGAAATTCGGTAACTTTGCGTATGTATTGCTTTCTAACTAAAACATCACTGATTTTTTTTAAAGAGAGTGATATCTTCGAATATCATTTTACTTCATACACATAAACTTAGTGGGTTCCACATAAATTTTATTTGTAAAATTTATGAAAGCCTTACTAAATTTAGGTGTATGAAGTAAAATGATATGTCTGCATATCACTACTTTTTTTAACAGTCAACAATATATTATCACAACAAAACAGAAACAATACAAATAAAAGCATTCAATTTTCATAATCGAGATGATTAAAGAAAGCGGGACCCAAGAAAATAAAAACCCACGAGGGCTTACAATAAAACTGAAAGATAAATGACAAAAAAAAAGTACAATATTACTTTAACTAATGCATATGAACAATCTCGAACACAACAAAAAATATACATAAATGAGATATGTGGTATGAACTATAAAAGGGGATACCGTGTGTTTTAGACAAAAGAGACTAGCAAAGCGAGTATAGTTTACCATAAAAGATAATGGTAGGTTGTCTCTTCAACTTTCAAGTAAAGAGAGTAATAGTCCATTATTATTGGTTGCTTACGTTTAATTTTTTGGGGCTGCAAAAAAAAAAAAAAAAAAAAAAAAAAAAAACATTTTACAGATAAATGTAGATAACTAATTCAAAGTTTAAAGAAGATAAACCTTGCGAGAAAATTAGCATGTATTGAAAATACGAAGCATTTTACATATAAATGTAGATAAATAATTCAAAGTTCCAAAAGATAAGAAAAAACACTTTGAGAAAATTGGCATTAAAAATATGAATATGATTTTATGAAGAAATGTTACATTCACGAAAATCTTACAAAAACGTTTTCACAAAATGATGTGGCATGATAAACTTAACTTTGAACATTACCTCTCTTCTTTTAATTGCCCAATAGATGTAATAGTTACAATGATACATCATTTAGTGAAATGTTTTTATTAAATTTATGTGGATAGGGCATTCCTCGAATCTAAAAAGTACTTGCAATAGAAGCCAAAGTACATACACTTAAGGTGTGTTTGCTACTTTGGTATAGGGGAATGATTATTGGAATGATAAGAACGTCTGGTACATTGACACGAGAATCAAATAGCGGTATAAAATCCCAATATATTTGTTTTTTAAACCAAGCTTGGGAGGTAGCTTTGGACCCATTCCTAGTCTTTTTTACTCATCATCATTTCCTTTTCCATAAAACACACAGCGTATTACAATAATCGGGCCTTTTAGACACAACCCAGAGTCATGGCTAAAAGCCAAAAAGTCGTGGCTATTCATGTTTATCACGATATAGTGAATGGTATAGAATAAAGTATGATTAGCATCAATCATTAATAACTTGACTTATGTAAACATCACATACGAAATGCAATGATTCCTCTATATCGAATAGTATGACACTAGTGCAAGTGTTGATCACTCAAAACCATTCAAGTAACCCCGACCTATCACAGTGTCTTTTTATTCAATTGATTGTATTGACAACCCATATACATGGTGACATCCGAACACTATATTCTATTTTAAGTCATTTGAAGCAAGTCCGAGACTATTTATTTGAAACTTGTAGAGCGCAAGTATTATAACAACTGAACCTATTCATAATATCACAATATGGAATGTTGTTTATTATTATATAGAATCAAGTATCATTAACATGACTTGCGTGAACTTCATGTATGATCACGGTTCTCATTGTTACAATATAGAGTGTGGTTTATTGTTGTATAGAATCAAGCATCATTACCATTTAATCATTATCACTACTTGTGTGATAATCTTGTGTGATCACGGTTCTCGTTACTAGCTAATTAATCACCGTCATGTATTATTGAAGATCGCATATCAATCATCGCTTAAAGTATAAAATAAAGGAATCATTACATTTTATTGATTGCATGCATTGAGCAAGCGTTCAAAGTATATCGATGATACAAGTAAAAAGTAAAGTACAATACGAAAACATCATCTTAGTAAACATTTGTTATCATGTAACACCCCCAAAATTTGATACAGCGGAAGACTCAACAAGCTTTCGAGGTGCTACGGGGATTGGTATCCAACACAAGACAATATAGAACGAGATAAAGTAAACATAATAAAAACACGGCCAAAACGGGGTTTTAATGTTTACATTTATCCCAACATCATTCAGAGTCAGGCCCAAAATAACATAACAGTAGGTCCAAAATTTATTATCAGAGTTTAGAAAAATAGATCCATAAACCATGAGCCTTGGCCGAGCCTTCCATTCCAAGCATCCGTATCATCACTTAATTACCTGAGAAAACGTGCTAAAAGTCAGCTTTCGCTGGTGAGATCATAGGTTTAAATTCATCTAACAATATAGTGGACATATACGCAAAACGCTTGCTAGCTAGACTAAGGATTCGCTAAAAGCCTGCGGATACCCTCCGCTCCAACCTAACACACGGATACCCTCCGTTCTAACATAGATATTCGGGTAACCCCCGCAATACCAATAAATACTCGGATAACCTCCGAAGTATTAATAACCTATAGGTGCACACTATAGTACCTAAATAAGCCAACCTTGAATAGTACACACGAAACCGTGTGACTAAAGCTGACAATCCACCAATAACCAAATAAGCCAACCTTGAATAGTACACACAAAATGTGTGACTAAAGCTGACAATCCATCAATAACCAAATAAGCCAACCTTGAATGGTACACACAAAATGTGTGACTAAAGCTGACAATCCATCAATAACCAAATAAGCCAACCTTGAATAGTACACACAAAATGTGTGACTAAAGCTGACAATATATCCTAGTCCATACGCATAGCAAGTTTTAGAAAGAATATAGAAGCGATAATAGTCCACATAAAATAATTTGCACGTTTCTCACCCCAAGTATTGAAAACATAGTTCAAGAGTAAAAAGTGGGGCTATGACTCACCTCAAGTCCAGAAAATAGCAAGAAGAAGTCGGTAGAAATAAGATGTATAGTAACTCACGAAATAGCAACTACGGACTCGGCACGACCTAACAATATTAACTCGTTCAGAAATCATTTCCTCAAATTCAAAATATTCCCAAACCCGGACGAGAATCCGTTTTATTTCCGAAAATCCATTTCGTATTAGTTTGGTGTATTTACGTTTGGTATCCATACGGGTGGCGGGTCGACACAAAACAAACCAAAAGGTCACACAAAGGATAATAAAATAAACTATGGATCTAATATTAGCCCAATATATCATTTAAATAAATCGCCGAAGTTTATCAAATCCGTCGATTTGATAATCCTCATATTTATTTACGTAACATACCGTTCCAAGATTACACCCCATCCTAAAGCGCATAGCACATAAATACTATATGGTAGATATCATAGTCTAATAAATTCCTCATATATATCGTCAAATTGGCCAGATTTCCCGATATATACATTCACAATTTATTACACTTTACATATACCACAACCTATGGGCGTCGTAGGATACGATGCCTATTAATATACTCATTTCATATAGCCAAATAACCCGATTCAACCTTACGGTTAAGTGGTTATTTAGTTATAGAAAACGTTTATATTAATCGTCATATTTCCGTGACAACACGTAAGTCACAAATAAAAACTTACCTGGACTCGAGTGACAACGACTCCGCATAACTCGATAAGTTTATTTAGTATATATACAAAATGACATTTTTATTTAATATTTGAGAATTGTCGAGGATTCCTCGTTTTATCAAAATTTCTTTATAATAATACGTTCAATAATATTACGCCACTATCGTAGCCTAATATATATCTAATTGTATTATTGATAATACGACTCGTGATTATTATTATTATTAATATACGCGCTTATATAATTATATATCCGTTATTCACGTCTATATATTCATATAAACGTTTATATTATCAATAACTATTATTACGAGTTTTATTATTTATGTTTTTAATTGTAAATAGTTATCGAGTCATACGAAATGGTCACATGTCCGAGTCATGACTCTCGGCTCATTGTCCAAGTCCAAAGTAATACGTAAATGTCATAAAAATAATACATCTCCGTCCAACACAATCTCAATCCACGTGCTACAACAATAGGGTCCGACTACGGCACCCGACTAACCTATCTCCGTCAATCTAAGTGACCGTCTCACAATCGGTCCCCAACGTCCCAATTCGTCAACAACTCCTCAATATCACAATAATTCCATTGTCGAGACCACAAAAGGTCTCGACTCAACAAAAGCATTCGGCCAAAAAAAATAAAGTGCCACAACAATAACAAGTTAAGTCCATAAAACATAACAAGAAATAAATATCAACAAGGTCAATTTTCGGGTCGGTTTACCAAGCCAAACCCGAGCTAAGTGACCCACTTGGGTCTCGGCTACAATTATGAGTCAAAGGGAACTCGACCAAGGACCATCTTGGTCTCGGCAAAAGCTCAAACGAGCACCACAAGGCTGCCAATGAGGACCCCTTTGGGTCGCGGCACATAACCAACAACAACGAGAGCTAGGCTCGTTCAAAATGAGCCACCAATCAAAACCGACATAACAAGCTCTCACAAAAATATACTAGGTCAAAACCCAACAAGAAAATCAAGCCATAGGGCTCGAACCATGATGAGCCGTGAGCCACGGCCCATGGTCAACGAGTCGACAACAACCAAACATCCACAACCCGGATACCAAACCTTTATTTTAACATCAAAAACCTTATTTCATAACATAATAATTCGATTCCACAAAAAAAAATCATCCGTGTAGCCACGGATTTATCACCAAGTCGAGGCACCCAAATACCAAAATCGAGCATTCTCACCTTCTTGAACCTCCAAATGGATAGATCTAGGAAAAACAATAAAGTTGGGTCGGATTTGATTGAACCACGAGGTGTTAGGGTGCGTTATACGGCGCTTATAATACACCAAAAGAAAGAGGAAGGAAAAAGGAACAAGATGGTGGTGTTTGTTTTGTTGTGAGGGCGGCGAGATGGTGGTGGTGGCCGGATTTGTGTTCGGTGGCGGCTAGGGTTAGAGGGGAAGAGAGAGAGAGAGAGAGAGTAGTTGGTGATGGGTGTTTGTGTTTGTGTGTGTTGTTTGAGTACCGAAACCACAAGGACCAATTTTTGTAGTTTTATTATTTTTTTATTTTTTTATTTATTTTTTTTTTGTATAATAATAATAATGATAATAAGAATAATAATAGTAGTAATAATATTACTAGTAGTAAGAGTGGGTAACGTGGGTAAATGTAAAACATGTGGCCCGAAACCCGAACTCATTTCAAAACTTTAATATCTCCCGAAAAACATCTCGTAATTACTCAAATATCGTCGGACTCGTAAAACGAATCATAAAAATTTCGTTAGGTAAACCTAGTGCCAGAGTCAACGTAGTACCAGTGAGAATTTAAGAATACATCACCGAACATAATATCAAGAATGAATTATGAAAATAATTCACGAATTCCATAACATCATCAATTATAAATATCCATAAAATAGGTCTTACAAGTTCGTTGTGAAATAAAATTTCAAATAAAAATTATAAACGAACTTTAACGTAATGCGGGTTTTCAAAATAACTCCCTAAATTGCCGGTTGTCACATCCTCCCAGTCTCAGAAGAAACCCGTCCCGGGTTTCACTCGGAAAAATTCATCGACGAAGTGAAAAGCTTCGGATATCTCTTTCGGAACTCGTCCTCACGTTCCCACGTAAATTCTGGTCCATGTCGGGAATTCCAACGAACCTTGACGAGCGGAATGCGACTTCGCTTGAGTCATTTAACTTCACGATCTAAAATCTCCATTGGCTCTTCCACGAAGTTCAATTTCTCATCAACACGAATATCCTTCATTGGAATGACAGGCATCTCATCGGAAAGACATTTCTTCAAATTACTGACGTGAAACACGTCGTGAACTTTACTCAGTTCATGTGGTAATTCCAACCAATAAGCCACGGTCCCAATTCGTTCCAAGATGAGAAATGGTCCAATGTAGCGTGGGTTGAGTTTACCACGTTTCCCGAAACGTATCACACCTTTCCAAGGCGAGACTTTCAGCATCACTTTGTCTCCAACCTGGAACTCTAGGGGTTTATGTCTCTGATCGGCGTAACTTTTCTGCCTATCTCTGGCTGCTTGCAACCGATCACGAATCCGAGCTACTTTCTCAGTAGTTTCCAAAATCAACTCAGGGCCTGTGAGTTGGCTATCTCCAACTTCTGCCCAACCAATAGGCGAACGACACTTTCTGCCATACAAAGCTTCAAATGGTGCAGCTTTAAGACTTTTGTGGTAGCTATTATTATAGGAGAATTCCGCAAGGGGTAAGTATTTCTCCCAGCCTTTACCAAAGTCTATGATGCATGCACGAAGCATATCCTCCAACGTCTGAATGGTCCTCTCACTTTGACCATCGGTTTGGGGATGATACGCAGTACTCATATCAAGTCTCGTCCCCAAAGCCGTTTGAAGTGATCGCCACAAAGCTGACGTAAAACGACTATCGCGATCCGAAATAATAGATATCGGGACTCCATGACGCGAGATAATTTCCTTCACATACAACCTCGCAAGTTTATCCACACTATCATCTTCACTAATTGCTAGGAAATGAGCAGACTTTGTCAGGCGATCCACAATTACCCAGATAGCGTCACAACCGCTAGCTGTCCTCGGTAATTTGGTAATGAAGTCCATAGTAATCCGCTCCCATTTCCAGACTGGAAGTTCTGGTTGCGTTAGTAATCCTGACGGTCTCTGGTGTTCGGCTTTAACCTTAGCACATGTCAAGCATTTACTAACGTACGATGCTATATCTGCCTTCATATTTGGCCACCAATAGAACTTCTTAAGATCATGGTACATCTTGTCGGATCCAGGATGGATAGAGTACCTTGACTTATGCGACTCATGCATAATCAAATCCCGAATTCCTCCATACAAAGGTACCCAAATCCGATCTCCAAAACATAACAATCCATCAGAACGCTTAACAAATCCTTTCTCATTCTCTGCCATCCCAAATATATTCTCGGCAGATCTGTTTTCTGCCTTCAACGCTTCCGTTTGAGCTTCAAGTATTTGAGATGGTAACGGCGATACGATAGTCATTCCCAATGACCTAACTCGTAACGGTGGTATTCTTTCCTTTCGACTAAGAGCATCAGCAACAACGTTTGCTTTACCAGGATGGTAGCGAATTTCACAATCATAATCGCTTAGCAACTCAATCCAACGTCGCTGTCTCATATTGAGCTCTTTTTTATTCAAGATGTGTTGTAGACTTTTATGGTCAGTAAATACAACACACTTGGTTCCGTACAAGTAATGTCTCCATATTCTTAAGGCGAAAACTACAGCACCTAGCTCCAAATCATGGGTGGTGTAGTTTTTCTCATGCTTTTTGAGCTGTCGGGAAGCATAAGCTATCACCTTCTCTCGTTGCATTAACACGGCTCCCAATCCTTTATGTGAGGCATCACAATAGACGACGAAATCCTCGTTACCCTCCGGTAACGCTAAGATAGGAGCACTACACAACATCTTCTTAAGCAATTGAAACGCTTCCTCTTCTTTATCTCCCCATTCATACGTAACACTCTCTTGAGTCAATTTGGTCAATGGTTTAGCTATCTTCGAAAATCCCTCAATGAATCTTCGGTAATAACCAGCTAAACCCAAAAATTGACGAACTTCGGTTGGGGTTGTAGGTGCAGCCCAATCTTTTATCGCCTCAATCTTAGCAGGATCCACATGTACTCCTTGTCTATCACTCACATGACCCAAAAATTGTACCGTCGGAATCCAGAATTCGCATTTCGAAAACTTGGCATAGAGTTTCTCCTTCCTGAGCAATTCTAAGATGAGTCTTAGATGCTCCTCATGCTCCTTCTCACTCTTCGAATAAATCAGAATGTCATCGATGAATACAATCACGAACTTATCTAAGTAAGGCTTACACACTCGATTCATGAGATCCATGAATATTGCCGGTGCGTTAGTTAACCCAAACGGCATCACCTGAAACCCGTAATGCCCGTAACGGGTTCTGAAAGCCGTTTTTGGAATATCTTCCTCGCGAACTCGAAGTTGATGATATCCAGATCTCAAATCGATCTTCGAATACACACTCGATCCTTGAAGTTGATCGAAGAAGTCGTCGATCCTAGGTATCGGGTATCTATTCTTCACCGTTAACTTATTCAACTCTCGGTAATCAATGCACATACGGAACGATCCATCCTTCTTCTTCACAAATAAGACTGGGGCTCCCCAAGGTGAAGAACTTGGTCTTATGAATCCTTTTTCGGCTAACTCCGCCAATTCTTTTGACAAATCTTCTAGCTCGGTAGGTGCAAGACGATAAGGCGCTCGTGCTACAGGTGCAGCGCCAGGTATCAACTCAATCTGAAACTCCACTTGTCTAGTCGGTGGGATTCCCGGCAAATCATCGGGAAACACATCAGGAAAATCACAAACTATAGGCACATCTCCAATGCACCTTTCCTTTTTCTTCGTCCCTCCTTTCTCAGAAATTTGAGCTAAGAAAAGGTAACATCCCTTCTCCATTAGCTTTGGTAACTTCGAGCAAGAAATAACTGCTAATCGGGATGGGCTCCTAGAATCCTTTTGATCTCCTAATATATTTAGGACCTCCTTTCCGTAAGGTACACGCACGATCTTCTCATCGCAGAGTATGTGAGCACGATACTTCGACAACCAATCCATACCAATGATGACATCAAAACTTCCTAACGTGACGGGTAGAAGATCTATGTTGAAAGGGTGGTTCAAGAAATTCAGCGTGCAACCGCGAATGATGGTATTAATCCTTTCTATATTCCCATTAGCTAACTCAATATCATATCCAATTCCTAAGGCCATCGGGGGTTTCTCTAGTAAGGGTGCAAACGTAGTGGACACAAAACTCCTATCGGCGCCAGTATCAAATAGTATGGAAGCATAACGATTATTGAGAAGGAACGTACCAGTAACGACGTTCGGATCTTCTCCTCTCTCGTTCCCGAGTGCATACACTCTTCCCTGAGCAGTTCCAGCTTCCACACATTGGTCCCCATTATCTTGTCGTCCACGGTTTCCTCCAGCTCCGCGGTTTCCATGATTGTACCCATTACCACCCGAGCCTTGGTTTCCACGGTTCCACGATTCTCTACACTCATTCCTATAGTGTCTCTTCTTTCCACACCCATAACAAGTAACATCTGCCTTATTTCTCATCTCAGGAGCAGCTTGAACCATAGCAAGAGGTCGGGCTCTACAATCCCTAGCTGTGTGTCCTTTCTTTGAGCAGTTCTGGCATTTCACACTACACCATCCAGTATGACGCTGGTGGCAACGATCACACTTGGGTGCATCACCGTTCGGATTCTTCTTATCTCCATTCCCAATAGCATAAGCCTTAGCTTGTCTCTTGCTTCGGTGATCATTACCCTTAGAGTGACGATCTCTCTTTCTCTTTCCATTCTTCTCCTTATCAGCTTCTTCTAATTCCAACGAATCCATAAGTTGTTGAGCAATTGTGATTGCCTCATGGATGTTTGCAGGCCTAGCAGAAATCACATCATTTCTCGTAGCTACAGGCAACCCATCAGTATACCTCTCGATCTTTTGAGTCTCGGTTTTCACCATATCTGGGCACAACAAGGCCAATTCCTGGTAACGACGATTGTAGGTCGTCATATCATTACCTTTCACCTTGTGGTTCCAAAACTCAATCTCTAGCTTCTTGACCTCATTCCTTGGGCAATAAGTCTGAATCAGCAGAGACTTAAATTGCTCCCAAGTCATGGCATAAGCTACATCACTCCCAACTGAATTTCGGTAATTGTTCCACCAAGTTAAAGCTTCATCCTTGAAGGTAAAAGAAGCAAACTTTACCTTCGCATTCTCCGCACAACCACTAACATTAAACACTGACTCAGTCTTCTCAATCCACCTAACCAAGTAAACCACTCCTTCAGTTCCACCAAACTCAATAGGTCCACAAATCTTGAATTCCTTGTAGTGACATCCATTAGCACGAACAGGTGGAAAAGTTCCAGCAGAATTGTTGAAATGATTTGACTCAGCTAGTAGTTCAGCAACTCTTTGCTCCACAAGTTGATTGATCATTGCTTGATCCACAGTAGGTGCATTAAGTGGAACATGATCATTGTCTCCCTGAACATCAACATTTTGATTCCTGTTGTTGCGGTTAGTAGTGTCCAGGTTGTCAGGAGTAGGGGTTTCAACATTTCGAGTAGGTCGGCGTCCTCGACGACCAGGAGTAGTCACTGCAGGGCCAGTTCTGGTAGCTCTAACAGGGTTTCGTCGTGTGGCCATTGATCTGAAACATCACACAAGTTCATGAGTCTCCAATAGAACTTATCAATTTGCTCAACAAAAGCAATTCAACGAAGCCAAGTCATGGAAAGGATAGCACAATACACCACGTAACATCAATAAAGCGAATAAGAACTCAATTTCCATAACACACAAAATCACATAATACCATATAATGATAACCATCAACCATACAATAGCGATCTAACATCGTTCCAACTACTGGATAACACAAAACGTACTAATCATTCCAAAAGAGACGAATACTGAACAAAATACATCAAAATATGATAACTAGCTTTTCTAACCCAACACTCCTCGGTTAAGAAAGCAACAAGACAACATAACCCTATCAACTAGCCACGCTGCTGGCGGAGGCTCCTCAACTCCTGCCTCAAGCCATCAAGATCCCTCCATAACGATCCTAGCTCCACGCTATGGGTGTCTCGGTCTCTCTTGAGGTCAGCCACCTCCTTCTCTAGCTCGGCATTCCTTTGCCATAGCTTGCGGTCGGCCTCTCGAGCAGTAACAAAACCTCGCTGCAAACTATCAATATGCTCGTGGACCTCCATCAAAACTCTCCTCATCTCAGTAGTCCTGCCCACAACCACAGTCATATCCACTCTCAGATCCGCTATAAACTCTCCAATAACTCTCTCAAGTCGATCATATACACGTGCAACTCTCTCACTAAGCTCAGTAATCCGAGCCCATAACCTTCCAATCTCACCTAACTCTGCATGCTCAGCAGAAACCTCAGAAGATGCATCCGACCCATCGGGACTACCAGGTGGCAACTCAACCAAAAACGGATGATCAGGTGAATCAGGCTCAATCGGATGTACAGGTGAATCAGGCTCCTCAGCCTGAGCTGGTGGTACTAACTCATCATCATCATTAGGCATCTCATCCTCCTGAGGGTCATCCTCCTCCTCAGGGTCATCATCATCACCCTGCTCAGCCTCCTGAGGGTCATCCTCCTGCTCAGGGTCATCAGCCTCATCCTCACCCTCGTACTCCTCCTCCTCCTCATCGGAAGAGTACCTCATCAATCGTCGTCTCCTACTAGGTGAACCATGTGGAGATGTGGTAGGTGATCTAGGACGACGACGCAATGATGTGGGTGGCGCCTCAGACAGAAGAGAGTGAGCATCAATCTGTAAAGGTGATGGAGTAGGGCGTACCGACATGCGTGCCGTAGCTCGGTGGGCAAAGCGTGGGGCCACACGAGCCAAAGCCTGATGAAGAGTAAGCTGCCTCGATGTACCAGGAAGCCCTAAAGAAGATGAGGGTCCTGCGTAGATGCAACAGGTAGTGCTGAAGTAGAAGCTGCAGGCGGCACAGTAGCTGAAAGCATGGCCATCTGGTAAGGGTCATCAGATGCCATAGTGAACTGTACAGGTAAAACCGGTGCAGTAAGAATATCCTCGACAACATCGGGAATATAGGAGGCCATGGTCTGTAACAACGGCGTAGGGTAGGTGTAAGTGTTTCAAAACAACTAAATCACAACTCAAAATACCATACTAAAAATCCTCATCAAATAATTCAAACATATAATTTCAATAAAGAGTTTCAAACACCGCATTACTAAAATGTTTATAAAACATATAGACCATATAATTCCTCGAAACGCCATCTTATTACTAAAATCCATAAACCTCAAATCATCTCAATAAATCCCAAATCTAACAATCATCTCAAAATCTCATAATACCTCAAATAATGGAAGATGCTTCGGCTTGGCGGGCTGGCGGGCGGTGGTCAAGGATCATTTTATATAAAAATACGGTTATAGTTTAGGCGTTTATTTACCTAGTTCTCTATAACCTTGGCTCTGATACCAATCTGTAACACCCCCAAAATTTGATACAGCAGAAGACTCAACAAGCTTTCGAGGTGCTACGGGGATTGGTATCCAACACAAGACAATATAGAACGAGATAAAGTAAACATAATAAAAACACATCCAAAACGGGGTTTTAACGTTTACATTTATCCCAACATCATTCAGAGTCAGGCCCAAAATAACATAACAGTAGGTCCAAAATTTATTATCAGAGTTTAGAAAAATAGATCCATAAACCATGAGCCTTGGCCGAGCCTTCCATTCCAAGCATCCGTATCATCACTTAATTACCTGAGAAAACGTGCTAAAAGTCAGCTTTCGCTGGTGAGATCATAGGTTTAAATTCATCTAACAATATAGTGGACATATACGCAAAACGCTTGCTAGCTAGACTAAGGATTCGCTAAAAGCCTGCGGATACCCTCCGCTCCAACCTAACACACGGATACCCTCCGTTCTAACATAGATATTCGGGTAACCCCAGCAATACCAATAAATACTCGGATAACCTCCGAAGTATTAATAACCTATAGGTGCACACTATAGTACCTAAATAAGCCAACCTTGAATAGTACACACGAAACCGTGTGACTAAAGCTGACAATCCACCAATAACTAAATAAGCCAACCTTGAATAGTACACACAAAATGTGTGACTAAAGCTGACAATCCATCAATAACTAAATAAGCCAACCTTGAATGGTACACACAAAATGTGTGACTAAAGCTGACAATCCATCAATAACCAAATAAGCCAACCTTGAATAGTACACACAAAATGTGTGACTAAAGCTGACAATATATCCTAGTCCATACGCATAGCAAGTTTTAGAAAGAATATAGAAGCGATAATAGTCCACATAAAATAATTTGCACGTTTCTCACCCCAAGTATTGAAAACATAGTTCAAGAGTAAAAAGTGGGGCTATGACTCACCTCAAGTCCAGAAAATAGCAAGAAGAAGTCGGTAGAAATAAGATGTATAGTAACTCACGAAATAGCAACTACGGACTCGGCACGACCTAACAATATTAACTCGTTCAGAAATCATTTCCTCAAATTCAAAATATTCCCAAACCCGGACGAGAATCCGTTTTATTTCCGAAAATCCATTTCGTATTAGTTTGGTGTATTTACGTTTGGTATCCATACGGGTGGCGGGTCGACACAAAACAAACCAAAAGGTCACACAAAGGATAATAAAATAAACTATGGATCTAATATTAGCCCAATATATCATTTAAATAAATCGCCGAAGTTTATCAAATCCGTCGATTTGATAATCCTCATATTTATTTACGTAACATACCGTTCCAAGATTACACCCCATCCTAAAGCGCATAGCACATAAATACTATATGGTAGATATCATAGTCTAATAAATTCCTCATATATATCGTCAAATTGGCCAGATTTCCCGATATATACACTCGCAATTTATTACACTTTACATATACCACAACCTATGGGCGTCGTAGGATACGATGCCCATTAATATACTCATTTCATATAGCCAAATAACCCGATTCAACCTTACGGTTAAGTGGTTATTTAGTTATAGAAAACGTTTATATTAATCGTCATATATCCGTGACAACACGTAAGTCACAAATAAAAACTTACCTGGACTCGAGTGACAACGACTCCGCATAACTCGATAAGTTTATTTAGTATATATACAAAATGACATTTTTATTTAATATTTGAGAATTGTCGAGGATTCCTCGTTTTATCATAATTTCTTTATAATAATACGTTCAATAATATTACGCCACTATCGTAGCCTAATATATATCTAATTGTATTATTGATAATACGACTCGTGATTATTATTATTATTATTAATATACGCGCTTATATAATTATATATCCGTTATTCACGTCTATATATTCATATAAACGTTTATATTATCAATAACTATTATTACGAGTTTTATTATTTATGTTTTTAATTGTAAATAGTTATCGAGTCATACGAAATGGTCACATGTCCGAGTCATGACTCTCGGCTCATTGTCCAAGTCCAAAGTAATACGTAAATGTCATAAAAATAATACATCTCCGTCCAACACAATCTCAATCCACGTGCTACAACAATAGGGTCCGACTACGGCACCCGACTAACCTATCTCCGTCAATCTAAGTGACCGTCTCACAATCGGTCCCCAACGTCCCAATTCGTCAACAACTCCTCAATATCACAATAATTCCATTGTCGAGACCACAAAAGGTCTCGACTCAACAAAAGCATTCGGCCAAAAAAAATAAAGTGCCACAACAATAACAAGTTAAGTCCATAAAACATAACAAGAAATAAATATCAACAAGGTCAATTTTCGGGTCGGTTTACCAAGCCAAACCCGAGCCAAGTGACCCACTTGGGTCTCGGCTACAATTATGAGTCAAAGGGAACTCGACCAAGGACCATCTTGGTCTCGGCAAAAGCTCAAACGAGCACCACAAGGCTGCCAATGAGGACCCCTTTGGGTCGCGGCACATAACCAACAACAACGAGAGCTAGGCTCGTTCAAAATGAGCCACCAATCAAAACCGACATAACAAGCTCTCACAAAAATATACTAGGTCAAAACCCAACAAGAAAATCAAGCCATAGGGCTCGAACCATGATGAGCCGTGAGCCACGGCCCATGGTCAACGAGTCGACAACAACCAAACATCCACAACCCGGGTACCAAACCTTTATTTTAACATCAAAAACCTTATTTCATAACATAATAATTCGATTCCACAAAAAAAATCATCCGTGTAGCCACGGATTTATCACCAAGTCGAGGCACCCAAATACCAAAATCGAGCATTCTCACCTTCTTGAACCTCCAAATGGATAGATCTAGGAAAAAAAATAAAGTTGGGTCGGATTTGATTGAACCACGAGGTGTTAGGGTGCGTTATACGGCGCTTATAATACACCAAAAGAAAGAGGAAGGAAAAAGGAACAAGATGGTGGTGTTTGTTTTGTTGTGAGGGCGGCGAGATGGTGGTGGTGGCCGGATTTGTGTTCGGTGGCGGCTAGGGTTAGAGGGGAAGAGAGAGAGAGAGAGAGAGTAGTTGGTGATGGGTGTTTGTGTTTGTGTGTGTTGTTTGAGTACCGAAACCACAAGGACCAATGTTTGTAGTTTTATTATTATTTTTTTTTTTTTTTTTTTTTTTGTATAATAATAATAATGATAATAAGAATAATAATAGTAGTAATAATATTACTAGTAGTAAGAGTGGGTAACGTGGGTAAATGTAAAACATGTGGCCCGAAACCCGAACTCATTTCAAAACTTTAATATCTCCCGAAAAACATCTCGTAATTACTCAAATATCGTCGGACTCGTAAAACGAATCATAAAAATTTCGTTAGGTAAACCTAGTGCCAGAGTCAACGTAGTACCAGTGAGAATTTAAGAATACATCACCGAGCATAATATCAAGAATGAATTATGAAAATAATTCACGAATTCCATAACATCATCAATTATAAATATCCATAAAATAGGTCTTACAAGTTCGTTGTGAAATAAAATTTCAAATAAAAATTATAAACGAACTTTAACGTAATGCGGGTTTTCAAAATAACTCCCTAAATTGCCGGTTGTCACATATCACATCCGACACTATTCAAGTTAAACATACTAAACAATTGTCTATATATCCCGATTTCATTAACCCGACGTACGTGATCATAAGGTATTATACCGGTTATCAACTACCACTCAATTACCATTAGATATTATGAAAGATCACATGTATAATCTCGTAGTACATATATAGTTCCATATACCATACATATAATCCCGATTATCATTAACACGACTTACATGACTCGCATTATTTTATAACAAACATGATGAATACAAGTTAAATTTGTTATTAACTTTTTAATGATCTTATTCAAGAAAAATATAAATAAACTTTTAAAAATAAATAAATTTAATTTTGCGTATACCAAAAATGTGTTTTTACTTAAAAAGTATATATAGTAACTAATTATATATTTCATTTTAAATATTAATTGGCATATATTATTTTATATTAAACCTTTAGCCATGATGTGTCATTGCTAAAGGTTGAGCGGGAAAACATTTTTCGAGCCAAAATTTTGGAGGCAAAATTAATTTTGCCAAAAATATTATATTTTTGCTTTTAGCGACGACTTTGTCGTTGCTAAAGATAATTTTAATTTTTTAATATTTTCTGGCATTTAACAAATTAAAAATATAATAATAATTTTTACTTTTAGCCACGACTTGTGTCGTGGCTAAAGATTTTATCATTTTTTATTTGCTTCCTCTCTCAATCATCATAATAAAATAACGATTTTATACTTTTAGAGAAGTCTGTCCTTTCATGATTGTAGTGTTTAATTGGGCATGGTCGTTCCTGTATTTACTTAGGATCAAGTTTGCACCTGTCTATCGAAGGGGGATTTCTTAGCCTATTTCGGTATATTTTATCGAAAGAAGGAAGAAGAATCTAATGATTTTCCTAATTTTTTTAGAAAGAAAAACTAGAGCTAGGGCAGAGAAGCAATCAAAATAATGGGTCCTTTTTGTTCACAAGTGAAGGAACTGAATGGATCAAGATCTCATAAATCATTGTCTTTCTTGATTCAAATAAAAAAGAACTTCTTTCGCTATTGAAGCCATGCTTGAGCTTTCAGCTTATTAGCATCCCTCTTCTATGCTAGGAATTACCCGAAAAGGTTCGATTGAATCACATGCTTTCATGGTCCCTATCTCTGCCACGACACTGCCCGACACATAGGGATATTCCGTGCATTCCTAGGTGCGCATCTCCATCTACTAAAAGTAGGGGTGGTTTCCATAGATAGATTGAGTCATTCGTAACCAGAGCAATAACCAATGCCATAACATAAACTAAAGCTATACGTGGTGGCCCCTAAAGGCGTATCTGATAGGTTGTGTTTTATCTGCCCATCCAAGTCATCCCATACTCCAAAAAAGTAGAGTTGAGGTTTGGAGAGTGGGACAGATCTACCTGACGAAGATGTCAATGTGAAGTGGTTATCCGAAGTGTTGGAATATGCTCTACCTAAATACCTAACTAATCTTTCTTTTCGGTAAGCAAAAATATATTGACCGATGGAGGATAACCTCTGAAGTAAACATAAATGAAGGGGCATACCTCACCCCACGCAACCAAACGAAGAACTCAAGACACTCCTTGAGCTTTAAAATAAAGAAACTAACCTAAATAAATGATTGAAATTAGATTATGATTACAAAGGCTAAAAATAATCCAAGTTTTTACGTAATCAAAAAGTGCCTAAGGATTAACCGAAACTAAGCACATACTAAGCCCAATAAGACCCATTGGCCTCGATATACATGAGGCCAAATGAAAACATGTACATACATCAAATAAATCTTGACTTTTCATTTGTTCAATTTGGTCGATCTAATACTTAGTTAATTCTTTTATCTTTATGTTCCCACTGACATAATCGATAACGAACCAGAATGACTTTTTTGGCCTAATTCCATCTATTTTTGTTGAGACAATTCTGACTTATTCATCAGCAACAGTTCTAGCTCTTGAAATATATTACATTCTTGATGCTTACTTTTACTAGTCTTCTCGGCTAGAATAAAAAAAGATTCTTCACTCTGCTCCTACGTCTTCTTCTCCTTCTGGATAGATCGTTGTTGGTCCTTTTTTGCACTAAAAAACTAGTAAGATCAACTAACTGTCTACATATGAAATTTACGGAACATGAATAAGAAACAATGCGGGACAAAAGAAGAGTGAGGTATAGTGAGAAAGCTCACCCCTGCCTTTAGACAATTAAACCTTTTTTACACCCCATCACCTAGAAAAATCAATAGGAAATGCAACAAGCCATTGACCCATTGTTGTTCTTTTGACAATGGACCACTCGATCAGGTACACGCTAAAGTGACCTCTACGCTTCGTCCCTGGTGCCTAGAGCTGAGAAAGTTCCGCTTCATTATTTTGACCAAATATTTGCATTGAAAGTCATAGTCAAAGTTTGAATAAGTTTTGGCAATGACATTGTCGTCGTTAAAAGTGGTTCCCATAGTCAAATGTTGAAAATCGTATATTTTGTCGTTTAGTAGACTTTTAACCACGACTTTCTAAAGAGAATTTTTTAAATGACCCATTTTGTGTACTATTTTACGAATTTGAACCACGCCTATATTTTTATCGAGAATGAACTTTCAAATATCACCCATTAGACTTTTTAACTATACACGTGTATTATTTTCGACGTAGGCGAGTGCTAGGCGATTATAGGCAATTTTAAAAGCCAGGCGTGTGTTGGGCGAGCTGGGGGCATGGGCTGGGCAAGCTGGGGGGATAGATGGGTGAGCTGGGAGTTGTTGGGTGAGGGCTGGGGTGAGGGAAGAGCTGTTGGGCGAGGGGCTGAGTGAGGGAAGAGTTGTTGGGCGAGGGCCTCAGGTGAGGGAAATATAACTGTTGGGCGAAGGGCTGGGGCGAGGGAGATAGAAGTTGAGTGTTGGGGCGAAGGGCTGGTGAGTTTCTTCTTGAGAAGTGTTGTTTTGGAAACTATTTTTAGACTCCATTGATGGAACAAGAAGAAAGAAAGTCTTTTGGTTAGTCAAGTGTATAGAAAAATGCGTGAAGTGAAGTGAAGAGTGAAATGAAAAAGTGAGTTTAAGGTGATGATAAGGTTTGCACATGATATGTAGTACTAATTTATTGGTACTAGCAGGGTACCCGCGCGTTGCAGCGGCGGGTACCATGCAATAATAGTATTCAACGAAAATTTCTTTTAGTTCTATATTTTACGATACAATAGACATACGGATGACGACAATTTTAGTTTTGAATAATTTTATGCAATAACAATATTTTTCATATAAAAATTGTAGATTATCCACGTGATGTTGTGACAGTACTAAGTTGGTAGCTGATATATTGTAAAGGTATGATGTTAAAGTAGTTGACAATGACCCGTATTCGCAAGTTATCATTAAATAATAACACCATAGCAAAATTTAAAAAATACTTACATTATACTAAAGAAAATTTAGTGCTCTAAAAAATATTATTTATATTTGTCCCACATAGATGCATGATACAAGTAAAAGAATATTTATAAAGATAAAGAAAAACTAAATATTCAAGAAGTCATGTGGGTTACTTTAAAGAGTATAATTATTATTAGTATACAAATATATGTAATAATTATAAAATATATAATTAGCACTTAACACTTTGCACCTTTGCATCATTTGCTTTGAAAAATTCAACCGATTTTTATTAAATAAAGTATTTAGTTTTTACGTTAAGTTTTATCAAAAAAATTTCTAAAAGGTGTATATGATGGGTTCTCGAGGCACTCTTGTGATTTAATGATAATTTTTAAACATTGTAATTTAGTATGCATTTTGAAATGGATTTAATAATATCATTTTCGGATGACTTTTATGGGCTAGCCGAACCGGTGGTGACTCCGGTTCCCGATTGAACCCGTTGTTCCGGTCTGTTTTTTAAAACCGTAAGTAAATTGTATGAAACTTTGTGTGTTTTACTAGCTTTTACAATTTGTATAATTACAAGTATTTTTCATATTAGGGGTATTTTAAACATAACATTAATTAGGTAATTATTGTTATAGACGTTTTTTTATTTTATTAAATTACTTTGTATTTATTTTTTATTTTTTTAAAAACATATCTACAAAAAGTGCTTTAAAGTGTTGCAACCAATGCTATTATATATGTACTTATTAAAATTTATCATTACAAGCAAGTGTTGAATCTTAATTTTTTAAGTCTTCCATTTTAAGAATATCTCAAATGATTTATAATGTAGTATAGATAATCATGTTCATAAGTCAGAATTTTGATTGGTTTCGGTGGGACTCGTGACACGTAGGAGTGATGATGAGGTTTGCATTAGTTCATTTTGGTAAAAACTTGAAAGATAGTCTGGTTTTATTGGTCTAGTTACTTCTTTCTAAATGTGTTTCTGGACTAAAACCCCGATTCTAATAGTAATACTACTTTTTTTTGCAAGACAATAAAATATATTGATAGCAAAGGATATAGACCAAACTTAAACCATCTTTCTTTCTATTAGTAAAGAAAAAGGCACTTCTCTTATAAAAGAAATAAAGCAAACATCACTAAAAAAGTAACTGACCTACCACGAAAAACAAAAGAAACACTAAAAAACAGGGCTTTTGCACATGGTCATCATACTTTCTCAAAATATCTATATAAGTCACTGAACAAATTTTTTGTTTATCCAGTTTATTCTACTTTTATAAAATTGTAAAATAGTCGTCCAACATTTTAGCATATCACGTTTAACTCACTCGTGTGACACCTTATTTCCTAGTCAACGTAAACTATTTCCAACTAAGCATGATCATGCTGACTCATCTCCAACTAAACTTCTACATCATTTTCAACACAATCTTTATAAATACAGTTTTCCTATCAGGTGTAAAGGTTTCACTTCATCTGGGAATATATGTATGATTATTTCTTTGTAGTTTTTCAAAAGGAGTTGATTCGCACACCATTTTTTTTTATTATTTCACCACATTCAGTGCATCACAGTGTTGTACTGTGTGCTCTCTGTGCATTACAATGTTGTACAAAATTGTGAAATAATCAAAAAATGTAATGTGCGAATCACCTCCCTTTTCAAAATCTATTACTCCGTACTTCTAAGTTTTGTAAAAAAAATAAATAAATAAAATAAAAAATAAAAAGGTTACTACTTTTGATGTATTAGTTAACTTTTATCGGCTTCATATATCATTTAAGTATGAAATTACACAGAGTTAATTTCTTAATAATTTTGGTTTTGCTCTGTTCATGATCAAATCAAAATTACACAAGATCTTCAAATCACATTATACAAAATTCTAAAAACATAAGTAAAAGTAACTTGTTTACATAATTTTTTATAAATCTATACTTTCATAGATTTTATATAAAGAAGAACTCTAAAAATATTCACATTATCAAAGCACCATTAATTCCTTAGCTTGAGTTTGAATGGTAGCTCTTGATGACGACGTTGAGAAGCGAACGAAGGCAGCGGTGGAGGGTGCAGTGGTGTTGGCTTGAATAATGGTGCAACGCTGGCTATGGTGTAGAGAGACGGCTATAGGTGATGGTTTATTCATGGTGGCTATAGGTTATAGTGATGGTATATAAACTTGAACTATATAACTCATATATGTTTAATATTATATATATTTATATATAAAACTAATAAAAATGTGGCCTTTTTTAAGTGAAGGTCGTGTGCGACAGCACCTATTGCACACCCTTCCGAGACCCCTCTGGATGAAGGTTCATTGACGAGAGAAGATAATACTGGTTTATGTGAACATGACTATTTCAACTTTCAAATTAATAACTAGGGATTATGTATTGGGAGACCACGCAACTATTAAAATTTTTACTTTTAGACCACTCATTTATCAAAATTAACTTATAGGCCACTCATTTATGAATTTAATTTCATTTATACCAACCTCGTTCAAATTCATTCCGGAATTTTCATGCAATTAAAAGAATAAAGCAAAATTTAATATATCAATACAATAAATTTCTTAATTTAAACGTAAAACATTAGTTAAATTATTTTAATTCACTTTCAATTAACTAAGTTGCACTTAAATAATGGTTAAAACTGATATTTTACATATCAATAATCGTTTGTGTTGTTTTAATATGTTATATCTAGCTCTATTCTCGTAGTTATGAAGATTTTTGAGATAAAATCATCCGAAATTGGTATAAACAAAAGCAAACTCATAAATGGGTGGCCTATAAGTTAGTTTTGATAAACGGATGACCTAAAAGTAAAAAGTTTAATAGTTGAGTGACCTTACGATACATAATCTCAAACTATTGTTTATTGAGTAAAATGCCACGTATACAAGTAACACCACATGAGATGCCACAAGTCCACAACAACACTAATTTGCCACATCATCAACTAGTAACTAGCAAATTCTATCTATATACTAAACTAAAGGGGGAAGTTGGTTCTCGTGCCCCATAAAAAACTGTTTCGATAATTAAATATTTGAGGGGATTTCGTATTCCACATTCGAATAAAAAATTAAAAAAATAAGAAGTAGCGACATATTCCGAGGTAAAGGTTTGGCTGAACTTGGCGAAAAGGAATAACAAAAATCAAAAAATCAAGAGGTAAAAAAGAATATTTTCAAATCACACCACGAACTTCTTAATATTTACGACTTTTTTATATAACAAACTTTATTTGTCAAATATTTAGCAAATAATTAGCGGCTTCTTGAATAAAAAAATACTGGCAAAAAGACCTCTCGATAATGAACAAAACAAGCCCAATATTGACATGCTTTTGACGTACGTACGGTTTTATAAAAAATGTTAAAGTTTAATATATATATATCTCACAACGAGAAACCCCACCCAAACATTATTCATAAATGATTATCGCAAAAATTTACCAAAAATTCCCGCTGCAACGCAGCGGGCACCTTCCCACTTGTTATAAAAACATGACTCAATTAAACATCATAAAAAAGTACAGTGACATGAATAGATAAGAAAATTGTATAGCGACTCAAATGAATATTTTGATAAAAATATAGTGGTCTTTTAGTGCAAAAAACAATATAATATATTGATAGCAAAGGACATCAAACCAAACTTAAACCTTATGTTTTTCTAGTAGTAAAGAAAAAGGCATTTCTTATATACTGATAAAGGCAAATATCACCAAGAAAGCAACCGACCAACCACGAAAAACAAAAGAAACATGATAATATAAGAATCAAAAGCGGACCCAATACCATAACCATTAATTTCATATCCACATGGCTTTTAATTGCAACAAAATAGGTGCATTATTTTAAAGACAACTTTTGAACGACGACTTTGCTGTCTAGTGAACTGCTTAAGTTATAGTGAAACTTACCTATATGATTCTTCTTTTTTATTTCTTTTTTACAACGGCGCCACACTTGAAATCTGATCACCGAGTTAAACTATCCAAACGGGCAGGCTCCGAAACCCGAACCATTAGGAGAGACCCGCGACGAGAAACCCCTAAAACTCATGGCTTCGCACTAAGAGGAAAATTCAGATTTTCTTTGTCACTTGTAAGACTCAAACCCGGGTAAAACCTCTCCCCAAGCTTCAAAAAAAATCAGGTGGCCAACTAAAGTAAGTCACCCAAAAAAGTGATATATTATACAAATTCCATTTGAACAAGTGACGATGCCGATCAGTATCTAGTAGTGTTACTTTTTGACATTGGTTTGGATTTTACTTGCAACTTTAAGTAAATTTACAAATCAGTGTCATTGTCATTGTTACTTTTAAGTAAATTTACTTGTCAACTTTGGTTTCGATAGGTGTCATTGTCATTACACGTTTTTGAAGTAAATTTACAAATCAAAATCAGTTATTAGAAAATCGTTTACAAATGTAAGTATCTATTCACATGTCAAAAGTCATCACATTGTCATTACTTGTATACATATGCACATTGTAATAACATTCAACTTAGTATTCAAATTAAAACACTTCTTTATTTAGTTTCACAATGTCTGGTAAAGCTCCATCTTTTTCAGCTATCGTGAAGCCTGGCTCTTCTTCTACTTCCTCCAATGTTAATACTCGTAACAATAAACCCGTATCGACGCAGTATAAGCTAAGCGACGGGCCTCCAAATATTTCAGATGCTGATCGACGTGCAAAGAATTCGAACGTTGACCCGACTAAAGAAGCTGAACCCCTGGATGATAAGCCAACTTCCATAGGAACTTTTGGTCGTGGTGACAGTAGCTGATGTTGTATCTTTCTAAGACTTGATAGTTATGATTGTGTTGTTGTGTTTGCATCTTCATGAAGCACAACACGTCTTCTTCAGTCGTCTATTTTTCTGCAACATCAAACAAATACACAATTAAGACTAGAAATAACAGAAATGTTAAAAAGTTAACAGGAAATCATTTCTACTAAAATGCAGTACGTAATGCTCTCTAGGAACAAAAGCAGTTGAGCAAAGAAAGCTAATTTCCACTGGACAAAACTTGGAAAACACAATCCATCCCATTATCGCGATATTTGGAAAACATAACTCATTATAAGCTCATCGGATTGAACTAGTAGAGGGCTGAGGCAACTTATTACGATTCAATAATCCCGTTATCACAAAACACAATATCAGTACCACAATCGAATGCTTAACAAACAACAAATTCATCAACGCCACACCCCTCAATTTATCCTCATCAAGAACACACAGTTAACATCAGCACTCCCCTCACCACGAACAATCACCACTTTACCACACCCTTTAAACGTAAACTCATCACTATACAATGACAACCCAGCTTGCAAAACCCAAGTACCTTTCAAAACAATCCCACCGGACAACTAAAAATCAGCAAAAAACGCAGACGGCCAAATGGAAAGATAAAAAATAAATGGGTTGATATTGCCACCTCTAGTTTACAGCCTATAGAACAGCTTTATTAGAGCAAACTGAGTCATTAGTTTAGAACTGCTTTATTAGGTGTGTGAGCCCTACCCAACCCAACTCATTTCACCCTTCCTATAAAGTTACCCATTTTAGCCCGTTGTCTGACCCACCCCCTTTGCCAGGGCAATTATGGAATTGATCAGAAAGGCTGAAGGAGAACATAAAACAGGGAATATACCTGACCAAGTCTCAACAGGTGGCTGTCAGAGTAATGGAAGAACCGGTAAACGGCTGCAAAACCAAGCAGTTTTTTGTGGAATGTCCTGCTGATCACTTTTCTTCTCAACTAGAAGATACATCTGCCAGTCGGGATCAGTAACATCAATGGGATTGCTACCTGATACAGAAACAGTTGATATGGAGAATTTAGCTCTAATATATGCAGATAAGCATGCAAAACCACATATTTATTTATTGATCGAGAGCAGCTAAATGTTACCATCAACAAGAAGAAATGGTACCAATCGACAGTAAAGAAGACCCATAGATTCGCCCTCCACACAGACAACCTAGTCATAACAGATAGAATTGAGCAACTGCATCTCAAGATATTAAAACATGATACATGCAAATAAAACACGACTTTTCAATAGACACTAAAGACCTCTATTATTTACTCTGTAAAACGTGAATCAGAAATGGTAGTATACATGACATATTGACATGACCTTTCATGTAAATGGTAAGTGTAACACGCACCTCAAGCTCATCTACTTTCGAATCCTTTAACCCCTTGCTATTCACAGATGGCTGAAGTATTTTCCCATCTGAAATCATAGATCTGTACATCGACAAGCATCAAAAATCAACCAAGATATCAAAATAAAAAGGGTGATAGGAATCAAATTAATGAACCCACGGAGACACTTTACATACTTGATATATTGATTTTCTGTGGAAAACGTTTAGAGGAAGTCATCTTTTGTCAAGCAAGATCATCTGCAAAAATATTCTGCACAGATGGTCATCAGCATCGCGCTGCTGCACACAAATAACAACCAACATGCAAAAGATGTGTAGGATGATCACCTGAAGAGAAGTTTTAAGATCCGTGACTCCTTTCCAGCCTTTACCAGTGACATACGATATCAACCATTGAAATGACAAGCTCAGACAGAGTTACAAACTACGAAATCCACTTAAAAATAAGATAGACAAAAAGATACAAAGAATAAACAAACTTTATACATGTAAGCAACTAGCCAAACATAACAATAGTCATTTATACCTCTACACGTATATACATCATGATAAACAAACTTCTATTATATGAGAACAGCAACTCAAATTAAAACCTTGAACATCAAAAAAGTGTATCAACGCGCAACTCCAAATTGACAATTGCCACAAAATTATATTGAAAGGGGTGGTTGTGGATTGCAAATTTTCAGCTTATGCTCTATAAGCACTTCAAAATAAGCACCTACCAATGTGATTATTGCATAAGCTCATAGCAATCCAAACACTTTGAGATGTATTTTTCACTTTTAACAACACAATATGCATTCCCAAACACCCTCTAACCAAATCTAACTTCATACCAACTCTAAAAAGTAAAATTTCTTTAAATTTAAGTATCTTCTAAGTCCTAATATATCAAAACCTCAATACCAAATTTACATTTAGAAAGACTACTAACTATTCCAACTTGGAGAATAAATTTACAGCACATCGAAACACTCTGTATAGTATTATCCGAAACAATTACTGGTTTTATAGTTAGTAATGATAATTATGTAATTTTACATCTACTCTATAAAGTCATTTTCCTCCGGATTCAACCAACTTAGACCGGTAATTCTACGCTCAAATTTTCGTTAATATGTTTCACTACATTTAATTTAAATTTGAAGCATCAGCCTAAATTGACTTCAACTACAACAAATGAACATCTAAATTTGTTACTAAAATTCAACTATTAATAAGCACATACAGAGCTGTAAACAACATAAGTATCTAATCAGCAGAAAATTAAAAATGATATGTAAACAACACATAATCAGTTGTATTATGCCTGACTTGATAATGGCGACGGCGATTGAAGACGGTTCTGGTGACGATGGTGCCGGAGTTAGGGTTTCGGTGGTGGTCGATAACGGCGGTGGAGGTGATTAGGTTGACGACGGAGTTAGGGTTTTGATTGACGGTGGTGGTGGTCGATAATGACGGAAGAGAGATTAGATAGAGAGAGGGACAAAAAAGTCTTTACTTTTATATTTTGTTTTTATTTTTTCTTTTGTTGCTTTTTCTTTTGTGATTTGTTTAATTAAAGAGAAGAAATAGAAAATATTAAAAAAAAATGCACCAACCATAAAATGACACCTCATTTTATAAAAGTTTTTGTGAAAGTTTTGTTGTGGTTGTATCATTTTTCTTATTTTTGTATCTTTAGTGGGTAAGAGTTTTAGTGAGTATTTATCATAAATTTAAATTTGTAGTATACTACTAGACAAATCTATGTATAAGAGTTTCACGTGAAGTTTGTTACAAACTTGGCATTTCACAAATGGTTTTGATATTAATTTATTTGATCTTAGCAATAAGATCAACTAATTATCTGACTTGTTTGTTGGTATTGGTGTCGTGCAGTGTCGTCTCTGAGTTTATAAATGCTCAGTTCAGGATTCAGTTTAAAGACAAGTACGGGGCCAAAAATAGAAAGTAAATGATTTAATTAAAAGATAAAATGAGAAATAATCGTTTTTAATGTGTCTGACCATAATTTTTTTAATGCAACACTATAAATCAAATTCATGAAGTCACTTTTATAAGATATATAAACATATCATATAAAAATCTTGAGGCCCCTAGAATTTGGAGGTCATGTGCTATAGCACGCCTCACACACCCTTATATACGCCTCTGGTGTCGTGTCTAATTACCAAGTCTTATTATAGGATTAGGATTCATCCTTATCTCATACTACGTAATTTAGAAAACAAATCAAAGAATATCTCTCCATTCTCCTCTTCTAAAAACTGATCGAACAAACACCCATCTCTATGGTTTCAGTTTGGTTTTTCCAAGCTTGACAAAGGGTTGTGCTAAACAAGATCGTGAGGTATAAATAACTAGCATTCAGGTGATACACAGTGATGTGTAGTGTGGATATCTATAGAGGGAATCTCCTTTGATTGCTCTAAGAGGTTCGTGGGTTTCAAGGGTGAAATCAAGAGTTCGTTTTAAGCTCCGTTAAATCTAAAGATCACACATCAAGAGGTAATAATAATTGCTCTAAGGGTTTCGTGGGTTTCATTGGTGACATTTTCTGCTGCACTTAAATGTTTTTATATGATTTAGATATAAAATCACCATCAGTTTTTGGCCAAGCAAAATGTTTATATTTGATGGGTCACAACATTGGAATTAAGACACCCCAACAACATTTTCACGACATTCTCATGAATACTTTCATAGGAAGTACGTTTTTGCCAAATCATATGTCAATGTCAGCAACACAAAATATATGTCATCAAAAATAGACGTGTCATCAAAGAAGGCTACAAAAAATTTTAAATTACAGAAAAATAAAATATTTGTGAAACTTTAGTGGTTAAACCTTAAAAAAAAAAAAAAAAAAAAAAAAAAAAAAAAAAAAAAAAAAAAAAAGTAGTATGAGTGACCAAATTAAAACACTGATGAAACTTCATTACTATTTGATTACTTTTCTCTAAATTAATATCGTGAAAATTAGGATATTACAAATTTATTTTATTTTTATTTAATAAATGTATTATTTAAATTGTTTCATATTTTTTTTTTCAAATTAAACTCAAATTCAAATCTTATTTCAACTCACCTATAAAGTAAGTAAACTACTCTCTATTTGCAATTAACTTTAGTAAAAATGAATAGTACAGTTTTTTCTAAAACACAATTAATATTCAACAATTAACCAACTTAGCCAAGAGACCAATCATTCTTCACTAAAAAAAAAAAAAAAAAAAAAAAAAAAAAATCAATTAAATCCCCAATATTTCCCTCTAGAAAAACCCCCGCAATTCACCAAATCCCCAAACCAATTCAATTTCCCTCCACTTTTCCCCCAAATCAAAACCCTAACCTTTCAATCTCACAAAATTAACCTTCAATTCGTAAAAAATTATAAACTACTACGGAGTAATTGTCCAGTGTGGTAGTTGCATTATTATTGTAGTAGACTATTGACTTTTTGACGTACTATTAAGTTCACACATATTGTCTATAGCGTATAGTAACCATCCCTTTTATTGAATAATTCAAAGTTTGAAATTAAAAAAATAACAAAACAAACAAACATTAATATGACATGCATGCATCTTCCCAGCCTAGTAGTCTTTGAAAAATGACAAATGATAAACAGGTCTTCAAGGGCTGCTACAGCCTAGTGGTCTTTAAAAAATGATATTGTATCTTCAAGGGCTTCTACAGCCTAGTGGCCTTAATTTATTTTTTAGGTGATCCTTATAATAGTGTTTCAATTAATTGAAACTAATGAAGTGGTGGTAACTTTTATAATAGTGTTATTTTACATCTACTCTATAAAGTCATTTTCCTCCGGTTTCAACCAACTTAGACCTGTAATTCTACGCTCAAATTCTCGTTAATCTGTTTCACTACATTTACGTTAAATTTAAAGCATCAGACTAAATTGACTTCACTACAACAAATGAACATCTAATTTTCTTACTAAAATTCAAGTATGAATAAGCACATATATAGACAGCTGTAAACAACATAACTATCTAATCGGCAGAAAATTCAAAATAATATGTAAACAATACGTAATCAGTTGTATTATACCTAACTTGATAATGGTGACGACGATTGAAGACGGTTACGGTGATGATGGTGCCGGAGTTAGGGTTTAGGTGGTGGTGGATAACGACGGTGGAGGTGATTAGGTTGACGACGGAGTTAGGGTTTCGATTGGCAAAATTAGGATGGTGGTGGTGGTGGTCGATAATGATTAACGATGGTGGAGCGATTAGAAGAAGAGAGCGATTAGGATGGTCTGTACTTTACTTTTATATTTTGTTGACTTTATTATTTTTTTTAGCCTATATTTGCTGTGACTTTATTTATTAATTTTTTTAATAGCTTAAATTTCCAACTAAAAATAGAGGAGTTATAGAATTGCCCTTTATATTTTCTTGTTGCTTTTTGTTTTTAATAGCCTAGATTTGGTGACCTTTTTTTTTTATGTTTACTTCCGGTTTCGAGTGTATTCTTGGATAGTTATAGCGGCCCATAGGCGCGAACATCAAAGATTAAGTACATAAAATTTTGTTACTAAAATTCAACTATTAATAAGGACATACAGAGCTGTAAACAACATAAGTATCTAATCAGCAGGAAATTAAAAATGAGATGTAAAAAACACTTAATCAGTTGTATTATACCTAACTTGATAATGGTGACGACGATTGAAGACGGTTACGGTGACGATGGTGCAGGAGTTAAGGTTTTGGTGGTGGTGGATAACGGCGGTGGAGATGATTAGGTTGACGACGGAGTTAGGGTTTCGATTGGCAAAATAACGGTGGTGATGGTGGTGGTGGTCGAGAATGATTAACGGTGGTGGAGTGATTAGAAGAAGAGAGGGACAGTCTTTACTTTTATATTTTGTTGACTTTATTATTATTATTTTTTAATAGCTATAAAATTGCCCCTTTATATTCTCTTGTTGCTTTTTGTTTAATAGCCTAGATTTGGTGACTTTTTTTTCGGTTAATGGCATATAATAGAAACGAACTTTTTCATTTATGTCATTATTATATACGAACCCAAAAAATTACCACAATACCCATCAAACTTTCAAATTTTGTTTTATCGATGTAAAAATCTCATCTCGTTGCGTACGATAATGAAAAAAAAAATCAACGTTGGATGGTTATTGTGGTATTTTTTTAAAGTTCGGATAATGAAACAAAATTTGATGGATATTGTGGTATTTTTTTGGGTTCGTATCTGATAATGGCACAAGTGGGAAAGTTTGTTGCTATTACATGTCATTAACCCTTTTTTTATTAGGATTTAGGTGCTTGGAAGAGGGTTTGCTCTTTATTTGGGTCTTGCTGGATGCCACATCATTTCAATACTCACACTTCCAAAATATCGCCTCATTCAAAATATACCTCTACACAGGAGTAGACCGAATATAATAATACTACACTTGCAGCCCTCAAATCAAATCCTCCATCCAAGCAATGTTATAAACGACAACGAGACTATGAATTAAACAAGACCCAGATACAATCGATAAATCAAAGTAATAATTCAAATAAACACCGCAAATATCTAAATGATTGACCAATAAAAAAATAAAGTGACGACGAGCATGTATTATCCCCCAAAATATTTAAAAAAGTGGTAAAAGTAGGGGCCATGAACTCACCTCAAGCAGAGGATGAGCAAATGAAGAAAATAGTAGAAAAGACGACTCTAGCTAGAATGTCACTGCACTGCGGACCCGACACAACCTAATATAATAAACTCGTCTTAATGTCTATTCCGAAAATGTATAAACTTCTAAAATTTAACTACTCCCAATTAATACCCATTATTATATCTAAAATCTCTCGTTATTTCTTTTATTAACGTTTGGTATCATTTGTGTGTGCGGTGGAGACACGACACTGACTCAAGTGAACTCACGCCAAAACAACGACCAAAACATAGACGAATCAAAAGACTAGGTCGGGGTCAAGTAATATTAGTTAAAGTTTAATAAATTACCCGAACGAGATGTCGGGTCGTTATTGAATTCGTCAACTCGATAAGCCCAATAATCCCTTCATCTAAATTTTTTTGTCTTTTTAAAATTTTTCCCAATAAAAGATGAGCTTTCCAAAAAGATGCTAGGCATTACTCCATTGTCAAAATGAGCTTGTTAGCATTCATATCAGGAATCTACACTCATTTTGATGATCCCATTATATTTGAAAATGACTTGCACACTTTTTTTGTGTTTACAACACATCAATGTACAAACATAGAAAGTAGGGTATAGATATAGCACAACCTTTTAATGCATAAGTTGTTGTGAATCAATCAAAAAGTTACATGTGCAAATCATCTTCCGTTATATTTGTCATGAAACATAAATAAATAAAAGAAATAACGTATCAATATAAATCACCACACGCATAAAGAACACGAACCTTCACAAATACATGATTTTATATCTATCCAGGTTTCACTGAGCATCTTTCCGATACTCATAGTAAAAAAGAAATGTTAATGAGAACAGGGAAAAATCTTTTACACTGGTCGAAACTCGAGGCCACATACAATGAGGCCAGACATAGTTCCTTCATGGCTTGTAAATTTCATATTCATAGAAAGAGAGTCATCCTTGAATTCATGACCTGAGTTAAACTTCCACAATTGAATCTCAATCCATCCATCTTCTCTTTGTTTTGGAACCCGAGTGATACCATTTATGTTCAATGGGCTTGGGGTTATAAAATAAACAAATCCAGCCTCATTGTTTTCTTTGTGGATCACATCTCGTACTTCTACTGGACAATGCAGCCCCTCACATTTCCCTGAAAGCTTGAATACAAGGTAACACACGTATTCTGTATGTGGTGACAACATTTGAGTTTTGATTGTGCAATTGAGATGAAATACTTGTTTTGGTAAAAGCTCAATCACCTCTTGAAATCTGCATGTAGGATGGATTAAGGACGAAGTAATATATATAGACTCGAAACTAAATCCAAGAAGTAAACTTTTTTCAACCATTTATTCATGAATTTTTAATTGTTAACCATAAAACAAAAAACATTGAGCTAGAAATCTAGTTTTTTGTTGGTTGCACAAACAAAAAAGTTTACCAGTTAAAGGTAGGACCAGCAATCCATGTGGGGTTCGGGTTGGTGGGTCAGGATACCCCAACCCGAACTTGACCTGTTGAATAATTGGGTCAGACTTGTAACTTTTGTTGGCGCACTACAACAAAACTGGCCTAATGCAACAGTCAAAATATGATGCAAATCCGTTGTAAAAGGCTATTTGCAAAGGAAATGCAACGGATTTCGACTATTGCAAAAAGGCTCCATGCAAATTTAACTTGCAACCGAATTGCAACAGGCATAAAACTTTTTGCAATCGTTTTGCAACAAAAGATAATTTGTTAGAAATACACTCTTTTTGCAACGAAGACCTTTTCACACAATTTTGCAACGAATATTTTTCCGTTAACATTTAATTTGCAACGGTTATATTTTGCTACGGGTTTTGCAATGGTAGCTTTGGCAACTGCAATATTTTAACAACAAAATTTGTAGTTGTGTTTGTATCAGTAAATTTTTTTGCAACAAAAATTTCTAATTGCAAAATCGATAATTAAAATTCGTTAGTTCAGTTGCAAATCTGTTGCTAAAACATACTCGATTTTTTTATATAGCATTACTTAGCCCTTCGGCCTTCCAGTTTTATCCAATAATGCACAATAATTAAAACAAAATATCTCTAAATACGTAAATCAAACAGAAAATAGTAATCATCCGGCTATCCAAAAAATAATAAACGTTATCAAAAGCATTCTATCCACCTCACTGTTACGAGTTAGAGAGTTAACAGGAGGCTGATGTGTATATTGAGGAAACATCTCTTCGATCTCTGCATCTATTTTTTTCACCATTTCTTCCTTAATAGCGAGTTACACGGGTTAAATAGGTTAAATGAGTTGGCAAGTTGACCCGTTTATCCTACCTACCCCGAACATGGTCTAAACTTGTTTACAACTAATCCTAATCCGTTTATTTCCGTATTGGTCTCGTCGCGATGGTATTTTTTTGTAGCGTGAAGATTTACTGTTTGCAAGATATGTTGTTTTTTAAAAAAAAATATGGAAAATAAAAACAGGTGGCTATGATTGGTTCATTGGTTCTATGGCAAATATAAGTTCTATATTGATCTCATCTCTTAGACCCTCTAAAACTATAAGTGATACCTCTCCATGTTTATATTATAAAACTATAAAACGAAAAGTGCATAACAAAAAATATAAAGTTTAACAAGTCAAAAGTATTAAACTGACAAAAAGTATAGAACAATGAAACTTATAAAAGGTCAAAAATATGAAAGTTATACTTTATTGTATTTATTAATGAGTCAAGAGGGGTACCAATAACACTTCACAAAATAAATTTATAAGATGCACAACTATTATGTGTTTGCTTTTGTTTAGAGTGTCACATAGATGTTGTTGAATAATGCAACCAAAGTACCAAACCACTTACAAAGTTACAAATAGTAGAAGGGGAAAAAAAATCCCAAAAACAGGTGCCAAAATCAATCAAATCCCCCAAATTAATCAATTTCCCTCCACTTTTCCCTAAATCAAAACCCTAACCCTAACTTTTCAATCCCACAAAAATCAACCTTCATTTCACAAAAATTTCACATTTTAATGTAATAACTCCAATCTTTTCACAAAACCCATCTTTTATTTCCATCAATTTCATAAATTTCTTAAAAAAAAATAACTGATTTTTATTGTTTTTTTGGTTGCAGGTGAGATTGATAATTATGGGTAGTGAGGATGAATCAGATAGTAGTACTACCTGGGATTTTTATGTATTCTGTTACTGATTGTATGCTACAGTCAATTGCGCCTTCAGGAGACCAAATGATGGGACGTTATATGGTTGCAATACAAACTATGTAGGCTTCAACCCGTTCTAACCATTTGACCCATTTGAGATTTACTTATAACACAAATGGGTGCCTCTGTTTGTGGTTATTGGTGCAGGTGATGCTGGAAAAGCTCTTGCTTATGGAGCAGAAGCGAAGGTTGCAAGGATCGTGATACACAATGGGCCCTACGGTTAGATTCTACTACCGTTCATGTTACCATTCCTAGTATTCGTACTTGATTATTTGCTTATTGTGTTTTTTGAGCAAATGCATAAATTTGACTATGCTTATCTACTTAGTTTAGGGGTGAAATAAGGTCTTTTCAGTAAGAAGTTTCAGATTGTTTAGTTTGAACTAGTTATTGTTGGTGTATTCAAAATCATAAGTACGGGTGAAATGAGCTATTTTGGATAAGTTGATCTTCTTGTTATGAGCATAAGCTGTTTAACTTAGTAATGCCAAACACCCCTTGTTGCATTTTGATACAGTAGATCAGCAGTGATAAGTGTTTGGATATGATTATAGGCTGATTATTTTACGTCTTAAATCCCTAATAGTTGATTGCCGAAACCTTAAACAAATGCGATATCTGATTATCTGGTTTTGTTACTGTAGAAACCTTACACAAGTATGTTAATTAATCATTTAGGTTCCAATAACAGCAATGGTGTCTCGAGTACTCTGCCTGAAATTTGGTGGATGTTTGATGTTGGGTTTATTAGTAATGTGAATTGCTTGATGTGGGAATTGGGATTGTTGACTTTTGATTTGAAACTGTTATGACGTGTTAGTATACTGAATTATTTGGCATTTTTGCTTATGTAAACAGCTTATCTTTGATGTAATGTGACTATGGTTATCTACTTAGTTTTGGGTAAATAAGCTCTTTTGTAGTTAGAAGTTTAAGTTTAGGATGAAATGTGGAGTATATGCAAGTATAATAATATTTAGGGGTGTATTTGGGAATTGGGATTTGCTAATGGATAGGTGTTTTCGGATGAAAAAGGGCTTATGCTTATGATATCGTTAGAACTCTTATGACGTGAATGCAGTTTTCTTCTGATTGTATACTGAATCGTCTGACATGTGATGGGGATGTTTCAGAATTTGGATTGTTTTTATAAGAGCATTTGCAATCATCACACGAGTTAAACTCCCCTTAACGTAGGTGGGGCGTTACGGTTGCAAGTGCTCTAATAGATTATCTGCTTATTGTGTTTTTTGAGCAGATGCATAAGTTTCACTATGCTTATCTACTTAGTTTAGGAGTGAAATAAGGTCTTTTAATAAGAAGTTTCAGATTGTTTAGTTTGCACTGGTTAGTGTTAGTGGATTCAGTATAGTAAGTTTAACCTTAGGGTGAAATAAGCTGTTTTGGATAAGTTGATCTTCTGGTTATGAGCATAAGCTGTTTAACTTAGTAATGCCAAGCACCCCTTCTTGCGTTTTGATACAGTAGTTCAGTAGTAATAAATGTTTGGATATGATTATAGGCTCATTTGATGGTATACTAAACAACAGCTATAAGTAACAGTTTTGGATTTGCCTATTCAAACAGCATACGCGATTTTGATAATTTTAATTTTTAAATCCCTAATTAGCTGATTGCTGAAAACTTAGACTAATGAGATATCTGATTATCTGGTTTCGTTACTGTAGAAGCCTCTTTTTTCAGCATTGCCTTCTGTTATAGCAATTGCTTATTTCATGAAAGCATAAGCAGTTTTAATAAGCATCACCAAACATCCCCTTAAATCAATGTAATCATAGAAGTATTGATGTTGTATGCTGAATTGACATCAGACAACTCCTTCGATATTAGTATTACAAATCCTTCTTACAAAAAGGGACATTTATATTTTTCTTTAGGACAACCAGGGCTAGTGGTTTCTTGATTAATCTAGTCCATATTACATGACTTCGTAACACTTTATCTTTCCCAAAAAAGGTTTCTGATTCTATGTTATTTTCTAGACCAACATGGGAAGGTGGTCAGTACGACAGAGATTAGGAGAGTCGATTGGCCGCTCTTCGATTAGCAATGGATTTAGGAGCTAATCACATCGATGTTGAGCTTAAGGTCACTTTTTTCTTGACATTAAACGCGTCTATTGGTTTGCGACAATTTAGTTACTATCAGACATAATATTTCTATGAGATTTCTCATTTTAGTAATTCAAATGCAGGTCGTTGATTTCAACAACTTAATCCATGGAGATAAGCCTACAAAGTGCAAACTCATAGTTTCTCCATACAATTATCAAAATACTCCCTCGATAGAAGAGCTTGGGAACCTTGTGGCCAAATTACCGTCAACAGGAGCTGACATTGTCAAGTTTGCAAAAACCGCTATAGATATAACTGGCGTTGCTCGAGTCTTTCACATTACTGCTAATTGTCAAGTAAGCGGCGTTAGTCATGCATGTAATGAAATTTGTAAATTAAATATATTTTTTTCGCGGTTTTATTAGCTTACTTGGTTATTTAAGTACCTTAACTAATCATTTAGGTTCCAATAATAGCAATGGTGATGGGTGAAAAAGGTCTGATGTCCTGAGTACTCTGCCCGAAATTTTGTGAATATTTGACATTTGGCTGGAAAGGTATCGGCACCCGGGCAGCCCACAATTAGGGATCTTTTGGACTTGTTTAATTTCAGACAGTTAGGACCTGACACAAAAGTATTCGGTATTATTGGGAAGCCAGTTGGACAAAGCAAATCACCTTTGTTATACAATAAAGCTTTCCGATCAGTTGGTTTTAATGGAGTTTATGTACATTTGTTGGTGGATAATGTAAAGAATTTTCTTGATACTTACTCATCAATAGATTTCGCGGGGTTCAGGTTGAGGTTTGATCTATCTTTATTAGCTAGTGCTTCGGTTTCTAGGGGTTTTTCCATCAAACCAACATGCTTTCACGTTTGTGCAGTTTTAGTTATTTTATTTCGTACAAACGAGTCTTTAAAGGAAGGCTTTGTGTACAGTTTGGGTCATTGGTAACTGGTAGATTTAACATTGTACCGCTCAGATTTTTATGTGTAAACCTATCATTATTATTTGTAAAATTGATCATGTTTTTACAATCAGTTTTACTGTTACCGTATGCCCAAATGGTATACTGAGCCATCTTTTATGACTCAAATGTTATAAATAAGTAGAATGACTAAAAGGAGCAGTTAATTGGGCCATCAGGAGACCAAATGATGGGACGTTATATGGTTGCAATTCAGACTATGTAGGTGCTATTTCTGCTATCGAGGATAGGCTGCAAGGTCTCTTTCTGTACTTTCTTGTAGAAGTGATAATATGAGTGGTTGGGTCAAAACAGTGCCTTTTGTCCACTAAAAAACTTTCATATTATATTTCACGTTGACTTTCAGCCCGTTCGACCCATTTGACCTATTTGAGATTTACTTACAACACAGATTGGTACAACCGTTTACAGGTTCAGGCGTACAAAATGGTGCAACAGGATCACCCTTGGCTGGTAGACTATTTGTGGTTATTGGTGCTGGCGGTGCTGGAAAAGCTCTTGCTTATGGAGCAAAAGCGAAGGGTGCAAGAATTGTGATAGCCAATCGGACATACGGTTAGATTCTACCAACTCTCACATTACCATTTCAAATACCAGATTTAAATGCAAATAAAAAATTATACTAGTATCATTGCATTCTTATAAGTTCACCAACTAAAGTTTTCTCTTTCTGATACTGCACAGATCGTGCTAGAGAACTTGCTGATATAATTGGTGGAGAGGCTATATCTCTTGCCGATTTAAGCACTTACTGCCCAGAAGGTGGTATGATACTTGCAAACACTACATCAATTGGTATGCAGCCAAATATAGACGATACTCCTATTTCTAAGGTACAACTATCTACCTTTCTTCGGTCATATGTTTTAGAAATGGTGGTTTGTAGTTAGAAACGTAATATGAGGTAAATATGTGCACGAGACAAAGTTTCTATTTTTTTTTTTTGTGGCAGGAAGCTTGAAGTCGTATGCGTTGGTATTTGATACTAGATTACTTCGGGAAGCTGGAGAATGTGGAGCCATAATTGTTACAGGGGTGGAGATGTTTATAGGACAGGCTTATGAACAATATGAGAGGTTTACAGGGCTACCCGGTAAGGTTTAAATTGCATATAATGCTACTTTTCATGCTTCTCCATCATGCCTAAAATCTTACCGTCTCTTTTTTTCTTATGAGTTTTTATCGTACTTTTCATTTGCAGCACCTAAGGAATTATTTAGGGAGATTATGGAAAAATCTTAATTTTCTCGGGAGCTGCTGTAGGTTTGTATCTTTTTTCTATTCAATCTTCGATTATCTTGAATTTTGAGTTTATGGCTACCGTGGAACAATAAACTAGGCAAAATAGTTGGAAATGTTATTGCCATTGATGCCTTATCCAATCATATGAAGTTATGAAAAAATGAAAAGATTTGACTGTCACATGCTCGTATACTTATGCTTATATCTATCACACTGTTCACATCGTTTACGTATAATCTTCATCAGATTACCTTTTTTATTAGGCATGATCAGCATCTGTGTCGAGTTGTTCTCATGTTTTCTCTTGTCTCAAATCAACCAATTCTGTTCTGTAATTCGTTTAAATTTGAGGAATTTGATGTGATTGACCACTTTTGCTCGAGTATGGAGTTAAAAAATATTATACTTCAGTTATCCTGAATATGGATGAGTGTTGGTCCGGCGTGGGTTAAGTAGTGAGTCAACCTTCCTCTGTTGTGGAACTTTTCGATTTTTTTTTTTGAATAATTACTTCTCTTCTCACACAAAAACCCGCTTTTATCTGATCATTAGCCATAACCTAATAATCAAATTATTAAACTTTACCAATTTGACCCATTAAAGATAGGATTTTGACCCAAATCAGCCCAGTAAATGGGTCACAATTTCTACTGCTGCAGACTTTGACTTTGGATCAAAATTTCTATGTGATTACGTAAAGGTGAAGTTTTTGTTACTTTGTATACAGAAACAGGAGGCTCGAGAGTAACATGTGTTGTGCAAAATGGTACACACACGAAGCACGGAGGAGGTGATTATAGTTCTTGTTTCTCCATCATTTGTTATTGTATCATTAGTATTTTTGTTCGGATATAATAAGGAATTTTATATTTGACAGCCATTGTATTCTCAGTTTTGTGATACTAAAATTAAATTTATTTTTTGTGAATGAAGTACTCATAAATCCTAGAAAATGAACGACATCATATTTATCCGGATAAATTGTGACTTTTTAGGTTTTGCTGTCATGATAGTAAACTCTTGTGAGTATATGTATGTTGATGTTGTGAAAAATTAGATAGATTTGAGAATTTTGATGGACTATAGTAAAATGTCATAATAGTAAATGCATGTGTTACACGAATTCTTTCCGGAAGCAATATTTTCTACAATGTTTTACCTCACACATACGTCGCTGGTCGCTTTGGCAAGATTGTGTATTGCCTTGGGCTTTATAAAAAGCATAAAGACTTGGCAGATATTGTTTTCAGTCTACTAGCACTTTGAGAAAAAGATAAACACAAAAGCTAAAAACATTGCTAAGTAGCACTAAATAAGTAAATCTATACTACTTATAATGTTTCAATGGTCAAAGTGAAATTGTGAAATCCTTAAATTTATGTCAATCCCCATTTTACTCTTCTAAACAAAATTGATGGTGAATGTATGGAAAGTAATATATGGAAACAATACAAGTTTAGGAAACTTCTTAACTATGAAATGTTCCCTTGACCCTATCAATATACACGGTTTACTATAATTAAAACACACGCTCTCACCAAATATTATATGCCGTATATTCTTGCCTCATCTCATTTACACCGACCTTAGACCAGAGAAAACTCACATAAAAACATATCTTTTTCTGCCAAGAAACAAGAGGAGTTGGTAACCAAGAAGGTGCTAAACGGTGGAGTTTTCCTTGGAGTTATTCGAGCTTTATAACCTGTTTCCTTTTCGTTTCTGTTCAAGTCGACACCAAGGTTATTTTGTGTTACTTTTGCTCTCTTTCATTCGACAAATATGCATGTATAATCACGACCCAAAAAAAAATGTTAGACAATCATTAAAACCATGTTAATATACTTGTGGTATGTTTTGTTAACTGGTCACACAATCATTAAAGTATACGCCACTTATTTGATCATTTTTGTGTCGTGTTTTCGGGTAGTCTTTTGTGACAAACCTGGCCGGATATATGTGTCGACTTAAGTTCTATCTGCTGTTCGAATCAGTACCTTACCGTGAATATAAAGTCGAACAACTTGGAATGAATTGTAAATGGTACATTTACAAATGAAATGAAATATCCAGCAATACAAATTACATATTAATGAAAATTAACGGAATGTCAATGCACCATTGCACAAGTCTATAAAATATATTTGGCAACTCTTTAAATTTATTTAAGGTAAAATGCAATTAGTCAAATCTTACCCCATAATTTTAGGCCATAATTGTTAAAATGTTTTTGAATTTATAAAACTAACCAATGAAGGAAGACTTGCAAAACTTATGATAGACGGGTCATAATATTCGGTCCATTATTTCACCGAATCGAGCCTTAACCCAACCTTTTTAAATAGTATATCACGAATGATTTCTTATTCACATTCATCCTCTACCCTCTACTTTTGTAGATCTTCATTAGTTTTAATTTAGGTCGAACTAATTTTAATTTTTTTTCGCAGGATCCACATACCAATCCTCGTGGAACACCTAAAACGAATGATTCTTTCGTTTTCGAACATGTAGACCCTCATTCATTTGCTGTTGAAGGTATTAAAATGTTTAATTTATTTTTTTGTTTGTGTTATGATGCGTATGAACTTACTGGTATTTGTAGATGCATTGAAGAATTATCAATGAGCTTTTATGTGAGTTTGATTACTACTTAAACGCTTAGGATTTTAGGAATATCTTATTGCTTCCATTTCTTTTTTTCCTTAATCCTGATTGTCATAGATAAACATGATGCTTGAGTGCCATGATGCTTTTTGTGTAGGAAAAAAAATGGGCCTCACGTGTTTTGAACCCAAGATGAGAGTGTCTTGAACTCAACATGCTTTTGGTTTGAGAAATAGTTTTACATCGATATCCAAGGCATGCTTCAATTTCCAACTTTTAATCAATATTTTGCAAGATTATCTTCCATCTTCTATGTATCTTTAAAGCTAAGTCTGTCATGTCGTATATAATTTCCAACAAGTATTTATTTTGATATCTTTCTCTTCTTTTTCATGATGCACATGGATATGAAAAATATTTTGGCTATATCAATATTTTCCGATACAATGCAATACAGATTGGATGTAATCACCGGTCATATTGACTATGAACAAGTAAGTTATATGGATGATTTGAGACTCTTTGTTTGACGTGTTTACAGTTTTGGGTAACTATAGAGACCCCTTGCAACAGACATTGTTGGGCCTCTTCAAAAAGGTAATCGGCAATGATCCAAAATCTTTTTAAGTAAACATCTAAAATAAGATGTACAACTTTTGTTTATGTTAATTATGCTAACTACTAATTTCATAGATAAAACTTCATAGGCCTGATTTGCGTTTGATTATAGCATTGGCCATAATTGAAGCAAAATCAATGGCTGAGTTTTTCATACCAGGTTCATCTATTAGTAGTCATTCATATCAATCATGAAGTTATATATATATGGCGTAATTGTTTTTTAATAACATTAATTGAGTATTCAAATGTGTATATTTATTAGAAAAAGGGCGGACTCAACTGAAGACGAAGAGCATGGAACACATACATATTCTGCTATCTTGTCCGTTGAGGTATATTCAACACTATCTCAGTATCTCATATTAAAATAATAACTAAGAAACAAGGTTCTTTATTGTTTTACTTTCATGTTTGTAGTTCTCTTATTCACAAAGGATGTGTTTCAGGGTAGAAGATTCAACGTTGAGTTTGTTTACACTGAAGAGCCTATATTAGCTAAACTCCGAGCCATTGCTTTATAGGCAATTTCTATTCATGACAAGGTACCCCTACTATTGTAGACAATGTTTAAAACTAAATTTAGAATTTGCATTTTGCTCATTTTATATGGTTTAGTCTGTATAAAATCATCACATGATGCCGGTTTAGATCTTGATCAGGTGGTAATTTGATGCTATTCCTAGCATTCGCGCATGAACCAATTGTCGTATTTATATAAATAGATACAGGTAACTAAACAAGAAACTTATGATACCACTTGATAGTTGTTGCAACAACGGCCAAACAGAGGTAATATTACTTGTAAATTGATTTGAGACCTTTTTACTTGACTTGCAAACATTATTTTAAGTAATGGGTTGAAATAGAAAACTACTGAGATAATCATGTGTAGGAGCCTTCAAAAAATACACTTTGGGATGCAAAACTTAACAGGGATGTTAGAAGTTGTTTGACTCACTTGGATTAAGAAGACTTAGAGTTTATGACCAGGATAAGGAAGAAAGATCCAAAACAGAAACTTGGGTAATTTTTCGAGATGTTGGAAGAGATTTAAAATGTTCTCCTAACAAAGGAGCGAGAACGTATTAAAGCTAAACAACAATCACACACAAAAAATTCGATCAAATTCTTAAATCCCAAGACTTACTCAAGGGGGACAAGTCATATAAGGTGCTACCACAAAAAGATTGTCGGCTTTTTGCTAATCAAATGCTTAGTTAGAAAAAATTAATATCGTCTGTATTAAGTACTTTTTAGTAGTGGTTGCTATTCTTAATAGTTTTGTAATTGGATATTGTAAATGGTTATAATTTGATGCAATATATAGTTTGTTGATAAAAATATGAATTATTTGGCTCAAAATGGAATAGAGAAAAATGCTACCTGGGTTCAACAGAGAAATATATTTGCGACATCCTACGACTCAAGTTGCAACGTCTATAACATGTTTTATGCGACATCAAGCGACAACTAATGACAAAAAGTAACAGGATTATAGACGGCTAGCGACTTCATTGAAAAAGTAGCTAGCGACATCATTCCCAATCGTTATTAGCGACCGACATGTATGTCACTATTGACGACGCTATTTTTTGCGGCGGAGTTTGAAGAGACGTAGAATCTGTGACGCCTTAACATTGACATGACAGGCTGCTACCCGTCGCAAAGACGCAAGGGAAAAATCCGATGCTAAATGATGAAATTGTTGTATTGAATATTATCGTTAATTGTTTGCCGCTATGAATTTCCGTTGCTATGCACGGGTACTCGCCTAGTATTATTATATGAGGTTGTTTGCAATGACTTATTTTGCTATTTCACTTAACTGAAATTGCCTGGAAAATATCTTGTACACCAAAAATGTTAGATAAAGTTGCCAAAATAAAGTTTTTTTTTTTTTTTTTTTTTTTTTTTTTTTTAAATTTATTTATTTTTGTTTAATGAAAAACGTAGATTTTTCTTAATCTCTACTCTATATAAAGAGAAAACGCATTTACTTACAAACTCTCTAAGTGAAAACTACTGAATTACTAATTTACCCTTACTGCCTATTCCTTCCGATATTATACTTTATATCTGCATATATCCCTATTCCTTCCGATATTCAACTTTACATCTATATATATTTTCATTACACGACTACTTATAAGTCAAAGTTAACCCATAAACAACATTCATTCTTTCATACACGAAACACTTTACCACAAGTTCACAACTATAATTTTTTCCGGTTAATTGGAAGAAGGAGAAAATCACGGCTATTAGTATCGTATAGCACGGATGGTGCCATGTTTACATATAGTATGTATTGAGGGTTTGGGTTGTTCGATCGTTTTGTTTCTCGCGTTCGGTAAGAACCAAAAGTGTGACCGGAGTCATGAGTTGGGGTAACGCTCACGAGTCGACTCAGTTGGTGTGTGTCAATTATCCGAGAGGATAATTGACTTGGATGTCAAGTTAGGTCTCGCGTGGTGTGAATTGCTTGGGGTTAGCTTGGGTCATTTCGAGGGAATGACCAAGTATTTATAGGAGGTCCTTTAGGGTTGCGAGGAACACATAAAGGCAATATTATGGTCCACGTGGTGACATTGAGAGAAGGAGTGAGGAGAGCACGCGGTGCTCCTCCCAAAGGCCCTGGCGAGATTGCTAGGTGTGCCGTTCGTCTAGACACGTTTGTCGCTTTGTCTCGGCGTTGCCTGGGGCCCTGTTGGGCTTATGTATGGGCTGAGTTTAGAGTGTATGGGCCTTAGGGGGTGTTTTTGTTCTTCCTTAGCTAAGGCCATGCGGGTCCCATGTTCTATATGAGTCTCTTAATGGGGGGAGATCATATTTATATGACTTGGTGATATAGAGGTATTAGCGGAAAAATGTGGGCTCTACATAAAAAAAATATTATTAAATACTTGTGTGGATTCATTCCCTTAGCTAAGGGAAAATGAAACACCCTCTTAGTCTACTAGCCTGAAGGTCGTATACGCTATCAGTAACTACCAAGTTAATCAATGGTTGCTCGAACGTTAAGTTGTCCTTGCCTAAGTCCAAAGGATGATAATGGTTGTGCAATGATTAGAGGTGGCAATATGGGTTGATGGTGCATGTTTGTAATGAGTAGAAAAGGGTTAAGGCCATAGCGTACAACTTTATGGCACATGCCGAGAGTTTGGTTGGGGTAGGTGCGGAACACTTTTTGTGACAATTTTAAACTGCAGTGTGTTGATATTACACTTGCAACTTTCTTTCTGTTCTCTTAGTAGTTAATCTTGTTGATTTCACTCGTTTGAGTTGTTAGAGACAAAACCTAACCCGAATAAATGAGTCAATTGCATACCCTTAAGAAATGATAACTACTTTATTTGGTAGGTTGTTTCTCTCGATGAAGACGGGTTGGATTTAATTCAACAACTTATAAATTAATGATTCAGCTGTTCAAATCCGTTGACCCTTGAGATCTTATAATGTAACCATAAGATATAAACTTGTTAGAAGTCTTAGTTTGTGATCCAAGTATCTGGTTTTACAAAACTACATCCCAGATTTAACAAAATATCAGATGAAATTATTGTTAATATTGCAAGTCGATTACATGAAACCGTTTTAATGAAAGAAACCATGAATATCTTTGAGATATCAATTTTTGCCCACAAGACGATCGGAATAGTACAACCTGATTCTATGATTGGTAATTTCATTAATGTCTAAAAAACAAAGAGCGATTTGACTGATATTAATATAGTTTGTTAGCTTAGCATGACACAAAGAATACCTGATGTTTCCCTATTGTTGGGAACACACTTTTATATTTATTCAAGTCTCGGTTATTACATTTTGTAATAGGTTGCTTAAGTATTATTTATTTTATGTTTTTGTTAAATGGGCAACATGTAATGGCCCAAAAGGCTTAGTAACCCACGAATTCACATGGAAGATTCGAAGGGTGTTGCCCTAGCTTCTCTTCCTATAAATACCTCATGTATGCTACATTTATATTTGGTTGGTTATTTGATTCTCTTAGAGAAACTCTTGCACTTTTACCTTTCTTTATATCATATAATCATCCAATCCTTATATCTATCTCATTCTTACTTGTGTGATCATAATATGGTGACCTAACAAGTGGTATCATTCGCCAAATAGAGATTGAAGTGTTTGTTTCTAGGTTAACGTGGGGTTTAGGGTATTTATTCTTCATCTTTTTGCTTTTTTCTTTGTTTCTTTCACTCAAATCTTGAAGCTTGGACAAGTTTTAAAGTTGATATATTGATTAGAAGCTTAGATTTTGCATAAAGTTTTGATCTTTTAAGGTTTTTACTACTTTTTCTACTAGTTTCTTGATTTTTGTAGCTTCTTTAATGTTAGAAAAATTGTTTTCTTAAGCTAAATCTTTCCTATTTAGTTCTTTTGAAGTTTTTGAAGTTACTTGATCAAAAGAATAATTTTCCAATAATTTTTCATCAAAAAGTAGTGATTTTTTCAACTTTCTGATCACTTTACGCATAAAGTACAAGCACTACCCAAGTTTTTCACCAAAATAGTACTTTCTGGTATGGTACACTTACGCTTAAAGTTTAGCATAAAACCCTCAAATTATGCATAACACACCATTCTTACGCTTAAGATTCAAGTTTTAGGCAGAAAACCCAGTTTTAAGCAAAAGACTTGCTTTCTACGCCTAAGATTGTAAAGTTACGCTTAAGTTGGAATCTTTCGCCTAAGTTGAAGATCTTACGCATAACACACAAGTTACGAGTTAGTTTACTGGTTCTACGCATAAGTTGGTTCAACGGTCTACTCTTCGTGCAACGGTGACTCAGTACTTCCCTAGCTTGGACAAGTTAGTGGAATACTTCGACACGGGATATCTTTCAAGCTTGGACAAGTTTGAAAGATTTGTTTGGTTCTTTAACCTTATGCATAAACCAAATCTTACGCATAAGCTAAAGTTTACGCATAAACTCTGAGTTTACGCTTAACTTACTCTTTACGCATAACCTAAGGTTTACGCCTAAGTTCAAAGTTACGCATAAGTTACAAGTTATCCATAAGATTTTGATTTTAACCAAAGGAACTCTCATTTCAATCATCTACAAAGATCCATCATCTACACAAGTGTTCAACATGTCTCAACCACCGTACTACAACTTCTCTCATCAAGAATATCCTCAGCAACAGCAGTGTCATCAACAACAACAATATCAACAACAGCAACAATATCAACAACCTAACAGTATTCTAAACAACTGATATACCCACAACAACATCTTTTAATGCAACAACATCAGATCATTCCTCAACAACAACCATATCAAATGTCACTACAACCAATTCAGAATCCACCCAAACAACCTCATTGGTTTGATAGGAGGTGTGAAGTGATAACTACTCAACAATCCAGAGATGAGGCAGGATCAATTGACATACCCCCAATGCTTACACCATGTAATTATGTTCAGTGGGCAAGTCGATGCTTACGATTTATTGAACTCAAGAAACCCCATGGTAAATTCATGAAACAAGTGATCCTTGAAGGACCATTTTAGTGGCCAACTAGACTTGAGGGAGGTGATCCTACTACTACGTCCTCCTATTGAAAAACCTGTTCCTGAGACTCAACTTACTACGGAACAACTAGTTCGTCGTGAAGCAGATGAGTATGCCATGATTTACATACTTCAGGGAATTCCAAATCCAATCTTCCGAAGTGTTGATGCTCAGAACACAGCTAAAGCAATGTGGGAACACATTCATATTCTAATGAAAGGCACTGAATTGAACAAAGAAGATATGGAATCAAAACTCTACATGGAATACACTAACTTCATGATTGAACCAGGGGAGACACTTGAATCTTATTACCACCGCTTCACCAACATCATTAATGATTTGGAAAGACATGAAGTTCACCTACCAAGGATTGCAGTTAACACCAAATTCATCAGTAGTCTTGGTCCTGATTGGCAAAAGTATGTAACATTTGTTAAACAAGCAAAGAATCTTCATAATGCTCCATATGGTTTGTTGTATGATTACCTGAAGAACCATGAATCTGAAGTGGAAAAAGATCGAGCTATCCGAGGAGGTTACTCACCACCACCAACACCTATCTCTTTGGCACTCGTTGCTCAATCTCATACAGCTCCACCTCCAATGTCTAATCATGCTTATGTTCAAGAACAAAATTTCTTTAGTCACCCACACACTGTATCATCAAACCAAATGATGTCATATGATTCATCCCAGCAAGCGGCTTCAAACCAACTTGTTCCTTATGACAACAATGATACAATGTACTACTCAAATTCCTATGAAGATGACGATGATGACTTCAATACTCTGAATCAAGGACTTGCTCTTATTGCTCGTGCTTTCAGTAAATTCTCAAACAAGACAAACAACCATCTTCGTTCTTCTTCTAATATAAGGAATCAAGCTGTTGTGCACAATGGAAGGGTTGAAATACGGAACCATAACTCAGGAAGACCAGGCTCCGGTACATGTGGTTATATGGGAAATTCTGGTTATGGAGAAGGGTTTAACAACAATGGGGGATTCAGAAACAACACAGGTGCTCCCCAGAAAAAGACTGACATTGTTGAAACTGGGAATTCAGATTCTGGGAATGCAGTGTGGTGCTACAACTGTAATGGAAAAGGTCATATTGCTACTGCATGTCTAAAATCGAGAACTCGGGGAAGTAAGTTTCACAAGCAGACATTACTCTTAGCTCTCAAAGATGAAGGAGGCGGAACTTTCACTGAGCAGGAAAACAGTTTCATTGACAATGCCTACAACGATGATGACATGGAAGATCTGGAGGCTAATACTGCTGTGATGCTTATGGCCAACATACAGGAACTTTAAGTGAATGATTCAGGCCCAGTGTATGACACTGATGGTTTGTCTCAGGTACATGACCTCAACACGTGCCTAATACATGAAATAGCATTACCCTCTGCTTCTGCATCAGATAAGGCGCAAGTTTGTGAAAAACTAAAAGGGGGGGGGGGGGGGTTTGAATAGTTTTATGTCTTTTTAATTTTATTATGAAAACTTAGTTTAGTTTTAAAACCTTGTTTACTTTTAAAACTTTGATTCGATCTTATGTGAACTCAAATCTTGAACAATATGAACAACTATATCTAAGTATGAACAATAATAATAATGTAAGCTAAGTATGTGACATCAACACATGCATAATATAAACAATTATAGCTATATACGAGAGATAAGTAAGTAAACGTTTATTATGTAATCCTTAATTATATGTTGTATGAAAACTATACTTGATCGAAATGATCAATTATATGTATGTTATCTTTTTAGTTTGATTGTAAAGACTTTGTTTTGTGAATGAAACTTTTGTTTGATCTTTAAGTGAAATCAACACTAACACTATATGAGCAACTATATATATACGTCTACGTCTACGAAAGTAATAACGATATAAGCAAGATAATAAGTAAGAGATGGAAAGATCAAACCACGAGACAAAGCATTTATAGTGGTTTGGCTACAAGGACACCTTCCTTACCCTACTCCACTCCCCGAGTCACCTACTCGAGAGTTTTCTTCACTATGTCAACAAGCTTCCTTATGGCGGAGAAAACCTTACACACCAATATACACACCACAACTTCGTCACAATTTATTCACACCTTCTAAACAACTTCTTCACACCTAGTCACTACTTAATCACAACACTACTTCTTCACACCTATCTATCTTCACAACTATCTACTTCACAACAATCTTCTTCACAACTATCTACTTCCCAACTTCTCTACTTCACAACTCTCTACTACACAATCTCTCTATCTACACACCTTGCTAATCTATCTTCTATCAAATATTCACAACTAGTTACACAAAGAAATAGATATAATGGATTATGCTCTAACAACTTAGATGTGGAAGTCACAACAAGTTGTAATACTTATTCTCTTGAAGGATTGAAGTATTCTTCTCTTGCACTTGAAAGGTTGAAGCTTGAATCACTTGGAAACAAAAGCTTATGATTATATGATCAAAGGGTTTATGAGAATGGTATAGAAGATTTATATCAGAGAGTTTATAGTGCAAAAGGTAAGGAAAAATGCCAGATTTGAGCAAGTATTTATAGGGAAAAATTTACTGTTCGGGAGCGTGGCCGGTCCCCTTAGGGGCCGGTCCCCTTAATAATTAAGGGGGCCCGCCTAACAAAATTAATGGGGCCGCCCTATTAAAAAAAAATTCTTCAGAATTTTTTTGTCCTTTTGTGGGGAAGGTTTATCTGAAGAATCTAGCCGTTTTTTGGGTATAAATTTGAATTCAAAATATTTATTTTAAATAAAATATTTCTTATAAATATAAAAACATTTTGTATAAATTTAAAAATGTTTGTCCAATTTTATAAAAAATGTAAGGATTGTAAAAATAAAAATTCCTTTGATCATAGAATACATTATATACTTTGTTTATTCATACGTTAAGTGATTTGGATGTAAAGAGAATATTTATCAATAAATACTTGTTTACGTCATAATTTTTAGCTCAATGGGTTTACGTTTTGTGATTATAAAAACATAGAGATATAGATAAATGTTAAGAATGTTTTTAGGCATTATTTATATCAACAATCTCTCCCTTTTTGATGATTACAAAACCTAAACTCATCAAGTCTAAAAATTCATTTTTAGACATGTATTTAGTGAGTTTATATTCACTTCTCCCCCTTTTTGTAGAATCAAAAAGGTTATGCCGACTAGCTCCATAAATGAAGTTAGACGGGATGAAAGCTCCCCCTTGATGTGTGCTCCCCCTCGTTCGATGGCACCCAGGAATCGAGATATGGAATGCTCACAAGAAAAATATTAGAAGTACAAGCATATGTAGAAGAATATGCAATATACAAATAACAAGTATAGCAAACAAATAATAAGGATACATAACAATTAATTCAAAGTGATTATGTTAAAGATCCTAATTTGCCAAAGAGAGCCATCGGACTTGCTTGTAATAAAAGGTTGGTTGATTCGTATTTGAAAGTTAAAATCATAAGCATATAGTATGCTTAGATGGTTGACGATGGAGTGTTTGGAATGATGATGGTTGAGTTAGGGTAAGGTTGTTGGATTAATGGAGGTATATGTTTGGGTCATGAATGTTGGAGAGTTTGGTGGTGGAGAGTTTGTAGCGGAAGAGGTTGATTAAGGTTTTGAATGTTGTTCAAGTGAGGGTATTGGATGTGATCTAGTGAGAAGATATTCAATCCAAGTGAAGTGTTCATTGAAAGTAATGGTTTTTAGTAGAAAGATGCAACAAGGTCAATTGTTGACATGTTTTTCAACTTGATTCAAGTTGTGGGGTGATGAAAGAGAGCTAGAGGAAAGTTGTTCCAAGTTGCATTGAGCAAGGTGTAAGGCAAGAAGAGCACAAAGCTCATGGGCTTCCTTGAGTTCTTCAATGAACTTCAAGTGTTCGGAGGAAGGTGATGATGGTGGAGTGTGGTTGTTATTAGGGATGGATGATTAGACATCCAACATAGGGATAACATGTGTGTTGGTAAGAGGTGGTGGTGATACTCTTGGTGGTGGAGATATTTGTGAGTTTGGGTAATCATGAATGGATGAATTTGTGGAAGAATAGGATGTTTCATGAGTGGAGGATGTTTTGGATGGTGGATTGGTAGGTTGAACAAAATGTGAGGTGTTAGGAATGAGATTGGGATTGTTGTTTTAAGATTGAGCATGCTCTTCATATGGCTTTTGTGGGTGAGATGAAGATGTATTTTTGGGAACAAGTATGGATGTTTGTTTATTATGATGAGGTTTGTGAACGGGTTCATTTGAGTGAACATGAGGTTTGTGTATCATGAAATATGGTTTGACTTTCATGAGTTAAGTTGTAGTGGTGATGACACACTTTGTAGAGTGTAGGGAATGGTTATATGGTTGAATCTTTTTGTGAGGATGACTAGGTGGAGTTATTGGTGAAGATGGGAAATGAGTATCAAGTGATGTGATTGGTGAGAGTGAAAGAGCGATGTTCATGTAAGGGATTTCTTGGTAGGAGGGTGTTATAGATGATGCATTAGGTGCATTAGGAGATGAAATTTGAGGTTGAGGTGAGTAAAGGTTATGAGGTTTGAGTGTGTAAAGGTTTTGATGTTTGAGTGTAGAGTAGAAAGATATGGGTGAGTAAAGTTTGTTGATATGTAATGTTGGTGGGAAGGAGAGTGAGGTATTAGGTATGTAATGTTGAAGACATAGGAGGAATTTGGTGTTGGATGTTTGACAACATCACTTGGTTTGACGGGATTTTAATGGAAGTTAGGCTTTCTTCTCCAAACGGGTTTCTTAGTGGTTTTGGTTTAATGAGAGAGGAAATGATGAGATGAGTGGAGATTGAGAGGAATGAGAGTGTTTATAATGTAGGATCAAGGATGGATAAACTTTGATGGAGGGTTTAGGATAGAATAGGTTTGTGAATTTTGGGAAGTGTAGGATGAAATGGGCCTAAAAGTAGAAAAAAGAAACAACACCTTCGACCATCAGATGGCCGGTCCCCTTAATTGGAGGCCGGTCCCCTTAATAATTAAGGGGGCCGCCTTATGATTTAAGGGGGCCGCCCATCTAGTGATTCCCAGCTTGCCAGAAAAGGGTTTTTGGTAGTGAATTGCAGAAAGGTTGTGTTTTTGGTTTCAAACAAGTCCAACTCTTTGAGGCAATTAAGCATATACTAATTATGTAGGCAATTATGTAGCCAAAGCATGTTAACGAAATAGATTAAGTAAACAAGCAATATCATCTAGCATGTAAACATACTCATCAAGCAAGTAAAATATAAGAGCTAGGAAACAATAAGCAACATCAAGTATTTCATAACTACATAACTAGGAGGATTGATCCTAATGTGTATCAATGTGCAATAAGTGGGTAGTTATGATAGCATGGATTTCTAGACTTGTTACAAACAAAGTCTTAATAGACAAACCATGGTCCTCTTGATTTGATTTAGTTCACTTATAAGTGTCATTTATATAAATATAGATGACAAAAATGAGATCACCATGCATGATTTAAAAGAGACGTTTTTAGCATTATTCAACAATGTTGGAATGTAGGTTTTCACTTAGATGTGAGAGTTATTTGAATAAAATAGATTGGGTTTTACTTCAAAATGTGTGAATGAACGGTAAAAAATATTTTCCCAATCTTTAGTATTGATCGAAACGAAATTGTGGACATTGATACTGAAAACATGTTATTTAAAAGTGGGATAGTTATTTGTCAAAGTATTTTCCAAAATGTGAGGTTTTTGCATATTTTTAGAGATATTAGATTTTTGACAACAAATATCATTAATCATATATTTTAAAAGATGTTTATTAAAGATCTCATGCTCAAGAGGATTGGTTAAGCCTATAATTATCTCATGCTATCATTTCTACATATCCTATGATCCTAAAGGAAGTGATGACGATAATTTATATGTTAGATGCGAGAGTGTTGAATGAGATATAACCTAACATCTATAGTTCCTTAGTTTTCACACGCTTATCTAACTTAATGTCATAGTCTACGAGAGCTTGTTTCATCCATAGTTTTCTTACGCGAGGGATCTAATCCTACTTCTATATTAACGATTGATCCACTTAAATCATTTCACTTCATCACCATGAGTTTGTTAATAGTGGATATAGAAGATTTCCATTTTCTATTTTGTTCGGCAATGAACAATTTTATCTTATTCCTAGGAAAGTCAAACAATGATGTTTCTAGGTTATAAGAATATAAGCTATTATGTATATATATATATATATATATATATATATATATATATATATATATATATATATATATATATATATATATATATATATATATATATATATATATATATATAGCTAAGCATTAATCTAACTAATCATTTATCTAAGCATGCAAATTATAGTGATGAACTTAAAAGAAATGCGTACCTTTTAGTCTTCAATTGAATATCTTCAAGCACTTCAAATGACCATGTTGACTTATAGAAGTCATTTGTAGATGATATTCCAACTTCTTCCAAGATTGACAATTTAGCCACTTGGTCCCCATTGTCCCATTGGTCCAAAGTTGTTTGGTCCAAACATATTTAACATTTGGCTAGGATGCATGTATGGTGGTAACATTTCCCAAGGATTGTAACTTGGTTGATAATTCCACATTTGATTTCTAGTGTTATTGTAATTTTGTCTATTTTGGTTTCTTCTAGGTTGAGGTGTTTTAGATTGAGTATGAGGATTATTTGGTTTTCTTGGTGGTGGAGTTTTAGATCTTAATTTAGGTTTAGAGGATCCTACTTCGGTCTTAAAGGATGGTTTATAAAAAGTTTTTACTTTTTCATCATTCGCAATGGGAATTTTTCTATCTTTTGTAAGTATATAGTTAGGATTTGATTCTAATGATTTTTGTTTACTAGATTCACATTCAAACTTTATACTTTTATTTTCACTAGTTGAAACATTAGTTGAGGTTAATCCTAGACCGGTTTTATCTCCCGAAGTTTCTTGAACACTTATGATTTTCTTAAGTGGGTTATTACTATTTTTAAACTTGTCAAGTTTGAAAATTTCATCTTTAAGTTTTTCGTTTTCATTTTTAACCTCTAAGCATGTTTTACATTTTATAAAAACTTCTTTTCCTTTTTCTGAATGTTGTAGTTTAATTTTTAATTCGAGTACTTCATTTTCTAATAGATTATTAATATGTTTTAGTGACTTATTTTTAGCTATAACCTTTTGACCTAATTTGCATAACCTATTATATTCAGTATCTAGGTCTTTTTTGTCTAATGATAAATTTTCGTCACTAAAGTATTTGGTTTCGCAACGTACCTCGCTTGATGTCTTAGCAATAAGACACTTTTCTTCATTTGTGGTTTCTTTCTTGTCCTCATTGCTATCACTTCATGCACCTCCAATAAACGCCTTTTGATTTTGATCTCTTGACATCATTGGACACTTTCCGATGAGATGATTTGGATTGCCACATTTAAAACACTTCCTTTCATTATATGGTTGCCTAACGTATCTTCCTCGTCTTTTGAAGAATTTCTTGAAGTCTCGTACGGCCATAGCATACTCTTCATCGTCACTTTGGAGGTTGAGCATTCTTCGTCACTAGAGTCCTTTTTAGCTTTCAACGCAATTGATTTGCTTTGCGACCTTTTTCCTTTGACCATCTCGGAGTCTTTCTTTATTATTTCTTCGTAGACCTTTAAGTTGCCGATCAATTCATCAAGTTGTAGAGTTGACAAATTCTTTGATTCTTCAATAGCCGTGACTTTAGCTCGCCATTTTGGATGAAGAGCCCTAAGAAATTTCCTGACAAAATTCTTACTAGAAAAATTCTCATCAAGTGCTTTTAGACTTGTGATGATAGTGTTAAACCTAGCAAAAGCATCATCAATTGATTCCTCTTCCGGAATCGTAAATTTCTCATATTGTTGCACAAGTAGATCTATTTTGTTATCCTTGACTTGACTATTACCTTAGTGAGTTATTAGTAAAGAATTCCAAATTTCTTTTGCGGTTTCACACATAAAGATCCTTTCGTATTCTTTACATGGTAACGCATTGTAAATAACCATTTTTGCTTCATTATTTTTAGAAAGTTTTCTTTTTAAATCATCATTTTGTTTTTCAAAAGGTACTATTTCATCTTTATTTGTTTCGGGATTATTTTGAGTAGGTAAAAAATCACCATTAGTAATAACATGCCAAAGATCTAGATCCTTTGATTTCACATAAGTTTCGAATCGATTTTTCCAATATAAAAATCCATCACTTTCAAATAGTGGTGGTCTTTGCATAGATTGCCCTTCTAAATATTTTTCAGATTCCATAGATCGTTACAAGTTTTAAAATACAATATATTTTAAAAATCTTGTTTAACGTAGCTCTGATGCCAATTGTGGAAAACTAGAAGGGGGGGGGGGTTGAATAGTTTTAAGTCTTTTTAATTTTATTATGAAAACTTAGTTTAGTTTTAAAACCTTGTTTACTTTTAAAACTTTGATTCGATCTTATGTGAACTAAAATCTTGAACAATATGAACAACTATATCTAAGTATGAACAATAATAATAATGTAAGCTAAGTATGTGACATCAACACATGCATAATATAAACAATTGTAGCTATATAAGAGTGATAAGTAAGTAAACGTTTATTATGTAATCCTTAATTATATGTTGTATGAAAACTATACTTGATCGAAATGATCAATTATATGTATATCATCTTTTTAGTTTGATTGTAAAGACTTTGTTTTGTGAATGAAACTTTTGTTTGATCTTTAAGTGAAATCAACACTAGCACTATATGAGCAACTATATATATACGTCTACGTCTACGAAAGTAATAACGATATAAGCAAGATAATAAGTAAGAGATGGAAAGATCAAACCGCGAGACAAAACATTTATAGTGGTTCGGCTACAAGGACACCTTCCTTGCCCTACTCCACTCCCGGAGTCACCTACTCGAGAGTTTTCTTCACTATGTCAACAAGCTCCCTTATGGCGGAGAAAACCTTACACACCAATATACACACCACAACTTCGTCACAATTTATTCACACCTTCTACACAACTTCTTCACACCTAGTCACTACTTAATCACAACACTACTTCTTCACACCTATCTATCTTCACAACTATCTACTTCACAACAATCTTCTTCACAACTATCTACTTCCCAACTTCTCTACTTCACAACTATCTACTACACAATCTCTCTATCTACACACCTTGCTAATCTGTCTTCTATCAAATATTCATAACTAATTACACAAAGAAATAGATATAATGGATGATGCTCTAACAACTTAGATGTGGAGGTCACAACAAGTTGTAATACTTCTTCTCTTGAAGGATTGAAGTATTCTTCTCTTGCACTTGAAAGGTTGAAGCTTGAATCACTTAGAAATAAAAGCTTATGATTATATGATCAAAGGGTTTAAGAGAATGGTATAGAAGATTTATATCAAAGAGTTTATAGTGCAAAAGTTAAGGAAAAATGCCAGATTTGAGCCAGTATTTATAGGGAAAAATTTACTGTTCGGGGGCGTGGCCGGTCCCCTTAATTAGGGGCTGGTCCCCTTAATAATTAAGGGGGCCGCCTAACAAAATTAAGGGGGCCGCTGGTGAGTGCTTATTCAATCACTATTTTTATGGCCAAAAACCGACCTAAAACGACTATTTGAGCTAACAAATGCAAAGAAAACGTGTGTTTTTGTGTTTGTGATATGCAGGTACGGATAAATCACAAAAAGCTGATAAATCACAAGAAAACCGGAAAACGAGCACGAGAGTACGAAAAGGAATCAAAAGCCGATGCCGGGAAGCATTTTTCAAGAGAGGATATTTTTTTGAGCTCAAAGTTCCAAATTAACCCTCAACTTTCATCAGATGCCATAAGTAGCCCTTGGATTAATTTTGCAAAGTTGGCAGAAATTGCCCTTGGAGTTTGAAAGTGTTCACAATTGGTCCTTGTTAAATTCAAAAGCCTACATTATACTACAAAATCTGATCCAAGTCCATTTCCCATAAACATAACCCAAAGCCCATTCTCAATTATATATCCCAAGCCCACTACCTAAAACCATTATCTTGACCCGGCCCCAAAAGTCAAAATAAATAAACAAACATTACCCGTACCTTTTTTTTTACCCGCCCCCCAATTCCCCACTTAAACCCAGAAATTACTATTCATTGAATAGTAACCATGAACCCTAGAATACTTACCCATCAAATTCACCCAATTAAGGGCAAATTAGTACATTCCAGTGTTTCTAGATACTTGTCAGGAGTGTCAGAATGATGTCAGAACGCAAACAAGCACATGAGGGGACTACGTGGCAAGAGTTGATTGGAGAAGACACGTAAATTGGATTGATCTAAGGGCTGTTATTAATTGAGCAATGATTGAAATGATCTGATGGTGTGAAATTGCTCAAAACAAACACAAAGTCACACGGATTGCCAACATGGCAATCCGTGAACCTTCACCTCACATTTGCTATAAATAGAGTACGAATTAGCTTGTATAGGTGTGGAGTCTTGGAGTAGCCAAGCTCTGCCAAATTTTCCTCTCAACTTTTATTAGTGTAATTTCATATTCAATGTATTAAACTTAAATTTTTAGTTAATGAAATTTAGTTTTCCTATAATCCATTTCAGCTTATTGTTGTTTAATATTCATCTTAATTGCTTTTTAGATCAGATTATCTTAGTTTGATTAATAGTTAATTCAATTTCTATTTCCAAATTCAGTTTCACATTTTCATTTAAAAGTTTTAAAATTCTTTTCAATTACTATTTCAAAAGTTTTCTAGTCAAGCATTGGTCAACATTGGTAGAATGGTTCAGAATCAATGGTAATGGTGGTTAATGGATATGCTGAGTCAGACATTGAAGGTTTCAGCCTATCTTAGAGATAGGCTAGCAAAGTGAGTCCCCCTCTGTTCATGTTGAGGGGGAGTTTTTGGTAAAATTCTGATTCTAAGTTGCTTAAAATTAGATTCCTGATTCAATTCCTTAGTGTAGTTTTGATATTTGTAATTCATGTTTACTGTTTCATTGAGATTGTATGATGTTATTCAGTTAGTTATAGTGATAGCTTGAGCTTGTTTAATCATTTGTGTTACTGCTTATTAGAGACTGTAAGATAGAGTGTTACAGTGGATGATGAATATGAGGTATTGATCTGTGAATGTTCATTGATATTGCTTTGTTTATCTGGTCTCATTTGCAGTTCTGTGACATTGATGAAGCATTGTTGAGGTTTATTATGTCCTGAATCAGTATAATGTAGTGTAACTAATAGTTTTAGGAGTGTTTGGATCTGTTGATTTCTTGATGTTCTAGTTGTTATTTAGTGTTTGTATCTGCATACTTAGTCTCATTTATGTTAGAATAGGTCAGGTAGTATAGAATTCTAGTAGTTAGTTGCATAAAAGTCAAATTAGCTTTAATCTTCATTTCTGTGCATGATTAGTAGAAGTAGCTAATGTTATATTGCAATTTAGTAGAATAGTACTTAACTCAGCGTAATTAGTTTTCAAACTAGCTTATTATAACATCTAGAATAATCTTTGGTTATTTGGATTTCATAAAAGTCAAAGTATAAGTGCAAGAGAAAAAAGTCAAAGTTTTAAGAGAGTGTTCCAAATCTGTTAATTTCTTAGGGAAATTATAGCTTAAACTAGCTCTAGAAAAATAAATAAAAATAGAAATAACTTCTTTGCTAGGTGTTTTGTAAGATCATAAAACAGAAAAAAATCACAAAATTAGTTTGATCATCTTTTCAGTGGGTTAAAGTAGCCTTTCTCAAGCTGCTACTCCCCTGCACCAATTACTCTTGTGCATTCTGACCCTAGTTCATAAGCCTATATTGAGAGATTTACTTGAGCTCATGATTAGCTTGTTGGTGTTTTAAGTAGCTCGTACATCTGTGTTTTTAGTTTCATGTTTAAATTGGACTTTGCAGCTTCTTTTGTTCCACTTATTTTACTCTCTTATGTCTGGTGTGTGGCCTGCTTGTTTAGTTTGCGATCCCTTTTAGTTTTTGATTATATTGAGCCTCTCAGTTAGTGAATAGCTTATCTAGAGTTCTGTAGTGATTTTTGAGTTTCTTGCTTATTCTGGTTCATTATAGCTTAATTTTTAGCTTATTATATAGTGCTTATTGCTTGCTTCTTGTGATTCTGTGCTTATAGCTTTTCATTTCTTAGCTTATTATTGTATAATACAGTTGTGGTATAATTTTGGAAAAGTTTTGTGGCAAGTGCTTAAAAATAAGCACTTGCCATAAGCTGATTTGCACTGAATAAGCTCTTCTGCTTAATATTTTTAATCCAAAATTTTTCTGCAAACTTTATATAATATTTTAGAATTTCTGGTAATTTTTCATAATTTTCTGAGGTCATTTGCTATTTTTCTTAATTTCTTTTAGTTTATAATCATTTTTAAACCAATTTTAAATAACAAAAATCTATAAAAAATAAGAAAAAGCCCTGAAAAATACAAAAATATTTTTATAAATTCTTTTATAATATTTTAGAATTTTTAGAATTAAATTTTTATTTTTCCACTTTATTTTTCTATTTTTCTTTATTTTTAATTCATTTTTAATTCCAAAATTAGGAAATCAATTCTAGAAAATAAATAAAAACTCAAAAAAATACTTTTCTTTTTCTCAAAATTCTTTTTATTAGTTTTAAATTTTTAGAAATTATTTCCAAGTTCGTAGGATAATTTTTCGTCATACGTTACGTTTTTAATTTTACGGTTGCGTTTCCGTTTTCACGTTTTTCATTTCGGTGCATAATTAGCTTGTACTCTTTGCATGCTTTATCATTGTTTGTGATTACGTGAACTATTTGATTTCTATTTTTCACTTTCTCACTTTTCAAATCACGATTTCACGAATCGATATTCTCGATTCCATTCGCCTTCGCTGGGAAAACGACCCGGGAAATACTTTCACCGGTATTTCTTCGGAATAACTATATACCACAAAAAGACTTTATCAGCCGCCCTATTAAAAAAAATCTTCATCATTTTTTTGTCCTTTTGTGGGGAAGGTTTATCTGAAGAATCTAGCCGTTTTTTGGGTAGAAATTTGAATTCAAAATATTTATTTTGAATAAAACATTTCTTATAAATATAAAAACATTTTGTATAAGTTTAAAAATGTTTGTCCCATTTTATAAAAAATGTAAGGATTGTAAAAATAAAAATTCCTTTGATCATAGAATGCATTAGACACTTTGTTTATTCATACCTTAAGTGATTTGGATGTAAAGAGAATATTTATCACTAAATACTTGTTTACGTCATAATTTTTAGCTCAATGGGTTTACGTTTTGTGATTATCAAAACATAGAGATATCGATAAATGTTAATAATTTGTTTAGGCATTATTTATATCAACAAAGTTGTTCAATCTGACTCATCTTTATCTCCTCAAGAAGATGAACAAATGAACACAGTTGTTATATTTGATGATGACACAGTTGTTTCATTTGATGATCCTATTGAGAATGAAAAACATGATCATATTGAAGAAAATGAACCTTCGTCTGATCCAGATCCTGACCTTATGTTGTTGACCAATCAACTAAATGCTCAAATGTTGCAAATCAAAAAATGCTATGAGAAAAATAAATCTTTAAAAGCAACAAATGCAATTTTAACCAAGGATCTTGAGTGCTATAAAATACAACTGTCAAATTTTGAAAACAAAGAAAAACGAGAAAAAAGTTTTGAAGTGGCATTTCAAGAATATTATAAAAAAGAACAAGATCTTCAACATCAAATGCGGGAATTAATTGAGTCTAACGGAAAATTGGTTTCCAAACTTGAAAATAAAAAATACGAACTCAAACAACAAGTTGAACGACTTCAAAAAGAGCTGTCAAAAACAAAAACAGAGTTGTCAACTTGTAAAAGTGATTTTTATGAACACAAAGTGGGAAAAAGGAAAAGAGAAGACTCTTTAATCAGTGAATTTGTGGATCTTTAACGCCAACTAAAATAATTTCAAAATGTTGTGTACAAAACTGGGGGCTCAGTCACAACAATTCAATAGTTCAAAATGAAGCCAAAACCTAACGGAGGCTTTGCTCTTCGTGATAACAAATCATGTTTTCTTCTCAAGGCACTAAAGGAAAATCCTAAAATATACAGTATTGATCAAATGCTTGATGATTTGATTGTGCGTGTTGTTGTACATGATACTCAGGAAGAAGAAGAACTTGAAGAAGAGGGTCGATAAAAAATGAGTCAAAAACCATTTTGCAAACCATATGACTATTCAAAAGCTCCTCACATTTCTAAATCTTTTGTTCCTCCAAAAGAAATACCTCAGAAATCATGGTATGTGACCGAGTCATACATCTTATCTTCTAATAGGGCTCCTGTTCAATCTGTGGCACAAATAAATGGTCCATTACCATCTTCTGGTGTAATTACACCTTTGCCTAAACGTTGTCGTGTACTTGAGTATTTTAACTCTTTTGTGAAAGACATCAAAATTTTGGAAAATTCAATTGAATGTAATTCAGAAATAAAAATTGCTACTTTTCAATCTGCTTACGAGCGAGAAAAGAGAGAAATTTTTCAAAAACAAATTTTGCCATTCGTTCAACACTTGCGTCATTGTGCTACACGTTGGGAACAGGAACTTCAAAAAGAAGTCAAATCAATGATAAATATTTTCAACTCAAATGAAAATGCATTTTTGGTTCAAAAGCAAAGTAAAAGAGCTTTAAAAAATGATGTTGATCGACTCTTGGAACAAGTTCTCAATGCTGATATTCTGTCTGCGATTATGAATGTTCTTTATGAATCTGGTACTTCTATGCTTGTTGATGATCACTCTGCTGATAATGATTTGTTGAAAACTGAAATTGAGGCATTAAAACAAGAAAATGAAAAGATGAGGAAAAACAATGATGATGTGCAAACTAATCTTTCAAAGGAAATTTGTCAACTCAAACAAAGGCTTGAATAGTGTCAAGTTCAAAGTCTTGAACCTGAATTGCAACTACAAGGTCAAAATGTTTCAAAATCTTGTCAAATTTGCAAGGACAATGAGTTTTTCAAAAATCAATGTCTCAAATATGAGAAGGAAATTGCAGAATTAAAAATTGACAATGCTGAGTGGGAATAAAACCGCATTGATATTGCTCATTGTAATAGAAAACTTGAGTCTCAAATTTAGGATAAAAATCACATCATCATTGAATTAAAAGAGAAAATTAAGCTACTTGAGAAAGGAAAGTTCTTTGACACCATTGTGATAGCACCAGGATTGTATCAAATAGATAAAACAGATAGGGATAATAAAGCTCAGACTACTAATGTTAATCCTTCAACTTCTACAGGAATAGTCTCCACTAGTAGCGTTAGCAGACCCAAGCGAAAAAGTAACAAGAAGAATAGGATCTTGCAACGTAAAAGTGGAACACTAGAAGACCAATAAGTATAAGATCAACTTAGGAATCTAAATAAAAATCATGTTGCATCTTAATTAGATTCTAATTTGGCAAATTGTAATCAAAATCTCAGTGTAACGAATGTTTTGTAGTAAAAGTGTATTATCTAGTGATCATGCAAAATGTGTAGCTAATTCTCTCTTAAATCATCATAAGAAACGTAGGTCTAGCACTCCTTCTAGGCCCACTACTGCCTCTAAGTCCATATTAGGAAAACCGCCAACTACTGTTTCAAATGATGTGGTAGTTACCCCCATAGTTGATAAGGACAATTCTAGGAACAAGCCCAAAGTTAGTGAATTCACCAAAAAGAAAGCGAGAACTAGTTGGAATTGGCAACGTTGGTTACAATATAAACCAAACTTTAAATGGATTCCTAAACTTCTGACTATGTGTGCTCCTAACCAAATGGAACCCACAACTTCTTTGGGTTCCACCCTTACCATTGTTCCATCTTCGTCGTCTTCTTGTGATGCAGGTGGTTCAAATTTTTCTATGGATTGTTGATAGTGGATGCACCCGACATATGACAGGCAATCTCAAACTGTTAGTTAACTTTGTTTCAAAGTTCATTGGCACTGTCAGATTCGGGAATGATCATTACGCTCTAATTATGGGATACGGTGACTACGTCAATAGGAACATCAAAATTAGCATAGTTTATTATGTTGAAGGTCTAGGTCACAACCTCTTTTCCGTCGGTCAATTTTGTGATGGGGATTTAGAAGTAGCATTTCGCGAGAAAACCTGTTTTGTTCGCGACTTACAGGGAAATGATCTAATGTCAGGCACTCGCAAAACTAGTATCTACACAATCTCAATGTCTGAAATGATTGCTTCATCTCCGATATGTCTTCTCTCCAAAGCTGAAACGACTAAATGATGGTTATGGCACAAACGCCTTTCGCACTTGAATTTCAAAACAATGACTGAACTTGCTCGTCATAAACTTGTTGATGGTTCTCCAAGATTCCGTTATGCCAAAGATCACTTATTCCCTGCTTGTGAACAAGGAAAAAGTAATCGTGCTCATTTCCCCTTCAAAAACTGAACACAGTACAGATCATGTGTTACAATTGCTTCATATGGATTTGTGTTGGCTGATGCGTGTTCAAAGTATCAACGGCAAATGCTACATCTTAGTAATTGTTGATGATTACTCCAGATGGACTTAGGTTTATTTTCTTCGAAGTAAATATCAAGCTCCTTCAATGATCATCACCTTTCTCACGAAAATTCAAGTTCAGTTATGCAACACGGTCAAAAAGGTTAGAACTGACAATGGAACAGAATTTAAGAATCAGACACTAAGGTCTTATTTTGAGAAAGTGGGAATTGAACATCAAACATCCATTGCAAGAACCCCTGAACAGAATGGAGTAGTCGAAAGATGCAATAGAACGTTAGTTGAAGCTGCAAGGACTATGTTAATTAATGCTCAATTACCAGATTACTTATGGGCGGAAGCTGTTTCAACTACATGTTATACTCAAAACCGTTGTATGATCACAAAATGCCATCACAAAACCCGTTTTCAGATTGTTCACAAAAGGAAACCGAACATCAATTACTTTCATGTATTTGGAGCCCTTTGCTATCCAGTAAATGACCGTGATGATTTAGATAAACTTAAAGCAAAGGCTGACATTGGAGTGTTCGGTGGATATTGTGAAAATTCCAAAGGCTTTCAGATATGGAATCGTCGTACAAGAGAGATTCAAGAGACTATTCACGCTAATTTTGATGAACTCACACAAATGGCTTCTGAGCAAAACAAATTTGGACCCGCATCCAACCATTTGAACTTTCCAGACTCTTCATCTGAACCATTGTCACTAACCCACAAAGAATTGGAAACCTTGTTTGCTCCACTGTTTGATGATACAATTGTAAACCGTCCACATGAGGTCTCACCAATTTCTGCTGCACACCCTGATAATATTCAAGTACCTGATACACCTCAACAAACAACAACAACTGCTGAGAAAGACGGCCCTCCAATTACATCTCCAACAACAGCAGAACAAACCGCTTCCAACTTGCGACAATCAGCTGAAGATTCTGAACCTCCATCAGTACCATAATCCACAGAGTATGATCCAAATGCGTTCTTTAATCCGTTAGCTCCGGCTCCAACCATTCCTGACATTGCGGAGTCCTCAACGTGCAATTTGGAACCTACTAACATGCGTGATAATTATCAACTACACCATTCGACACACAAATGGACTAGAGATCACCCCTTAGTACAAATTATTGGCCATCCAGATGCACTAATCATGACAAGACAACGACTCCATACAGATGGTGAAACTTGCATCTATGCACTCACAGTATGTCAAGATGAACCAATGAACATCAAACAAGCAATGTATTATGACAACAGGATTGAATCCATGCAAGAGGAACTTCATTCATTCGAAAAATTAGAAGTCTGGGAGTTAGTTGAAAGACCTGAAGGAGTCTTTGTCATTGGTTTAAAATGGATCTGGAAAAACAAATTAGATGCAGAAGGAACTGTCATACGCAACAAATCACGCTTAGTAGCTAAAGGAATTTTTCAAGAAGAAGGAATTGATTTTGAAGAATCTTTTGCTCCAATGGCTAGACTTGAAGCTGTATGGATATTTCTTGCATATGCTACTCACCGAAATATGGTTGTTTATCAAATGGATGTGAAAACGGCATTTCTGAATGGTCAACTCCGTGAAGTGCTTTATGTTAGTCAACCAAAAGGCTTTGTTGATCCTGAACTCCCCAATCATGTGTACAGACTCAAAAAAGCTCTCTATGGACTCAAGCAAGCTCCAAGGGTGTGGTATGACAAGTTATCTACATTCTAGCTAGCTAATAACTTTTCTAAAGGTTCGGTGGATCCAACACTGTTTACAAAAACATACGGGGCGGACTTATTACTTTTTCAAATTTATGTCGATGACATTATTTTTGCATCAACAAACAAAAGATACTCAATTGATTTTGTAAAATTAATGAAAGATAACTTTGAAATTTCCATGATGGGTGAACTTTCATTCTTCTTAGGACTACAAGTTCATCAATCACCCCATGGAATTTTTCTAAATCAGTCCAAATATGGAAATTTTAAAGAAACATGGAATGACAAGCAGTGATACTTATAATACACCAATGGCTTTTGGAACCAAACTAGATGCTGACATACATGGGAATCCAGTTGACCCTACCAAATACCGAAGTATTATTGGGTCACTCATGTTCTCACTACTAGTAGACCTGATATTGTCTTTGCAGTCTATATGTGTTCACGTTATCAGTCTAAACCAACTAAAAGACACCTCAATGAGGCTAAAAGAATCCTTCGATACATAAAGGGAACCATTAACTTGGAGATCTGGTATCGGAAGGATTCTGGTTTTCAACTAATTGCTTTTTCAGACGCTGACCATGCAGGATGTTTAGACACACGCAAAAGCACATCAGGTGGTTTACAATTTCTCGGAGATAAGTTGGTATCTTGGCAATCTAAGAAGCAGGACTGCACATCACTGTCGTCAACTGAATCTGAATACGTAGCTATGTCTGCTTGCTATGCTCAAGTCATCTGGATGAGATCACAGCTTAAGGACTATGGCTACCCATTCAACAAGATTCTGATCTATTGTGACTCCAAAAGTGCTATAGCAATTTCCTGCAACACCGTTCATCACTGCAAGTCCAAACACATTGATCTCTGCTATCATTTCATCAAGGAGCATGTCGAAAAGGGTACTGTTGAATTATACTTTGTGGGAACGGAATACCAATTGGTAGACTTGCTGACAAAAGCATTACTTCCAACAAGGTTTGCAAATCTAGTCCACCAAATTGGTACGCGATGTTTGACTCCAGAAGATCTGGAAAATTTTTAAGACACAAATGATTGTCAAACATCAAAACTATCTTTGTAAATATTTTTCAAAAACAAAATACAAAAATATAAAACCAACAAAAACACAAAAAGATTTTCTCTTTATTTTTTTATCCAAAAAAAATAAATAATAATAAATGCAAGTACAAACTTCTTTTTCAACACTTTGTTTTTTTCAAAATTTTAAAATATTTTTGAGCAAGTGTTGAGGGGGAGTCATTGTATTTTAAAATTCAAAAGTTTTACAACGTATTTGCATTTTACCAAAAGTATTTTCATTGTGATTTAAAAAGTGTTGCTTAAGTGGTTATTCGGGTAATGTGACAACCGGCAGTTTAGGGAGCTATTTTAAAAACCCGCATTTCAATTTAAGTTCGTTTATAATTTTTATTTGAAATTATCATTTCACAACGAACTTGTAAGACCTATTTTATGGATATTTTTAATTAATGACGTTATGGAATTCGTGAATTATGTTCATAATTCATTTCTGATTAAATGTTCGGTGATGTATATTTGAATTCTCACTTGGTACTACGTTGACTTTAGCACTAGGATTACCTAACAAAAGTTTATGATTCGTCTTAACGAGGCCGACTATATTTTTAATTATTTACGAGATGTTCTCGAGTGATATTGAAGTTTAAAAATGAGTTCGGGTTCGGGCCACATGTTTTTACAATTACCCGCGTTACCCGCTCCTCCGTAATAATATTATCATTATTACTATTATTATTATTATTATTATTATTATTATTATTATTATTATTATTATTATTATTATTATTATTATTATTATTATTATTATTATTATTATTATTATTAACAAAAAAAAAATAATAATAATAAAAATATAAATAGGGGTGTTTGGTCCGGTTCACACAACACACACACTCACCATTTTTAGTTTCTCTCTCAAACTCATCCTCTCCCATCCACTTAACCCTAGCCGCCGACCACCATTTCCGGCCACCACCGCCGCTACTCCGACCCCCCAACAAAATAATTACCACCATCTTCTTCCTCTCTTCACCCTCTTTCATTTGGTATATGATACTTACCCTAGAACCTCCGTTAACACCACCAAATTTCTAATAATCCGTTCGAATTTTTTGTACTTTTACTAGATCCGTTCATTTGGAGGTCCAAGAAGGTGAGAAGGAGCTATTTTTGGGTTTTGGGTGCCACGAATTGGCATTAATCCGTGGCTACACGGATTATTTCGTGAGAATCGAAATGATTTTTAATGGGAAATGATGTTTTAGTGATAAAAATTAAGTTTGGTATCCGGGTTTTCTTGGGTTTTGGTTGTGGTTGACTCGGAACCGAGAGCAAGGCTCTCGGCTTATTTTTGGTTCGAGCCTTGTGTGGCTTTGGTTTCCTTGGTGATTATTGTTTGGTTGTTTGTCGAGGGTGTTGATCTTTGAACCGAGCTAACCGAGACCGTGTGGTCTCGGGGTTTCCTTTGATGCTCGTATGACCACGCCGAGACCCGTATTGGGGTTCTCGTTGGGTTGTGGTTCGAGCCTTGAGCTCGAGTATTGTTGTGGTTCGACCCTTGTGGGTCGCGGCCTTTAGCCGCGTATTTATTTTGTTGCCGATGACCATTTGGGTCGAATGGGTTTATATGGTTACCTTATTTTGCTCTTGTGAGTTATGTGATCATTGGTATGTTCGGCTCGAGTCCTTGTGACTCGTGTTATTGAGCCGAGACTCGTTCGAGTCGTATAGACCGGGTTGGCTTGGTAAACCAACCCGAATGTGACTTGGTTATATTTTACTTAATTGTTACATTATTGTGGTATTTCATTTTCGGCCGAATACTTTTGGTTGGGTCGAGACCGTGTTTGGTCTCGACATTGGATATTGTTATTGGTAATTGTGGAGTTGTTGTCGATTGATAAGAGTTATTGGGGACCGATTGTGAGACGGTCGTTAGATTGACGGAGATAGGTTAGTCGGGTGCTGTAGTCGGACCCTCATGTTGTAGCCCGTGGTTTGAGATTGTGATTGGACGGAGATTGGTTATTTTATGACTTTTGCTTATTATTGGACTTGGACAATGAGCCGAGAGTCATGACTCGGACATATGACCATTTCGTATAACTCAATAACTATTAAAATTAAAACGAAAATAATAAAACTCGTAATAATCATTATTGATAATATGAACGTTTATATGAATATATATATACGTGAATAACGTATATATAACTATATAAGCGCGTATATTAATAATAATAATAATCACGAGTCGTATTATAATATAATACAATTAGATATATATTAGGCTACGAAAGTGGCGTAATATTATTGAACGTATTATTATTATAAAAATTGTGTTATAAAACGGGAAACTCCCGACAATTATGAAACGTTTAATAAAATGTCATTTCGGATATATATAATGGATAAACTTATTGAGTTATGCGAAATTGTTGTCACTCGGGTCCAGGTAAGTTAGTATTTGTGACGTTCGTGTTGTCACGGATATATGACGACTAATATAGACGTTTTCTATAATTAAATAACCACTTAACCGTAAGGTTGAGCCGGGTTATTTGGCTATACGAAATAAATATATTAGTGGGCATCGTATCCTACGACGCCCATAGGTTGTAGTATATGTAAAGTGTAATAGATTGCGAGTGTATATATCGGGAAATCTGGCCAATTTGACGATATATATGAGGAATTTATTAAACTATGATATATACTATATAGTAATTATGTGCTATGTGCTTTAGGTTGGGTGTAATCTTGGAACGGTATGTTACGTAAATAAATATGAGGATTATCAAATCGACGGATTTGGTAAACTTTAGCGATTTATTTAAATGATATATTGGGCTAATATTAGATCCATAGTTTATTTATCTTCCTATATGTGATCTTTTTGGTTTCTTTTGAGTCGACCCACTACCCGTATGGATACCAAACGCAAATACACCAAACTAATACGAAATGGATTTTCGGAAATAAAACGGATTCTCGTCCGGGTTTGGGAATATTATATATTTGAGGAAATGATTTCTGAAAGAGTTAATATTGTTAGGTCGTGCCAAGTCTGTAGTTGCTGTTTCGTGAGTTATCATACATCTTATTTCTACCTACCTCGTCTTGCTATTTTCTGGACTTGAGGTGAGTCATAGCCCCACTTTTTACTCTTGAACTATGTTTTCAACGATTGGGGTGAGAAACGTGCAAATTATTTTATGTGGACTATTATCGCTTTTATATTCTTTCTAAACTTGCTATGCGTATGGACTAGGATCTATTGTCAGCTTTAGTCACACTTTTGTGTGTACTATTCAAGGTTGGCTTATTTTGTTATCCGTGGATTGTCAGCTTTAGTCACATATATGTTGTGTGTACTATTCAAGGTTGGCTTATTTGGTTATTTGGAATTGTCAGCTTTAGTCACATATATGTTGTGTGTACTATTCAAGGTTGACTTATTTAGATACTATAGTGTGCACCTATAGGTTATTAATACTTCGGAGGTTATCCGAGTATTTATTGGTATTGCGGGGGGTTACCCGAATATCTATGTTAGTACGGAAGGGTATCCGTGAGTTATGTTGAGAGCGGAGGGTATCCGCAGGCTTTTAGCTAATCCTTAGTCTAGCTAGCAAGCGTTTTGCGTATATGTCCACTATATTGTTAGTTGAATTTAAACCTATGATCTCACCAGCGAAAGCTGACTTTTAGCACGTCTTCTCAGGTATTTAAGTATTGAGGTGCATGCTTGGATTGGAAGGCTCGGCCAAGGCTCACGGTTCATGGATCTATTTTTCTAAACTCTGATAATTAAATTTGGACCTACTGTCATTTTATTTTGGGCCTGACTCTGAATGATGTTGGGATAAATGTAAACCTTAAAACCCCGTTTTGGTTGTGTTTTTACTATGTTTACTTTATCTCGTTCTATATTGTCTTGTGTTGGATACCAATCCCCGTAGCACCCCGAAAGCTTGTTGAGTCTTCCGCTGTATCAAATTTTGGGGGTGTTACAGATTGGTATCAGAGCCAAGGTTATAGAGAACTAGGTAAATAAACGCCTAAACTATAACCGTATTTTTATAGAAAATGATCCTTGACCACCGCCCGCCAGCCCCCCAAGCCGAAGCATCTTCTATTATTTGAGGTATTATGAGATATTTGAGATGATTTGAGATTTATGGATTTTAGTAATAAGATGGCGTTCTCGAGGATTTATATGGTCTATATGTTTTATAAACATTTTAGTAATGCGGTGTTTGAAATTCTTTTATTGAGATTACATATGGAATTATTTGATGAGTATATTTGGTACGGTTTTATGAGTTGTGATTTAAGTTGTTTTGAAACACTTACACCTACCCAACGCCGTTGTCACAGACTATGGCCTCCCATATGCCCGATGTCGTCGAGGACATTCTTACTGCACCAGTTTTACCTGCACAGTTCACTATGGCATCTGATGACCCTTACCAGATGGCCATGTCTTCAGCTATTGTATCACAGGCAGCTTCTACTTCAGCACTACCTGCTGCATCTACGCAGGGACCCTCATCTTCTCTAGGGCTCCCTGGTACATCGAGGCAGCTTACTCTTCATCAGGCTTTGGCTCGTGTGGCACCACGTTTTGCCCATCGAGCTACGGCACGCATGTTGGTACGCCCTACTCCATCACCTTTACAGATTGATGCTCATTCTCTTCTGTCTGAGGCGCCACCCACATCATTGCGTCGTCGTCCTAGATCACCTACTATATCTTCACATGGTTCACCTAGTAGGAGACGACGAGTGATGAGGTACTCTTCCGATGAGGAGGAGGAGGAGTACGAGGGTGAGGATGAGGCTGATTACCCTGAGCGGGAGGATGACCCTCAGGAGGCTGAGCAGGGTGATGATGATGACCCTGAGGAGGAGGATGACCCTCAGGAGGATGAGATGCCTGATGATGATGATGATGAGTTAGCACCACCAGCTCAGGCTGAGGAGCCTGATTCACCTGTACACCCGATTGAACCTGATTCACCTGATCATCCGTTCTTGTTTGAGTTGCCACCTGGTAGTCCCGTTGAGTCGGATGCATCTTCTGAGGTTTCTGCTGAGCATGCAAAATTGGGTGAGGTTGGCAGGTTGTGGGCTCGGATTACTGAGCTTAGTGACAGAGTTGCACGTGTATCTGATCGACTCGAGAGAGTTATTGGAGAGTTTTTAGCAGATTTGAGAGTTGATTTGACTGTCGCTGTGGGCAGAGCTACTGAGCTGAGGAGAGTTTTGATGGATGTCCACGAGCATATCGATAGTTTGCAGCGAGGATTTGTTACTGCTCGTGAGGCCGACCGCAAGCTTTGGCAAAGGAACGCCGAGCTAGAGAAGGAGGTGGCTGACCTCAAGAGAGACCGAGACACCCATAGCGTGGAGTTAGGATCGTTATGGAGGGATCTTGATGGCTTGAGGCAGGAGTTGAGGATACTCCGTCAGCCACGTGGCTAGTTGTTTGGGTTATGTTATCGTTTTGCTTTCTTAACCGAGGAGTGTTCGGTTAGAAAAGTTATTTATCGTATTTTGATGTATTTTGTTCAGTATTCGTCTCTTTTGGAACGATTAGTATGTTTTGTGTTATCCGTTAGTTGGAACGATGTTAGATCGCTATTGTATGGTTGATGGTTATTAGTATATGGTATTATGTGATTTTGGGTATCATGGAAACTGAGTCCTTATTCGCTTATTTGTTGTTACGTGGTGTATTGTTGCTATCCTTTCCATGACTTGATTCGTTGAGATGTTTTGTTGAGCATATCGATAAGTTCTATTGGAGACTCATGAACTTGTGTGATGTTACAGATCAATGGCACCCCGTCGAAACCCTGTTAGGTCTACCAGAACTGGTCCTGCTGTGACTACTCCTGCTCGCCGAGGTCGCCGACCTACTCGAAATGTTGAAACCCCTACTCCTGACAACCTGGACACCACTAACCGTAACAACAGGAATCAAAATGTTGATGTTCAGGGAGACAATGGTCATGTTCCACTTAATGCACCTACCGTAGATCAAGCAATGATCAACCAACTCGTGGAGCAAAGAGTTGCTGAACTACTAGCTGAGTCAAATCATTCCAACAATTCTGCTGGAACTTTTCCACCTGTTCATGCTAATGGATGTCAATACAAGGAATTTAAGATTTGTGGACCCATTGAGTTTGGTGGAATTGAAGGAGTGGTTAACTTAGTCAGATGGATTGAGAAGACTGAGTCAGTGTTTAATGTCAGTGGTTGTGCGGAGAATCCGAAGGTAAAGTTTGCTTCTTTTACTTTCAAGGATGAAGCGTTGACTTGGTGGAACAACTACCGAAATGCGGTTGGGAGTGATGTAGCGTATGCTATGACTTGGGAGCAATTTAAGTCCTTGTTGATTCAGACTTATTGCCCAAGGAATGAGGTCAAGAAGCTAGAGATTGAGTTTTGGAACCACAAGGTGAAAGGTAATGATATGGCGACTTACAATCGTCGTTACCAGGAGTTAGCCTTGTTGTCCCCCGATATGGTGAAAACTGAGACTCAAAAGATCGAGAGGTATACTGATGGGTTGCCTGTAGCTACGAGGAATGATGTAATTTCTGCTAGGCCTGCAAACATCCATGAGGCAATCACAATTGCTCAACAACTTATGGATTCGTTGGAATTAGAAGAAGCTGATAAGGAGAAGAATGGAAAGAGAAAGAGAGACCGTCACTCTAAGAGTAATGATCACCGAAGCAAGAGACAAGCTAAGGCTTATGCTATTGGGAATGGAGATAAGAAGAATCAGAACGGTGATGCACCCAAGTGTGATCGTTGCCATCAGCATCATACTGGATGGTGTAGTGTGAAATGCCAGAATTGCTCAAGGAAAGGACACACAGCTAGGGACTGTAGAGCTCGACCTCTTGCTATGGTTCAAGCTGTTCCTGAGATGAGAAACAAGGCAGATGTTACCTGTTATGGGTGTGGAAAGAAGGGACACTATAGGAATGAGTGTAGAGAATCGCGGAACCGTGGAAATCAAGGCTCGGGTAGTAATGGGTACTATTATGGAAATCGTGGAGCTGGAGGAAATCGTGGACGACAAGATAATGGGGACCAACGTGTGGAAGCTGGAGCTGCTCAGGGAAGAGTGTATGCACTCGGGAACGAGAGAGGAGAAGATCCGAACGTCGTTACTAGTACGTTCCTTCTCAATAATCGTTATGCTTCCATACTCTTTGATACTGGTGCCGATAGAAGTTTTGTGTCCACTACATTTGCACCCTTACTAGAGAAACTCCCGATGGCCTTAGGAATTGGATACGATATTGAGTTAGCAAACGGAAACCTAGAAAGGATTAATACCATCATTCACGGTTGTACGTTAAATTTCTTGAACCACCCTCTCAACATAGATCTTCTACCCGTCACGTTAGGAAGTTTTGATGTAATCATTGGTATGGATTGGTTGTCGAAGTATCGTGCTCATATACTTTGCGATGAGAAGATCGTGCGTGTACCATACGGAAAGGAAGTCCTAAACATATTGGGAGACCGAAAGGATTCTAGGAGCCCATCCCGATTAGCAGTCATATCTTGCACAAAGTTACCGAAGCTAATGGAGAAGGGAGGTTACCTTTTCTTAGCTCAAATTTCTGAGAAGGGAGAGACGAAGAAAAAGGAGAGGTGCATTGGAGATGTGCCTATAGTTCGTGATTTTTCTGATGTGTTTCCCGATGATTTGCCGGGAATCCCGCCGACTAGACAAGTGGAGTTTCAGATTGAGTTGATACCTGGTGCTGCACCTGTAGCACGAGCACCTTATCGTCTTGCACCTACCGAACTGGAAGAGTTGTCGAAACAATTGGCGGAGTTAGCCGAAAAAGGATTCATAAGACCAAGTTCTTCACCTTGGGGAGCCCCAGTCTTATTTGTGAAGAAGAAGGATGGATCGTTTCGCATGTGTATTGATTATAGAGAGTTGAATAAGTTAACGGTGAAGAATCATTATCCGTTACCTAGGATCGATGACCTGTTCGATCAACTTCAAGGATCGAGTGTGTATTCGAAGATCGATTTGAGATCGGGATATCATCAACTTCGAGTTCGCGAGGAAGATATTCTGAAAACGGCTTTCAGAACCCGTCACGGGCATTATGAGTTTCAGGTGATGCCGTTTGGGTTGACTAACGCACCAGCAGTATTCATGGATCTCATGAATCGTGTGTGTAAGCCTTACTTGGATAAGTTCGTGATTGTATTCATCGATGACATTCTGATTTATTCAAAGAGTGAGAAAGAGCATGAGGAGCATTTAAGACTCATTTTGGAATTGCTCAGGAAGGAGAAACTCTATGCCAAGTTTTCGAAATGCGAATTTTGGATTCCGACGGTACAATTTTTGGGTCATGTGATTGACAGACAAGGAGTCCATGTGGATCCTGCTAAAATTGAGGCGACAAAAGATTGGGCTGCACCTACAACCCCAACCGAAGTTCGTCAATTTTTGGGTTTAGCTTGTTATTACCGAAGATTCATTGAGGGATTTTCGAAGATAGCTAAACCATTGACCAAATTGACCCAAAAGAGTGTTACGTATGAATGGGGAGATAAAGAAGAGGAAGCGTTTCAATTGCTTAAGAAAATGTTGTGTAGTGCTCCTATCTTAGCGCTACCAGAAGGTAACGAGGATTTCGTCGTCTATTGTGACGCCTCACATAAAGGATTAGGAGCCGTGTTAATGCAACGAGAGAAAGTGATAGCTTATGCTTCCCGACAGCTCAAAAAGCATGAGAAAAACTACACTACCCATGATTTGGAGCTCGGTGCTGTGGTTTTTGCTTTAAGAATATGGAGACATTACTTGTACAGAACCAAGTGTGTTGTATTTACTAACCACAAAAGTCTACAACATATCCTGAATCAAAAAGAGCTCAACATGAGACAACGACGTTGGATTGAGTTGCTAAGCGATTATGATTGTGAAATTCGCTACCACCCTGGTAAAGCAAACGTTGTTGCTGATGCTCTTAGTCGAAAGGAAAGAGTACCACCGTTACGAGTTAGGTCATTGGGAATGACTATCGTATCGCCATTACCGTCTCAAATACTCGAAGCTCAAACGGAAGCGTTGAAAGCAGAAAATAGATCTGCCGAGAATATATTTGGGATGGCTGATAATGAGAAAGGATTTGTTAAGCGTTCTGATGGATTATTATGTTTTGGAGATCGGATTTGGGTACCTTTATATGGAGAAATTCGGGAATTGATTATGCATGAGTCGCATAAGTCAAGGTACTCCATTCATCCTGGTTCCGATAAAATGTACCAGGATCTTAAGAAGTTCTATTGGTGGCCAAACATGAAGGCAGATATAGCATCGTACGTTAGTAAGTGTCTGACATGTGCTAAGGTTAAAGCTGAACACCAGAGACCGTCAGGATTGCTAACGAAACCAGAACTTCCAGTCTGGAAATGGGAGCGGATTACTATGGACTTCATTACCAAATTACCGAGGACAGCTAGCGGTTGTGACGCTATCTGGGTAATTGTGGATCGTCTGACAAAGTCTGCTCATTTCTTAGCTATTAGTGAAGATGATAGTGTGGATAAGCTTGCGAGGTTATATGTGAAGGAAATTATTTCGCGTCATGGAGTCCCGATATCTATTATTTCGGACCGCGATAGTCGTTTTACGTCAGCTTTGTGGCGATCACTTCAAACGGCTTTGGGGACGAGGCTTGCTATGAGTACTGCATATCATCCCCAAACCTATGGTCAAAGTGAGAGGACCATTCAGACGTTAGAGGATATGCTTCGTGCATGCATCATAGACTTTGGTAAAGGCTGGGAGAAGTATTTACCCCTTGCGGAATTCTCCTATAATAACAGCTACCACACGTCTTAAGGCTGCACCATTCGAAGCTTTGTATGGCAAAAAGTGTCGTTCGCCTATTGGTTGGGCAGAAGTTGGAGATAGTCAATTTACAGGCCCTGAGCTTATTTTGGAAACTACATAGAAAGTAACTCAGATTCGTGATCGATTGCAAGCAGCCAGGGATAGGCAGAAGAGCTATGCCGATCAGAGACGTAAACGTTTAGAGTTCCAGGTTGGAGACAAAGTAATGCTGAAAGTCTCGCCTTGGAAAGGGGTAATACGTTTCGGGAAACGTGGTAAACTCAACCCACGCTACATTGGACCATTCTTGATCTTAGAAAGGATTGGGCCCGTGGCTTATAGGTTGGAATTACCATCAGAACTGAGTAAAGTTCATGACGTGTTCCACGTGAGTAATCTAAAGAAATGTCTTTCTGATGAAATTCCCGTCATTCCAATGAGGGATATTCGTGTTGATGAGAAACTGAATTTCGTGGAAGAACCGATTGAGATTTTAGATTGTGAAGTTAAACAACTCAAGAGAAGTCGCATTCCGCTCGTCAAGGTTCGTTGGAATTCTCGACATGGACCAGAATTTATGTGGGAACGTGAGGACGAGTTCAGGAAGAGATATCCGAAGCTTTTCACTTCGTAGATGAATTTTTCCGAGTGAAACCCGGGACGGGTTTCCTTCTGAGACGGGGAGGATGTGACAACCGGCAGTTTAGGGAGCTATTTTAAAAACCCGCATTTCAATTTAAGTTCGTTTATAATTTTTATTTGAAATTATCATTTCACAACGAACTTGTAAGACCTATTTTATGGATATTTTTAATTAATGACGTTATGGAATTCGTGAATTATGTTCAAAATTCATTTCTGATTAAATGTTCGGTGATGTATATTTGAATTCTCACTTGGTACTACGTTGACTTTGGCACAAGGATTACCTAACAAAAGTTTATGATTCGTTACTCACCACCACCAACACCTATCTCTTTGGCACTCGTTGCTCAATCTCATACAGCTCCACCTCCAATGTCTAATCATGCTTATGTTCAAGAACAGAATTTTTTAGTCACCCACACACTGTATCATCAAACCAAATGATGTCATATGATTCATCCCAGCAAGCGGCTTCAAACCAACTTGTTCCTTATGACAACAATGATACAATGTACTACTCAAATTCCTATGAAGATGACGATGATGACTTCAATACTCTGAATCAAGGACTTGCTCTTATTGCTCGTGCTTTCAGTAAATTCTCAAACAAGACAAACAACCATCTTCGTTCTTCTTCTAATATAAGGAATCAAGCTGTTGTGCACAATGGAAGGGTTGAAATACGGAACCATAACTCAGGAAGACCAGGCTCCGGTACATGTGGTTATATGGGAAATTCTGGTTATGGAGAAGGGTTTAACAACAATGGGGGATTCAGAAACAACACAGGTGCTCCCCAGAAAAAGACTGACATTGTTGAAACTGGGAATTCAGATTCTGGGAATGCAGTGTGGTGCTACAACTGTAATGGAAAAGGTCATATTGCTACTGCATGTCCAAAATCGAGAACTTGGGGAAGTAAGTTTCACAAGCAGACATTACTCTTAGCTCTCAAAGATGAAGGAGGCGGAACTTTCACTGAGCAGGAAAACAGTTTCATTGACAATGCCTACAACGATGATGACATGGAAGATCTGGAGGCTAATACTGCTGTGATGCTTATGGCCAACATACAGGAACTTTAAGTGAATGATTCAGGCCCAGTGTATGACACTGATGGTTTATCTCAGGTACATGACCTCAACACGTGTCTAATACATGAAATAGCATTACCCTCTGCTTCTGCATCAGATAAGGCGCAAGTTTGTGGAAAACTAAAAGGGGGGGGGGGTTTGAATAGTTTTATGTCTTTTTAATTTTATTATGAAAACTTAGTTTAGTTTTAAAACCTTGTTTACTTTTAAAACTTTGATTCGATCTTATGTGAACTCAAATCTTGAACAATATGAACAACTATATCTAAGTATGAACAATAATAATAACGTAAGCTAAGTATGTGACATCAACACATGCATAATATAAACAATTATAGCTATATACGAGAGATAAGTAAGTAAACGTTTATTATGTAATCCTTAATTATATGTTGTATGAAAACTATACTTGATCGAAATGATCAATTATATGTATGTTATCTTTTTAGTTTGATTGTAAAGACTTTGTTTTGTGAATGAAACTTTTGTTTGATCTTTAAGTGAAATCAACACTAACACTATATGAGCAACTATATATATACGTCTACGTCTACGAAAGTAATAACGATATAAGCAAGATAATAAGTAAGAGATGGAAAGATCAAACCACGAGACAAAGCATTTATAGTGGTTTGGCTACAAGGACACCTTCCTTACCCTACTCCACTCCCCGAGTCACCTACTCGAGAGTTTTCTTCACTATGTCAACAAGCTTCCTTATGGCGGAGAAAACGTTACACACCAATATACACACCACAACTTCGTCACAATTTATTCACACCTTCTAAACAACTTCTTCACACCTAGTCACTACTTAATCACAACACTACTTCTTCACACCTATCTATCTTCACAACTATCTACTTCACAACAATCTTCTTCACAACTATCTACTTCCCAACTTCTCTACTTCACAACTCTCTACTACACAATCTCTCTATCTACACACCTTGCTAATCTATCTTCTATCAAATATTCACAACTAGTTACACAAAGAAATAGATATAATGGATTATGCTCTAACAACTTAGATGTGGAAGTCACAACAAGTTGTAATACTTATTCTCTTGAAGGATTGAAGTATTCTTCTCTTGCACTTGAAAGGTTGAAGCTTGAATCACTTGGAAACAAAAGCTTATGATTATATGATCAAAGGGTTTATGAGAATGGTATAGAAGATTTATATCAGAGAGTTTATAGTGCAAAAGGTAAGGAAAAATGCCAGATTTGAGCCAGTATTTATAGGGAAAAATTTACTGTTCGGGAGCGTGGCCGGTCCCCTTAATTAGGGGCCGGTCCCCTTAATAATTAAGGGGGCCGCCTAACAAAATTAATGGGGCCGCCCTATTAAAAAAAAATTCTTCAGAATTTTTTTGTCTTTTTGTGGGGAAGGTTTATCTGAAGAATCTAGCCGTTTTTTGGGTAGAAATTTGAATTCAAAATATTTATTTTGAATAAAATATTTCTTATAAATATAAAAACATTTTGTATAAATTTAAAAATGTTTGTCCAATTTTATAAAAAATGTAAGGATTGTAAAAATAAAAATTCCTTTGATCATAGAATACATTATATACTTTGTTTATTCATACCTTAAGTGATTTGGATGTAAAAAGAATATTTATCACTAAATACTTGTTTACGTCATAATTTTTAGCTCAATGGGTTTACGTTTTGTGATTATAAAAACATAGAGATATCGATAAATGTTAAGAATGTTTTTAGGCATTATTTATATCAACAATCTCTCCCTTTTTGATGATTACAAAACCTAAACTCATCAAGTCTAAAAATTCATTTTTAGACATGTATTTAGTGAGTTTATATTCACTTCTCCCCCTTTTTGTAGAATCAAAAAGGTTATGCCGACTAGCTCCATAAATGAAGTTAGACGGGATGAAAGCTCCCCCTTGATGTGTGCTCCCCCTCGTTCGATGGCACCCAGGAATCGAGATATGGAATGCTCACAAGAAAAATATTAGAAGTACAAGCATATGTAGAAGAATATGCAATATACAAATAACAAGTATAGCAAACAAATAATAAGGATACATAACAATTAATTCAAAGTGATTATGTTAAAGATCCTAATTTGCCAAAGAGAGCCATCGGACTTGCTTGTAATAAAAGGCTGGTTGATTCGTATTTGAAAGTTAAAATCATAAGCATATAGTATGCTTAGATGGTTGATGATGGAGTGTTTGGAATGAAGATGGTTGAGTTAGGGTAAGGTTGTTGGATTAATGGAGGTATATGTTTGGGTCATGAATGTTGGAGAGTTTGGTGGTGGAGAGTTTGTAGCGGAAGAGGTTGATTAAGGTTTTGAATGTTGTTCAAGTGAGGGTATTGGATGTGATCTAGTGAGAAGATATTCAATCCAAGTGAAGTGTTCATTGAAAGTAATGGTTTTTAGTAGAAAGATGCAACAAGGTCAATTGTTGACATGTTTTTCAACTTGATTCAAGTTGTGGGGTGATGAAAGAGAGCTAGAGGAAAGTTGTTCCAAGTTGCATTGAGCAAGGTGTAAGGCAAGAAGAGCACAAAGCTCATGGGCTTCCTTGAGATCTTCAATGAACTTCAAGTGTTCGGAGGAAGGTGATGATGGTGGAGTGTGGTTGTTATTAGGGATGGATGATTAGACATCCAACATAGGGATAACATGTGTGTTGGTAGGAGGTGGTGGTGATACTCTTGGTGGTGGAGATATTTGTGAGTTTGGGTAATCATGAATGGATGAATTTGTGGAAGAATAGGATGTTTCATGAGTGGAGGATGTTTTGGATGGTGGATTGGTAGGTTGAACAAAATGTGAGGTGTTAGGAATGAGATTGGGATTGTTGTTTTAAGATTGAGCATGCTCTTCATATGGCTTTTGTGGGTGAGATGAAGATGTATTTTTGGGAACAAGTATGGATGTTTGTTTATTATGATGAGGTTTGTGAACGGGTTCATTTGAGTGAACATGAGGTTTGTGTATCATGAAATATGGTTTGACTTTCATGAGTTAAGTTGTAGTGGTGATGACACACTTTGTAGAGTGTAGGGAATGGTTATATGGTTGAATCTTTTTGTGAGGATGACTAGGTGGAGTTATTGGTGAAGATGGGAAATGAGTATCAAGTGATGTGATTGGTGAGAGTGAAAGAGCGATGTTCATGTAAAGGATTTCTTGGTAGGAGGGTGTTATAGATGATGCATTAGGTGCATTAGGAGATGAAATTTGAGGTTGAGGTGAGTAAAGGTTATGAGGTTTGAGTGTGTAAAGGTTTTGATGTTTGAGTGTAAAGTAGAAAGATATGGGTGAGTAAAGTTTGTTGATATGTAATGTTGGTGGGAAGGAGAGTGAGGTATTAGGTATGTAATGTTGAAGACATAGGAGGAATTTGGTGTTGGATGTTTGACAACATCACTTGGTTTGACGGGATTTTAATGGAAGTTAGGCTTTCTTCTCCAAACGGGTTTCTTAGTGGTTTTGGTTTAATGAGAGAGGAAATGATGAGATGAGTGGAGATTGAGAGGAATGAGAGTGTTTATAATGTAGGATCAAGGATGGATAAACTTTGATGGAGGGTTTAGGATAGAATAGGTTTGTGAATTTTGGGAAGTGTAGGATGAAATGGGCCTAAAAGTAGAAAAAAGAAACAACACCTTCGACCATCAGATGGCCGGTCCCCTTAATTGGAGGCCGGTCCCCTTAATAATTAAGGGGGCCGCCTTATGATTTAAGGGGGCCGCCCATCTAGTGATTCCCAGCTTGCCAGAAAAGGGTTTTTGGTAGTGAATTGCAGAAAGGTTGTGTTTTTGGTTTCAAACAAGTCCAACTCTTTGAGGCAATTAAGCATATACTAATTATGTAGGCAATTATGTAGCCAAAGCATGTTAACGAAATAGATTAAGTAAACAAGCAATATCATCTAGCATGTAAACATACTCATCAAGCAAGTAAAATATAAGAGCTAGGAAACAATAAGCAACATCAAGTATTTCATAACTACATAACTAGGAGGATTGATCCTAATGTGTATCAATGTGCAATAAGTGGGTAGTTATGATAGCATGGATTTCTAGACTTGTTACAAACAAAGTCTTAATAGACAAACCATGGTCCTCTTGATTTGATTTAGTTCACTTATAAGTGTCATTTATATAAATATATATGACAAAAATGAGATCACCATGCATGATTTAAAAGAGACGTTTTTAGCATTATTCAACAATGTTGGAATGTAGGTTTTCACTTAGATGTGAGAGTTATTTGAATAAAATAGATTGGGTTTTACTTCAAAATGTGTGAATGAACGGTAAAAAATATTTTCCCAATCTTTAGTATTGATCGAAACGAAATTGTGGACATTGATACTGAAAACATGTTATTTAAAAGTGGGATAGTTATTTGTCAAAGTATTTTCCAAAATGTGAGGTTTTTGCATATTTTTAGAGATATTAGATTTTTGACAACAAATATCATTAATCATATATTTTAAAAGATGTTTATTAAAGATCTCATGCTCAAGAGGATTGGTTAAGCCTATAATTATCTCATGCTATCATTTCTACATATCCTATGATCCTAAAGGAAGTGATGACGATAATTTATATGTTAGATGCGAGAGTGTTGAATGAGATATAACCTAACATCTATAGTTCCTTAGTTTTCACACGCTTATCTAACTTAATGTCATAGTCTACGAGAGCTTGTTTCATCCATAGTTTTCTTACGCGAGGGATCTAATCCTACTTCTATATTAACGATTGATCCACTTAAATCATTTCACTTCATCACCATGAGTTTGTTAATAGTGGATATAGAAGATTTCCATTTTCTATTTTGTTCGGCAATGAACAATTTTATCTTATTCCTAGGAAAGTCATCCAATGATGTTTCTAGGTTATAAGAATATAAGCTATTATGTATATATATATATATATATATATATATATATATATATATATATATATATATATATATATATATATATATATATATATATATATATATATATATATAGCTAAGCATTAATCTAACTAATCATTTATCTAAGCATGCAAATTATAGTGATGAACTTAAAAGAAATGCGTACCTTTTAGTCTTCAATGGAATATCTTCAAGCACTTCAAATGACCATGTTGACTTATAGAAGTCATTTGTAGATGATATTCCAACTTCTTCCAAGATTGACAATTTAGCCACTTGGTCCCCATTGTCCCATTGGTCCAAAGTTGTTTGGTCCAAACATATTTAACATTTGGCTAGGATGCATGTATGGTGGTAACATTTCCCAAGGATTGTAACTTGGTTGATAATTCCACATTTGATTTCTAGTGTTATTGTAATTTTGTCTATTTTGGTTTCTTCTAGGTTGAGGTGTTTTAGATTGAGTATGAGGATTATTTGGTTTTCTTGGTGGTGGAGTTTTAGATCTTAATTTAGGTTTAGAGGATCCTACTTCGGTCTTAAAGGATGGTTTATAAAAAGTTTTTACTTTTTCATCATTCGCAATGGGTATTTTTCTATCTTTTGTAAGTATATAGTTAGGATTTGATTCTAATGATTTTTGTTTACTAGATTCACATTCAAACTTTATACTTTTATTTTCACTAGTTGAAAAATTAGTTGAGGTTAATCCTAGACCGGTTTTATCTCCCGAAGTTTCTTGAACACTTATGATTTTCTTAAGTGGGTTACTACTATTTTTAAACTTGTCAAGTTTGAAAATTTCATCTTTAAGTTTTTCGTTTTCATTTTTAACCTCTAAGCATGTTTTACATTTTATAAAAACTTCTTTTCCTTTTTCTGAATGTTGTAGTTTAATTTTTAATTCGAGTACTTCATTTTCTAATAGATTATTAATATGTTTTAGTGACTTATTTTTAGCTATAACCTTTTGACCTAATTTGCATAACCTATTATATTCACTATCTAGGTCTTTTTTGTCTAATGATAAATTTTCGTCACTAAAGTATTTGGTTTCGCAACGTACCTCGCTTGATGTCTTAGCAATAAGACACTTTTCTTCATTTGTGGTTTCTTTCTTGTCCTCATTGCTATCACTTCATGCACCTCCAATAAACGCCTTTTGATTTTGATCTCTTGACATCATTGGACACTTTCCGATGAGATGATTTGGATTGCCACATTTAAAACACTTCCTTTCATTATATGGTTGCCTAACGTATCTTCCTCGTCTTTTGAAGAATTTCTTGAAGTCTCGTACGGCCATAGCATACTCTTCATCGTCACTTTGGAGGTTGAGCATTCTTCGTCACTAGAGTCCTTTTTAGCTTTCAACGCAATTGATTTGCTTTGCGACCTTTTTCCTTTGACCATCTCAGAGTCTTTCTTTATTATTTCTTCGAAGACCTTTAAGTTGCCGATCAATTCATCAAGTTGTAGAGTTGACAAATTCTTTGATTCTTCAATAGCCGTGACTTTAGCTCGCCATTTTGGATGAAGAGCCCTAAGAAATTTCCTGACAAAATTCTTACTAGAAAAATTCTCATCAAGTGCTTTTAGACTTGTGATGATAGTGTTAAACCTAGCAAAAGCATCATCAATTGATTCCTCTTCCGGAATCGTAAATTTCTCATATTGTTGCACAAGTAGATCTATTTTGTTATCCTTGACTTGACTATTACCTTAGTGAGTTATTAGTAAAGAATTCCAAATTTCTTTTGCGGTTTCACACATAAAGATCCTTTCGTATTCTTTACATGGTAACGCATTGTAAATAACCATTTTTGCTCCATTATTTTTAGAAAGTTTTCTTTTTAAATCATCATTTTGTTTTTCAAAAGGTACTATTTCATCTTTATTTGTTTCGGGATTATTTTGAGTAGGTAAAAAATCACCATTAGTAATAACATGCCAAAGATCTAGATCCTTTGATTTCACATAAGTTTCGAATCGATTTTTCCAATATAAAAATCCATCACTTTCAAATAGTGGTGGTCTTTGCATAGATTGCCCTTCTAAATATTTTTCAGATTCCATAGATCGTTACAAGTTTTAAAATACAATATATTTTAAAAATCTTGTTTAACGTAGCTCTGATGCCAATTGTGGAAAACTAGAAGGGGGGGGGGGGTTGAATAGTTTTAAGTCTTTTTAATTTTATTATGAAAACTTAGTTTAGTTTTAAAACCTTGTTTACTTTTAAAACTTTGATTCGATCTTATGTGAACTCAAATCTTGAACAATATGAACAACTATATCTAAGTATGAACAATAATAATAATGTAAGCTAAGTATGTGACATCAACACATGCATAATATAAACAATTGTAGCTATATAAGAGTGATAAGTAAGTAAACGTTTATTATGTAATCCTTAATTATATGTTGTATGAAAACTATACTTGATCGAAATGATCAATTATATGTATATCATATTTTTAGTTTGATTGTAAAGACTTTGTTTTGTGAATGAAACTTTTGTTTGATCTTTAAGTGAAATCAACACTAGCACTATATGAGCAACTATATATATACGTCTACGTCTACGAAAGTAATAACGATATAAGCAAGATAATAAGTAAGAGATGGAAAGATCAAACCGCGAGACAAAACATTTTTAGTGGTTCGGCTACAAGGACACCTTCCTTGCCCTACTCCACTCCCGGAGTCACCTACTCGAGAGTTTTCTTCACTATGTCAACAAGCTCCCTTATGGCGGAGAAAACCTTACACACCAATATACACACCACAACTTCGTCACAACTTATTCACACCTTCTACACAACTTCTTCACACCTAGTCACTACTTAATCACAACACTACTTCTTCACACCTATCTATCTTCACAACTATCTACTTCACAACAATCTTCTTCACAACTATCTACTTCCCAACTTCTCTACTTCACAACTATCTACTACACAATCTCTCTATCTACACACCTTGCTAATCTGTCTTCTATCAAATATTCATAACTAATTACACAAAGAAATAGATATAATAGATGATGCTCTAACAACTTAGATGTGGAGGTCACAACAAGTTGTAATACTTCTTCTCTTGAAGGATTGAAGTATTCTTCTCTTGCACTTGAAAGGTTGAAGCTTGAATCACTTAGAAATAAAAGCTTATGATTATATGATCAAAGGGTTTAAGAGAATGGTATAGAAGATTTATATCAAAGAGTTTATAGTGCAAAAGTTAAGGAAAAATGCCAGATTTGAGCCAGTATTTATAGGGAAAAATTTACTGTTCGGGGGCGTGGCCGGTCCCCTTAATTAGGGGCTGGTCCCCTTAATAATTAAGGGGGCCGCCTAACAAAATTAAGGGGGCCGCTGGTGAGTCCTTATTCACTCACTATTTTTATGGCCAAAAACCGACCTAAAACGACTATTTGAGCTAACAAATGCAAAGAAAACGTGTGTTTTTGTGTTTGTGATATGCAGGTACGGATAAATCACAAAAAGCTGATAAATCACAAGAAAACCGGAAAACGAGCACGAGAGTACGAAAAGGAATCAAAAGCCGATGCCGGGAAGCATTTTTCAAGAGAGGATCAATTTTTGAGCTCAAAGTTCCAAATTAACCCTCAACTTTCATCAAATGCCATAAGTAGCCCTTGGAATAATTTTGCAAAGTTGGCAGAAATTGCCCTTGGAGTTTGAAAGTGTTCACAATTGGTCCTTGTTAAATTCAAAAGCCTACATTATACTACAAAATCTGATCCAAGTCCATTTCCCATAAACATAACCCAAAGCCCATTCTCAATTATATATCCCAAGCCCACTACCTAAAACCATTATCTTGACCCGGCCCCAAAAGTCAAAATAAATAAACAAACATTACCCGTACCTTTTTTTTTACCCGCCCCCCAATTCCCCACTTAAACCCAGAAATTACTATTCATTAAATAGTAACCATGAACCCTAGAATACTTACCCATCAAATTCACCCAATTAAGGGCAAATTAGTACATTCCAGTGTTTCTAGATACTTGTCAGGAGTGTCAGAATGATGTCAGAACGCAAACAAGCACATGAGGGGACTACGTGGCAAGAGTTGATTGGAGAAGACACGTAAATTGGATTGATCTAAGGGCTGTTATTAATTGAGCAATGATTGAAATGATCTGATGGTGTGAAATTGCTCAAAACAAACACAAAGTCACACGGATTGCCAACATGGCAATCCGTGAACCTTCACCTCACATTTGCTATAAATAGAGTACGAATTAGCTTGTATAGGTGTGGAGTCTTGGAGTAGCCAAGCTCTGCCAAATTTTCCTCTCAACTTTTATTAGTGTAATTTCATATTCAATGTATTAAACTTAAATTTTTAGTTAATGAAATTTAGTTTTCCTATAATCCATTTCAGCTTATTGTTGTTTAATATTCATCTTAATTGCTTTTTAGATCAGATTATCTTAGTTTGATTAATAGTTAATTCAATTTCTATTTCCAAATTCAGTTTCACATTTTCATTTAAAAGTTTTAAAATTCTTTTCAATTACTATTTCAAAAGTTTTCTAGTCAAGCATTGGTCAACATTGGTAGAATGGTTCAGAATCAATGGTAATGGTGGTTAATGGATATGCTGAGTCAGACATTGAAGGTTTCAGCCTATCTTAGAGATAGGCTAGCAAAGTGAGTCCCCCTCTGTTCATGCTGAGGGGGAGTTTTTGGTAAAATTCTGATTCTAAGTTGCTTAAAATTAGATTCCTGATTCAATTCCTTAGTGTAGTTTTGATATTTGTAATTCATGTTTACTGTTTCATTGAGATTGTATGATGTTATTCAGTTAGTTATAGTGATAGCTTGAGCTTGTTTAATCATTTGTGTTACTGCTTATTAGAGACTGTAAGATAGAGTGTTACAGTGGATGATGAATATGAGGTATTGATCTGTGAATGTTCATTGATATTGCTTTGTTTATCTGGTCTCATTTGCAGTTCTGTGACATTGATGAAGCATTGTTGAGGTTTATTATGTCCTGAATCAGTATAATGTAGTGTAACTAATAGTTTTAGGAGTGTTTGGATCTGTTGATTTCTTGATGTTCTAGTTGTTATTTAGTGTTTGTATCTGCATACTTAGTCTCATTTATGTTAGAATAGGTCAGGTAGTATAGAATTCTAGTAGTTAGTTGAATAAAAGTCAAATTAGCTTTAATCTTCATTTCTGTGCATGATTAGTAGAAGTAGCTAATGTTATTTTGCAATTTAGTAGAATAGTACTTAACTCAGCGTAATTAGTTTTCAAACTAGCTTATTATAACATCTAGAATAATCTTTGGTTATTTGGATTTCATAAAAGTCAAAGTATAAGTGCAAGAGAAAAAAGTCAAAGTTTTAAGAGAGTGTTCCAAATCTGTTAATTTCTTAGGGAAATTATAGCTTAAACTAGCTCTAGAAAAATAAATAAAAATAGAAATAACTTCTTTGCTAGGTGTTTTGTAAGATCATAAAACAGAAAAAAAATCACAAAATTAGTTTGATCATCTTTTCAGTGGGTTAAAGTAGCCTTTCTCAAGCTGCTACTCCCCTGCACCAATTACTCTTGTGCATTCTGACCCTAGTTCATAAGCCTATATTGAGAGATTTACTTGAGCTCATGATTAGCTTGTTGGTGTTTTAAGTAGCTCGTACATCTGTGTTTTTAGTTTCATGTTTAAATTGGACTTTGCAGCTTCTTTTGTTCCACTTATTTTACTCTCTTATGTATGGTGTGTGGCCTGCTTGTTTAGTTTGCGATCCCTTTTAGTTTTTGATTATATTGAGCCTCTCAGTTAGTGAATAGCTTATCTAGAGTTCTGTAGTTATTTTTGAGTTTCTTGCTTATTCTGGTTCATTATAGCTTAATTTTTAGCTTATTATATAGTGCTTATTGCTTGCTTCTTGTGATTCTGTGCTTATAGCTTTTCATTTCTTAGCTTATTTGAGCTTATTATTGTATAATACAGTTGTGGTATAATTTTGGAAAAGTTTTGTGGCAAGTGCTTAAAAATAAGCACTTGCCATAAGCTGATTTGCACTGAATAAGCTCTTCTGCTTAATATTTTTAATCCAAAATTTTTCTGCAAACTTTATATAATATTTTAGAATTTCTGGTAATTTTTCATAATTTTCTGAGGTCATTTGCTATTTTTCTTAATTTCTTTTAGTTTATAATCATTTTTAAACCAATTTTAAATAACAAAAATCTATAAAAAATAAGAAAAAGCCCTGAAAAATACAAAAATATTTTTATAAATTCTTTTATAATATTTTAGAATTTTTAGAATTAAATTTTTATTTTTCCACTTTATTTTTCTATTTTTCTTTATTTTTAATTCATTTTTAATTCCAAAATTAGGAAATCAATTCTAGAAAATAAATAAAAACTCAAAAAAATATTTTTCTTTTTCTCAAAATTCTTTTTATTAGTTTTAAATTTTTAGAAATTATTTCCAAGTTCGTAGGATAATTTTTCGTCATACGTTACGTTTTTAATTTTACGGTTGCGTTTCCGTTTTTACGTTTTTCATTTCGGTGCATAATTAGCTTGTACTCTTTGCATGCTTTATCATTGTTTGTGATTACGTGAACTATTTGATTGCTATTTTTCACTTTCTCACTTTTCAAATCACGATTTCACTAATCGATATTCTCGATTCCATTCGCCTTCGCTGGGAAAACGACCCGGGAAATACTTTCACCGGTATTTCTTCGGAATAATTATATACCACAAAAAGACTTTATCAACCGCCCTATTAAAAAAAATCTTCATCATTTTTTTGTCCTTTTGTGGGGAAGGTTTATCTGAAGAATCTAGCCGTTTTTTGGGTAGAAATTTGAATTCAAAATATTTATTTTGAATAAAACATTTCTTATAAATATAAAAACATTTTGTATAAGTTTAAAAATGTTTGTCCCATTTTATAAAAAATGTAAGGATTGTAAAAATAAAAATTCCTTTGATCATAGAATGCATTAGACACTTTGTTTATTCATACCTTAAGTGATTTGGATGTAAAGAGAATATTTATCACTAAATACTTGTTTACGTCATAATTTTTAGCTCAATGGGTTTACGTTTTGTGATTATCAAAACATAGAGATATCGATAAATGTTAATAATTTGTTTAGGCATTATTTATATCAACAAAGTTGTTCAATCTGACTCATCTTTATCTCCTCAAGAAGATGAACAAATGAACACAGTTGTTATATTTGATGATGACACAGTTGTTTCATTTGATGATCCTATTGAGAATGAAAAACATGATCATATTGAAGAAAATGAACCTTCGTCTGATCCAGATCCTGACCTTATGTTGTTGACCAATCAACTAAATGCTCAAATGTTGCAAATCAAAAAATGCTATGAGAAAAATAAATCTTTAAAAGCAACAAATGCAATTTTAACCAAGGATCTTGAGTGCTATAAAATACAACTGTCAAATTTTGAAAACAAAGAAAAACGAGAAAAAAGTTTTGAAGTGGCATTTCAAGAATATTATAAAAAAGAACAAGATCTTCAACATCAAATGCGGGAATTAATTGAGTCTAACGGAAAATTGGTTTCCAAACTTGAAAATAAAAAATACGAACTCAAACAACAAGTTGAACGACTTCAAAAAGAGCTGTCAAAAACAAAAACAGAGTTGTCAACTTGTAAAAGTGATTTTTATGAACACAAAGTGGGAAAAAGGAAAAGAGAAGACTCTTTAATCAGTGAATTTGTGGATCTTTAACGCCAACTAAAAGAATTTCAAAATGTTGTGTACAAAACTGGGGGCTCAGTCACAACAATTCAATAGTTCAAAATGAAGCCAAAACCTAACGGAGGCTTTGCTCTTCGTGATAACAAATCATGTTTTCTTCTCAAGGCATTAAAGGAAAATCCTAAAATATACAGTATTGATCAAATGCTTGATGATTTGATTGTGCGTGTTGTTGTACATGATACTCAGGAAGAAGAAGAAATTGAAGAAGAGGGTCGATAAAAAATGAGTCAAAAAACATTTTGCAAACCATATGACTATTCAAAAGCTCCTCACATTTCTAAATCTTTTGTTCCTCCAAAAGAAATACCTCAGAAATCATGGTATGTGACTGAGTCATACATCTTATCTTCTAATAGGGCTCCTGTTCAATCTGTGGCACAAATAAATGGTCCATTACCATCTTCTGGTGTAATTACACCTTTGCCTAAACGTTGTCGTGTACTTGAGTATTTTAACTCTTTTGTGAAAGACATCAAAATTTTGGAAAATTCAATTGAATGTAATTCAGAAATAAAAATTGCTACTTTTCAATCTGCTTACGAGCGAGAAAAGAGAGAAATTTTTCAAAAACAAATTTTGCCATTCGTTCAACACTTGCGTCATTGTGCTACACGTTGGGAACAGGAACTTCAAAAAGAAGTCAAATCAATGATAAATATTTTCAACTCAAATAAAAATGCATTTTTGGTTCAAAAGCAAAGTAAAAGAGCTTTAAAAAATGATGTTGATCGACTCTTGGAACAAGTTCTCAATGCTGATATTCTGTCTGCGATTATGAATGTTCTTTATGAATCTGGTACTTCTATGCTTGTTGATGATCACTCTGCTGATAATGATTTGTTGAAAACTGAAATTGAGGCATTAAAACAAGAAAATGAAAAGATGAGGAAAAACAATGATGATGTGCAAACTAAGCTTTCAAAGGAAATTTGTCAACTCAAACAAAGGCGTGAATAGTGTCAAGTTCAAAGTCTTGAACTTGAATTGCAACTACAAGGTCAAAATGTTTCAAAATCTTGTCAAATTTGCAAGGACAATGAGTTTTTCAAAAATCAATGTCTCAAATATGAGAAGGAAATTGCGGAATTAAAAATTGACAATGCTGAGTGGGAATAAAACCGCATTGATATTGCTCATTGTAATAGAAAACTTGAGTCTCAAATTTAGGATAAAAATCACATCATCATTGAATTAAAAGAGAAAATTAAGCTACTTGAGAAAGGAAAGTTCTTTGACACCATTGTGATAGCACCAGGATTGTATCAAATAGATAAAACAGATAGGGATAATAAAGCTCAGACTACTAATGTTAATCCTTCAACTTCTACAGGAATAGTCTCCACTAGTAGCGTTAGCAGACCCAAGCGAAAAAGTAACAAGAAGAATAGGATCTTGCAACGTAAAAGTGGAACACTAGAAGACCAATAAGTATAAGATCAACTTAGGAATCTAAATAAAAATCATGTTGCATCTTAATTAGATTCTAATTTGGCAAATTGTAATCAAAATCTCAGTGTAACGAATGTTTTGTAGTAAAAGTGTATTATCTAGTGATCATGCAAAATGTGTAGCTAATTCTCTCTTAAATCATCATAAGAAACGTAGGTCTGGCACTCCTTCTAGGCCCACTACTGCCTCTAAGTCCATATTAGGAAAACCGCCAACTACTGTTTCAAATGATGTGGTAGTTACCCCCATAGTTGATAAGGACAATTCTAGGAACAAGCCCAAAGTTAGTGAATTCACCAAAAAGAAAGCGAGAACTAGTTGGAATTGGCAACGTTGGTTACAATATAAACCAAACTTTAAATGGATTCCTAAACTTCTGACTATGTGTGCTCCTAACCAAATGGAACCCACAACTTCTTTGGGTTCCACCCTTACCATTGTTCCATCTTCGTCGTCTTCTTGTGATGCAGGTGGTTCAAATTTTTCTATGGATTGTTGATAGTGGATGCACCCGACATATGACAGGCAATCTCAAACTGTTAGTTAACTTTGTTTCAAAGTTCATTGGCACTGTCAGATTCGGGAATGATCATTACGCTCTAATTATGGGATACGGTGACTACGTCAATAGGAACATCAAAATTAGCATAGTTTATTATGTTGAAGGTCTAGGTCACAACCTCTTTTCCGTCGGTCAATTTTGTGATGGGGATTTAGAAGTAGCATTTCGCGAGAAAACCTGTTTTGTTCGCGACTTACAGGGAAATGATCTAATGTCAGGCACTCGCAAAACTAGTATCTACACAATCTCAATGTCTGAAATGATTGCTTCATCTCCGATATGTCTTCTCTCCAAAGCTGAAACGACTAAATGATGGTTATGGCACAAACGCCTTTCGCACTTGAATTTCAAAACAATGACTGAACTTGCTCGTCATAAACTTGTTGATGGTTCTCCAAGATTCCGTTATGCCAAAGATCACTTATTCCCTGCTTGTGAACAAGGAAAAAGTAATCGTGCTCATTTCCCCTTCAAAAACTGAACACAGTACATATCATGTGTTACAATTGCTTCATATGGATTTGTGTTGGCTGATGCGTGTTCAAAGTATCAACGGCAAATGCTACATCTTAGTAATTGTTGATGATTACTCCAGATGGACTTAGGTTTATTTTCTTCGAAGTAAAGATCAAGCTCCTTCAATGATCATCACCTTTCTCACGAAAATTCAAGTTCAGTTATGCAACACGGTCAGAAAGGTTAGAACTGACAATGGAACAGAATTTAAGAATCAGACACTAAGGTCTTATTTTGAGAAAGTGGGAATAGAACATCAAACATCCATTGCAAGAACCCCTGAACAGAATGGAGTAGTCGAAAGATGCAATAGAACGTTAGTTGAAACTGCAAGGACTATGTTAATTAATGCTCAATTACCAGATTACTTATGGGCGGAAGCTGTTTCAACTACATGTTACACTCAAAACCGTTGTATGATCACAAAATGCCATCACAAAACCCGTTTTCAGATTGTTCACAAAAGGAAACCGAACATCAATTACTTTCATGTATTTGGAGCCCTTTGCTATCCAGTAAATGACCGTGATGATTTAGATAAACTTAAAGCAAAGGCTGACATTGGAGTGTTCGGTGGATATTGTGAAAATTCCAAAGGCTTTCAGATATGGAATCGTCGTACAAGAGATATTCAAGAGACTATTCACGCTAATTTTGATGAACTCACACAAATGGCTTCTGAGCAAAACAAATTTGGACCCGCATCCAACCATTTGAACTTTCCAGACTCTTCATTTGAACCATTGTCACTAACCCACAAAGAATTGGAAACCTTGTTTGCTCCACTGTTTGATGATACAATTGTAAACCGTCCACATGAGGTCTCACCAATTTCTGCTGCACACCCTGATAATATTCAAGTACCTGATACACCTCAACAAACAACAACAACTGCTAAGAAAGACGGCCCTCCAATTACATCTCCAACAACAGCAGAACAAACCGCTTCCAACTTGCGACAATCAGCTGAAGATTCTGAACCTCCATCAGTACCATAATCCACAGAGTATGATCCAAATGCGTTCTTTAATCTGTTTGCTCCGGCTCCAACCATTCCTGACATTGCGGAGTCCTCAACGCGCAATTTGGAACCTACTAACATGCGTGATAATTATCAACTACACCATTCGACACACAAGTGGACTAGAGATCACCCCTTAGTACAAATTATTGGCCATCCAGATGCACTAATCATGACAAGACAACGACTCCATACAGATGGTGAAACTTGCATCTATGCACTCACAGTATGTCAAGATGAACCAATGAACATCAAACAAGCAATGTATTATGACAACAGGATTGAATCCATGCAAGAGGAACTTCATTCATTCGAAAAATTAGAAGTCTGGGAGTTAGTTGAAAGACCTGAAGGAGTCTTTGTCATTGGTTTAAAATGGATCTGGAAAAACAAATTAGATGCAGAAGGAACTGTCATACGCAACAAATCACGCTTAGTAGCTAAAGGAATTTTTCAAGAAGAAGGAATTGATTTTGAAGAATCTTTTGCTCCAATGGCTAGACTTGAAGCTGTATGGATATTTCTTGCATATGCTACTCACCGAAATATGGTTGTTTATCAAATGGATGTGAAAACGGCATTTCTGAATGGTCAACTCCGTGAAGTGCTTTATGTTAGTCAACCAAAAGCCTTTGTTGATCCTGAACTCCCCAATCATGTGTACAGACTCAAAAAAGCTCTCTATGGACTCAAGCAAGCTCCAAGGGTGTGGTATGACAAGTTATCTACATTCTAGCTAGCTAATAAATTTTCTAAAGGTTCGGTGGATCCAACACTGTTTACAAAAACATACGGAGCGGACTTATTACTTTTTCAAATTTATGTCGATGACATTATTTTTGCATCAACAAACAAAAGATACTCAATTGATTTTGTAAAATTAATGAAAGATAACTTTGAAATTTCCATGATGGGTGAACTTTCATTCTTCTTAGGACTACAAGTTCATCAATCACCCCATGGAATTTTTCTAAATCAGTCCAAATATGGAAATTTTAAAGAAACATGGAATGACAAGCGGTGATACTTATAATACACCAATGGCTTTTGGAACCAAACTAGAAGCTGACATACATGGGAATCCAGTTGACCCTACCAAATACCGAAGTATTATTGGGTCACTCATGTTCTCACTGCTAGTAGACCTGATATTGTCTTTGCAGTCTATATGTGTTCACGTTATCAGTCTAAACCAACTAAAAGACACCTCAATGAGGCTAAAAGAATCCTTCGATACATAAAGGGAACCATTAACTTGGAGATCTGGTATCGGAAGGATTCTGGTTTTCAACTAATTGCTTTTTCAGACGCTGACCATGCAGGATGTTTAGGCACACGCAAAAGCACATCAGGTGGTTTACAATTTCTCGGAGATAAGTTGGTATCTTGGCAATCTAAGAAGCAGGACTGCACATCACTGTCGTCAACTAAATCTGAATACGTAGCTATGTCTGCTTGCTATGCTCAAGTCATCTGGATGAGATCACAGCTTAAGGACTATGGCTACCCATTCAACAAGATTCTGATCAATTGTGACTCCAAAAGTGCTATAGCAATTTCCTGCAACACCGTTCATCACTGCAAGTCCAAACACATTGATCTCTGCTATCATTTCATCAAGGAGCATGTCGAAAAGGGTACTGTTGAATTATACTTTGTGGGAACTGAATACCAATTGGCAGACTTGCTGACAAAAGTATTACTTCCAACAAGGTTTGCAAATCTAGTCCACCAAATTGGTACGCGATGTTTGACTCCAGAAGATCTGGAAAATTTTTAAGACACAAATGATTGTCAAACATCAAAACTATCTTTGTAAATATTTTTCAAAAACAAAATACAAAAATATAAAACCAACAAAAACACAAAAAGATTTTCTCTTTATTTTTTTATCCAAAAAAAAAATAATAATAATAAATGCAAGTACAAACTTCTTTTTCAACACTTTGTTTTTTTCAAAATTTTAAAATATTTTTGAGCAAGTGTTGAGGGGGAGTCATTGTATTTTAAAATTCAAAAGTTTTACAACGTACTTGCATTTTACCAAAAGTATTTTCATTGTGATTTAAAAAGTGTTGCTTAAGTGGTTATTCGGGTAATGTGACAACCGGCAGTTTAGGGAGCTATTTTAAAAACCCGCATTTCAATTTAAGTTCGTTTATAATTTTTATTTGAAATTATCATTTCACAACGAACTTGTAAGACCTATTTTATGGATATTTTTAATTAATGACGTTATGGAATTCGTGAATTATGTTCATAATTCATTTCTGATTAAATGTTCGGTGATGTATATTTGAATTCTCACTTGGTACTACGTTGACTTTGGCACTAGGATTACCTAACAAAAGTTTATGATTCGTCTTAACGAGTCCGACTATATTTTTAATTATTTACGAGATGTTCTCGAGTGATATTGAAGTTTAAAAATGAGTTCGGGTTCGGGCCACATGTTTTTACAATTACCCGCGTTACCCGCTCCACCGTAATAATACTATCATTATTACTATTATTATTATTATTATTATTATTATTATTATTATTATTATTATTATTATTATTATTATTATTATTATTATTATTATTATTATTATTATTATTATTATTATTATTATTATTATTATTATAATTATTAACAAAAAAAAAATAATAATAATAAAAAGATAAATAGGGGTGTTTGGTCCGGTTCACACAACACACACACTCACCCTCACCATTTTTATTTTCTCTCTCAAACTCATCCTCTCCCATCCACTTAACCCTAGCCGCCGACCACCATTTCCAGCCACCACCGCCGCTACTCCGACCCCCCCAACAAAATAATTACCACCATCTTCTTCCTCTCTTCACCCTCTTTCATTTGGTATATGAAACTTACCCTAGAACCTCCGTTAACACCACCAAATTTCTAATAATTCGTTCGAATTTTTAGTACTTTTACTAGATCCGTTCATTTGGAGGTCCAAGAAGGTGAGAAGGAGCTATTTTTGGGTTTTGGGTGCCACGAATTGGCATTAATCCATGGCTACACGGATTATTTCGTGAGAATCGAAATGATTTTTAATGGGAAATGATGTTTTAGTGATAAAAATTAAGTTTGGTATCCGGGTTTTCTTGGGTTTTGATTGTGGTTGACTCGGAACCGAGAGCAAGGCTCTCGGCTTATTTTTGGTTCGAGCCTTGTGTGGCTTTGGTTTCCTTGGTGATTATTGTTTGGTTGTTTGTCGAGGGTGTTGATCTTCGAACCGAGCTAACCGAGACCGTGTGGTCTCGGGGTTTCCTTTGATGCTCGTATGACCACGCCGAGACCCGTATTGGGGTTCTCGTTGGGTTGTGGTTCGAGCCTTGAGCTCGAGTATTGTTGTGGTTCGACCCTTGTGGGTCGCGGCCTTTAGCCGCGTATTTATTTTGTTGCCGATGACCATTTGGGTCGAATGGGTTTATATGGTTACCTTATTTTGCTCTTGTGAGTTATGTGATCATTGGTATGTTCGGCTCGAGTCCTTGTGACTCGTGTTATTGAGCCGAGACTCGTTCGAGTCGTATAGACCGGGTTGGCTTGGTAAACCAACCCGAATGTGACTTGGTTATATTTTACTTAATTGTTACATTATTGTGGTATTTCATTTTCGGCCGAATACTTTTGGTTGGGTCGAGACCGTGTTTGGTCTCGACATTGGATATTGTTATTGGTAATTGTGGAGTTGTTGTCGATTGATAAGAGTTATTGGGGACCGATTTTGAGACAGTCGTTAGATTGACGGAGATAGGTTAGTCGGGTGCCGTAGTCGGACCCTCATGTTGTAGCCCGTGGTTTGAGATTGTGATTGGACGGAGATTGGTTATTTTATGACTTTTGCTTATTATTGGACTTGGACAATGAGCCGAGAGTCATGACTCGGACATATGACCATTTCGTATAACTCAATAACTATTAAAATTAAAACGAAAATAATAAAACTCGTAATAATCATTATTGATAATATGAACGTTTATATGAATATATATATACGTGAATAACGTATATATAACTATATAAGCGCGTATATTAATAATAATAATAATCACGAGTCGTATTATAATATAATACAATTAGATATATATTAGGCTACGAAAGTGGCGTAATATTATTGAACGTATTATTATTATAAAAATTGTGTTATAAAACGGGAAACTCCCGACAATTATGAAACGTTTAATAAAATGTCATTTCGGATATATATAATGGATAAACTTATTGAGTTATGCGAAATTGTTGTCACTCGGGTCCAGGTAAGTTAGTATTTGTGACGTTCGTGTTGTCACGGATATATGACGACTAATATAGACGTTTTCTATAATTAAATAACCACTTAACCGTAAGGTTGAGCCGGGTTATTTGGCTATACGAAATAAATATATTAGTGGGCATCGTATCCTACGACGCCCATAGGTTGTAGTATATGTAAAGTGTAATAGATTGCGAGTGTATATATCGGGAAATCTGGCCAATTTGACGATATATATGAGGAATTTATTAAACTATGATATATACTATATAGTAATTATGTGCTATGTGCTTTAGGTTGGGTGTAATCTTGGAACGGTATGTTACGTAAATAAATATGAGGATTAAATCGACGGATTTTGTAAACTTTAGCGATTTATTTAAATGATATATTGGGCTAATATTAGATCCATAGTTTATTTATCTTCCTATATGTGATCTTTTTGGTTTGTTTTGAGTCGACCCACTACCCGTATGGATACCAAACGCAAATACACCAAACTAATATGAAATGGATTTTCGGAAATAAAACGGATTCTCGTCCGGGTTTGGGAATATTATATATTTGAGGAAATGATTTCTGAAAGAGTTAATATTGTTAGGTCGTGCCAAGTCCGTAGTTGCTGTTTCGTGAGTTATCATACATCTTATTTATACCTACCTCGTCTTGCTATTTTCTGGACTTGAGGTGAGTCATATCCCCACTTTTTACTCTTGAACTATGTTTTCAACGATTGGGGTGAGAAACGTGCAAATTATTTTATGTGGACTATTATCGCTTTTATATTCTTTCTAAACTTGCTATGCGTATGGACTAGGATCTATTGTCAGCTTTAGTCACACTTTTGTGTGTACTATTCAAGGTTGGCTTATTTGGTTATCCGTGGATTGTCAGCTTTAGTCACATATATGTTGTGTGTACTATTCAAGGTTGGCTTATTTGGTTATTTGGAATTGTCAGCTTTAGTCACATATATGTTGTGTGTACTATTCAAGGTTGACTTATTTAGATACTATAGTGTGCACCTATAGGTTATTAATACTTCGGAGGTTATCCGAGTATTTATTGGTATTGCGGGGGGTTACCCGAATATCTATGTTAGTACGGAAGGGTATCCATGAGTTATGTTGAGAGCGGAGGGTATCCGCAGGCTTTTAGCGAATCCTTAGTCTAGCTAGCAAGCGTTTTGCGTATATGTCCACTATATTGTTAGTTGAATTTAAACCTATGATCTCACCAGCGAAAGCTGACTTTTAGCACGTTTTCTTAGGTATTTAAGTATTGAGGTGCATGCTTGGATTGGAAGGCTCGGCCAAGGCTCACGGTTCATGGATCTATTTTTCTAAACTCTGATAATTAAATTTGGACCTACTGTTATTTTATTTTGGGCCTGACTCTGAATGATGTTGGGATAAATGTAAACCTTAAAACCCCGTTTTGGTTGTGTTTTTACTATGTTTACTTTATCTCGTTCTATATTGTCTTGTGTTGGATACCAATCCCCGTAGCACCCCGAAAGCTTGTTGAGTCTTCCGCTGTATCAAATTTTGGGGGTGTTACAGATTGGTATCAGAGCCAAGGTTATAGAGAACTAGGTAAATAAACGCCTAAACTATAACCGTATTTTTATAGAAAATGATCCTTGACCACCGCCCGCCAGCCCGCCAAGCCGAAGCATCTTCTATTATTTGAGGTATTATGAGATATTTGAGATGATTTGAGATTTATGGATTTTAGTAATAAGATGGCGTTCTCGAGGATTTATATGGTCTATATGTTTTATAAACATTTTAGTAATGCGGTGTTTGAAATTCTTTTATTGAGATAACATATGGAATTATTTGATGAGTATATTTGGTACGGTTTTATGAGTTGTGATTTAAGTTGTTTTGAAACACTTACACCTACCCTACGCCGTTGTCACAGACTATGGCCTCCCATATGCCCGATGTCGTCGAGGACATTCTTACTGCACCAGTTTTACCTGCACAGTTCACTATGGCATCTGATGACCCTTACCAGATGGCCATGTCCTCATCTTCTCTAGGGCTCCCTGGTACATCGAGGCAGCTTACTCTTCATCAGGCTTTGGCTCGTGTGGCACCACGTTTTGCCCATCGAGCTACGGCACGCATGTCGGTACGCCCTACTCCATCACCTTTACAGATTGATGCTCATTCTCTTTTGTCTGAGGCGCCACCCACATCATTGCGTCTTCGTCCTAGATCACCTACTACATCTTCACATGGTTCACCTAGTAGGAGACGACGAGTGATGAGGTACTCTTCCGATGAGGAGGAGGAGGAGTACGAGGGTGAGGATGAGGCTGATTACCCTGAGCGGGAGGATGACCCTCAGGAGGCTGAGCAGGGTGATGATGATGACCCTGAGGAGGAGGATGACCCTCAGGAGGATGAGATGCCTGATGATGATGATGAGTTAGCACCACCAGCTCAGGCTGAGGAGCCTGATTCACCTGTACACCCGATTGAGCCTGATTCACCTGATCATCCGTTCTTGTTTGAGTTGCCACCTGGTAGTCCCGTTGAGTCGGATGCATCTTCTGAGGTTTCTGCTGAGCATGCAGAATTGGGTGAGGTTGGCAGGTTGTGGGCTCGGATTACTGAGCTTAGTGACAGAGTTGCACGTGTATCTGATCGACTCGAGAGAGTTATTGGAGAGTTTTTAGCAGATTTGAGAGTTGATTTGACTGTCGCTGTGGGCAGAGCTACTGAGCTGAGGAGAGTTTTGATGGATGTCCACGAGCATATCGATAGTTTGCAGCGAGGATTTGTTACTGCTCGTGAGGCCGACCGCAAGCTTTGGCAAAGGAACGCCGAGCTAGAGAAGGAGGTGGCTGACCTCAAGAGAGACCGAGACACCCATAGCGTGGAGTTAGGATCGTTATGGAGGGATCTTGATGGCTTGAGGCAGGAGTTGAGTATACTCCGTCAGCCACGTGGCTAGTTGTTTGGGTTATGTTATCGTTTTGCTTTCTTAACCGAGGAGTGTTCGGTTAGAAAAGCTATTTATCATATTTTGATGTATTTTGTTCAGTATTCGTCTCTTTTGGAACGATTAGTATGTTTTGTGTTATCCGTTAGTTGGAACGATGTTAGATCGCTATTGTATGGTTGATGGTTATTAGTATATGGTATTATGTGATTTTGGGTATTATGGAAACTGAGTCCTTATTCGCTTATTTGTTGTTACGTGGTGTATTGTTGCTATCCTTTCCATGACTTGATTCGTTGAGATGTTTTGTTGAGCATATCGATAAGTTCTATTGGAGACTCATGAACTTGTGTGATGTTACAGATCAATGGCACCCCGTCGAAACCCTGTTAGGTCTACCAGAACTGGTCCTGCTGTGACTACTCCTGCTCGCCGAGGTCGCCGACCTACTCGAAATTTTGAAACCCCTACTCCTGACAACCTGGACACCACTAACCGTAACAACAGGAATCAAAATGTTGATGTTCAGGGAGACAATGGTCATGTTCCACTTAATGCACCTACCGTAGATCAAGCAATGATCAACCAACTCGTGGAGCAAAGAGTTGCTGAACTACTAGCTGAGTCAAATCATTCCAACAATTCTGCTGGAACTTTTCCACCTGTTCATGCTAATGGATGTCAATACAAGGAATTTAAGATTTGTGGACCCATTGAGTTTGGTGGAACTGAAGGAGTGGTTAACTTAGTCAGATGGATTGAGAAGACTGAGTCAGTGTTTAATGTCAGTGGTTGTGCGGAGAATCCGAAGGTAAAGTTTGCTTCTTTTACTTTCAAGGATGAAGCGTTGACTTGGTGGAACAACTACCGAAATGCGGTTGGGAGTGATGTAGCGTATGCTATGACTTGGGAGCAATTTAAGTCCTTGTTGATTCAGACTTATTGCCCAAGGAATGAGGTCAATAAGCTAGAGATTGAGTTTTGGAACCACAAGGTGAAAGGTAATGATATGGCGACTTACAATCGTCGTTACCAGGAGTTAGCATTGTTGTGCCCCGATATGGTGAAAACTGAGACTCAAAAGATCGAGAGGTATACTGATGGGTTGCCTGTAGCTACGAGGAATGATGTAATTTCTGCTAGGCCTGCAAACATCCAAGAGGCAATCACAATTGCTCAACAACTTATGGATTCGTTGGAATTAGAAGAAGCTGATAAGGAGAAGAATGGAAAGAGAAAGAGAGACCGTCACTCTAAGAGTAATGATCACCGAAGCAAGAGACAAGCTAAGGCTTATGCTATTGGGAATGGAGATAAGAAGAATCAGAACGGTGATGCACCCAAGTGTGATCGTTGCCATCAGCATCATACTGGATGGTGTAGTGTGAAATGCCAGAATTGCTCAAGGAAAGGACACACAGCTAGGGACTGTAAAGCTCGACCTCTTGCTATGGTTCAAGCTGTTCCTGAGATGAGAAACAAGGCAGATGTTACCTGTTATGGGTGTGGAAAGAAGGGACACTATAGGAATGAGTGTAGAGAATCGCGGAACCGTGGAAATCAAGGCTCGGGTAGTAATGGGTACAATTATGGAAATCGTGGAGCTGGAGGAAATCGTGGATGACAAGATAATGGGGACCAACGTGTGGAAGCTGGAGCTACTCAGGGAAGAGTGTATGCACTCGGGAACGAGAGAGGAGAAGATCCGAACGTCGTTACTAGTACGTTCCTTCTCAATAATCGTTATGCTTCCATACTCTTTGATACTGGTGCCGATAGGAGTTTTGTGTCCACTACATTTGCACACTTACTAGAGAAACCCCCGATGGCCTTAGGAATTGGATACGATATTGAGTTAGCAAATGGAAACCTAGAAAGGATTAATACCATCATTCGCGGTTGTACGTTAAATTTCTTGAACCACCCTCTCAACATAGATCTTCTACCCGTCACGTTAGGAAGTTTTGATGTAATCATTGGTATGGATTGGTTGTCGAAGTATCGTGCTCATATACTTTGCGACGAGAAGATCGTGCGTGTACCATACGGAAAGGAAGTCCTAAACATATTGGGAGACCGAAAGGATTCTAGGAGCCCATCCCGATTAGCAGTCATATCTTGCACAAAGTTACCGAAGCTAATGGAGAAGGGAGGTTACCTTTTCTTAGCTCAAATTTCTGAGAAGGGAGAGACGAAGAAAAAGGAGAGGTGCATTGGAGATGTGCCTATAGTTCGTGATTTTTCTGATGTGTTTCCCGATGATTTGCCGGGAATCCCGCCGACTAGACAAGTGGAGTTTCAGATTGAGTTGATACCTGGTGCTGCACCTGTAGCACGAGCACCTTATCGTCTTGCACCTACCGAACTGGAAGAGTTGTCGAAACAATTGGCGGAGTTAGCCGAAAAAGGATTCATAAGACCAAGTTCTTCACCTTGGGGAGCCCCAGTCTTATTTGTGAAGAAGAAGGATGGATCGTTTCGCATGTGTATTGATTATAGAGAGTTGAATAAGTTAACGGTGAAGAATCGTTACCCGTTACCTAGGATCGATGACCTGTTCGATCAACTTCAAGGATCGAGTGTGTATTCGAAGATTGATTTGAGATCGGGATATCATCAACTTCGAGTTCGCGAGGAAGATATTCTGAAAACGGCTTTCAGAACCCGTCACGGGCATTACGAGTTTCAGGTGATGCCGTTTGGGTTGACTAACGCACCAGCAGTATTCATGGATCTCATGAATCGTGTGTGTAAGCCTTACTTGGATAAGTTCGTGATTGTATTCATCGATGACATTCTGATTTATTCAAAGAGTGAGAAAGAGCATGAGGAGCATTTAAGACTCATTTTGGAATTGCTCAGGAAGGAGAAACTCTATGCCAAGTTTTCGAAATGCGAATTTTTGATTCCGACGGTACAATTTTTGGGTCATGTGATTGACAGACAAGGAGTCCATGTGGATCCTGCTAAAATTGAGGCGATAAAAGATTGGGCTGCACCTACAACCCCAACCGAAGTTCGTCAATTTTTGGGTTTAGCTTGTTATTACCGAAGATTCATCGAGGGATTTTCGAAGATAGCTAAACCATTGACCAAATTGACCCAAAAGAGTGTTACGTATGAATGGGGAGATAAAGAAGAGGAAGCGTTTCAATTGCTTAAGAAAATGTTGTGTAGTGCTCCTATCTTAGCGCTACCAGAAGGTAACGAGGATTTCGTCGTCTATTGTGACGCCTCACATAAAGGATTAGGAGCCGTGTTAATGCAACGAGAGAAAGTGATAGCTTATGCTTCCCGACAGCTCAAAAAGCATGAGAAAAACTACACTACCCATGATTTGGAGCTCGGTGCTATGGTTTTTGCTTTAAGAATATGGAGACATTACTTGTACGGAACCAAGTGTGTTGTATTTACTGACCACAAAAGTCTACAACATATCCTGAATCAAAAAGAGCTCAACATGAGACAGCGACGTTGGATTGAGTTGCTAAGCGATTATGATTGTGAAATTCGCTACCACCCTGGTAAAGCAAACGTTGTTGCTGATGCTCTTAGTCGAAAGGAAAGAGTACCACCGTTACGAGTTAGGTCATTGGGAATGACTATCGTATCGCCATTACCGTCACAAATACTCGAAGCTCAAACGGAAGCGTTGAAAGCAGAAAATAGATCTGCCGAGAATATATTTGGGATGGCTGATAATGAGAAAGGATTTGTTAAGCGTTCTGATGGATTATTATGTTTTGGAGATCGGATTTGGGTACCTTTATATGGAGAAATTCGGGAATTGATTATGCATGAGTCGCATAAGTCAAGGTACTCCATTCATCCTGGTTCCGATAAAATGTACCAGGATCTTAAGAAGTTCTATTGGTGGCCAAACATGAAGGCAGATATAGCATCGTACGTTAGTAAGTGTCTGACATGTGCTAAGGTTAAAGCTGAACACCAGAGACCGTCAGGATTGCTAACGCAACCAGAACTTCCAGTCTGGAAATGGGAGCGGATTACTATGGACTTCATTACCAAATTACCGAGGACAGCTAGCGGTTGTGACGCTATCTGGGTAATTGTGGATCGTCTGACAAAGTCTGCTCATTTCTTAGCTATTAGTGAAGATGATAGTGTGGATAAGCTTGCGAGGTTATATGTGAAGGAAATTATTTCGCGTCATGGAGTCCCGATATCTATTATTTCGGACCGCGATAGTCGTTTTACGTCAGCTTTGTGGCGATCACTTCAAACGGCTTTGGGGACGAGGCTTGATATGAGTACTGCATATCATCCCCAAACCGATGGTCAAAGTGAGAGGACCATTCAGACGTTAGAGGATATGCTTCGTGCATGCATCATAGACTTTGGTAAAGGCTGGGAGAAGTATTTACCCCTTGCGGAATTCTCCTATAATAACAGCTACCACACGTCTTAAGGCTGCACCATTCGAAGCTTTGTATGGCAAAAAGTGTCGTTCGCCTATTGGTTGGGCAGAAGTTGGAGATAGTCAACTTACAGGCCCTGAGCTTATTTTGGAAACTACAGAGAAAGTAACTCAGATTCGTGATCGATTGCAAGCAGCCAGGGATAGGCAGAAGAGCTATGCCGATCAGAGACGTAAACCTTTAGAGTTCCAGGTTGGAGACAAAGTAATGCTGAAAGTCTCGCCTTGGAAAGGGGTAATACGTTTCGGGAAACGTGGTAAACTCAACCCACGCTACATTGGACCATTCTTGATCTTAGAAAGGATTGGGCCCGTGGCTTATAGGTTGGAATTACCATCAGAACTGAGTAAAGTTCATGACGTGTTCCACGTGAGTAATCTAAAGAAATGTCTTTCTGATGAAATGCCCGTCATTCCAATGAGGGATATTCGTGTTGATGAGAAACTGAATTTCGTGGAAGAACCGATTGAGATTTTAGATCGTGAAGTTAAACAACTCAAGAGAAGTCGCATTCCGCTCGTCAAGGTTCGTTGGAATTCTCGACATGGACCAGAATTTATGTGGGAACGTGAGGACGAGTTCAGGAAGAGATATCCGAAGCTTTTCACTTCGTAGATGAATTTTTCCGAGTGAAACCCGGGACGGGTTTCCTTCTGAGACGGGGAGGATGTGACAACCGGCAGTTTAGGGAGCTATTTTAAAAACCCGCATTTCAATTTAAGTTCGTTTATAATTTTTATTTGAAATTATCATTTCACAACGAACTTGTAAGACCTATTTTATGGATATTTTTAATTAATGACGTTATGGAATTCGTGAATTATGTTCATAATTCATTTCTGATTAAATGTTCGGTGATGTATATTTGAATTCTCACTTGGTACTACATTGACTTTGGCACTAGGATTACCTAACAAAAGTTTATGATTCGTCTTAACGAGTCCGACTATATTTTTAATTATTTACGAGATGTTCTCGAGTGATATTGAAGTTTAAAAATGAGTTCGGGTTCGGGCCACATGTTTTTACAATTACCCGCGTTACCCGCTCCACCGTAATAATATTATCATTATTACTATTATTATAATTATTATTATTATTATTATTATTATTATTATTATTATTATTATTATTATTATTATTATTATTATTATTATTATTATTATTATTATTATTATTATTATTATTATTATTATTATTAACAAAAAAATAATAATAATAATAATAAAAAGATAAATAGGGGTGTTTGGTCTGGTTCACACAACACACACACTCACCCTCACCATTTTTATTTTCTCTCTCAAACTCATCCTCTCCCATCCACTTAACCCTAGCCGCCGACCACCATTTCCGGCCACCACCGCCGCTACTCCGACCCCCCAACAAAATAATTACCACCATCTTCTTCCTCTCTTCACCCTCTTTCATTTGGTATATGATACTTACCCTAGAACCTCCGTTAACACCACCAAATTTCTAATAATTCGTTCGAATTTTTAGTACTTTTACTAGATCCGTTCATTTGGAGGTCCAAGAAGGTGAGAAGGAGCTATTTTTGGGTTTTGGGTGCCACGAATTGGCATTAATCCGTGGCTACACGGATTATTTCGTGAGAATCGAAATGATTTTTAATGGGAAATGATGTTTTAGTGATAAAAATTAAGTTTGGTATCCGGGTTTTCTTGGGTTTTGGTTGTGGTTGACTCGGAACCGAGAGCAAGGCTCTCGGTTATTTTTGGTTCGAGCCTTGTGTGGCTTTGGTTTCCTTGGTGATTATTGTTTGGTTGTTTGTCGAGGGTGTTGATCTTCGAACCGAGCTAACCGAGACCGTGTGGTCTCGGGGTTTCCTTTGATGCTCGTATGACCACGCCGAGACCCGTATTGGGGTTCTCGTTGGGTTGTGGTTCGAGCCTTGAGCTCGAGTATTGTTGTGGTTCGACCCTTGTGGGTCGCGGCCTTTAGCCGGGTATTTATTTTGTTGCCGATGACCATTTGGGTAGAATGGGTTTATATGGTTACCTTATTTTGCTCTTGTGAGTTATGTGATCATTGGTATGTTCGGCTCGAGTCCTTGTGACTCGTGTTATTGAGCCGAGACTTGTTCGAGTCGTATAGACCGGGTTGGCTTGGTAAACCAACCCGAATGTGACTTGGTTATATTTTACTTAATTGTTACATTATTGTGGTATTTCATTTTCGGCCGAATACTTTTGGTTGGGTCGAGACCGTGTTTGGTCTCGACATTGGATATTGTTATTGGTAATTGTGGAGTTGTTGTCGATTGATAAGAGTTATTGGGGACCGATTGTGAGACGGTCGTTAGATTGACGGAGATAGGTTAGTCGGGTGCCGTAGTCGGACCCTCATGTTGTAGCCCGTGGTTTGAGATTGTGATTGGACGGAGATTGGTTATTTTATGACTTTTGCTTATTATTGGACTTGGACAATGAGCCAAGAGTCATGACTCGGACATATGACCATTTCGTATAACTCAATAACTATTAAAATTAAAACGAAAATAATAAAACTCGTAATAATCATTATTGATAATATGAACGTTTATATGAATATATATATACGTGAATAACGTATATATAACTATATAAGCGCGTATATTAATTGTTGACATAATTAATGTCTTAAAAACATTATTAAGTTTTTATCAATATCTCTATGTTTTGATCATTACAAAATATAACCTCAAAGAATTAAAACTTATGACATAAACAAGTATTTGGTGATTAATATTTCTCTTTACATCCAAATCACTTAAGGTATGAATAAACAATGTGTTTAGTGCAATGTATGATCAAAGGGGTATTTAATTAACTAATACAAAGTTTATTTAATTATATAATCTTATTATATATTTTTGAAAAACACTTTTGGTAATAAGGAAAAATGTTTTAATCATACTAAATATATGATTTCAAATATTTAACCAAAATCAGTTAGTTTTTCACCAAATAAACTTTCCCCACAAAAAGACAAAGTTTCTGGCCGTTACAGTTGGGCGGTCCCCTTAATTATAAGGGGCGACCCCCTTAATTTTAAGGGGGCCGGCCATGCTTTAAGGGGACCGGCCACGCTCCTCTGTCAGAAACTTTTGCCTATAAATACCACCTTAAACCTGGATTTTTTCTCCACCTTTTGCACTTCAGAACTTCCTGTTCTAGATCTCCATTTCCAATCTATAAATCCTTTGATCATATATTCTTAAATCTTTGTTTCAAAGTGATCCATACTTAATCCATTCAAGTGCAAGAGAAGAATACTTCTATCCCTCAAGACAAGAAGTATTACAACTAGTTGTGATCTCCACATCTAAGTTGCTTGAGTATCATCATTAATTATTATTTCATAGTGTGATTTGTTGTGATTATTTGTTAGAGAATAGTTGTGTAGATAGTAGAAGTTGATTTGTTGTGAAGTAGGATAGTTGTGAAGATTGGTGTGTAGAAGAAGGTGTGTAGAATATTGGTGTGTAGAAGCTAGGTGTGAAGAAGATTGGTGTGTAGAAGCTAGGTGTGAAGAAGATTGGTGTGTAGATTGGTGTGAATATTGGTGTGAAGATTGGTGTGTAAATTGGTGTGTAAATTGGTGTGTATATTGGTGTGTAAGGTTTTCTCCGCCATAAGGGAGCTTGTTGATATAGTGAAGAAAACTCTCGAGTTAGGTGCTCGGGGAGTGGAGTAGGGCAAGGAAGGTGCCTTGTAGCCGAACCACTATAAATCGCTTGTCTCTCGGTTTGATCTTTCCATCCTTTACTTATTTCATTACTTACATAATTATTGCTTCATAGTAGATATATACTTAGTGTTGTTCGTATTGTGTATAACTAGATTTCATATAGCATCGAATCTATATTTTATAAATCAACGAAAACTTTTAAACAACTTGCTTTATAAAAATTAAAAAGACGTAAAACTATTCAACCCCCCTTCTAGTTTTCCACAATTGGTATCAAGAGCCACGTCTAGCAAGAATTTTAAAATATATTGTATTTTAAAACTTGTAACGATCTATGGAATCTTTAAAATATTTAGAAGGGCAATCTATGCAAAGACCACCACTATTTGAAAGTGATGGATTTTTATATTGGAAAAATAGATTCGAAACGTATGTGAAATCAAAAGATCTTGATCTTTGGCATATTATTACCTTTGGTGATTTTCCCCCTATTCAATATAATGTTGAAACCAAAATGGATGAAATTGTAGCTTTTGAAAAACAAAATGATGATTTGAAAAAGAAACTAGCAAAAAATAATGAGGCTAAAATGGTTATTTATAATGCGTTACCACGCAAAGAATATGAAAGAATTTTTATGTGTAAAACCGCAAAAGAAATTTGGGATTCTTTACTAATCACTCACCAAGGTAATAGCCAAGTCAAAGAAAATAAAATAGATCTTCTTGTACAACAATATGAACAATTTACGATTCCGGAAGAGGAATCAATTGATAATGCTTTTGCTAAGTTTAACACTATCATCACAAGTTTAAAAGCACTTGATGAGACATTTTCTAGTAAAAATTGTGTTAGGAAATTTCTTAGGGCATTGCATCCAAAATGGCGAGCTAAGGTCACGGCAATTGAAGAATCAAAGAACTTGATGACGTTATCACTAGATGAACTAATTGGCAATTTGAAGGTTCATGAAGAAATCATAAGAAGAGATTCGGAAACGGTCAAGGTCAAGAAAGAACAAATCAAATCCATTGCTCTAAAAGCCAAAAAGGAATCTAGTGATGATGATGATTCAAGTGACGAAAGTGAAGACGAAGAATATGCAATGGCCGTAAGAGAATTTAAGAAATTCTTCAAGAGACGAGGAAGATTCACTAGGTCATCACATGACGATAGAAAATCATTTCAAAGAAATAGAAGTGATAATTACGTAAAAAGAAAGTGCTTTAGATGTGGAAGTCCAAATCATCTCGTTGGAGAATGTTTAAAGATGCCGGGGTATGAAAATCAAAGCGCATTTGTTAGTGGAACATGGAGTGATAGTGATAAAGAAGAAGTGGAAAAACCAAAAGAAGAAAAGTGTTTTGTGGCAAATGCAACCGACGAAATATGCCTTGGAATTGACTTGGAACCTAACGAATGGATCAAGGATAGTGGATGTTCGAGGCACATGACGGGGAATCGCAAGCTATTCTCTACATACAAGGCATACAATGGAGGTAACGTTATTTTCGGTAGTGACTTGCGTGGAAAAATTATTGGCAAAGGTACGATTTCTCAAGACTCACTTACTATTGAAAATGTTGAACATGTTAATAATTTAACATATAACTTACTTAGTGTAGGCCAAATATGCGATAATAAATGTAAAGTTATCTTTTCTGAAGAAGATAGCGAAATAGTTAAGAATGGAAAAATTATAGGTAGAGGTATTAGGAAAGGAGGTGTATATGTTATGAAACTAGGAAACAAACCTGAAGATAGGATATGCCTAACGACCCTAGACGAAAATTCCACTTTGTGGCATAGGAGATTAGGACATGCTAACATGCAACAAATACAATCTTTGGCCTCTAAGGAATTAGTTAGAAACTTGCCTAATCTAAAATATGACAAACATTTTTGTGATGCATGTAAAGTTGGAAAACAAGCTCATGCTAGCCACAAAGCTAAGAATATAGTATCCACTACTAGGTGCCTAGAATTATTACATATGGATCTTTTTGGTCCATCCGCTGTGCGGAGCTATGGAGGAAACACGTATACCTTAGTAATAGTAGATGACTACTCACGATACACGTGGACTAGGTTTTTAAGTGACAAAACCCAAGCATTTGAAAAATTCGAAATATTTAGCAAAATGATTCAAAATAAGTTAGGATGCTCAATAGTTGCCATTAGGACGGACCATGGAAGGGAATTTGATAACGAAGTACAATTCGGAAAATATTGTGAGTTAAATGGAATATCTCATAATTTCTCCGCTCCTCGTACTCCTCAATCAAATGGGGTAGTAGAAAGAAAAAATAGGTCACTACAAGAAATGAGTAGAACTATGTTAAATGAACAATCCATTCCACAAAAATTTTGGTGTCACGCCGTAGATACATCGACTTATATTCTAAATAGGGTATCAATTAGAAGAATTCTAGGAAAAACTCCTTATGAGTTATTAAGAAATAGAAAACCTAACTTAAGCTACTTTAGGGTATTTGGAAGTAAATGCTATATTTTAAACACTAAGGACTACCTCACTAAGTTTGATCCAAAATCATATGAAGGAATATTTTTAGGATACTCACAAAAGAGTAAAGCATATATAATACTTAACAAACACTCCATGAAGGTAGAGGAATCACTAAATGTAACATTTGATGAAACACCACCACCTCCTAAAACGCTACCTTTAGAAGATGATAATTTAGTCGAAGAAGAAGCTATTGAGGTTAGTAAAATAAAACCCATAAGAAATGACAATGAAGAAACTCACTTAGAAAATAACGAAATCGTTAATATTAAAGAATCTAGATCACATCCTTTAGATAATATAATAGGACATCTTAACCAAAGAACTCTTAGGTCACAAGCCCAAGATAAAAACAACTTCTTTTGTTTCCTCTCAGCAATAGAACCTAAGAATATTAGTGAGGCTTTAAAGGATGAAAGTTGGATTATAGCTATGCAAGAAGAATTAAATCAATTTAAGGCAAATGATGTTTGGGAACTAGTCCCAAATCCAAAGGATAAGACCATCATAGGAACCAAATGGGTATATAGAAATAAGTTAGACGAGAATGGAATAGTCACTAGGAATAAAGCTAGGTTAGTTGCCCAAGGTTATAATCAACAAGAAGGAATTGATTATGATGAAACTTATGCCCCCGTAGCTAGACTAGAATCAATTAGGATATTACTTGCCTATGCTTGCGCTCTAGATTTTAAGTTATTCCAAATGGATGTGAAAAGTGCATTCCTTAACGGTTTTATCAATGAGGAGGTATATGTGGCACAACCTCCAGGATTCATTGACTTCGCAAAACCTGATTATGTTTATAAGTTAAAGAAAGCTTTGTATGGACTCAAACAAGCTCCCAAAGCTTGGTATGATCGATTAAAAGCTTTTCTTATTAAACATGATTATTCCATGGGAATGGTAGATAACACTCTTTTCACTAAAAGGAAAGACCCTAATCTCATCATTGTTCAAATATATGTTGATGACATTATATTTGGATCGACTTGTCAAGACATGTGTGATGAATTTGCCAAAATCATGCATGATGAGTTTGAGATGAGTATGATGGGTGAACTTAACTTCTTCCTAGGATTACAAATAAAACAATTAGAAGATGGAATATTCTTTAACCAATCTAAGTACATTAAGGAAATGCTTAAGAAATTTGGCCTAGAAGACTCAAAACCCATAAAAACACCCATGTCTACGGAGGTAAAGCTCACAAGAGACGATGAAGGTGAGTCCGTAGATAACTCCAAGTATAGAGGAATGATAGGTAGTTTACTATACTTGACGGCAAGTAGACCCGATATCATGTTTAGTGTCTGCCTTTGTGCCCGTTTTCAAGAGGATCCCAAAACCTCTCACCTAGAAGCGGTTAAGCGTATCTTCCGATACATTAAAGGCACTATACACTTAGGATTATGGTATCCTAAGGAATCCGGCATAGAAACCATTGTCTATGCGGATTCGGATCATGCGGGAGACTACGTAGATAGAAAGAGCACTAGCGGAATTTGCACGTTTATGGGATGTTGTCTAACGTCTTGGTTTTCGAAGAAGCAAACCGCTCTTGCTATTTCTACCACCGAAGCCGAATATGTAAGCGCCGGAAAGGCATGTCAACAAGCACTATGGATGAAACAAGCTCTCATAGACTATGGCATTAGGTTAGAAAATATCCCCATTATGTGCGATAACAAAGGTGCGATAGATTTAAGTAAAAATCCGGTGCAACACTCTAGGACTAAACACATAGAAATACGTCACCATTTTCTTAGGGATAATGTACAAAAAGGAAATATATCTATAGAAAAGGTTGCATCGGAAGATAACATTGCGGATATATTCACAAAACCCCTTAAGCGTGAATTATTCAACCACTTGCGTTTAGGATTAGGAATGATGGAACAAGTTGACTAAATTATATTGAAATATTTCGAATTAATACTTGCATGAAATTTATTTTTCTTCCATTTCATCTTTTCTGAGTCTAGGAATCTATTTCGCACAAAACTAAAGATTGGGAAAATTTATTTTTGATGCATAATTTTTTTTTTTTAAACTCAATCAATTTTCTCTAAAAATTATTCTCACAATCTAGGAACCTCATGAAAACCATTTTCCTTGCATTGTTGACTAATTCTAAAAACATTATATTTCAAAATCATGCATAAACTCTCACATAAATTGTCAAGGTATATAATCCAATATATGTCTTTGACATTCATGATCGAGTACAAATTGAATCAAGGAGATCATTTGGATTGTTTCTTAGGATCGTTCTTTCTTTTTGCTTCTAGGTGTCGAAACAATCACAACTCCACATTTGTTGCATATAGACACTCACTAGGACAAGTTCACTAGTAATGGTGTCATCTTGATCCATCATTAATCTTTCACTCACTAATTGCCCTTGCCTTTAATTCAAGATAGGTGTCTTAGGAAGCTTAAATGTGCTTGCATTTACTTACCTCCTATTGCTTATTATGTGTTGATTACTTGCTCTAGTGCCTATGTGTTTTTGCATGATATCTAATGTTAGATTAGATGCTATATTGCCTAAAGGAATTGAACTTGCTTGAATCCAAGTCCAAAAACATAACCTTTCTGCAAATTTTCTGCCAAAAACCTAATTCTGTCAATCTGGAAATCACCAGATGGGCGGCCCCCTTAATTATGTAAGGCGGCCCCCTTAATTTTAAGGGGACCGCCCCCTAATTAAGGGGACCGGCCATCTGATGGTCGGGTTTACAGAATCTTTTCTGCTTTTTAGCCCTTTTCAACCTACATTTCCCATTTTTCACCAACATATTTTGTCCTAATCCTCCAAACAAACTTTATCCATCCTTAAACACACAAATCTTACACTATAAATATCCCCAATCCTCAAAGCTCTCCATTCATCCCATCATGAACTCTCCAAACAAACCAAAATCAAAAGCCTCAAGGCTAGCAAGGATGACGGAAAAACCCGTTTGGCGACGAAAAAATCCTAGAAACAAATCCATCATCACAAATGTAGTTGGAAATCATTCCTCCCCACCAACTTCTTATTTCCCAAACTTTGCATCAAACCAACAAAGGCATTCATTTGATCCACTTTACAAACCATACAACATTGGCCAAACATCTTCATTCAAGCCAAACTACACCTCTCAACCTCCAACAACTTATAATGATCCATGCAAGTTTGATGAACCATCAAACTACAATTCCAACTACTCTAACCCAACTCATCCATACCAAACCTATGATCCCCTCCACATTGCCACGGAAAAACAAAAGTTCCGTGATGAAATAAACCAAATCCATGATCTTAGTGATCTCCTTGCTATGCATCTTGCACAACGCAACAAAGGGTTACCTCCATCATCACCCTATGCAAATTGCCTTCCCCACTCTCTTAACTTGGATCAAGTTACAAATCACACTCACTTTTGCCCTTGTTGCATATTCCTTCAAAAACAAATCCTCTACTTGAGTGAAGATATTTCTTGGATTGAATATCTTCTCACTCGTGATCATCCAATACCACCCTTAACACGATACAACATCGTGAGATCCACCTCTTCCGCTCCATACAACACCCCATATCCACCTCAATCAAACATCTAAGCTCCATGCTTTTGTTTTCCTTCAAGCAAATAAAACAAATCAACCATGGGTTGCAAGCAAGTCCAAGTGCTCTCTTAGGCAATATAGGACTATATCTTTTATTTTGTTTTATTGTAATCAATATGCTACAAGCATATTGAATGTTGTCATGCTAGTTATTTCTATCATGCTTGAATGAATCTATTTTTATTTGCATAATTGTTGTTTGTGCATATATGTGTGTGTTGTTCTCTTCAAAATATTTTTGTAGCCAAGATTCCAATTGCTCGTTCCCTTTGTGCTCTCAAACAAGGGGGAGCATACATCAAGGGGGAGTTCTCTACCCGTTTAAACTTCTTTCACGAAGATTATTCGGCCTAACCTTTTTGATTTTACAAAAAGGGGGAGAAGAGAAATGGTAAACTCTATAATACTTGTCTAATAACAAGTTTTAAATCTTTTGAGTTTAAGGTTTTGTAATAATCAAAAAGGGGGAGATTGTTGACATAATTAATGTCTTAAAAACATTATTAAGTTTTTATCAATATCTCTATGTTTTGATCATTACAAAATATAACCTCAAAGAATTAAAACTTATGACATAAACAAGTATTTGGTGATTAATATTTCTCTTTACATCCAAATCACTTAAGGTATGAATAAACAATGTGTTTAGTGCAATGTATGATCAAAGGGGTATTTAATTAACTAATACAAAGTTTATTTAATTATATAATCTTATTATATATTTTTGAAAAACACTTTTGGTAATAAGGAAAAATGTTTTAATCATACTAAATATATGATTTCAAATATTTAACCAAAATCAGTTAGTTTTTCACCAAATAAACTTTCCCCACAAAAAGACAAAGTTTCTGGCCGTTACAGTTGGGCGGTCCCCTTAATTATAAGGGGCGACCCCCTTAATTTTAAGGGGGCCGGCCATGCTTTAAGGGGACCGGCCACGCTCCTCTGTCAGAAACTTTTGCCTATAAATACCACCTTAAACCTGGATTTTTTCTCCACCTTTTGCACTTCAGAACTTCCTGTTCTAGATCTCCATTTCCAATCTATAAATCCTTTGATCATATATTCTTAAATCTTTGTTTCAAAGTGATCCATACTTAATCCATTCAAGTGCAAGAGAAGAATACTTCTATCCCTCAAGACAAGAAGTATTACAACTAGTTGTGATCTCCACATCTAAGTTGCTTGAGTATCATCATTAATTATTATTTCATAGTGTGATTTGTTGTGATTATTTGTTAGAGAATAGTTGTGTAGATAGTAGAAGTTGATTTGTTGTGAAGTAGGATAGTTGTGAAGATTGGTGTGTAGAAGAAGGTGTGTAGAATATTGGTGTGTAGAAGCTAGGTGTGAAGAAGATTGGTGTGTAGAAGCTAGGTGTGAAGAAGATTGGTGTGTAGATTGGTGTGAATATTGGTGTGAAGATTGGTGTGTAAATTGGTGTGTAAATTGGTGTGTATATTGGTGTGTAAGGTTTTCTCCGCCATAAGGGAGCTTGTTGATATAGTGAAGAAAACTCTCGAGTTAGGTGCTCGGGGAGTGGAGTAGGGCAAGGAAGGTGCCTTGTAGCCGAACCACTATAAATCGCTTGTCTCTCGGTTTGATCTTTCCATCCTTTACTTATTTCATTACTTACATAATTATTGCTTCATAGTAGATATATACTTAGTGTTGTTCATATTGTGTATAACTAGATTTCATATAGCATCGAATCTATATTTTATAAATCAACGAAAACTTTTAAACAACTTGCTTTATAAAAATTAAAAAGACGTAAAACTATTCAACCCCCCTTCTAGTTTTCCACATTAATAATAATAATAATCACGAGTCGTATTATAATATAATACAATTAGATATATATTAGGCTACGAAAGTGGCGTAATATTATTGAACGTATTATTATTATAAAAATTGTGTTATAAAACGGGAAACTCCCGACAATTATGAAACATTTAATAAAATGTCATTTCGGATATATATAATGGATAAACTTATTGAGTTATGCGAAATTGTTGTCACTCAGGTCCAGGTAAGTTAGTATTTGTGACGTTCGTGTTGTCACGGATATATGACGACTAATATAGACGTTTTCTATAATTAAATAACCACTTAACCGTAAGGTTGAGTCGGGTTATTTGGCTATACGAAATAAATATATTAGTGGGCATCGTATCCTACGACGCCCATAGGTTGTAGTATATGTAAAGTGTAATAGATTGCGAGTGTATATATCGGGAAATCTGGCCAATTTGACGATATATATGAGGAATTTATTAAACTATGATATATACTATATAGTAATTATGTGCTATGTGCTTTAGGTTGGGTGTAATCTTGGAACGGTATGTTACGTAAATAAATATGAGGATTATCAAATCGACGGATTTGGTAAACTTTAGCGATTTATTTAAATGATATATTGGGCTAATATTAGATCCATAGTTTATTTATCTTCCTATATGTGATCTTTTTGGTTTGTTTTGAGTCGAACCACTACCCGTATGGATACCAAACGCAAATACACCAAACTAATACGAAATGGATTTTCGGAAATAAAACGGATTCTCGTCCGGGTTTGGGAATATTATATATTTGAGGAAATGATTTCTGAAAGAGTTAATATTGTTAGGTCGTGCCAAGTCCGTAGTTGTTGTTTCGTGAGTTATCATACATCTTATTTCTACCTACCTCGTCTTGCTATTTTCTGGACTTGAGGTGAGTCATAGCCCCACTTTTTACTCTTGAACTATGTTTTCAACGATTGGGGTGAGAAACGTGCAAATTATTTTATGTGGACTATTATCGCTTTTATATTCTTTCTAAACTTGCTATGCGTATGGACTAGGATCTATTGTCAGCTTTAGTCACACTTTTGTGTGTACTATTCAAGGTTGGCTTATTTGGTTATCCGTGGATTGTCAGCTTTAGTCACATATATGTTGTGTGTACTATTCAAGGTTGGCTTATTTGGTTATTTGGAATTGTCAGCTTTAGTCACATATATGTTGTGTGTACTATTCAAGGTTGACTTATTTAGATACTATAGTGTGCACCTATAGGTTATTAATACTTCGGAGGTTATCCGAGTATTTATTGGTATTGCGGGGGGTTACCCGAATATCTATGTTAGTACGGAAGGGTATCCGTGAGTTATGTTGAGAGCGGAGGGTATCCGCAGGCTTTTAGCGAATCCTTAGTCTAGCTAGCAAGCGTTTTGCGTATATGTCCACTATATTGTTAGTTGAATTTAAACCTATGATCTCACCAGCGAAAGCTAACTTTTAGCACGTTTTCTCAGGTATTTAAGTATTGATGTGCATGCTTGGATTGGAAGGCTCGGCCAAGGCTCACGGTTCATGGATCTATTTTTCTAAACTCTGATAATTAAATTTGGACCTACTGTTATTTTATTTTGGGCCTGACTCTGAATGATGTTGGGATAAATGTAAACCTTAAAACCCCGTTTTGGTTGTGTTTTTACTATGTTTACTTTATCTCGTTCTATATTGTCTTGTGTTGGATACCAATCCCCGTAGCACCCCGAAAGCTTGTTGAGTCTTCCGCTGTATCAAATTTTGGGGGTGTTACAGGTAATTCTCTCCTTGACTCTTTAAACAAAGTTTCATAGTTAAAATATCATCTGTCTAAAGTCAAGGGGGAGCAATTTTAACAATATGTTCTTCTCCAAAATTTCTTTAGTTTACAAAAGTTTGATTATGAGTTAAATGTATCAAGTTTGCAAAATGCTTAGGTTAAGGGACCATTTGTGTCAAAACTCAAACTAGCATTAACCCTAGTCAATACTAATTTGACTCACACGCATTAACTCCCACCTGCAAAACAATTCTTACATTTACTACTTTCACCTAACCAAATCAACGGCCCACATTTTATCTGCAAATCCACGCAATAATCTTCTAATTTTTAAGTGTTTAATCATTTGGTACAAGATTATAAGACATGGTTTTCTATTATTTCACGATCTAACGGCTAGAAATGTATAAAATTACTTTTATAGATCTAGGGTTTGCGTTAAAATAGGGGAAATCGATTGAGTGTGTTTGTAGTTAAATTGGTTAATGGGATTTGCTCATATGATGTTTGTTAACATATATCTATGCTCTAATCGTTACCAGAAACACTAATTGTTTGATTTAGTAATTAGGGTTCATACGTTTAATTTGGGCACTTTTGACTTAATGTGTTTTAATTCAATTGTTTGAGTGGGAAAGTGTTATTAAATGTTTAGGAACATGAGTGAGTGGATTAATTGTTTCAGAAACATGTTTTAAGTGGTTAATCGATTGATTTAGGGTTCTTGTCACTAGCAGTCTTGATTTTGAGTTTCTGTGGTTAAAAGTTGTTATAACTTGGCCTACGTGTTCTAAACCATGTATAAAACACTCGCCCTTGATCAAATATACACCAGAATCACTTGAAATGTTATACATGATTATGTGTTCTTGTGATTTTACGTAAAAGGTTGTTCATAGCATGTTTACGCATAATTTTTGTGGTAAAAAGTGATAAGGATCATTATGGATTGGTTTTTGATCAATGGATTGTGTTGATACGTTTCAGGAATCAAGGAATCCACATTTTCAAAGGTTTGGACCAAATTCAGTTCACTTTATGCAAAAGGTGTTCATCACTTTATGCAAAAGGTGTTCATCTTACGTGTAAGATTCGACTTAGTGGATAAACCTGTCATGGATAAGACAGTGTTTACGCATAAGATGATTCTTACGCATAAGTTATTCTTACGCATAAGATCAATTCTTATGCATAAGTCATAACTGTACGCATAAGTCTGTATCTTTCGCATAAGTTAAATTCCTTTGCTTAAGTCAAGTCTTTCGCTAAAGCTTATTCTTTACGCATAAGAATTGGCCTACGCAAAAGATTTTTTATCTTATGCCAAAGTTTAAGGTTTACGCGTAAGTTACTATCTTACGCCTAAGATGTTATTTTACACATAAGAAAAATGTTTTGCGTAGGATCTCATACTCTTACGCGTAACACTGTCCAATTCCTTGAAATTTTTCTAAGTGTTGTTGTAATCCAATGTATAAATAATATTAATGTAAAATCATGTTATGTTTGGCTTGTACTCAATTTCAATGACTTTAATCACAAGTAAACAAGAAAAACTTAACATAACTTTCAACACAAACATCCCACTGATCAATCCAATTCATGTCATTTACATAGACCAGTAATTGATACGTGTGCTAACAAAGTATATTATTGCAATGTTTTTGTTTGTGTGTATGATCAATTCAGATGGCTCAACCTGAAAACATTCCACAAGAACAGGAACCTGAACCAAAGCTCACATGGGAAGAAACTTTCCCCCATGACTACAAAAGATCAATTGGAAAGAACAATCTCAGGGTCAACTTCAACAAAATCACGTGCAATGAATTTTCGTGCCTAGTAGCTATTGATGCTCTCGTCTATCATCCTTACAAAGCATTGCTCACCAAATCTGCATCAGTTGCCAACTTCTACATTCACCAATTCTGGCACACCATCAAATTGGATCTCAGCGAAGCGTCTTTCACCTGCATGCTTCACAAAAGACAAGTCACAGTGGACATTTTTTCTCTCTGTTCCTTTCTTGCCTTACCAGAACTAGGTCCAGATGAACAGTACCATCCAGTTCCAGATGAAGATGAACTTATCACGTTTCTACGAGAGATCGGATACGATGAGTCAGAAGAGGTTGTCACCAAACACTCGAAGGTCAACACTAGATTTCTACCACAACCATGGAGAACTCCATACATTCTCATTGCCAAATCATTATCTGGCATAGATGTTGGTTACGAACACCCCAAGCTGCCACATCTTAAACTTTTTTGGGGAATGGTAAATGTCAAATTGATTGACTATGCAAGCATCATCTGGGAAGATATGGTCTGGCAAATCCAACACAAATCAGCAAAGATTCCTTTTGTACGTTTCACCAAGTTGTTGATACAAAACTTCGTCAACGAGTTTGATGACATTCCATCAAAATTGCACGATGAAGATAAGCACACATTCAGGAATGAGCCAACTCTCAGGCAATTAAAGAGACTTGATACCAGTACAAGGAAGCAAGGTCTACCGCTTACTGATTGCCTCCTAAACGATAAAGTCAAAGGCTTCAAGAACTATAAATACTACGTTCAAGCTCTCAAAGAAAACAAAGTTGGATTCTTAGACGATCAACCACTTCCTTCCTCAATGCAGAAGAAGCGAAAGAAAGGGGGAAAGACTGGGAGCTTTGAAAGTTCATCCAAAACAAAGCCTGCTCATCCAAGATCTTTAAAGATAAGGATTCCCGTCAAGAAGACAACTCCTATTCCTGAGGCAGTTCCTGAGCCTACTCCACCTCCTTCTCCACAACCTTCTGATTCAGAAACCAAGTCAGCTGATTCACCAGTACATCATGAGGCATATGCTAAAGACACGCAGGATGAAGATCATGACAGATCTTTTGAGGAATGAGATCAAGAAATAGACGACTTTGTTGCATCCACAGAGGACCCAACCAAAGATATCAATGAAAGACTTAGGACTCGACCCATGACAGAAGCAGATTCACAACTGGAGGAGGAAATGCTTAGGAAAAGCAAGTTGAAAGAGCCTATGCCTCAAGAACAACAAGACAAAGAGGCACATGTCAACATTGGTCTATCTGCTGAAGAAGATAATGAAAGAGCACTTAAGTTGGGAATCCTCCATGGTAAAATCGACTCCTTTCAAGCAGATCAACCTCCACCACCTCCAGTCACTCAACCCAGCGAGGCTGGCGGTTCCAGCAGTATTCTTGAAACCATTCCAGTTAGTCAACCTGGAAAGGAAACAAGCACCAACACTGCTATGATCACCTATGAAACTCCTACCATATCACCTGAAGATGTAGAGATGAAATCTGCTACTAAAGGAGAAGAAGATGATGAGGATGATCACATGGATACGGATACTCCACATCTGATGACAATGGAAGAAATGGGTAGGAGAGAAAAACCTCAAGAGAAAGACTTGAAAAGAAAGAATGAAGCTGAAGAAGCAAGGCTAGAAGAAGAAATGAGACTGAAAGAAGAACAAGCCAAACTTGATGAATGCATAAGAATGGAAGAGAGCAGAAAAGCTGAAGAAGAAACAAAACTAGCTAAAAATCTAAGATTGAAAGAAGAAGCCAGAAAGAAAGCTGAAGAAGAAGCTACACAAGCTGAAGACAAAAGATTAAAAGTTGAAGCAGACAAGCTAGCAAAGGAGAAAGAAGTGGCTGCCGACAAACCCGAATCACCAAAAGGGGATGACAAAGATACTTCCACCTTTATTGAATCTTCTCAGTCATCACCTCCAGCAATACAACACACACCTGATAGATCAGTCAAGAAACCTACCAGTCTAGAGGTCACTGCAGCTTCAAAGTTGATAAAGAAGGCTGCAAAGATAGTTTGTGAGAAGAAACAAAGTGAACTAGAAGTAAAGATTGAATCACTTGCTAGTCAAGTTACTGAGTTAACAAAGCAAATGACTGATGTTTAGGAGATGAAACTCAAGGTCGATGCATTCTTATCCAAAGATGTACAACAAGATATGGAAGTAACACTGGCAACTCAAGCTAACAAGTACATGGATGAACATTTAACAAGTGAGTTGAAAGAGTTACTCAAGCCAATGAAAGATGAACTCTCCAAACTTGCTGAGCATTCAGTCAAGAAAGTGATAAGATCAACTTCATTCACACTTAGAGCCGACAAATCACCTTTACCCCAACAAGAAATTTCTTTAGACGAGTTACAAACTCAGCTCTTCAGCAAGTTGGCCAGTAAATTCACTATGACTCCTGATGAAATCAAACTCTGGGAAGTTTTACAAGCCACAATGTCCAAGGAATCTTGCAGTACTGAAGTTGACAGACAGAAACATCAAAGAGATGAAGATGATCAAGATCCTAACACTCAGACAAAGAAACTAAAGAATGCCAGAGGATCATCGTCTCAACAGAAGGAACCCGTCATCCCTTCAACAACAAAAACAACTTCTTCTCAACAACCCAAGGCATCAGGTTCTGGTCCAAAAGCCCATGACCACTTTGAGTACACAGGCGGAGACGACTTCCCTTAGCAGGATGAAATACCTGAACCATCGTCAACCAAAAGGAAAGAAAAGAAAGACAAACAACCTCAGCATAAACCTGACACTTCATCAAAGGGCCAAGAATCAAAGAAACCCAAACGCATTCTCAAATGGCTCGACAAAGACAAAACAGCTGAGTACTCTTGGTTTAATGACATGGTCAAAGCTCAACCTCCACTTGCTGAAAATCAATTACCTCTCGATGGTAGAACCATGGAGTATGCACAACTTCTACAAAGAGACTACGGTTTAAAAGAATTAAGCAAGAAAGAGCTTCGAAGGGTGAAAAATGATGCATTCAATCTGCTAAAAGATCGATCTGCCAACTCTGTGGAACTCGAGTATCATCTAGAAAACATTGCCCGTGCAATGTCTAACAACATCGACTGGATAAATCCCGAGTCCAACATTGACTACTACTCAAAGAAGACAGGGCCATACCACACAGACTGAAGCAAACCTTTACCTCTAGTTAGAAAGCCAAAGCAAGAACGCATTCCCTTCCGACATTTCTTCAACACCGACTTGGAATTTCTACAACATGGAAGCAAAGTGGAGAATAAGTATTCCACCTCACTCACCTTCTCAATTCCCGCTGCTAGATACATGAACAACGCCATTGAAGAAGAAGCCACAGACTTGTTCATTGATGAAGTTGTTGATTATGACCGCAATGCACTCTACGGGATTCACCATTGGCCCGATAATCATGCACAATACTATCGTAGCAGCAGATTAAGTCAAAACAATGGGAAATGTGATGAGTGACTTGAAGATTGTCTCCATTCAGTACATCTCTATAATCACTCACTTTGGATACTCCTTTCTCAACAAGATCATTCTCAAACGCCTAGATGAAAAAGAGTACGTGATTTTAGAATCTGACTTTCCAAGACTTCACTTGAACAACATCGAAGAGATGTATCTTCTCAAAGTTCAAGGAAAACTTTGCAACTTACCCAAGGAAATGCAACTGCTTTTATCACAGCTCTTCTTATCTACATGAGGAACATCATCATTAGAGAACGTGTTAAAGATCCTCAGTTAGGAGTTGAAAGTTACCAGAAGAAGTTAAATCTCACCAAACCCAATCTTCGTCAGCTCCCGAACATCAACAGACTATCTCAGTACACCTTAATCAAGCAGCCTGCATTCGGATTCATCTACAGAAGTGTTCACAACTACAACTGTTTCATGGCATTTGATGAAATTCACAAATTTTGTGATGAAACATTGAAGTTCGTCAGAGATGGAATGAAAAGCCGTCTCAACGACAAAGAACTCTACAATACCAAAAGATGGACTACCGATGAAGCCAGACAAGCTCGTAGGTTCGTTGCAAGGATTGAGAATAGACTAAATAAATGTGATCAGATGAGGAGATTGGAAAGCTATGTGGGAGGGAGACTGGGACTCCCAGTGCTGACATTTCAGAGACCGAAATGAATATTGGTAGTGGTTGTAAGTACTTGAATTGATTTGTCATGATTTATATTAACAATAGCTTGTGCACACATTACAGTGTACAACCTGTTCTTTTAAAGAAAGGACCCTGAGGTACGCATCAGTGCCTCAATCCTAATATAAGGAGCGAAGGCTTCTTACTTTTGAGTAGAATTAATCAAATTTTCTATGTTTTTCATAATTCTGCTCAAAAGGACAAGTATTTCACCTCAATAAGTCTCAACACTTGTTGAGGGGGAGCACTTGTTAAAAACTCTTCTTAAATGGAAAAGTTCTTGGTGAATCTCCCCATAAGACTCAAAAAGCATATTTTAATCAAAAGTTCATTAAAAACAATATTTTATATGCTATTTTTGAGGAGGAGAAAAGACAAAGTGATTAAAATATCAATGTTTAAGAATGCTTTAATGTTGAATCTCGTGCGAGCTCGACTCAGAATTGACCCAGGAATTGACGAAACAAGAAGCTAGTAATCGAAAAGACTTATCCTCGACGGGTAATGACATCAAGTTAGTTATTAGAGCTAGTTGTCACCTAAAAGCTGACAATGGAACTCTCTAACTAGCCGCGTAAGAGTGTCTCGAAAAGGATTTGTCAAAGTAGATATGTACCGTTTCGAGAAAATTTCTGTGGACTCGACCAGGCCGGGTAATAACTTCAAGCTAGTCTAACTAGTGATGTAAGCGTGTCTCGAATTAGTATTGTTCACTGAAAGTGGATCAATTCAAAAAGTGCTTACTCCTCCCGCATGTGCAAATTTATTAAATAATCATGAGCACATGTGAAGGGGGAGTCCTTCAAAAGTAAACAAAAACTCTCAAAGTGTTAACAAAACTTGTCTTATAATATTAAACACTTTGAGAAATTTTCAATAAATGGTTTTATGGCAATTATAAGATAGTCATGGAGTTATAAGGTGACTAAGGTTAGGGAAAACCGTCCTATGATCCGCCAGAGCCGGAGGGATCTACCCAAGGACATCACCAATAGTTAGTATTAGAAGTCCTTAGGTACGATATGAAAAAACGAAAATAAGAATGAAAGGAGAAAGAAGGGGTTGAAGAATTAAAAAGAAAAGTAAAGGAAAGGGTGAAAAGAAATAGCCCTCCATATGTTCAATCTTAGGGCAGACACCGGGTTCAATTCATATGCTACTGGTTGTTGCTAAGGTGACACCGGTATTGAAGACAAAGACGTCATGGACCTAGTGACTCAATGCACTAAACCTTCTTAACTACTCAAGTTCTCTTAAAAGAACTTGTTTCATTCTCACGGGGAACCCTGCATAATCTATCGACCGCTCATTACGAGCCATGTCGATATTGTAACAGGAGACACCTCCCCAGTCTCCGACGACTAAATGTGCACTTATTGAGTCTAGAGCCACGAGATACATCAAAGATCTCTTAGGAACCCTTAATATTTCTACAACTGGTGTTCTACATCAATGGACACCAGCTGTAAATTATCGAGTCCTTCGCAGATCCTTGCAATCTGCCGGGAACGTTTATGAGAGGATTTACTTATGTATTTCTCAATGATTGAACGGAAACTCCTGCCAGGGTCAACATCAAATAGCCCTGACAGCAGGTCACTTCGGTAACTCCTTGTAGGTTACGCTTAGTGTTCGCGGTGGTTCCAAAACGGTCTACAGTCGTGGAGTGATCCCCAGCGACTCACCCATTCGTTGATCTACTTAGTAGGTCTTGTAAGCTCTCTCGGGAGTATCCGAAATGGGAACGGCCTTGGTAAGGATTAGAAGGAGTCTTCACACTATGCTGTTGACGTTCTCTAATTCCTTACATAAGTACCGGTTGTTTATTGCTAACTGTTTACCTGCAGGCACAAATCACCTCCATGATGATAGATTCTAGCATGCTCATACATACATCTTGAAGTCAAAGAAAGCTCCCCCAAAGATCTGAGCAACACAAAGTTCATCAAAAGATTCTACGCCAAACAAATGAATCTAAAAGGTAAAAAGACAAAGATCAAAGTAAAAGAAAGGGAACTACGTGTGTACGAAAGTCAAAGTCCAAAGATGTATGAGCATGTTGGAAAGACGGACAACCACCAAAGACGCCAAAGTGACATAAGGCAGATGACGACATAATCACAACATCATCACCAAAGAACTGAGATTAAAGAACAAAGGACATTCATCTTACACCATTTTTGAAGACGTCAGAAGTATCACAAGTCTAAAGTCAAAGACATGGAAGAAGACGTCCAGCAACCGTGATGACCGACCCTTTGGGGGAGATTGTTGGGAACACACTTTTATATTTATTCAAGTATCGGTCATTACATTTTGTAATAGGTTGCTTAAGTATTATTTATTTTATGTTTTTGTTAAATGGGCAACATGTAATGGCCCAAAAGGCTTAGTAAGCCCACGAATTCACATGGAAGATTCTAGGGGTGTTGCCCTCATGTATGTTACATTTATATTTGGTTGGTTATTTGATTATCTTAGAAAAACTCTTGCACTTTTACCTTTCATATATCATATAATCATCCAATCCGTATATCTATCTCATTCTTACTTGTGTGATCATAATATGGTGACCTAACACCTATGAATCATTTTTAACAAAACATAAACTTCCTCAAACTATGTTACAATAAAAGTTGTACATATTTTGCACCTGTAGAGCAACTTCGGTAGCTGTTCGAAACCTGGAAGTACTAGTCCAGCACAATCCTAGTTATTGTCTGTAAAAAAGAAGCCAATTTTCATTTCACATAAAACATGCATAAGATAAACCTTCAAACATAATTTTTATAATTATCTGTGTGCAACAATAAGGACCTTTTTCTGACACACGAAGTAAAATCATAAAATACTAGCTAGATACCGCCGATAGTCCTTTTACAGTGGCCAAAACTCGAGGCCACATACAATGAGGCCAGATAAAGGTCCTTCAAGACTTGCAAATCTCATATTAATCTGAAAAGAATCATTCTCAAGGTCATGAGTTGAGTTAAATTTCAACAGTTGAATCTCCATCCATCCATCTTCCCTTTGTTTTGGAACCCGAGTAAAATCATTTATATTCAATGGGGTTGGGGTAATAAAATAGAAAAATTCGGCCTTGTTATTTTCTTGGTGGATTAAATCGCGTACTTTCACCGGACAATGCAGCCCATGGCAATTTTTTGAAATCTTGAACACAACGTAACAAATGTACTCTGTATCCGGTGATAACATTTGACTTTCAATTGTGCATTTGATATGAAATACTTGTTGTGGTAAAAGCTCGAACACCTTCCGAAATCTGCATGCGACATATATAATATGGTTACATACATCTTAAAAAAAGTCATTTGGACACACAGAATACCAAATCCATATGGTTAAGCTTTTCAACCATCTATTCACAAAATCTATAATAATTTATTTGTTAATGTATATTTAGGTTAGCTTTAGTTGTTAATTAACATGGTTTTAAAGTTTGTTCAGAAAATCAAACCTGCTGTTAGTTGATCTTCTTGAACTATAAAGATTCACGTCAGAAAAGTTGAATAAAGTTGCTTTTGCAGAAAGCATGAGAAGTTTCTTCTCGTTTACATTGCCCAACCAGATGATGTCCTCAGAGTTTGTGGACTTCTTAAATAAATTTTTAAACTTAGTTGGAAAATGTTGCGGTTGATCCACGCTGAAGTTTGATTTCAAGACTTGCGGGACTTCCTCCATCTTTCCAATGTCTTCAAGTTTCACCTATATAGAAATCATGTTATACCCATATTTGACCTTTTTTTTTTAAACCCAAATGAAAGTTCCCAAAAACAAATTGGGCCTACACCTTCGAAGTTACAGTGATTGCGCCCGTGAGTTGGACAAACCATAAGGACGGTTTTTTCAATTTACTCTATAATGTAAACAATAATTTAGAACACAACAAAGGAATGTATTTAAATTTACCTTCTCAATGGCTGGAAATTCAATGCCTTCAACAAAAATTGCACCATCTCTATACTGGTAGGTTGGAAAGCTCTCTAGTAGAAACTCAAACATGACATCCTCTTTCTCGTTCGAGTATCGGTCCAACTCAATCATCATCCACTCTTTGTCTCTCCATGTTGCAAAATATGCATGTTGACTTTCGTTCCCATTTTTATACTTAAGGTTAACATACATAGGTTTACTTGAAAATTTCGGTGAGTCAAAAAATTTGAAGACTAAAAAGGCCCCGTAACCAACTTTAGGAGATGAAAATTGAGGTTTTGTCTTGATTTTGATGTTCAAGTTGGAAATATCTAACATCTCCACTGATGTCTCAAACCTGCACGTATTATTATGCTTTCAATCATCATAGCTTTTATTTCCTAAATATACACTACTATTTTTGGATTTACAATTATTTTCGACACAAAAATTGACATAAATTCAATGTTCTAAGACAAGAGTCACATTTTAATATTAAGATTTATTGTGTCAATACTAATATAAATGATTATGGCCGTGAGAACATAATCATTATCATTGTGAGAACAAAGGACAAGAAAATTAGAACCTGAGACACGTTATATTCAAATTCTACCATCTTCGTATATGTACCTAATGGACGCAGAATTTGAGTTGGCCCACTCAAGTTATAACCCATTAATTAGTGTTATTATATGGGGAGAGTTGCCAAGAAAGGAAACAAAAATACCAAATTTGCCAATGTGTATCGACTAATTTCTTGCTAATCAAAAACCTATGATAATCCAACTCAAAACAAAAAGACTCTTTTGTGAAAACTGAACATCTACTCCTCTCCTTTTGATGTGCAAAAAAGTACCTTCCAAGAATTTTACCAATTCTATCAATCTTATTAACTTAATTTTTTCTCCATATGTTAATGTACTTACATATGATCATCAAACAACAAACGTTGAGGATGAGGAGGAACCAATACATGGAGATATCAAGCAAACTAGTATATGAAAAATGACTTGGTTGTATTTACCAAGCGATAATCGGCTTCCCAACCCAAACGAACAAACTTGTGTTAAATTGACCCGACCGGAACCAATACACCCCTTAGCCCTTTATTTTATTTCCCTCAAGTAAATAAATGAACCACATTAGCATTACTCTTGAATTTACCACTTCATAAAAATACATAGGTATGCTGTAGTAATAATTAATGCTGGATATGATATCACTTATCAAAAATGGTTGAAAGAAAGAGAGACTAACCTTGATTCTAGAAGAGATTTCCACTTATGTGGAGAACTGTCTGTGTATGAAAATGTTGTCGCCGATACCATTTCATTTCTTTCTCCATTACTGCCGCGTGATAGCCACTATGACACAAAATACCAAAATAATAATAATAATAATAATAATAATAATAAAAAAAAAAAAAAAAAAAAAAAGAATTAGACTCGAATTTGATAATGCTTTAAATTCAAGTGTATGTTGAACTATTCCCCAAAAGATATAAGATAGATAGAACACACGAAACACAAAACAACTAAGATACGAGAATGAACTCATTACCACTTTATCCTGGTTAAGGAGGATTCCCTTAGAAAAATTGCTGCAAAGTTCCTCTTTCTTTAATGTAGAATAGATTTTTGGGCACTTTGACATCTGGATTATATCTTTATAGTTTGTGGGCCATTTGGACACCCATCGATCATAATCCTCCTGTATATTTATTTTAGAAAAACAATTAACTCATGTTCAAATAAGTTACTTTTTAACACACTCTATTATAACTATACAATTACCCGTACATAAAGGCGATCGTGTAAAGTAACGTTAATTTGTGTGTGTAATTTTATATATATATATATATATATATATATATATATATATATATATATATATATATATATATATATATATATATATATAGGTGTGGAATAATTGAGAGTAGAGAAAATGTTGTTTAAATTGTAATTAAGTATTTAAATATTTAGTAGATTGCGTTACCTTTTACATGTTAGGTATTTTAGTCTAACAATATTAATAATTTTTTGAGTTTTTTAAGTTCTAAACAAATGTGTTTTATTTATAAGTAGTATATATATATATATAAAGGGAGACTTGATTGCGAGAACCAACTTATCTACAAGAACTGAGAGAACCACCAAAAATATACATGCACGCTTTTGAAAATAAAATAAAAATACATGCAAATCATCAATAATCGTAAGTATCCACCTATTTTCTTCAATATCATCATGAGCTCATCCTCTTTTTTCACAAAAACCTTACACACTGCAGCAATATTGTCGTTGCACGCCTTATAAGAGCATACATGCACACATTCAAATAAAAATTTTGTATTTCCAATTTCTTATCAAATTCTTTAGAACAACTATGTATTTTTAAAAACATATATGTTGTTTTTAGAACATATGTGCAAAAATACAATTAATGAAGGCGTGCATATATGTTTTTGGTGGTTCTCTCAATTCTCGCAAATAAGATGGTTCTCGCAAGAAAGTCTCACTATATATATATATATATATATATATATATATATATATATATATATATATATATATATATATATATATATATATATAGTATTGATGTATTAGGAGAAGCTAGTGACGTCTTTTTAATTCAATGGCAAATTAATTAAAGTAGCTTATAAATACACAAAGCTCAATATACTTATTTCTCAAATGGTAAAACAGATTACTTCCCAACTAATCAACGTGAGTTCGAATCTGATCGAGTCCAGAGAAATTTAATTTTACTTATTTCTCAATTTTAAGTTATTTAATATAAGAAAAATTCAAGCAATTAACAAATATGCAGTGCTATACCAAGTGACATAACATGTTCACTCTCATATAAATTGCCTGGTTTCTAATCAGGCCAGGTGTAAGAAGGATTATTTTTTATTTTTATTTACTTTTTATTTTTTTATTTTTTCAATTAATCTCAATCGCTAATTGTTCTATATACACTTTTGTATCAACTAATCTCTAATATATATTAAGATAAAACTCATTTGTTTAAAAAAATCTCAAAATTAGAATTGTAAAATTGCTAGTCTATCTTTACATGTTATTCCTTCAATTATTATACTTTAGAATAATATAATGTCCTTCCATTAAGTTAAAAAGTTTGCCTAATAAACAATATTCAACCATTTCATACACTATATACTTAACTAAAACTTCGCAACTATAATTATTTTTCGTTTTAAATTTCGGATCTTTACACGAAACTGGACATCTAAGCCATGGGTTGGAAGTTCTAGGCCAGTTAGGCCCAAAGCACAGGCCTAAAACTTCATTTTCATTTGTGTAAGCTAAATGAATAGAGAAATGATCGATTGAACTCATGACAAATTGTATGCTTAAATCTGGGTGGCATTATCTTAATGTTCTATATTAAAGTGGGTTCTCTTTGTTACATTGGATGAAATAGTAATACCCAAATTTAGGCATGAGTTTACTCACTAATCAAATACTAAAGTGGGTCTCTCTCTGTTACAATCAATAAAATATTATTGCTTTTTAAATTTATTTAAAACCAGCTTATATTTATAAAACAACTTACACAAATTCCGAAGCTTTATTTCATTATATGCGTAACAAATTCCGAAGCTTTATTTCTTTTCTAATTTCTATTCTAATTCATTTTCTAGAATTAAACCTTAATAGCATCCTTAGAATAGTTTACATTTCAGCAAAGTTTATTAATAGATGGTTTTATATATGTCTTGAACGAGTATCGTAAAGTACCGCAGTTCGGTGCAGTTGTATGAAACTTCCATTTCTCGTCCCTTAAGTTATAAAACATAAAAGATTTCGCAAAAAAATTAATTTGTATATTCATCACATGATACACCAAATTTAAAATCTAAAAAGTCACAATTTTTGCTTTTATATGGTACATAAGCTTAGTCAGATAAAGATTATATTGCAACAAATTTAAGCAATAACAAAAAAACAATAAAGAAACAAAGATAACAAAAATATAGTAATACGTTTACAACTACACTAAAATGACACTTGATGAAATCACGTTTATACATATTTTATTATAAGAAATATCATCATTTTAGTTTAAGTGAATAACAAATTTAAGGTTTTAATTGAAAATATTAGGTCAAATTGTTATTTTATTTTTAAGGTACATTCGAGAATTCATGGAGCATAAGAGCGGGATTTGAGAAGCAATGCGAGGATTGTTGAAGCCCGAATCCTGAGCCAATCTTATAAGAAAAATTTGGCCCAACAAAAGAAAAGGATAAAAACATTTCAATCTCATTCTTTAGCCTCAAAACTGGCTTGGCCAGTGGAAGAAGGGAAGTTTTGTGAGGGTGGATGTTTAGGTTCAAACCTTGTGGGTGACAAATATTTTTATTATTTCCGTTGTTTAGTGGTTGAGTACCGGCTTTGCGTAAGAGGGGTCTGAAGTTCGAGTCCCTGCAAAGCCATAATTTTTGCAATTTTATCCCACAGTCGCCACATGTCGTCCAGGAATGGCCAACCGCCAAACACGTCATTAGAAATGTCCGAAGATTATAATTTTGTGTGCGATCCGCCTGCAACTGCAACTGCTCTATTTCCCAACGTTCCTTGTAGTCCGATTTTGTATTTATAATGAGTAGCTTTTTGATAAATCATTTTTTTTTCAATTTTGGTATTCAGAATTTATATTAAAATGAAAAAATTTAATATACTTTTGTATAAACACAAACACTTTGGTGTGTGAAATGTGTGTTTAAGTTTGAAGTTTTATCAAGTTAATGTTTTAGCTGAATTAATTTAGTCATTAGCTTAATAGTTGATTGTCTTTGGTTTATTCTTATAAGGGATAATTACCTAGAAATGTATCCAATTTGTCATTTTTCTAATTGTATGCAGTCTACTTTATTTTTTGCTATTATATACCCAAAAAATTTTAATTTCGACATTTGTGTGTATTTTTGCTCATGTAAAATGAACATTTTAGATTTATATTTTGTATCCACTCTATTGACATACAGTAGAGGGTAAAAATTGTCATTTTATATGAACAAAATACATGCAAAAGTCGAAATCAAAAGTTTATGGTGTATAATAGCAAAATAAAGAAGGCTACACACAATTAAAAAAAAAATGACAAGTTAGATATATTTTCAGATAATTATTCGCTAGTCTTCTAAACTCATAAACTTTGCATCTTTGTATTAAAAGAATTATTTTTATTATGTTAATTATTTAAACTTTTTGCATATTTAGCTTGAAGTAGTTTTTAAAATCATTTCTTTTGTGTCATTATTTTATAAAATTAGTATTTTTAACATTCAAAAATATGCAAGAACCACAAAATGTATAGGTTAGATATTGACGATTAAAGGGTGATTATGGAGCAATCAAGAGATGATTATGTAGAGTTCGTATTGTCCATGCTCGTCATTTTGGTGACTTCTAATACTTTTTCATTTATCTCTTTTATTGTTTAGCATGATTAGTTTAATATTTATTTTTAGTATTATGCATGATTAGTTTATTTAGTTTATATGCATGATTAGTTCATTTATCTCTTTTAGTGTTAGTATTATGAAAGATATGAAAAAAATATATATCAAATTAACACCGAATGCCTAAGGTTTAAATTTATAACACCATAAAAGAGTATAACAAATAATTTTTAGTGTGTAAATATGAATCAAATATTTGTTATTGGGTAACAATGTAAATCATAAAAGTTTTAAGGATGAAAGTGTAATATCAAACTGCACGTATAAAGAAATTAAGCAAGAATATCAAAAACACCCAATGTAAGAGTATGAATAAAATAATTCGTCAACAATGTAAATCATAAAACTTTTATGGGTTAAAGTGTAAAATTGATTGTTTAAAAAAAATGGCAAAATATTTAACATGAGTGAGTAAGGAGACTTGAAATTGGGTCTCTTGATTTAGTAAAATTAGACATAACCATTCGGGTAACTTCACTTTGTGCTGAACTAATGTATGTTTTAAAACATTGACATGAAAAAAGTCGAATATATAGTCTTCATGAATAATAGACTTAAGTTAGTCTTGTACATATTGATAAAACCCAAAACCGAACCCGTTCGGTTTTTGGCGGTTTGGTTTTTCGGTTTATTATCGGTTTCGCTTCGGTTTTTTGATTACTTCAGTTTTTAACCATTTATATTTGGACGTGGTCAATTTATACCAACAAACATGTTTTACGTAGAAAATTTGTTAGATAAGACACACACACATGCAAGTGAACATACACATAGTAAACCTTAAGATAATAAAACTGGTTCACCTACAAAATGAATATAAATTTATTAATTTGATTTATTTAGTTATTTATTTATATTATATTAATTATATATTATTTTATAATAAAACTGGTTCGGTTTGTTTTTTATGGTTCGGTTTTTGGACGAAACCGAAACTGGACTGAATTTTCTGTTTTCCTAAAAAATAATAACCAAACCATCGGTTTTTTATTTTGGTTATATTTTTTTTCAATTTTTGGGTTTGGTTTCGGTTTTTTTGGTTTTTCTGCTCACCCCTATTGAATTTACTAAAAAAAAAATATGAATTTTTTTTTACAGGAAATTACAGGTAAGAAGTAGTAAAATTGCTCACCCCTATTGAATTTACTAGAAAAAAAAAAATATGAATTTCTTTACAAGAAATTACAGGTAAGAAGTAGTAAAATTGCTGGAAAAAAATTATCTTCACAGTTTAAATGAACTATGAAGTTACGTTTGACTCAAAATTCTGAAAAAATTTGAGGTAAAATCGTTGAATTAGTTATTTGAAATAAAATCTTGATATCACAAAATTTACACGTAATAATATAGATATATATGAATAATAAGGTTTCGAAGTTTTCTGAAATTAAAGAAACTTACTTTGAATTCCAGTGCTCGCTTGAGTTGTATCACAACTTCACCTGCTTTTGGCCGTCTTTCGTTCTTGTGATGTAAGCACTGATACGCAATCCTTGCAAATGTTGCAAATGATTGTGGATCAACTTGTTCCTTTATACCCTCAAACACTAACTGATCAAGTTTTCCTACTTGATAGCGATTTTTAGCCAAAAAGGGCAAAAATAGAAACTCATCATCTAGTTTTATAGATGATCGTTTCCCGCACAATATGTCAAATAAAACAGCACCCAATGAAAATATATCGGATTCTTTAGTTAAGAAGTGTGTTTTCGAATATAGTTGATCACTATATCCGATTGTTCCTGCTGCATCGTCGATGACATGTTCTATATCCTGATTTATTGGACATACCCAAGAATGCCCAAAACCTGCAATTTTTGCTTTCCAGTCTTCAAATAGTAGAATGTTGCTACTTTTGATGTCCCTATGTATCACCACTTCTTGATTTACATCAGTTGCATGTAGAAAATTCAACCCGCTTGCAATATCAATACAGATTTTAAGCCGCATCACCCAGGTAAGACTAGCGTCGCTCAAGTACCCGTCAAGTCTTCCTCTAAATGCAAACTCATGTAAAATGATTTTTTCAATCTCATCATCACAATAGCCTACAAGACCAATGACATTCTCATGTTTATACTTCAAATGGATATCTAGCTCTCTAAAAAATCCAGTTTCTCCGGGACCAAAGAACCTCCTATCCAACCGCTTTGCAGCAAATCTAGTTTCTCCATTAGCATGAGAAGCTACTCCTTTGTAGACATTCCCAAAACCTCCTCTTCCAAGTATATTGTCACCACTAAAGTTTTGTGTGGCTGATTTAATGTCTTCAAGTGACATTTTGAAGTTTTCCTTCTGGCTTTTTTCCTATGAATCATTGGACAGTTGATCAATTTGATATGTAAAAACGAGAATAGAAATGGATTACTATCTAAAATTCTTTTAAATTGTTATTTTGATTTTTTTAGTTTCAGTGTCTCTTAGGTTTTAAACTTGCTACAACTCCTATAGAAGTAAAGAGTTGAGATCCATGAAGAACCCACACATGCCATAGAACCTATCAACCAATCATAGCTACCCATTTATATTTTCCACCTTTTTTTTCAAAACAACATATCTTGCAAACGGTAAATCTTCAAGCTACAAAAAAAATACCATCGCGACGAGAATTAAATGATCTTTCTATAGATATGCATTGTTATATACTTTCGACGAACTTTTTTTTCGCCCAGAAAGAATCATATATGATTCGTTAAAATCATATATGATTCGTAAAAAATCATATATGATTCGTAAAAAATCATATATGATTCAATTCTTCGAATCATATATGATTCTTACGAATCATATATGATTTTTCTGGGCGAAAAAAAAGTTCGTCGAAAGTATATAACAATGCATGTCTATAGAAAGATAATTTAATTCTCGTCGCGATGGTATTTTTTTTGTAGCTTGACGATTTACGGTTTGCTAAATATTTAAGTTTTAAAAAAAGGGTGGAAGTTTATTTTTTTATTTTAATAAAAAAAATGAGTGGCTAAGATTGTTTGATGGGTTCTATGGTAAAAGTTAGATCTATAAAGAACTTTTGGCTAGAAGTAAATACTGCTTAGTTATAAATAACTGACAAAGGCAAATGGGTCAAGTTATAAAACAGAATATCAATAAATTAGTGGGTAAAATAATATATCTGACTTTAAATAAACCTTACACTTTCCGAGTCAACATATGTATTCTCCTCTGCAATATTACTTGAAAGAAGATTTATGAGTTCTAAGGTATTTAAAAGTTTCTTCTAGTTTCTTTCGGTATTTATATCCTTAAAACTCAAATGTTTAGCTTATTATGTTTTGTTGAAGTTGATTGGGCAAAATGTCTTATTTTTAGCAAATGAGAAGATAAGTTAGTGCATGCTTCTTTATAATGTGATAATAAGCCTGCAATTCAATTTGCATATTAACATGTTTCAAAGAATTGTCTGATTTACTAATTCTTCGACTAAGATGAAAGACTTCGGATTCATATAATTAAAGTGAATAAATGAAGGTTTGTGATAGATGATTTTATGTGATTGTTTCTGAGTGAGAATCATTCAACAATCAAAAAGCGTTTATATTCGGTTTATGCAGTTTCGCATTGACAAAAAGGCTAACTTACGAGAAAGTGAATGCATCAAGTGTCACATATTACCATGGGATAAGAATATGACTTACCTGTGCTTGTAATGCTTTTTTTAGTTTATGGATGACGTCGTCTATTGTTGGACGTTGGGCTTGAGTTTCTACCAGACATCGATATGCAATTTCTGAAAATATGTCCAAAGAATCTTTGTCGGGTCCTTTGCTTAGAGCAAAGACATGTCCGCCAGCTTCTTCTTTTATCTTGTGATCAATAATTTTGACTAGTGTTCCATTTTCAAAATGATGTCGTGCAATGGGTGCAATCCCCTTCTTATTGACCTTGGTGTAAATACGATCGTAGGCCAACCTCCCGGTTAAGATCTCGAATAACACTACTCCAAAAGAGTAAATGTCCGATTTCTTATTTAATCTACCATACTTCTTATATTCTGGATCCAAATACACATTTGTACCTGCAATCGTGTCGGTATTGAGAGTGCTGGCCTCTTGATCTGCTGGGTGGATTTTGGAGAGCCCAAAATCAGCAATCTTTGCCTCCCAATTATCACCCAATAGAATATTCGCGCTCTTGATGTCACGATGTATTATCTTTTGTTTGTCCTCATCCGTGTTGGTGTGAATGTATTTCAAGCCATGTGCTATATTAAGACTTATTTGTATACGTTGCACCCATGTAAGATTAGTCATTTTATCATCACTTTCCATATAACTTTCCAGACTTCCTCTAGAAGCAAGCTCGTATATAAGGATCATGTGACCAGGACCTTCATCGCAAAAACCAAGAAGAGAGATTATATTGTCATGTTTACAACTATTTAAAGTTTCAATCTCTGTAATGAACCCTTGCTTTCCTTCTGGATTGAAAATGTGTTTTATGGCTACCGTGCTTCGTCTCTTGGGAATATCACACTTACTCACCCCTTCTATCGAAGACCAATTACTGCTATCAAAATGTTCGAGTTGTGCCTTGTATACCTTACCATATCCGCCTGATCCAATGCAATATTTTTCGGCAAAATTCTCGGTAGCCAACTCTATATCTTTAAATCCAATCTTCAAGTGTTCCAAACTCTTTTCCTGCAACGTCGTGGAGTTATGCAACCGAATGAAATTATAAAAAATTGTTTCTACAACCTAATGAAATTCATAGAATATGAAAACATTAAAAGCCTCAATCGATTTATTTCAGGTTAATTACTACTGTACATTCATGCGGGAACGGATAATCTTAATTTAATATGATCATCATTATAAAAAAAATATAATATAACGTAATAATAATGCATTTAATTAATAAATAAGAAATTACGAAACTGTATTATAAAAATTGCCAAGTATTAAAAATCTTGCAATTCTTCCAAAAATAAGAATTATTTCAATATTGGGTTGATTTTACTCGTATTTCAAAATTCTAGATTAAATAAAGATGGTAATATTTCACGATGTTTCATCCACATCAAGACCATTCGATTGAAAATATATCACTTTTTACCATTTCATGCATCCAGTTTTTACCTAAAAAACATGAATTTTGATATTTGTAACCCTAAGTGCTAGTTTAATACTTAAAAACATGTAATGATAGGTGGTACATTTAGTTGGTTAGAAGAAGTTAAACTCATGGATGAACAATTATGAAGATACAAACATTAATGTTTAGCATTTTTCAAAAAACATATACATGACCTTCAAAACTTCTTTCTTGTATAAATTGTATATCAAATGACTAGATAATAGCCAATTGATAGTACTGGACCCGGTGTTTCAAAATTAATAAAAAATTCTTTCTATTTTATTTGTTATCTTTTAACGATAAATTATCCACACGCCTAAACCACCAAGTACCAATTATCTCACACAAGCTTAAAAATATATCGGACAAGGCTTCAAATCACAAAGTTGATAGGTCACTCGCATACCGCTAAACCACAAAGCTTTTAACTTTTTGACTTCTTATTTTATCCCATTTCATCTAAACAACCACTTTTTATTCTATCTACCGATACTGAAAATTAAATCAAACACACCTAATATACTTATCTCAGTTTTTAGCATAAGTTTCGAAAGTGCATTGTTATTATTTAAAAAAATGAAAATAGGAAAGGATTATTTATGCAAAACAAATACTGTAAGATAAACAAAATTTGTAACTTTAACGAAAGATTAATGAAATTCATAGTTTTAGATTAAAAAAATGGACTATTTAATTTATGTAATTTACTCAACAAGTGATTACCTTCTGATGAGTAGATGTTGTATCGGCTGCAACTATTGAGGGTTCATTTAACTGCAATAACGAGTGAAAAGTAAATAAATCAAAACTTTAAACAGTAATTATGTTGACAGGATGATGAAAGTAAAACAAGGTCTTACCGCATTTTCACGTTCAAATTGAAGCTCCAAGGCTTTCTCAAGTCTCAGGACAATCTTATCAATGCTTGGACGTTCCCGTTGTTCTTCATTCAAGCAATCATGCGCTGTTTCCACGAAAAGTTTGAGTGACTGCGAATCCATTTGCTTCCATAGTAATGGATCAATTATATCATTTAGTATTTTCTCTCTATGATGGAAAAGGACAACTGGAACTAGATACTTATTATCTTGGTTGTCAATTATTGATTCTCTACCACACAGTAGTTCAAACAATACTATCCCAAACGAGTACATATCAGACGTGTAGCTCACACTGTTAGTCTCAATATATGTTGGGTCTCCATACCCATTCGCATAATCAACTGTATCAGTATGGAGATAACTGTACCTTTCAGAAGCTTTAATCTTCTTGGAACGTTCAAAATCAGATAACTTTGGTTCCCAGTCATCATTTAATAGAATTGTGGCACTGTTAATGTTCCGATGTATTACGCTAAAGTTACGTGGCTTGTCATAATAAATATAACTCAACGCTTGCGCAATACCGACAGATATCTTCAACCTTTGCACCCATGTCAACAACATCGGGTCACTTAGATATTGAGTGAGACTTCCCTTGGCCATCTCATCCCTGTAAATGATGATTTTCTCATCATTTTCATTACTAAACCCAACAAGAGATACCACATTTTTATGCTTGAGACAAGAAAGCATGGAAATCTCCGTCCACAACATCTGTTGTAACCTCCGAGCAGTGATTTCAATCAACTCACCGGACCACAAGAGCTCTCCCTTGTATTCCTTAAAAAATTCAGTTGTGCAGATGACATTTTTTTGAGCAAAGTTGTTGGTGGCAGATAGGATACTTTCAAGCGGGACTCTGAGGTGAGCAAATTTTTTCTGTTAATCAAGTAAAAAATGTGAGTGAGAAAAAGGGAGTATATTCTAAGACATTGTATGTTTAATTCTGCATATATCTTGTAATTTATAGTTATTTGACTGAGGATAGTAATTAAAATAACATCCTATGATATGCTCATCCCATTTAACTGTATATACTTAATTTATCGTCATCTCATAAAGTCAAGAGCTTGTATAAGTTCAATCTCTATGGAACTCATTTATGAATGATTTTTTCCTTTACCATCTTATCTTGTAGCGAAATATCGAAATCTGTTGAGTTTGAGTAATCTTTCTATAGACTTTTTTGAAATCAAATGATTATGCTATTGCCGCATTCATTCCAGTTCTTATATATTACTCATTCTTGTTTCAGGCACAAAATGATTTTTCAAAAGCGTATGTAAAGGGACCCATGATACCAAGTACCAATTGAAGGACTATATATGGAAAGCCTTGAAAAGTGGCAAGGTAATGTTTCAAAGCAGTTCAATAATCCCAAAAAGTCAACTGATAACCGCTTATATATGGGGATTGATTTGCACACCAATTTTTTTGATAAAAACATTATTTTGTACAAGTTGTATAGCACACCGTACAATACTGCAATGCACAGAGTGTGGTGAAATAATAAAAAAAAGTTGGTGTACGAATCAACACCCTATATAATACACTAAAACACTACAACATTGACCACAATCGGAGGGAACTTTTTTATGCTTTTAGCGGGGACATGTTCTCGGCAATGACTTTCAGCGGGGACATGTCCCCGTCGAAAAGTCCCTGCTAAACGCCCGCCGCTGATACCTTTAGCGGGGACAAATGCATCCTTTTTGCGGGGACATGTTGGTCCCACAGCCTTTGAGCTGGTCAAACTAAGTCCAGCGTGGCACTACTTTTCGGCGGGGACATGTCCCCGCCAAAAATGTTATTCACTGTTAAGATTATCTTAATTAAATACTGATTATCTTAATTAATCAACCTTTTAGCGGCTAAAAGTGTTATCCAATGTTCAGATGAACTCTTTTGGGGGGACGTGCCCCCGCTAAAAAGTTTATCCACTGTTGAGATCAGTGTTCTAAAAGGCGCATCAAGGCGTCGCCAAGGCGCGAGGCGTGGCCACGCCGCCACGAAATGGACCATGGCGGCTGCTCTAGGTGTGGCGTGAGAAAAGGCGAGAAAAGACGCGAAAAGGCGCGCCTTTTGGTAAGGCATGGCGAGCCTTTTTGAACCATTTTTTTTATTTTTTATTTTTTTCTTTTATTTTATTTTTTATTTTTAAATAACTATTTTGAACCAGTATTTGGAATTTGGACTATTTCGTATTTGGGCCTGGTAAATATATAATGAATATTAGTCTAAATGTCTAATATAGTAGTGTAAATGTATATGAAATATGATACTATAACATAAATGATAAATATATAAATATTTTTTTGCCGCCTTAGTCACGCCTTAAAGAACGCCATGGCTCGTAAGGCGTGAGGCGTGGCCATGCCGCCACGGCACGCCTCACACCATTTATAACCTTGATTGAGATCAACTCTTTTGCCAGGGACGTGTCCCCGCCAAAAACATAAAACATATAAAGAATAAACGATGAAATTAGAAGGTTGTCAGCCATTTGAGCCGTAGCATTGTTTCAACTTTCAAAGCAGATCAACAATCCCAAAAGGTTGTTACCCTTTGCTTGCATACAATGTTGATAAGGAAGGCTAAGATAACCAAGGTCAAAAGTATTATTATCGGTAATATTGAGAAGATAGTTGTTTCGTTTTTGTGATGTTTTGTTTATTGGCCATCATTTAGCTACCTTTTCGTCTTTTTAACATGTCGGTTTTTGTTGTTTCATGGTGCTTATGGGATATTAATGTTGCTTATATTGGCTGCGGTTACTAGGTATGTTGTGTTTAATCTCTTACATTAACTTCAGTGTATGTTAGGCTGGGTTGACTTAAAAAAATTTCAAGAAAAAACTGATAGCTAAATATATTTCATAGCCATATTATACACTGTGGGTGACTATCAAGTCTTAACCAATGACCTAATTGACCTTTATTCTTATCAGTTATTTTATCACCACCTAGAGACAAACTATAACCTGGACAGACAAATTTACAAGTTAACGAGTCTTAATCAGTGACCTAAAATGGAAAATACTTGAAGATTAGAGTCGTACAAGTTTAAGTTTTGAGGTTAAAGACACAAACAAAAAGGGGATGGACAACACATATGTAGCTTACATGTAATTTTGAAGAAAATTAGTTTTGATCTACAGCTTGGACAAGCTACAGTGCAACCACACCGCCGACCCTACAACCACACCGCCACTACCATCTTAACCACCATCTCGTGCTCTCTCTTTTGGTGTACCTCACGCGCGACACAAAAACCCTAACCCCCTTATTTAAATCATCACCGCCACCTAAACACCACCACCACTAATACTATTTGGGTTTTCAAAGATTTTTTGATTTGGAGTTGTCAACAGGTAGGTAACCACGATTTTACACCACTTGTGCCTCGTTATGAGTTCAAATCCGTGGGTACACGGATTATTTTGTTGGGTTTCGAAATATATTGATGGGAAATGGTATTTTTATTAATAAGAGCGGGTTTGGTATCCGGGTTTGGTGGAATTCATGTGGAGGTCGAGTGAACCGTGAGCCGTAGCTCACGGCTTGATTTTGGTTCGAGCCGTAAGGCTTTCGTTGATGGGTCTTGATATCAGTAATATTGTTAGCGAGGGTTTGGTTTATTGGAGTTGGTTTTGGTTTGGATTTGATTGACACTTTTATGTTGTTGTTCTGGTGTGCCGTGACCCAAGAGGGTCTGTTTGGCAGTTTTGAGGGTGCTCGCATGAGCCTAAGCCGAGACCAAGATGGTCTTGGGGATGAGTCCCCATGACTCGTGGTGTAGCCGAGACCTAAGTGGGTCTCTCGGCACGGGTTTGACCCGGAACATATATATTATCTGGATGACTTTCTTCTTGTTGTTTTATGTTGTTATTGTTGTGTTTTACTTTGGCCACTGATGTTCTTTTTGTTGTTATTATTGTGATGGGTTGTTGTTGATATAGCTGTTATTGCAGCTAGTATTGTTGTTATTATTATTGATTTACACTGTTGTTGTTGCTTGTGACTGAATGGAGTGAAAAGGAGGCCGAGACTCTCGTGGTCTCGGTGTTGGTTTTGGATATTTATTTTTGTGAAGTTGTGTTGACGAAGTGTGATATCAGGAACTGATTGTGTGACGGTTATTAGATTGAGAAAGGTTCCGTAGTCGGACCCTATTGTTGTAGCTTGTGAAATGGGATGATTGACGGAAATGGACTTATTGTGATTGAGATTTGATTATATTACTTTGGACTTTTGGTTGTGCGAGTCGAAGTCACGTTGACTTTCTAGTCAACGGTTGATTTTGGCAAAACGCCTTAGCACTTGGATTTGGACAATGAGCCGAGAGTGATGACTCGGACATGTGACTCATCTTATATAACTCGACGATAAAAATAATCAAACTTAATAATAACAACTCGTAATAATTATATTAATAATATAAACATTTATATAAATATATACATGTGAAAGCGTATATATATTTATACAAGTGCGTATATTAAGAATAAATTGATCATGAGTTATAAAAATAATAACGTTAACGATATATATTGGACTATGTAAATAGTATAATAAATGTCGGAAACTTTATTATAACTAAACTAATAAAAATATAAATATAACATGGAATGTCTTAAAAAATAAAGCGAGCTTTTGGAAAATAAAACGAGAACTTGTGAGTTATACGAGATCGAGGTCACTTGAGTCCAAGTGGGCCATATCATGCATTTAATGACTTTTGTGCTTGTCACGGATATGTGACGTTAATATATTCATTTTCTATAATTAAGTAACTTATTTGATCGACGGATTAAATATGACCTACTTGGTTATATAAAAAGGGTATATTAATGGGTATTGTATCCTACGACACCCATAGGTTGTGGTATGTGTACAGGAATGACGAATTACTAAATATCTCGTGAGGTTTACCAAATTGACGAATTTGGTAAGTTTCACGATATATTTAGGGAATTTATTAAACTTAGATACTTACCATATAGTATTCTATGTGCTATGTGACTTAGGTTTTGGGTATGATTTTGGAATAATATATTGGGTAAATAAGTTGTGGGGATTAGCGAGTTGACGAACTTGATAAACATCGACGATTTATTTAATTAATGTATTGGGCTAATATTAGACCTGTAGATCGTTTTATTATTCTTTTTCGTTGTGGTTATCTTGGTTTGAGTTGTGTCCACCCTCCACCCGCATGGATACCAAACGTTAAACTAATACGAGAATAATACGAGAAATGTATTTTTGGAAAGTAAAAAGGAATACGTTCGGGATTGGGAATATTTGATTTTTGAGGAAATGATTCCGAGAAGAGTTTATATTGTTAGGAAGTTCCGAGTCCGTAGTTGTTGTCTTTTGAGTTGTGATACTTCTTGATTCTACCCTTTTCATTTTGCTGACATCTGGACTTGAGGTGAGTCATAGTCCCACTTTTACTTTTGAACTTTGTTTTCAATACTTGGGGTGAGAAACATGCAAATTGTTTTATGTGGACTATTATCGCTTTGTTTATTTAAAACTTGCTATGCTTATATAACTAGGTAGGTTATAGAGCGAGGCCTAGTCCAGAACTAGGTAAGCTATTGATCTGGTTATAGAGCGAGGCCTAGTCCAGAACTAGGTAAGCTATTGATTTAATTATAGAGCGAGACCTAGTCCAGAACTAGGTAAGCTATTGATTTGGTTGTTGAGCGAGGCCTAGTCCAGAACTAGGTAAGCTATTGATTTGATTGATTTTGGACTATAGTGTGCTCCTATAGGTTTGGTTTGGTTTGGTGATTTGAGGCCTAGTCTAGCTAGCAAGCGTTTTGCGTATATTTCCACTTGATTGAATTAAGAATCTAAACCTATGATCTCACCAGCGAAAGCTGACTTTTAGCGCGTTTTCTCAGGTAATTAAGTGATGGCTTTGGATGCTTGGTTCGGAAGGCTTGGCTTTGGCACCTGGTTTAAGGATCTATTTTCTCAAACTCTGATATGTATTTGTGGACCTACGTTTATTTCTTTTGGGCCTTACTCTGGATAAATTTGGGATGAATGTAAACTCTAAAAACACCGTTTGGGTTTTGTTTTACTTATGTTTACTTTATCTCGTTCCTTTATGACTTGTGATGTATACCAATCCACGTAGCACCCCGAAAGCTTGTTTAGTCTTCCGCTGTATCAAATTTTGGGGGTGTTACAACTTTTCTTTTTTTTCAATATTTTGAAATTCGACCCAGTGTGACCCGGTTTTAAAATGCGGTTCTGGCTTAGATAACGGGATAAAAGAAACCGGTTTTAAGAATTCAAAACCCAGTGTGACCCGCCGGGATTTACCCGTTTCTACAATTCCGGCTGGGTTTGTCATTAAATCTTTTATATGTGTTCCACATTACTTTTTGCAAGTTTTTAAAGGCTTTAAAAGCTGTTTAGACAGGTTTTTATGGTGTTTTAAACACTTTCTATAAGCTATTTGGACAACAGAAAGATGGGCTGTTTTGACAGGCTTATATGCTGTTTAACAGCTTTTATATGTTGTTTGGACATAGCCTTTACATGGCTGTTTAGAAACAAGTTTTTACAGCAATTACATGCTGTTTAAAAGAAAATCAATTACATGTTTATATGCTGTTTTTCAGAGCAGTTACATGGTGTTTGGACAGGTATATATATGCTTTAATCTTAGAATAGTTCCTAAGAGTAAAAACTCTAAATAAGACAGAGTGTGTTAAACTGATTAGAGGCTAATGAGTTGATGAGGACTAGAATTATTAAGCATTTTCCAAAAACAGCGGGCCATTTTCAAATGATACTCAAGTTCAGTAACTAATTGCATGATACTTGTAAATTCGTTATATTGTGGTAATTTTTCTTAATCGCATTCAATATATCTCCATCATTGTCTTGACGTAAAATTGGTTCTCTCATTATCTTAGGTTCATTTCCTCAGGTACTCGCATATTTCGGACACCTTGTAGCTGGTGTTGTTGCATTGGAAACACTTATATTAAGGCCGAAAGTAAATCCAATGGAAAATGTATGATCACTTGTCTGCTCATTTAACCATGAACAATGGTATCACATTATCATATATTTTCCCAGCGCTTCACTTAATTTTAATTATTGGTTATTTCAACTATAATGCAGAGTTGCTACTCATCATGTTTTACTGGTTAACCTAAGTTTCTCTGTTGCAATTCTGATATTGAACAATTCCCTCTTTTTTGCAATTCTATTGGAGGAAATACTATTTGGTAATTTCGATCATGCAATTAGTTTCGAGAAAATGTTAACAAATGGGTCTCAAAGTCAGAGATGATATGATGCAGCTCCTCAAGTACTTACTTGGATGAAACAGCGATAACATGAAACATGCTTCAGTAATCTAGAAGAATTTGAGCATATGTTTTACCAGCTATTTAAACGTGGTTATAGCAGAATTTGAGCATTTGTTTTTGTAATATCATATGATAGTCACCACCTTTTTTTCTCTCTAACATTGATACCTAGTGACAACATATTTCGTCACTAAACTCACTAAAGATAGTTAACTATGCCATTAGTAGAATTTCTTAGTGACGACTTTCATTATATTAGTGACAAATTTTAGTGACGGAAAAACTCGTCACAACATAGACACGACACAATCTTCGTCACTTTTTAACTATGTGACGGAGCTATAGTGATGACGAGTAACAACCTTGATTTTTGTGACTAAATCGGTTTAGTGACGAATTTTTCACTGTTAGTGACGATTTTTCAGCTGTCACTAAAGCCTTTTATAGTTTTATTCTTGTAGTACTTTAGGTTTGTTAACTGTTTTCCTTAGCTGTTAGGGTTTACTACTATAATTAGTTGCTACTTTTAGTTAAATTTGATTAATACGAATTTCAAATACCTTCTCATTTCTACGTTGTATGAGAGCTAATAATCATGATTGTGGATTGAATGATGAATTAACGATTGAAGAAAAGAAAGAAAAATAGGTTTCTTTTGTTTAAATAAGACATGTGGGTCAGTACTAGTTTAGACTCGTTAATTTTTTTTGATTATTTGTTAGGGTTTTATTACTTTCCTATATTTAAACTATTGTAAGTTGTTATTTATAGTTGAGTATGATTAATACAAATTTTATAATTTTTTTTACAGTATTTTTTATTTTTTACTTATATGCTAGTTGTAGGTGACTTTGGTACACGTTAAAGCGCTCGCTAATCTTTTTTCTTCACGTAGCCATTTGGTGGGAATGCTAGAATGAAAACTAACCTGAAAACTTTTGTTGTTGCTTTAACTAATTGTTCATGTAAAATTGGTGAGTAACAAATAAGCTTTGGTGCGGGTTGCGGGTCATACTAGGGGTGTTTATCGGTTCGGTTATCGGTTTATTCTGTTCGGTTAAAAAAAATCTGCGTGAGACCAAAAACCGAACCGAACCGATGATTCAACCGAACCGAATAACCAAAAACCGAACCGAATAACCGAATTACATGATTTTAATTATTTTTTCATTTAATTATATATATTTTCAGCACACATTTTTTTTCAAACTTAATAATGTTATATTTATACTAAAAAAGAGTTTTAGCAAAAAAAACATATAAATACATTGAAAAATGTTTTGTTTATACAAAAAAAGAGTTTTAGTAATTCTTTTTCATATAAATACATAGAAAAAATATATATTTATCAGAATTCTGTTTTTGGTTTGGTTTTTGGTTTCGGTTTTCATTGCCAAAATCATATCCAAACCGATAACCAAATATTTAGTTCGGTTCGGTTATGACCAATTCGGTTTGGTTACGAACTCTGTTCAGTTGTTTTTTTTTTTTTTTTTTTTTTTTTTTTTTCGATTCTGTTTATGTTTTCTATTACTGTGGATATTACCCGATCCGTGACCGCCCCTAGGTCAAACAATATGGGTTTGGATTACGTTAACCATCCATATTAATATTCTCATTTTTATTCTTCGTACACTAGTTTTAAACCTTCATGCATGCACACAGTTCACAGTTGTGACAATCATGATAAAAGGGTTTTAACTATATACTGTTTATTCGTGTATGTTTATTTAAAAAATAATTATAAATAATTCATAATGGTCATTCTCGTCAATAACTATTTTTATTCATACAATATAAATTGATAATTACACGAAAATTGAAATAATAATTCGGTAATAGAATATGACTTATTATTATTATTATTATTATTATTATTATTATTATTATCATTATTATTTAATTTTTTTTTAATAAACATCACTTTATTAGAAAATTATAGGATTTACAAAAAATTTATGCGAAGCCGAGAAACTATCTGGCCCCCCAGTCCTCTAGCTATAGCAAAACAAATCTACTAAAAATATGGGTAGCAGCATGCGCACCAATGTCTTGAGTAACCGAGAACTTCCGGATCCGCTTCAGTAAAGTCAAGTCACCGCATCCTTCTCAAGTTCCCCAAAAGAAGAGAATAAAACGAGAAACTCATATCCAATATTCACACATTTATCCTCATACTTGACATGTTTACGTTGTGCGGCCACAATCACCACACGGCCCGTTGTTGTTGTTGTTGTTGTTGTTGTTGTTGTTGTTGTTATTATTTTTATTATTATATGAAAAACGTGTCACTATTGAAGATATAACTTTTATGGATATATATTTAATTACAAGGAAAAAAGAAATTTACAAAAAAAGTCTTAGAAAGTGGTAAATAAAAGAAATCCATAAAACTTGTCACTAACCTACATAGAAAAAAAGAAATTTACAAAAAGTCTTATATAGCGTCTGATTTAATCATTTGATATATGCTAAGCTAATTAACTATCTAGGATTCGTAGAATCGACAACTTAGGAGAGTGGGTGACGAGTTAAGAGACTTTATGTATAATCAGTTTTATAGAGTCTAGCTAAACTGTAAACTGATAAAGTGAAGGTTTATACACTCAAACAAATAGATAGTAGTAGTAATTATTATAGAAAGATGGAAGAGGAAAAACTCTTACCTCATTTTGATGGTCGAGTTGAAGTTCCAACGCTTTCACAAGTCTTGGGACAATCTCATTTATATCTGGGCGTTTCGATCGTTCTTCATTCAAGCAGTCATATGCTATTTCCGCAAAAATGTTAAATGATTGGGAGTCCATTTCATTCCATAACTTCCAATCAATTATTTCTCTGAGTTTCTTCTCCCGGTAATGGGCAACAGCCACCGAAGCCAAGTACTTATTATCTCGGTCATGGTGGATTACGGCTTTCCTACCACAAAGTAGTTCAAACATTACTATCCCAAAGGAGTACATATCCGACTTGTGGTGTGCACTTTTAGTCTCTATATATGTTGGGTCTGTATACCCATTCTTACTCCACACTTTATCAGTATTGAAAGACCGGTGCCTTTCAGATGCTTTGATCTTCATGGAACATATAAAATCGCCTAATTTGGGTTCCCATTCATCATTTATATAAATCAATTCACTGTTGATGTTGCGGTGTATTACGCTAAAATCACGTGACTCATCATAATGAATGTAGCTCAATGCTTGCGCAACACCCACAGATATCTCCAATCTTCGCACCCATGTCAACAACATCGGGTCACTTAGATGCCATTGAAGACTTCTTCTGCTCTCACGCTTGTAAATGATGACCTTCTCATCATTCTCATCACAAAACCCAACAAGAGAAACCAGATTCTTGTGCTTGAGACTAGAAAGCATGGAAACCTACTTCCAAAACTGTTGGTCTCCATCAAACCGTTCTTTATTTAACCTCCCAGCGTAGATTTTAATTAACTCGCCAGACCACAAGAGCTGTCCTTTGTAATACTTTTCATATGCATCTTCTCCAACGAGTTTGAAGTAAGAAAAGTTGTTGGTGGCGGTTAGTACATCTGCAAGGGGGATTCTTAAGTGAGCAAAGTCTTCATGATTGACTGAGGACATCATGTATGTATCAGTTTGTTTATCTGAACAAAAAAGGGCGTGTGGGTTGTTACAGAAAAGAAGTGAAGGAGAGTGTTTGGGTGATATACATAAAAATCTGTTCGGTTTTTGTTTGTATATATAGAAAGATGTGAATAAGCGTGTGGGGTTCCTTGTTATCTTTAACAATGGAGCTCTATTTTTTGCATTATTGTAAAAGCAATTTGCTTTTTGACTTAAAGCTGAGCAAAGTCATCCGGTGGGAACATCATTATTGTACTTTTGACGAGATATACAGAGAGGAGTGGAGGTAGGTTGGTGGTGAACTGGTCATATAAACGTGTTTAACATTAAAAGACTTATGCAATGAAACTTCCATAAACGGTAAAATGAAATTTGGTGACTTGCGTATGTATTGCTTTTTAAATGAAACATTACAAATATCTCTATTAGCGAGTATCAACATCTAGACAAAAATTTATGAAATACGCTTAAAGTATTTTTTTTTAAAGCAAGCAATATATTATTACCACAATAAAAAAGAAATAATACAAACAAAGACATTCAACTTTCATGTATAATTGAGATGATTAAAAAAGCGGTACCCAAGAAAATAAAAAACCCACGAGGGCTTACAACAAAACATATACAAAATAAAACCGAAAGATAAATGACAAAAAACTACAATATTCCTTTAAATAACATATGAACAATCTTGAATGCAACAAAAAATATGCATACATGAGATATGTGGTATGAACTATGAAACGGGATGGCGTGTGTTTTCGACAAAAGAGACTGACAAATGGAGTATAGTTGACCATAAAAGATAATGGTAGGTTTTGTATTCAACTTTCAAGTAAAAAGAGTAAGGGTGGTGGCAAAGCATTCGGGATGGGGTGCGGCATGCTCGGCATGGCTTGGCATCGTCGATGCCAGTCTTTCGGTTTGAGGCTAGCTACAAGCAAATCGGTAAACAATACCGATTCGGTATTGTTTGTAGCATTAAATTTTTCGAACGTTGCATATTTAATGGGGTTACCGTTTGTGGCCTTTTTCAAAAAAAAAAAAAAAAAAAAAAAAAAAAAAAAATCCCTTTAAATATTCAAACTCACATCTTAATTTATTCTCAAATTCACTTTTCCACTAATTCCACTTTCATCTCTTTCAATCATATAAAAAATATAGATCCAAGTAAATCAAAACGTGGTTCAACATCCAAAGGTCGTGGACGGGGCTCTCGATCACAACCCGTCTGTCCGAAGGTTCAATCACAACCAACTCGTCCACAAGTTCAATCGCCCTACTATCCCCAACCTCCACCTCAAGCCTACTATACCCAACCTCCACCGATGAATCCAAACCATTATAATATAGCAACGAGAAGTGAATTCGACCCCGTTCAATGACTTCCGTGACGGTCCATCAAGACGTGAACAAAGTGTCAAACGAGAACCACCGCTATACCATTACGAGGATGATGAAATTGATGTTTTTCCCGAAACCCAATTTGAAAATACAATTGGTAATATATATTTTTTTTAAATCGTATAGTTTTATTTATTTTTTAATCGAATAGTTTTTTTTCTTTCTTTAAATCGTTAATTTTTTTTTGTTTATAATTGTATGGTTTTTTATATTATTTATTAGGTGAAGATGAAAATGATGATGATGTTCAAGAAATAAAAAATCCGACTAAAGCGGATAAAAAAAATTGGACGACGGACGAAGAGGTCGCTTTGGCAAAAGCGTGGGTGCATATCTCGACATGTCCAAAAGTCGGGAATCAACAAAAGTTTGATAGCTTTTGGAAAAGAATTCTAGACCACTTCAAGGAAAACGTGCCAAATACTAATCAAACACACCATAGCTTGAACACAAAGTGGAAAAATATGCATACCGAAATGAATACTTTTAACGGGCTATACATCCAACAAGTAGTTTTTAAACTCTATATTTTTTATTTGATATAGTTTTATTAATTTATACTTGTTACTTTTATAATTGTAGAACCGTGTTCGTGATGGTGGGTGTGGCGATATTGACGTGATGAAAAATGCCATGGCCGATTATAAAAAGAAAACAAAATGGTTGGAACAAATGGTTGGAACAACCAAGTGTGGGTCAAACATCTTCGTCTAATTCCGAGAAAAGAAGAAAGTCGTCGGAATCTAGCAATGACTATGTTGAGACTATTTTTCCGGATCTGAATGGCGACACAACTCCTACACAGAAAAATAGGGGCAAAAAGACCGATAGTGAGTCGTCGTCGAAGAATAGTGTTGTTGCGACCCTCGAAATTTACGCGGCAAAGAAATCACAAATAATGGAGGAGGCGTTGGAGAAAAAACGTGCAAAGGATGAGTTGGCCGAAAAGTTGATGACGGCACAACTACGTGGTGTTGAAGAAAAGGCTTTTTTTCGAGCGATAAAGTTCTACAACGACCCGCACGATAACATAGCTGATCCGGCTATGCGAGAGATTACACTTGCAAAAAAACGTGAGTACGCGGCAAAATATGGATGACCTTGCAATTTTTAGAAATAATTATGTTTTTTTCCCTAAGTATTATGTAACTTTTCTTTGAATTATTAATGAAATTTAATGTTTTTTATTAAATTGTTAAATATAATTATGAATATAAAAAATAAAAAATAAAATTAGTTGAGGCATGGTTGCCACTAAAAAAGTATGGTGAGGCATGAAATGTGTTAGATTGATTTAGTTGGTTAATGACGAATTATGGTGAGGCATGGTGAGGCATGGCTGCCACCACCCTAATAGCCCATGATTATTTATGTCTAATTTTTTGGGGCTGTAACATTAAAAAAATGGCATTTTAGAGAAAAATTTAGGTAAATAACTCAAAGTTCACGAAGATAAAACTTGCAAGAAAATTAGTGTTGAAAATATGAAGTATTTTACAGATAAATGTAGATAAATAATCCAAAGTTCTAGAAGCTAAGAAAAAACACTTAGAGATAATTAGTATTGAAAATATGAATATGATTTTATGAAGAAATGTTATATCCACATAAATTTTACAAAAACTTTATCACAAAATGACATGGCATGATAAATTTAACTTGGAACATTACTTCTTTTTTTTTAATTCCCCAATAGATGTAATAGTTACAATGACACATCATTTATTGAAAATGTTTTTTTATTAAGTTTATGTAGATAGAGCATTCCTCGAATCTAAAAAGTTATTGCGATAGAAGCCAAGGTACACACACTTAAGGCGTGTTTGGTACTTTGGTATAGGGGGATTTTGATTGGAATGATAAGAACATCTAGTACATTGACACAGCAATCAAATTGCGGTATAAAATCTCAATATATTGGTTTTTCGCAACCAAGCTAGGGAGGTGGCTTTGGACCCATTCCTAGTCTTTTTTACAGATCCTCATTTCCATTTTCCAAAAAGAACACAACGTACTACAATAATCTCGGGCCTTTTAGACACAACCCAAAGTCATGGCTAGAAGCCAGAAAGTCGTGGCTATTCATGTTTATCACAATTTAGTGTATAGTATAGAATTAAGTATGATTAACATCAATCATTAATAACTTGTGTGAACATCACGTACAAAATGCAATGATTCCTATATATCAAATAGTATGACATTGTGCAAGTGTTGATCATTCAAGATCATTCAAGTAACCCCGACCTATCACGGTGTCTTTCTATTAAATCGTTTGTATTGACAACCCATATACAAGGTGACATCCAAAGAATATTCTATTTTAAGTCATTTGAGCAAGCGTTATCACTTCTGAAACTATTTATGTGAAACCTATAGAGGACAGGTATTATAATATAGAGTGGGGTTTATTATTCATAATATCACACTATGGAATGTAGTTTATTATTATATAGACTCAAGCATCATTAACATGACTGGTGTGAACATCATGTACAATATAGAGTGTGGTTTATTGTTATATAGAATCAAGCATCATTACCATTCAATCATTATCACTACTTGCGTGAACAACCTGTGTGATCACGGTTCTCTTTACTAGCTAATTAATCACCGTCATGTATTATTGAAGATCGCATATTCATTCTCGCTTAAAGTTTTTTGTAAAGGAATCATTAAATTTCATTGATTGCATGCCTTGAGCAAGCGTTCAAAGTATATTGATGATACAAATAAAAAGCGAAGTATAATCTTAAAAAAATGATCCAAGTAAACAAGTTTATCACATTCGATATTATTCAAGCTAAACATATTAAGCAGCTCTCTTTATATCCCGATTTTCATTAACCTGACTTATAATCCGGATTATCTGCTACCACTCAATTACCGTTAGATATTATGAAAGATCACATGTATAATCTCATAGTATGTATTGTTCCATATACCATACATATAATCCGGATTATCATTAACACGATTTATATGACTCACATTATTTTGTAACAAAAATGATGAATACAAGTTAAACTTGTTATTAACTTTTCAACGATTCAATCCGAGAAAAATATTAATAAAATTTTAAAAATAAATAAATTTAGTTTTGCGTATACCAAAAATGTGTTTTTTTATTTAAAATGTATATATAGTAACTAATTATATTTCATTTTAAATATTAATTGGATATATTATTTTGTATTAAACTTTTAGCCATGATGTGTCGTTGGTTGAGCAGGAAAACATTTTCGAGCCAAAAATTTGGATGCAAATTTAGTGTTACCAAAAATATTATATTTTTACTTTTTGCGACGATTTTGTCGCCACTAAAGATAATTTTAATCTTTTAATATTTTGTAGCCTTTAACGAATTAACAATAGAATGATATTTTTTTATATTTTTTTTCCTTTTAGCCACTACTTGTTTCATGGCTAAAGATTTTAACATTTTTTATTTATTTCCCTCCCAATCATCATAATAAAATAATGATTTTATACTTTTAGCAAAGAATATCTTTCCGTGATTGTAGTGTTTGATTGGGCATGGGTGTTCTTGTCCTTACTAAGAGGTCAAGTTGCCACTTGTCTATCGAAAGGGGGATTTCTCAGCTACCTCGGTATATTTTATCGAAAGAAGGAAGAAGAAATTAATGATGTCCCTAATTTTGTGAGAAAGAAAATCCAGTTTGTTAGAGCTGGGGCAGAGAAGCAATCAACATAATGGCTCCCTATTGTTCACAAGTGAAGGCACTGGCTGCATGTTGGTATCAGTGTTGTAAATATCGCTCGGCGGTCGACCACCGCCAAGCGCCAAGACCGATATGGCGATGATATATCAGTGATATATCGGAGACCATAAATTATAAAGAAATTTATGTATATTTTTGAAATGCAACATATGTAACACAAAACAAAACATAAATTATATTTATAACTTATAAGAGATATTTGTAGAACCTGGTATGCTACCTAAGTGCTCCAATTCAACTCCAATATATGACTGATTGACTAGAAAGAACCTGGACCGATAAATTGGACCGATATTTGACCAATTTGACCGATAAATTTGACTGATATGACCGATATAACCGATTTTGACCGATATTTGACCGATTTTGACCAAACCGATAAATTTGACCGATAAGTGAAATATCGTATCGGTCGACCGCCGATAGGCGATATATCACTGATATATCGGCCGCCAAGACCGATATTTACAACAATGGTTGGTATATTTCGTCTAGCTGCTCATCTCCATCTACTAAAAGTAGGGGTGGTTGTCATAGATAGATTGGGTCATTCGTAATCAGAGCAATAAATGATTCTACAACATAAACTAAAGCTATACGTGGCAGCCCCTAAAGGCGTAATTGATAGGTTTTGTTTTATTTGCCCATCTGAGTCATCCCGTACTCCAAAAAGAAGAGGAGAGGTGAGGTCTGGAAAGTGGATAGATCTACCTGGGCAAGGACGCAATGTCAAGTAGTTATCGAAAGTGTTGGAATATGCTCTACCTATGGTACCTAACTAGTCTTTCTTTTTGGTAAGTAAGAATATATTGATCGATCGAGGAGAAGCCCTGAAGTAAACATAAATGAAGGGGCATACCCCACCCCATAAAACATGATGGAATATGCTCAAGACACATTACGTAATCATATGACTAAGTATATGTGAGCCTATAAGGTAATACACAGATACACTTAGATACCTAAAGTTATAATATAAAAAATATATTTATATTATATTAACACCTAAAATGATTTATAAGTCATTTTAACTTAAGAATTTATTATATAGCGTATAAATAAATAATATGTTAAAAAAACTTATAGTCATTTATTAGTATTAAATTGATAAATAAACTAACAAATCAAAGATTAGGAAAGTCCTAATCTACCCCTTTAGGTAGTCGACCAAAGGGAGGGAAAACAAGGGTTTTGCTTAACTTGGTGATCAAGTTAAGAAGATTCTAGGAGATTAGGATTTAGTATAAATACAATTGCCTAATCCTAGAATCCAATAACACACAATAACAAATCTCCCTCTCTTGTGGCCAATCAAAACAAACACCCTCTCAGGGTTTTCGGGTTTTGACTTTTATCTTGCTTTGATCAAGGACGAAAATGCATTTACTCAATTAGTGTTAGGATCAGCATTCCTTAGGTATTGCATGCGTGTAGTGTGGATCAACTATAGAGTATAATCACCTTTTGATTATAATGGTTTCTTGATCATACCGAGCTAATAAGGTACATGTGTTTTTATTATCTTTACATTAATAATATAAACATAAGGATCCGGTTTGGTGGTTTTTCGTATGCCTCCGCTTATCTTTGATTAAATATATGTGCTTGTCTTATATTTACTTTATATGAAAAATATTTTCTAAGACACCTAAACCCTAACACAACCAAAAAAAGAACTCAAGACACTTCCCAAGTTGTAAAATAAAGAAACTAACCTAAAAAAGGATTGAAATTAGATTTCGATTACAAAGGTTAAAAATAATCCAAGTTTCTACATGATTAAAAAGAGCCTAGAAACTAATCAAAACTAAGCACATACTAAGCCCAATAAGACACATTGGCCTGGATATACATGAGGCCAACTGAAAAATAGGTATACACATCAAATAAATCTTGACCAGTGATTTGTTCAATTTGAGTATGTACTTTGTTAATTCTTTTATGAGTTAATTGCATTTTTGGTACTTGTGGTTTGGCCAAATTGTAGGTTTGGTCCCCAAAACTTTGAAAGTGCAGCGATAGTTCCCATTTTGAAGTTTGGGTTGCACTTTTGGTCCTTATTGGCGTGAAATGGCCAAATTACCCTTGTCTTTTTCTGAAGAAGACAAAGGGTATTTTAGTCATTTAACTTTATCCAAGGACCAAAAATGCAATCCAAACTTCAAAATAAGGACTATCGCTGCACTTTCAAAGTTTTGGGGACCAAACCTGCAATTTGGCCAAACCACAGGGACCAAAATGCAATTAACTCTTCTTTTATCATTATGTTCCCACTTATACCTAATCGATATCAAACCATAATGGCTTTTTTAGGCCTAATTCCATCTATTTTTGTTGAAGCAATTCTGACTTATTCATCGGCAACTGATCTGGCTCTTGAAATATATAACATTCTTGATCCTTTCTTTTAATACTCGTATTGGGTTGAATAGAAAAAGACTCTCCGCTTTGCTCCTACTCCTTCTTCTGCTTTTGGATAGCGTCTTCGTTGTTCCTTTTTTGCACTAAAAACTAGTCAAAGCAACTAACTGCCTACGTACAAAATTTACGGAACATGAATATAAAACCAAACAAGATAAAAGAAGAGTGAGGGATAGTTAGAAAGCTCACCCCTGCCTTTAGACGATAAAGGCTTCCTTTACATCCCATACCCTAGACAAATCAATTGGAAATTCTACATGCCATTTTTGTTCTTTTGACGATGAACCACTCCGGTACAACAAACTAAAGTTACCTCTACGCTTCGTCCCCAGTGCCAGGCCAAGCTGAGAAAGTTCCACTTCATTTTGTTACCAAATTTTGCGTTGAAAGTCATTGTCAAAGTTTGGAAAAGTTTTAGTGATGACATTGTCGTTGTTAAAAGTGGTTCCCATAGTAAAATGTTGAAAATCGTTTATTTTGTCATTTAGTAGACTTTTAACCACGACTTTGATCGTGGTTAAATGTGTTTCTTTACTAAAATCCCAATTCTAGTAGTTATGTTACTACTTTTATTTTATTTATTATTATTATTATTATTATTATTATTATTATTATTATTATTATTATTATTATTATTATTATTATTATTATTATTATTTGCAATGCAATAAAATATATTGAGCAAAAGACATGTGACCAAACTTAAACCATCTTTTTTTTCCTGTTAGTAAAGAAAAAGGCATTTTTATAAAGGATAAAGTAAACATCACTAAAAAAGTAACTAACCTAGCTACTACAAAAACAAAATTAACATTAAAAAATATTATACGAATCAAAAGCGGACCCAATAAAATAACCACTAATTTCATATTCACATGGCTTTTACTTGCGACAAAATAGGTGCATTATTAAAGGGAACTTTTGAGTGACAACTTTGTTGTCTAGTAAAACTTAACTACTTAGGTTAATAGTGAAATTTACATATATGATTGTACATTAGGGCACTGGCAACCTTGCGGGGGAAGGGCATCGGCAAAGAGTGCCGATCGGCATGCATGGCTGCCAGCCACTCGGCAAGCCCCATTCGATGCCTCAAACGGCATTATTCACCGTTTCGGTTTGATTGTTTCCAAGACACAATATAGACGTTGGCATTTAATTAAAATGGGAGCGTTGGGCTTGTTTCCAAAATCAATGTTGAGGACTAAAATTGCCACTTAAAATCAATGTTGAGGCAACCTTAGGCATAAAATGTGTTGGAGGACCATGATTGGTTGTTTGCATCAAAAGTTGAGGCAACCTTAAGCAAGGTTGCCACCCCCTTATGACTGGATAACAAGTTGAGTTCATGAATAAAAAACAATGTCGTGGATTAAATTGGAAGTTTCAATGGATGTCAAGCGCAAGCGCGTTAGATGCAAGCAGATTTTACAAGACCAAACACAAAATAACACATTGATATTAAGTGTTAAAGTGTTTGTTTGAATTTTGAGAGCAAAGTATTAATAAACATAAAAGAGGTAAAGAGGTAACATGTACGCCCAAAAAAGTATTAATTCCATTTGAACAAGTGAGGATGTCGATCAGTATCTAGTAATGTTACTTTTCGACGTGGTTCCAAAGACAATTTTATGCCGTTAATATCCGAATAATTATACTCACCACGTACCAAAAATATAAGTCCACTTTGCTATTTTGGTTGTCCCAAGATAAATGTCCATTTCTAATTTTCAAGTAATCAAAATGATTTTAGGTGGGCGAGAATGATATTTTATTGGTTAATATTGTAAGAAGCTCACTTTTTTAATTTACAAGTTTGGCCCATTAAATTAAAGTTAAAACATAAGACAGATAATATAAATTTATATTTGTCAAGTGATTACTTAAGGCTTAACTGACAACTGAAAGAACACGAGGTGGTTGGCCAACAATAACATTTTTCATAGCAACGACTGCACAGTGTGCGGCGATCAAGAAAATTGCCAACTTGTGTTGAGAAGTTCCAATATCTTTCACATGTTAAGCCTTTCTACACGTGAAACACTAATTAAAAGATCATCTTTACATGAAAGAGATCAAACAGGTCGAAGGTCACCCAAAATGTATTTTAATGCATAAAATGATACAGTATATACTAGTTATAATGCCCGTGCATGCACGGGGTTTTTTCTAAATTTTTTAATTACGTATTTCTAGTTGAAGAATGTGATTAAAGTGATTTACTTGCAGGATTAAAGTAGGGATGTTATATTCAAACTAATCATAGATAATGTAAGCACCACCCCTAATTTAAATCAACCCAATATAAATTTCCTATCCTATACTTACTTATAGGCTAAAATTCATCCATATATGTCATGACCCATGAGGCTCTAACCAGAAAATAAACTGCAGTCAACCTGCCACATACTCCGATCCATTCTCACCTTTGGAGACAAATGCATGAGAATGACCCAGACCTCATAAATGACCGTAGTGATATGCAACAGGAGAATTATGACCCATAACCATACCCCAAGTATTTTCCTTTTACCTTCGAAGAACATATTTACCTTATGTTGTATTGCCAACTATGTCACTAGTTGTGCTTTAGCGGCTAACAATAGATTTTCTTTACAAAAATTATTTTCCCCAACAATCATAAATGTTGCACTAAGCAAAAATAATAAGTACAAAATTTCTGAAATTACTTGATATGATCATCGAACATACAACATTTATGATTGTATAACCAAAATACAACATTAAATATCATACATTCACGTCCTTCTCATTTACAATAATTGTATCTTTTTCTCATGCATAGAATTTTTACTAAATCATTACATATTTTCAAGCGACATTTGCTAGAAAACACACTTTCCATCTTCGTTTACAAAATCCTCAAACTTGGATGCTTCTGTTACTAAATAAAGTTAGCTTAAAAGTTACTGGTTAAGGTTTCAGATATACCCGAGTCCAAACTTTTTCATGCTTCAATGGCTACTAAGATGATAAGTTTGGCTTCATCAATGATCTCCATCGCTTCATCATTATTCTCATCCATGCGTGGTTGCATGAGTGGGATGGTTGAGGCTAAATTTTAAAAGATTCAAGCTTCTGCGAGTATTCCAACCCATTGAATAGCCCATGCCTTGATCAGTTTGGTTACCATTTTCCTTCATTCGTTGTAGTCCATCCTATTATATGCCATATACAGTCAGTACTCAGTAGCTTGTAAATGTCTATTTGAGGAACATGTATAACTAAGCTTCAAGTTATAACTTTTTCTATAGTACTTCAATAATCATTGTTCTCGGTCATGCATATAAGAATTTTCCGGTAGGTGACATGGTCAGTGCTTGCTGACAAAGCACTTGATTCTTGGGCTCTATATTGGAGAGATTTTCTCTAAGCCTATACAATAAAAAAGACATTTGCAACACTTCATGGCAAACAATCAAGTTTGTTAAAAGCACACTAAACAGATATACATTCATAAATCAAACCTTTATATTATACATGAATTGGCCAACATATATAGCAAACTTTTTTACTATTATGAACACAAACCTTTGAGTTGATTCTTGAAGGTGCTCTGCTCTTTTCTGCATTCTTGGCATCAGCTTCTAAAAAAGACTTTTTAGCCTCTTCTACCTCCTGTTTTCAAATTTGCAGCAAAGTCTGCACAAAGGTATAGCTTAAGCAACCACATGCTATGGATGTATCTAAAAACTTCCAGTACTGATTACTTCAAGTCCATCATCACTATTTGTCATCGAATACCACCTAAATATCAAAGTTTAAGAGTTATGACTTGGAGTCTCTACCTTAAAACTGTTAGAGTCTCTACCTTAAAACTTTCCACTTGAGCTGTCAAGATGTCAACCTTTTTGGAACTTCAATGTAAGTTGTATTGTATCATGTCTCATTTTATGTATTTATTAACACGTAAACTGCTCAATAGCTATAAAATCAAGGAGATCAGAGACTCAATATTGTACTCAGCATTAACCATTTATCTCATTAAAAGGGATTTCATTTAAAGATATGTGTTAAAAGATTGCTAAACGTAGTCAAATGAGTCATAGAATTAGAAACTAAACCGCTATCATTAAACGAACAATCAACCAAAGGAAGAAGAAATATATCTTAATAGGATATGCATAAAAAAGGTTACCGTATATCCTTCAAAATGCGCATGTAAGGCAGGTCTTAAATCACATGTCCTTGTTGTCAACTACAAAAAAGGTAATTATAAAATTTAAAAAGACTGTTGCATTATATAAACACATAGCATGTAGGACTTTAGCACAAAAAAATGAATAGATAATGCGATCATAATCCCTGTAACATTTATTAGCGGAATATCAATAATGCGATCATTACCTACTTATGATGTCCATGAAAATAATATTAAACAATAAATACAACAAATCTGTGTTTCATAAAGAAGACTTGATGATCGATATATCAGGTACCTTGTAGTATCTTGTATCAACTTTATCGAATTCTGATTAAATAATAATCTCTATCAACTACCAGTAACACAAAAAGCAATCGCAAAAACGATTGAAACATCACTCAATCCCAACGAAGACTCAATAATCTGATATACTAAGTAACTTAACCGGCAGTCTTTTGGTCTAAACCTTATACTAATAACCGTATATTTTATACACTAAATAATTCATGCTAAGCAATACACTAATAACCTTATGCTTAGCATCATAATTCATCAATTTCTTCTTCAATTCTCAACGATTTTCAAATCTAAAACCATCTGTAGATTCGTCTTGACATTGCGCACATCATGATATGATTTGATTAGATTTTCGATGAGTATTGAGGAATTCCCCAATTGTGATGTTTGGCGCCAAAATCCAACTTTTTAGTATTCATGAATAATTAGCTCACAATTAGTTTTCTTGTATAGTGTATTAGTTTACTGTGTATATTGGACGCTAAATAATGAAAATATCCCAAACAACTCGTTCATCCAAACGCCAATTAAAGATGCCTAATAGATTGAAGGATCATGTGGTTGGTACTGTAGGATCAAGGAATGGAGCTAATGTTGTTGAAGTTGGTAGTAAAGGCGTATGTGGAGAAAAGTGTTAGTGTATCTAGGGATATGGATAAAGGTGATGTTAAAGAAGGGGGTGAAGAGGTACACTAGTACACAAATTTGCTTTTGGGAACGTTTATAAAGGGTTTTAGGAACGTTTTTACGACCGTTCTCTATGTGACAGTTCCGAGCAAAACTTTTGGAAGCGGTCAAAATAACCGTTCCAAAAGTGAATCTTTTTGGAACGCTTTTACCATAAATCGTTCCATAAAATGACCAAAAAGTTGGTAACAAAATCCCATTTATTAGCACGCTTTTACTAAAACGTTCCAAAACCATTCAGCTTTATGGAGCGCTATTTTCATAAACGTTCCAGAAATCATTTAGCTTTCCCGCAAAAATGGTTTTTGCAGCAACCCACCGTGTGCCTGGATAACCCATTTTGTTCGTGCAGTAACCACATTTTCCAGAACACTTTCAACCAAAACAAAAAGCTTATTCACAACACAAAATTCATCCAACAATCAACAATACCAAATTCATTTATTATAACCATACTTTGTCGAAAAACTTTTTGACCAAATTCATACATTACAACCAAACTTAGTTCAAAAGCCGAGACATACATCATTGTTCAAAAGCCGAAAACTACATCCACACACCAACTATATTGGTAAGTGCTTTCTTTATATGTCCGCAACAAAGTCCGTAAAAGGATTAACTCGCATCACATACCAGACCATTTTGTCTAATAATGACATGGGTATGGGCTTTCTCGTTGTGAAGTATCTAAGAATCTACAAGTAAGCATAGAAAAAAGAGTTAATCATTTCATCAAAGGGATGATTTATTTCGATGGGCCAAGCTCACTACTTACATTATTACGGTACCAGTGTTGTATGATAGTAAAAAAAAGTCGAGAATCCACTTCATCATATAGTAACCGCATTCACAAGTCTCCCTTTGTTGGTTACACTAAAATCAAATACCAAACATATACACATACGAAACAACACAAATAATAATATATGAACAACAGAGTGTTTGGACGTGTGTTAAAAGTAGGGTTAGATACCTCAATGCCAAGAACAAGGTCCCTTGAAGCAAATACAAGAACAATCCACCTGTGCTCGAGGTCGCATGAAGTATCTCCAAGTCTGCCTGTATACGTTCTATTTGTTCCCTCAATGGTTTTGTTATTTCATCTTTCAAGCCATCCAAGTCTTCCACCGTGACCGTCTTTTCCCCTCGCATTGGCATTTTTTTTCCTTCACATAAGCGTATACAAAATAATTTTAAACACTTGCAACTATAATACAATCATACATAAAGTATAAAAACATAGAGCCTAAAGTCACAGAAACCACAAATGCCAGGGAGTTTCTCATTGAAACAAATGGAGGTGAATATGACATATTCAAATCCTTGAACTTGAGAAGTGGGTCTCTTATTGCATGGGCAATATGTGTAAGTCTCATTTTGAATTTTCCTTGACATTAGTTCATCCTTCTAAGCACCACTTTGTAATCACTAGCTACATCATCACTAATATTCCAAGTTTCCTAATGTACTTAAAAGCAAACTACTAACAGTACTAATGTATTAAGTTTAAATATAACTAATACCTTGGCCGCAAGCCACATTTGATCCTTCTCTTGTTTGGTAACTTGTTGCAACCTTTGAGATAAGAAACACATGCTCCCACCTCAACTCCCATCCATGAAACGAATCTTTGAGACAATGTATATATGTGTAGTATTAATCTTAAAAACAAAGATTACCCCCTTGAACATGGTTTAATTAAACTTTCTAGCCTTAATCTACTTGTTATATTTTTGCGTTTCCCTTCTCATTTTCTTTCTATGTTTTTGTACCCAACCACTTGAGCTAAAAGCTTATAGATATATAGATATATATTATCGATTCAATAATTACATATGAAATGGCCACATAGAACTTTAACAAGTTTACAAAGAATCACTAGAACACACAATTCATATGACAAATAATAAGTGTGGAAAAACTACCTCAAATTATTAAGTTAAAATCATGAAAAAAGAACCTTTATTCTTGGATCATCTGAGGTCAAAATAGTGGTGTTATGTGGAAGATTTAGTGGGTTTTAGAAGGATTGAGGAAGGATTAGAGAAGGGTTTGATAATTGAAGGTTTGGTGGCTGCTATCTCAATTCGATTAAGGGTTTTTGGGTAGAAGAGAAAATGTAAATGGGAATTGTGCGTAGGTAGGATCGAATTGAATGATGGAAAACAAGGCCTTTGGGACGGTTTTTTTGTAATTGTTCCAAATAATCAAAAAAATTGTGATATCCGGAACACATTTTGACTAAACGTTCCTAATAATCAAATTTTTTTGGCGCTGGATAAAATTGGGCGAAAATTCGAACCTCAAAACACTCTTTTTGGAACTTTTGTTTAAAAATCGTTCCAATAAAGTAATATCTTTTAGAACATCTATGGGAAAACCGTTCCAAGAGAGTATTTTGGAACTCTTTTCAAATGAACGTTCCTAAAAATAATAGTTTGGAACGCTTTTGGGCAATGATGGGTTAGTTGTGTTTCTTTTGGAACATTTTCCAAATAAAACGTTCTAAAATGTTATAGAAAATAAATTTTGTGTAGTAGTGGTAGTGAAACCGGATAATGAAGTGATTACTGGAGTATGTGAACAGAGTAATGAAGATAAGCAGATGCATGGGATTGAGGATGGGAAGATTAATGATGAGCAAATTAAGGAAGGTACAGGACAAATAAGCAATAGCAGTAATCAGGCTACTGAACAGGTACAAACTAATTTTACTATTACTGAATCTAGTGCTAAGGAAAATGTGAAATTTAATGTGAAAAATGGTAGTAATGAGGGTAGTAGGAGCTTTGGTAAGAAAACATATGCTGATACTATTGCTACTAAACTAAATATGGAGGATAGGAAGTTGAGAATGATACCTACTGAATTGGATAGTAATGGTGTTGAGGTGGTTGTTTTTGATGAGATTGTTATTGCTGAAGGAAGTAAAAGGTGGAATCAAACTTTGTGTGGTTATTTTGTGGGATATAATATGTCTGTTAATGAACTTAGGTATAATTTGAAGAAAATGTGGAGTAAATTTGGTTTTAAGGATATTGTTGATTCACACAATGGGGTATTCTTCATGAAATTTCATAATGAAAAAGGACTTGAGGAAGTTGCTAATTGTGGGCCTTGGATGGTTAATAATAAACCTCTGATTGTGCAGAAGTGGGAAGTTAATATGAGTTTAGATAAAAGTGAACCTGTGAAGATACCAGTGTGGGTGAAATTGTGCAATGTTCCACTTGAGGCTTGGACTGGATATGGAATAAGTGCTTTAGCTAGTAGAATTGGAAAGCCTTTGGTTATGGACAATGTCTATGTGCAAATCTGGAATAGGGAGAGTTGGATATGCTAGGGTCCTAGTAGAAGTTGATGCTACTAAAGAACTCTCTGAAAATGTTGAAATTGTGTATAATAATGGACTAAACATTGAGGTATATAGGAAAAATGTAAAAGTTATGTATGATTGGAAGCCACCAAGATGTTCTAAATGTTGTGTCTTTAGACATAGCTTGCAAAATTGTAGTAAAACCACTTATGCAGAGAAGAATAATAGTAAGGGGATATTGAGAAGACTATGCCAGTTGAGAAAGCTAATGGTGTTGATGAGGAAGGTTTTATTGAAGCAAAGAATAAAAAAGTTGGTAACAAAGGGGTTGGTAAGATTAGTGCTAAAACGAATGTTCAACAACCTAAGATGATGCATCAACCTAAACAGAAAGATAGTTATGTACACCAAGATGAGGTTAACAAAGAAAATGCTAATGGTGTGGATAAAGGGAAAGAAGAAGCTAAAAAGAGTTGGAAGGATGCTGTTGGAAGTAGTAAAGAGGCAGATGTGCAAATGAATGGTAAGAGGAATATGGAAAGAGGAGGTCAGAATGGTAAACAAGCAAGAACTCCAAGAAATGGGAATGAAAAAGGTAAAAATGTGTGTTCGGCCAACAAGTATGATGTGTTAGGACAGTATGAGATAAATGATCAAGGTGAATTGAGTGAAAATAGGAACAAAGAGATTGTTGATGAGATAATTAGCCAAAGGAGGGTATTAGTTGATGTTGATATGGTTGGATGGGATACTGCTATGAAAGCATACTATAAAAAGAAATTGGCTGACATGATTGACAAAGGGAAGGTTATTAGTCCAAAGGTATGTGTAATTGAAAAAGATGATGTGTTTAAAGATGATACAGGTATAGCACAGTGTATGGAGGAGAATGAAGTTATAGGAATGGATAAAGAGGTATTGGGAGGATGCTAAATGTGTATCTTTATGGATTTAAAAATAGGTTGTTGGAATATTAGAGGTTTAAGCACCTCTGATAAGCAAAAGGAAGTAAGAAAGTATATAGCAGAAGAAGCATTAAGTGTATGTGCAATTTTGGAAACTCATTTAAAAGCAAAAAGAATTCAGAAAATTGGTGATTTAGTATTTGGAAGATGGGAATGGGTATCTAATATGCAATGTTGTGACAAGGGTTGTAGAATTATGCTTGGATGGAACAATGATGATATAAATATGAATATTATTCATCAAGCTAAACAATCACTTTTATGCAGAATAAATACAAATGATGGTAAAACTCAGTACTGTTCTTTTGTATATGCTGCTAATGGAGGACATGAGAGGAGGAGTTTGTGGAAGGATTTGGAGATTTATAGGAGAATTGTAGGTAAAGATCCATGGGCTTTGATGGGATATATGAATGTTACTTTATACCCAAATGAACATTCAACTGGAAGCTCATCTATGTCTAATGATATGTGTGAATTCAAACTTTCAAAGATTGTGTGATTAAGATTGAGATGGAAGATATTACTAGTATCAGGCTATTTTATACATGGACTAAAAACCTCTTTAAAGTGATACAAGTGGAGTGCTTAAAAAGCTTGATAGAATAATGGGAAGTGAAGAGTTTATAGAGCAGTTTAGTGAAGCAAATGCTATTTTTCTGCCATATATGATTTCTGACCATTGTCCAAATGTTTTAGTGGTGCCTCATGCTGTTCAAAGAAAAAAGAGGAGTTTCAAATTTTCAAATTTTCAAATTTTGTGGCTGATAAAGATGAATTTAAACTTCTGGTTCAGGATATGTGGGAAGAGAGAATTGAAGGATGTAATATGTTTAAAGTTGTCAAGAAGTTGAGAAATATGAAAAAGCCTCTTAAAAGGTTGGCTTGGAAGAATGGTAATATCTTTGAAAGGGTTGAGAAATTGAGAACTGAGTTGAAAAAGGTACAAGCAATGATTGATAAGAATCCTACTTGTAAGCATCTCAGAGAAGAAGAGAGTAGAATCTTAAAAGAGTATACTGAAGCAATGAAAGATGAGGAGAAGATTTTGTATCAAAAACCAAAAGTTCAATGGCTTAGTTTTGGGGATAGAAATAATGCTTATTTTTCATAAAGTTTTAAAGAGTAAGAACCATAGGAATAGAATTCATAGTGTTGTGGATGATCAGGGGAATAAATTTGAAGGTGAGGCAGCTGCTAATCAATTTGTTAAGCACTTTCAGATGTTTTTAGGTGAAGAAGTTCCTGTGAGAAATTTAGTGAATTTGGATGAGCTTATTACAAAGAAATTATCTACAAGTGAAGCAAATAAACTGATTACTGAGGTTAGTGATGCTGAAATCAAGAAGGCTATGTTTATGATTGATGGGAACAAGGCTCTAGGGCCTGATGGATTCTCCTCTTTGTTCTTCAAAAAGTCTTGGGAGATAGTAGGAAAAGATGTATGTTGTGCAATTAGAGAATTCTTTAAAACTCGTAAGATGTTAAAGGAGATAAATTCTACATTGATCACTCTTGTTCCTAAGATACAATCTCCAACAAAGGTGACTGATTTCAGGCCAATTGCTTGCTGCAATGTGCTTTACAAGTGCATAAGTAAGATCATTGCTGAAAGAATTAAAACTATTCTTGGAAATTTGGTGGATAAGAATCAAAGTGCTTTTGTTCCAAATAGGCATATACAAGATAATATTTTGCTGTCTCAAGAATTGTTCAATGGTTATGATAGAAAGGATGGGCCAAAAAGAATAGCAATGAAAATTGATATTCAAAAGGCCTATGATACATATGATACAGTAAATTGGAAGTTCTTGGAACAAATTTTACATGCTTTTGGTTTTCATGACAAGATGGTTAGGTGGATTATTAAGTGTGTAACTACTACAACATTCTCAATTGGTGTGAATGGAGAAAGTGTTTGATATTTCAAGGGAGGTAGGGGCTTAAGACAGGGTGATCCTATATCACCATATTTGTTTACTCTTGTGATGGAAATTCTTTCAGTGATTGTAAAAAATAAAGTGAATGAAAGTTAGAAGTTTGAGTTTCATTATGGGTGTAGAACTATGAGAATTACACATGTATGTTTTGCTGATGACCTCCTCATGTTCTGTCATGGAGATGTAGACTCTATACAAGTTCTTAAAGAAGCTATTGAAGAGTTTGGGGAGGTATCTAGTTTGCTTCCTAATTACAGTAAGAGTACTATTATTTTTGGGAGTATGCAAGACAGTGAAAAGCAAAGTATTCTTGAAAATATTCCATTTAAGGTTGAAAAGCTTCCAATCAAGTATCTAGGAGTCCCTCTTACTTCTAAAAAGATTGGGGTGAATAATTACAAAAGTCTCTTGGATAAAATCAAAAGTAGAATTTTTAATTAGAAAAATAGAAGCCTCACTTATGCTGGAAGGTTGCAGTTAGTTGCTTCAGTTCTTAAATTTATCCATGTTTACTGGGCATCTGTGTTCTTACTACCAAAAGCAGTGATTCATGATATTTACAAGCTTTTAAAAAGGTTTTTGTAGAATCAAGATGAGGTGTCAGTAGGTAAGGCAAAGGTGGATTGGAATAATGTGTGCAGAACAAAAAGACAAGGTGGTTTGGGACTGAAAGATCTACATATATGGAATAAAGCTATGATTGTTAAGCGCTTATGGAATGTGGTGATTGATAAAGATTCTTTGTGGGTTAAATGGATCAGTACAATCAAACTCAAAGGTAAAAGTATATGGGCATTTGAGATTGATGTGAATGATAGTTGGGGATGGAAGAATATGCTTAAGCTGAGAGATGATGTAAAAGAGTATGTTGTTGTAAAAGTGGGCAATGGATGTAAAGCAAAGGTACTATATGATCAATGGTGTCAGTTAGGTTACCTTAAAGATTTCATCACTTATAGGGATGTGTACAATGCTAGGCTGAATTCTGATATAGTGGTGAAAGATATTGTGGTTAATAATGTGTGTAGATGGTCTGAGGAATGGATTTCCAAACACCCTTTATTAGCCACTGTTAATAGGTGCAATATCAATATTGATGATTCAAAGATGGATAGCTATATTTGGAAAACCAAGTGTGGAAGGGAAGGAGTATTCTCTGTAAGACAAGCTTATACTGATTTTCATTGTAATGAAGAGGATGACACATGGTATAAACTTGTTTGGTTTTCTCAAAATATACCCAAACATGCTTTTATTCTATGGTTGGCAGTCCAAAAAAGATTGAATACTCAGGACAGGATTAGAAAATGGGGGTCTTATGATATGATGATGTGTCCATTATGCAAGTGTGATAGTGATTCCCATGATCACTTGTTTTTCCAATGTAGTTATGCTAGGCAGTTTTGGAACAATGTAAAACAGAAAATTGGGATGTGTTGTATTGAAACTGATTGGAAGAATATAGTGAGCAATATGACTTTGATGTACAATGGAAGTTCTATAGATAGTATCATTAGAAGGTTGGGATTGGCTGCTAGTGTCTATCTGAGATGGCAAGAAAGAAATCTCAGGTTGTTTAAACAAGAAAGAAATCTCAGGTTGTTTAAACAAGAAAGCAGAGACGTGGAAATACTTTTTGAAGAGTTGTGTGAAGTCATGTGATTGAGACCGTCTAGTTTAAAGGTAAAGAATTCTGAGGCTGTTTTAAGAGCTTAGAAGAATTGGAACATTAGTATGGATATTTGTGATGGTGAGGCTATGTAACTGGTGGATTGATTGGTGAGTATAAAGGTGATGAAACTGTTTGAAGATTTGTACCGTTACATTGAAGTGTTATGGAGTAGTATCAGTAGTTTGACTTTATATCAGTCTATGAAGGTGGGAATTAATATGATTGTTGAAAAGTTCTTCTTCATAAGCCAGTTAAAAGGGTGTTTGGTTAACTGTATAACAATAGCTTTTGATAAAAGTTGCTGCTTGTTACTTGTGCAGACCATAACAGTGAGTTAGATACCTTGTATCTTGGAGTTCCTTTTGTATGACATTACCTATGAAAACACTTTGATATGTTCAATTTGGCCTTGGGAGGGAATTGGAATATCAAGGTTGTTTAAGTAGGTGGTCTCAACAATTGGAATGTACCATAAAGTAGGATCTATCACTATGAAGGGTATATGGTTTGGGCGGCCAATGAATGATGAGAGGAATAGCGAGGAGTGAAAGATGAACCTGCTTGGTCCTCTCAATACATTGGCACAGGAGGTTTGGTTGGTCATCCTTGAGAGTGAGTGTTTCCAAACAGTTGAAGCCTTCCATTGAGAGGGAAATGTAGGCTGTTTGGAAGAGCCCCTCCATGTATGGGTTATGGGTTCCTAGTGAAGCCTCACTCCATGTCTACAATGCTACTGTGGTGGCAGGATGAGTGGTGTAGTAGATTGGAGATGAGGAAATGTAGCTAGATGGTAGGTGCAACAAATGGTGAATTGATGAATTGAGGATGGATGAATTTGTTTGATAAGCTGATGCATGTCTGTGATATACTCTGATATACTCTGTTTTAACAGAGTTTAAAATGACTGTTATATGTTAGAATAGTGTAGTTCTGTATTCCAAGATTGCGTGTTGTCCAATCTTGTTGCTATTCTTATGATTGTAATTTTGTTGGAGATTAATATAATACATTCACCGTTTGCACCAAAAAAAATAAATAATAACCTTATGCTAATAACTGGTAGTCTTTTAAACACTCAAAAGTGTGAACCTACTTTATATAATACGCAATAAGCAGTAAAGTTGTTTGTATAAGCAGTCTCAAAACTCCCTTTAGGGATGTCACTTTATATATAAATCGGTAAATCTTTATAACTTGTCACACAGCCAAACGTATTGTATCTGATTGATTAAAGTTTATTATAATTGCAGAACACATAATCACTTGCCAATGCCAAACACCCTTAAAAGTAGCAACACTAATACAAATGGGTTTGTGGATTGTGATCATCGTATATTATGATGTTCTATAATTTTGTGTTTTGAGATTCATAGATGTATGTGTAATATCAGTACACATGGGTTATGTGTGATTGGTTAGTTGGAGGATCAACCATTAAAATATAGCAGGCATCATTTTAAGAAAGGGATTTACTATTAGTGTTCAATAAGGGTTCGTGATATCAATTTTTTAGCCTAGTTTTAAATTATGCTTGAAAAGAGTAATATTAATTATAATTAGGAACACAAGAGGGGACTCATATTCAGTGTAAAAAAATCATTCATATAATAAAATTCTCATGCCATCTTAGTCATTAAACTTAGTGATTTTTTTTCCAGTCTTCAATATATCATTTGTAAATTATTTTTTTATTTCAGTCATAAATATATCATTCGTAAATATCAGGTAGGTTTATATATGTACCTCTCTTATCTGAATGTATACTATATTAATATTTTTATGAAAGTGTTTGCTAAGTAGCAGTGACCTTGAAAGCATGATATGGTTATGACCGTACATATGACCACCATTAACCTTCTTTATTATTTTAGTGTATTATTAAAATGACAAACTACCAAAGTGCCAAATAATACCATATTACTTGTTCCATCATGCTAATTGTCTTGAACCTATTTAGTGGTGGTCATGATCGTGAAGATGATTATGATGACTACGATTATGATGACTATGCGGACCAGGTCTACGATCTTCCAAGGAATTTGGATGCTTTATATGACACGTATGGTATCAAGCTCCAAGGTCTTGGTAGAAAGTAATTTTGTTTTAATAGGAGTCTAATGGTATCTTCGAGTAATGGTTTTTCTTACTTAGAGAATTGGAAGTATCTTGTTATGTAAGCTTTTCTGCCTATGTAAACGGGCTGAGTTATGGGATTCACCCATATCCTTTGTACTTAAATGTTTTTTGGAGTAATATATTTACCGGGTCTTTTGACCTTTTACCCAAAAAAAATCATGCTAATTGTCTTTTAATTACTAATTGTCTTTTAATTAAGGATTATGATTTTTTTTTTTTGGGTAAGGGGGACTTACCAGTTACCCCGGTAAAATATATTAAGGGTTATGATTTGTATATAACTTGATGAATATATGATTTATACAGTTTATATACCACATTCTCGATGTACAATTAATCAAAAACGGAAAAAGTCTAACACTTTTAAGTCTAGAACATTTACTAAATTTAATCAGTAACTTAGAATTTTTATGAGGTTAGCACCATATTAGTTAGTCATTAAAAATATTAAACCTTATGCCAATAAAGATTCAAACTTAGAGATTGCAGCTCAATTAGGAACTCTTCAACTTCAACATTGATAAATACTCAAAATGTCTATATCTACTCAAAAACTAAATTGCTAGTAGCATCTTTCTTCTTCATCAGGCTTAGAAACTCGTTAATGCCTATAGACTGTTTAAACAAAATGTCACCTATTTGTCAACCTAACAAATAAGATAAGTTCGCTTCCAAAGACCTACGTCAATTAAGATGCACTCTCATCCCATAAATCGTTAAAGAAAACTTACCGCATAAGAGCCTTCTCGCCACAACAATCCCACACAGCCTCTCTAACTTCTTGTAGAAATGGCATCTCCACTGTTTTCTGCACTTTCTTATAATTGCTTGAAGTTCCCTCGCCAGTGTACAAATTGCATTGACTAGTATTTTTTGTGAATGTCATAAAATTGCCAAGCTTTTTACTTGATAGAGGAGCCACTTTGGAGTTTATTCCAATCAGAAACTTCTTTCATACATTCTACCGGTTGAACCCATTGAGCCCATTGAATGTAACAATGAATGGCCACCATTTTCTAGCTTGTCTCTCTCTACAGAAATGACACAAACATGTATTAGAAATTAACGGGACGGGGGAAAGCAAAATGTAACTAATGGATGGAGTAGAATAGTAGTAACCTTATAGCTTTTTATCAATCTCATTATCTTTAAGTAATACTGCTTGGTATGTAACAATAATATGACGACATATTTGCTTTTTATCTTTTTACATATTACTTGGGGTTTGGTGCAAAGTAGCTATTTTACTAATGTTGAATGAATATTTGCACATTAAACTGATCATTTATAAACCAGCAAACCAAAACGGTGATCACCCACTTGGCCATATTAAAAATTAGTGGTGGTTTTTGCTAATGCAACAACCAAACCACATTCTCTTTAGCCAAAATTCAAAAGGTTTCATCCTAATTGTCGCTTGTTTGGATTTTTCATTCAACTAAAAACTTTCTCGGTGTGGAATAAGTAACCCGTTGCTCAATATTAACACAAAACTGGCTTAAACACAAAACTTAATCCGTAAACCAAAACAAAGGTACAAAATTTATAGATAGATCAACAATTAGAGGCATGGTGTATTAAAAAAAATAATTAAATCACCGATTAAACCGATAAAAATCATAAAATCAAAGACAAAATTAATACCCTATATTTATCAAATTAGAGCTATAATCAAACCCTAGATTTTTTCCCCCAAAATTAAAACAAAAATTATCAGCAAAATCAAAATCCTAAAAAATTATAAGATACAACTAAAAGCTCTATATCAATTTTAGAAAAAATCAAGAAATTAGATATACAAAATCATACCATGAGTTTTTGTTCTTCCATAAACAAACCATGAAGATTGTACTCGGAATTCGGAATCGCTGCAACAACTGCTACACCTTCAATTTATTATAGATCGCTATTTTTTTTTTTATTAATGTTTAGAATTGGAACAGTGTAGTTGAATGAAAATTGTGTTGGAAGTGGGGATCGATATGACTTTGTCTTCTAAATTTTAAAGTTAACCCCTATATGTTTTGTAGAATGCTCCGGGTCTCCGCCTTCTTCAATTTTTATTTTTTTATAATTTTGACATGTATATTTTCGTACCCAATTTGCTAAAAAACGAATTTTGATAATATATTTACTGAATCAAGAAATATTTAGGTTTTTTAATTAAACAACTTGCGACACGTGTCCTCACCTGAAGGTATGAAACTAAATTTCTACTGATTTCTATTCCCTGAATTTCTATTCTCTACTTCATTTCATCTCTTTGAAATTTTCTCTAACAAACGTGCTCTTAGTCCTTTACACATTCGCCGAGAAAGAAAAAAAAAATATATGTCTGAATATATTTGTAGTCTTCGAATGAATGACCCAAAAAGAATGGTGGCTGAGCTCCTCTTTTTCTATTGGTCGAATCGTGTATTTTTCTTGCTTACAAATCAATAATTGGCCAAGTTTCCAATCCTCTCATCAAGTGGTGTTATCAGGGAATATAATCGATGTGTATCATTGAAGAGAGAAGGTGCAAAATTCAAGCTTTATTTATTTATTTTTTTCCGGTTGAACTCCTTTTTGCATTTCTGTCCAAACCAACCAAAAAAGAAAAAACTTGTGCTTTATTACCCGCACTCGTCCAAATAAACCAAGTCCAACACCATGGGCTTTAAGTAATTAATTAGTAGCATAGGGCCCAATGATATTGATAGCTCAAAAGTCCAACCCACGAGTTGGTTTTCCAACAGATAAATGCACAAGCAAACTTCTAAATTTCGTGCATCATAATATTTTGAATGTCCAGCTCTCCTTTTTATCTTTCCGCGGCCTTTTGAATCGCCTAAAACGGAGCTTGGACGAAGAAGTTATGACCAAGACAATGTGACAATATCCAAATCTTTCTTGTCTTCATTTTAAACTTGCAATATCACAACTTTAGCTCCTTTTTGCGCATAACCTACATAATCACCAAATACCCTCAAAGCACATGTATAACAACGAATAATAAGGCCATAATGCGTAATTAACATGCTATGAGGTGTATGTAAAATGCACCGATCGTGGGATGACTAGGATGTCAATGGTTATAATAGATTTATAAAGGCTTAAGCTTTTTAAAATAAATTTACGCAATTTTATGAATCTTTTATAAGCTATGAGCTTACATAAGCACAAGTTAACTAAAACATGCTTATAAGAATTGTTTATAATAAGTCAAATTACTTAAATACTTTTAAGACTATGATAGATTAACACATAAAAGCTTGAAATATATATATATATATATATATATATATATATATATATATATATATATATATATATATATATATATATATATATAGGGGGCCATTCATGTGAGAAATCTAATTTTTGTGAGAACGCGAGAACTAATCCTAGCCACTCATTTTATCCCCCTTAAACTTTGACCTAATTGCTATTATTAGCTAACTATTTTTTTTGAAAAATTTCAAAAAAATTTCAAAAAATTTTCAAAAAAATTTCGAAAATTTTTTGAAAAATTTTCAAAAAAATTACGAAAATTTTTTTGAAAAATTTTCAAAAAAATTTCGAAAATTTTTTTGAAAAATTTTCAAAAAATTTAAAAAAAAAATTTTGAAAAATTTTCAAAAAAATTTTTGAAAAATTTCCAAAAAAATTTTTGAAAAATTTTCAAAAAAATTTTTGAAAAATTTTCAAAAAAATTTTTGAAAAATTTTCGAAATTCTTTTTTTCAAATGTGACGAAAATTTTTTTTACATACGACGAAATTTTTTTTTCACATGTGACAAAATTTTTTTTCACACGTGACAAAAAAAATTTCGTGAAAATTTCAAAATTTTTTTTCACATGTGACGATTCTTTTTTCACTTGTGACGGAATTTTTTTTTCACATATGACGAATATTTTTTTCACACGTGACAAAAAAAATTTCATGAAATTTTCCAAATTCTTTCACATGTGACGAAATTTTTTTTTCACATGTGACGGAATTTTTTTCACATGTGACGAAAAAAAAATTTACATGCGACGAAAATTTTTTCACATGCGACAAATTTTTTTTTTCACACGTGACGAAAAATTTCGTGAAAATTTTCAATTTTTTTTTCACATGTGACGAAAAAAAATTTCAAAAAATTTTTTTTCGGAAAAAAATTCGGAAATTTTTTTTTTCGAAAAATTTTTTTTTCAAAAATTTTTTTTTTCGAAAAAAAATTTTTCAAAAAAAATTTTTTCAAAAAAAAATTTTTGGAAAAAAAAATTTTCGAAAAAAAATTTTCGAAAATTTTTCTAAATTTTTTTTTTTTCGAAAATTTTTTTTCTAAAAAAAAAATTCGAAAAAAAAAATTTCGAAATTTTTTTTTTCGAAAAAAAAAATTTTGAAAAAAAAATTCGAAAAAAAATTTCCGAAAAAAAAAAATTTTTTTATAAATTATTTTGAAAATTTTAAAATTTTTCAAAATTTTTTAAGAAATTTTCAAAAAGTTGATTAACTAATATTTTTCATTAGATTAAAGTTAAAGGAGGATAAAATGAGTGGCTAGGATTGCTTCTCGCGTTCTCACAAAATTTAGGCTTCTCATTTGAACGCTTCACTATATATATATATATATATATATATATATATATATATATATATAATTTTAAATAGATTTATTTTTAGGTGATTTTAAAACAATTTTATGGAAAAATAAACTAATGGTTTCGGCTTCAAGTATAAGTTATAACTCGTTTCACTAAACATACATTTTCGGCCAGTTTGGTAGGGCCGGCTTTGGGCCAGGCCGGGCTGAGCTGGGATATAAGGGCACCATTTTATGAAAAGCCCAAATGTATATATGTTAATGCGAAGCCTTCCTTAAAGCCCAATAATAAGCCTTGGATTGGATAGTTATATTCAAATATGAGGCCAGTTATTAACTCATCAATTATCGATCAACATCATCGCATTTAGTTTATACGAGGTGGGAAACCCGCGCGTTGCCGCGGGGTGTTTTCCCAAAGAACCATTTCCTGCTGCATTTAGTAATCGTTGTGGACTGTAAATGTGCGACATAGATTGGAATGTCACCTGATAACATAAGATACATTTTCTAAAAAACTTTAATATACCATTGGTCTTTCACTGTTAATTCAATTTGAGAAACAGTGATGACAGTTAATGGATTTAATGAATCCTTGTTACTTACATTACTCAGGTTACATTAGAATGACACAATAGATTAAACTCTATAACATCAATACGTCTAAATGGACGATGCTAGTTGTGTCCCTCTTGCCAACCTAGAACAAACAAACGTGCAGCTTTCATATCGAAATAAGATACATAAGTTGTAAAGCAAGGATCTATAACCAAATAGAATTTAAATTCCTACGACATTATCCAATAACAAATATATGTATTGTGGATTGTATTATTGAATAATTACATTTTTTAATTTATAGATAATCATTCATGAATGATTGAAGTTGTTTATTCCAGCCAATAGAAGCTCGGGCTAACGTTTTCACTCACCAATATTTCATATAAACTTTAGTAATTAAAACATTTTTATTTCATGATTCTCATTGAACTGTCATGGAAAGTCATACCTTTCCTCACAAACTAAGTTTTATCTTAAACTTTTGTTGAAAGTGCTGTTGTTGCACCCCAAATTTTAAAATGCAAATTGGATAAAAATTGCATCTTTTATGGTTTTTGCTAATTGATCATGGAAAAAAATAGTCATTACAATAGCTACATATGAGCAGATGTTTTGGATCTTATCAAGCATTATAACTGGTCGACATCCATGGAAATAACATACCTGGTGTAAGTAGTTCTTGTACTCCTTTTAGCAGAAAGCAGAAACTTACCATTTTCAACTAACAACACTGCTGCAAATCCAAAAGTAAACCAAATAAACTCATTCTGATATATGTTGCAGCAACTCTAAAGGCAGACACATACCCTGTTGATGCATAGAACAATCAAATCATTTGGTCTTAAATTTGCAGCTGCAGGCCGGTCTCTCACATAACGACGTTTGGTTGTCGCAAATGGCTCATGGTCCCAATAAGGCCATTATTGTCTTCCAGTTGCCCCTACATTTCAATAAAACAGTAGTTTTGAATAAGATTGTCTAAACAAAATGTAGTCTCATATGTATATAATCAAGCTTACCTTTGTATCCCACATTATTTTCTAGGCCGCCATCATCTTGAACAGCAGTGTTAACCAACCGGTCGTTGTTAAATGGTTGGATGATTGAACATCTATCTTGTTTCGCAATTCCATGGTAGGTGTGTGTAACTTTAGTATTAGGGCACGGCCAGTCTTGGCAGGCAGGTGCGTCTGCACAACATTGTATACATAATAGTGTGTTACAGTAGTGACGGCAGGTTAGGCATTTAAAAAAAAGAGAGAAAGAAAGAAATAAAGGGTAAAATGAAAATCATTTAGGCAAAATTCTAATTAGGTGCCGCATACCCAAGGATAAAATGTGATATGTATTGACCAACAATCACATCTATTGGTCAATATATGAATGCGTGAACCTAATGGGTGGCTGGATTATTTGTTTTGCCTGCTTTCTGATCCTATCACATCTATTGACCAACAATCATTCACTCCTGGCGCAATCTACAATCAAACAAAGATGGCATCAGCAACCCCACAATAATAGCAGTTCAGTTTAAAAAAAAAACTACTCACAGAAAATATTATAGGACTATAAAGTAACAAAACAAGCTAATCCAACCACACATCAATCAAAACAACTTGAGTGGATCTCAAAGAAAGGAAAGGGTCGTGAGTTATGATGAACAGTGTGGGTGGGGGCAAGAATAAGGAAATGGTATAATGGACTTGGGCGGGCCGGGTTAAAAAGCAATGGTTGGGCAAAAAAGGGTGGGCAACAAAGCCCGCCCAGTGTATAAGTGTTATAATTATAATTATAATCATCAAAGAGTCTATTTGTCATTTTAACACTTAATAGTTGGAAAATGACTATTTTGTAATCTACTTTATTTAATTTAATTTAACTTATATACATTTATGTAAAATTTATGAATATTAACTTACTATTCAAAAAAATTATGAATAACAACTTGCCATTCATAGCAATTTTAAAACACTCCCTAAAATTATAAAATGTTTTCACAAAATCCTCTAACGTGTAAAAAAGTTTAGCAATTTTAAAAATACCCCCTTAAACTGTAAGACGTTTTCGTAAAATCCCCTAGCGTATTAACATTTTCGTAAAACCCTAAAATCTATAAATATTTGGGCTAATTAATTCTTAGTATATTTTACTTGTCACTTTTTCTAATTTCATAAAATCATTTTTTTGTCCTTTACTAACCAAAGTGCTTATCTCTTTAAAATGTTCTTTTTACTATAATATATACACTTTTATCTAAACGCTCAAATTTGCTTACCAACTCAAATGGGTCAATTTGAGAAACATTTTACTCATAACATGTCAAACGGGTAATGAGGGTGGTTGGGCTTATAACTAATATGTTTAGGTTAAGCATGCTTTGAATAGTCTCTTCATATTGTTTCTCAGCAATGAGTATATGACTTTATTTACTGTGTGCTTAAAATTTCCCAATAGATACATACATATGCTGCTCAGTTTATAACCCAACCATTTCCCCATTACGATAAGCTCCACACTTTTGTAAGGACATAGCTAAACATTATCAAGTAGATGGTCATGTAGGTGGGGATGACGGCGTAATAGATGAAATTGAAATAAACCTGTGTTTGGAAGCTAAAGACTTGCACGATATTAATACATACCTTATTAAAACTCGTTCACCTTAATTATATTTGTTAAAAAAATGTGTTTATAAAAATGATGAGTTTTATTTTAAAAACATTGTTAATTACAAAACCCATAGGATTATTGTTAGCTAATCCTACTAAATCGCATGACAATAATAATTATCAAGTCACTCAATTTTTATTACTCCCACTTTCTCGATACTTATTGGCTTACTGTTTTGTATAACTTGGCAAAACAACTCACTCGTCATTTTATCCGCTATAGTAAGTCCATTATACAACAATGATAACGAACTAGAGTGAGGATCAAATAAGAAATAAAAGTAAAATGAGAAGAATGAGAAGTAATCATAGTCGCACATTTCAGATGCACCTTAAAAAAGAGATGCATTTCCCATGAATTTCTCCCTCGTTTTTGAAATGTGTGGCTATCCATATTTCTCATTTTTCTTATTTTATTTTTCTTTTTCACTAGATCCTTTCTCAATTGAACTAATAGTCTACAAGTTTGTTATTAAAAAAGAGCAAATTGGAAAAACAATGTTGTTTGTTTAAATTGCAAGCGATGTTACAAAACTTTGAAAGTACATGTCACGATTTGTGGGATATCTTTGTTCATTTTTTCGTCCTTATATAAGTGAAATGACTCAAAATATCGTCATTTGGGAAAAATGTTGCATCTGGGTATTTCAATCATTTCACTACTGTCAAGAATGAATAGTCAATCAAAATTTCTTTACACAACTACACTTGTATTTCTTAAGTTATGAGATGTGCATCTATGATTTGAGCAAATTACAGGACGGATGTTGCAATTTACTTGTATAAATTAAACTGTTATATTATGGGAGGTGATGTATGTACCACTAAAATTGATGTGCATATTATGAAATCACATTCGTAATGCATATGGTATAACACTGGATATACATGTTTGTGATCGATCTACACATCACTTATATTTATTGCAACTAGCAGGATACCTGCGCGTTGCGGCGACAGATTTCCTGTAATTAAAATTTTCAACAAACAATGATTTTTGATAATACATTTTTCGTGACAATAACTTCATTGAAGACGATAATTTTAGGTTCTACTAACCCCAAACAATGACAAACTATATTATTTTAAATGTAGATAGTAAAGAAAATAAACATGTCATTTTTTTGAAAGATTGTATTAATTTTTATTTTATAAATGTTTTAGTGTGTTTGATGTGAGTATTTAAAAATCTATTCTAATAGCTTGTTTGATATGTACCACGTGGTTTATTGATTGTATTTTTGCAATGAGAGGGTCTTTTAATAATTGTATTAATTGAAAATGTTAAATATATTTTGATGCATAAGTCATTTGGACAACATGCATATATAGTTGTATTGTTTAATATTTAAGTTTGTAATGTCTAGTTACTTAATGGAGGAAATAGTCTTCCTCATTATATGTAGTTTAGATGGGCATATCACCTTACTTATCTCTACTACTTATAATGTATGTATATACATTTCCTTAAACATAAATTGCTTAAAATATGAGTAATATTAGTGAAGTATTATACTCTTAACTAAAAATGATAACATTATTTACAACTAAATTAATATTTTAAATATTAATCACTAAACTTTTATTATTTTTTATTATAACCAATGAACGTTGTCTCGAATTGACTATAAATTGAAACCGTAAGTTTGAATTAAGTGTCAAACAAAAATAGTGATTTTGCAAGTATAATTATTTGCCGCTATACACCGTCACTTTATGCAGGTATTTGTCTAGTATTATTCAATTTGTTCAAATCAAGACGTGGTACAATTTTATTATTATTTTTTATTTATTTATTATTATTATTTTTTTTTTGTTAAAACACTACTCCATTAATTAAGTATTAAGAGCACGTTTGGTTTGAGGTGGTGGTGTTATGATTTGGGAACTATGCCTAAAAGTGATGTTTGGTATATTTTTGTGGGTCCCACAAATGAGGACGATTACTATGTGTCATTGTGCAAACCTCACATTTCTTTCCTATTTTTCTTATCTTTATTATTTTAAGTGAGACCATCTTTAATACTGTATCAATCATTAATATTTAATTTAATTTTTATTTTTACAATAATAATATTTTAAAATTTATAAATTATACTCATATATTACATATATAATATATTATTATATTATATTTTTCTCTATCTTTATTTAATTTAAATGTCAAATCCAAATCTATATCCAAATCCAAATCCTAATCCTAATCGAAGTGTGTGTTTCGTATTTGGGGTTACGAGGGTTTGGGTTGATAGAAAAGCAAAATCATTTGATTGGTTTGTACACCATAAAATGCTTCTTTTTATATTCTGAAATAGTTCTCAGCCACATATCTTTTTTTATTTCTTGTTTTAATATAAATTAAATATTTAAAAATTGTTATATAAACTATATTTTATCTATCTTTTTTTTTTTATTATTTCTTTAACAAATCCAAATTATAACATTTATACATTCAGCGGGCTTTGTTGCCCACCCTTTTTTGACAAGTGTTTGGGTTTTTAACCCGGCCCGCCCAACTCTATCGTATCATATCTTTGTTTTTGCCCCGACCCACCCTGTTCATCATAACTCACACCTTCTTCTTTGTTTTGAGATCCGAGTGGTCCACCTCCAAGAACTAAACCTGCCGCCGCCCGATCCGACCAAAATGGTTTCTACATTTGCGTGTGAGGGGGGCTACAATAACACTGTTTTTTTAATGCTTATGTGATACTGCTTGCGCCATATGTTATCACTACAGTCTCTCCCAATTTTTCATCTACATATTTTTGGTTAGTTGCTTTATAGATGGTATTCTTGAAGCTTCTTCCTATATCATAACATGATTTTCCCTTTTTATTGTTACACACACACCACTCGAATGTGTTTTTGGTTAGAGTGGGTGACGGATGATGAGTAGGTTTTTCTGATTTTGATTTTCTGATTAAATGTTTCTATGCCTTGCTTTAAACTCAGGTATGTTATATGCTTTTACAAATGTTTTTTTATATCAGTTTTACAAAAATGCGGTTTGGTTGTTTCATATTTGTTGAATGTTTTTGTCCTTTTTACAAGTCGTTGCTGTTTGTTTGCCCTTTTTACTGTGTTTGTTGTTTCATAGCATGATTGTAGAATTAATGAGGTTCGTTGGTTGTAGGTTATGTTAGTTCTAAGGTATTTAGGTTTGCATTTTCCATCTTTTCATTTTTGGTGTGTTCTTTACTGCTATTGTTAACTTGATTATGTTAGCTCTAAGGTAACAGTTTAGGTTGTGACTTTATTAAATTCTTATGATTGTTGTGGTTTGGTACTATGCAACTAGATTAGGTTTAAGATGGCACCAGTTTAATGAGCCTCTTTTTAGTCATTTGCATCATACGACCAGTTTAACAGCATATTCGTTTGGTTCATTTAAGTGTAAATTTGTTGTCATGACCAATTTAATGCTCTCATTTAAACACCATTTTTTGTTCAGGCTTTTATGAACATCATAGTAATTAAAATTTATTGTTGGCAGGGCAAATGTGGAAAACTGAGATTATCCGTAGCTTGGCAGGGCAAGTTGGTGACTTTGCAGCCATAGCGGCTTAATCCACTTTTTCAATTGTTTATAAATCTGAGCCTTTGATGATGTTATCGAGCTTTCTGCGTATGCTTCTTCATTGCCATCAATCCTTTTGTTGCCGCTATCCAACCTGTGTGACAATGGGATGGGTGTGCGACGATGATGATACGCTCATAAGCTGCAAAATAAGCGGTAAGAATAGCAAGTTACCGAGGCTGTGATGATTAAATCATGACAAATGTGGAAACCTGAGATTATCCGCATCTTGGCAGGGCAACTTGCTAACTTTGCAGCCATGGTGGATTAATCCACTTTTTAAATTGTTTATAAATATGAGCCTTTGATGATCTTATCGAGCTTTCTGCTTATGCTTCTTTGATGCCATCAATCCTTTTGTTGCCGCTATCCAAGACGTGTGACAATAGGATGGGTGTGTGGCGATGGCGATAACCTCATAGGCTGCAAAAGAAGCCGTAAGAATAGCAAGTTAACCAATGCTCCTAAGCTTTGCATAAGCTGTAATAAGCCGTTGTGAACTAATTCCTAATAATGTTTTCCGGATACGCTTTGATCACTGTTGCCGAAGTTTTTGGTTTGTTGTTTGGCATGGCAGCCGTACGGTTGCAACCAAGGCAGGTTTTGGGTAACGCTTCCACAATTCAGCTTACAATCTGAGAAGGGAATATCGGTTAAGAAAGTGAGTTGTCAGGCTACGTATGAATTATGAAGCGTGAGAGCGGCACATATATTGGCAGGGCAACACGACACCGTGTTTGCAGCCATGGCGTGTTGCCCCCTTTGTTATCCGGCTCTACACTCCTAGTTTTAAACAAAATCCAAATCCAAGTCCAAACCCATCTATTAGCCAAATGTGACTCAAATTTAAATGCTAATCCTAAATCTATTAAAAACCAAACGGGCCCTAACGTTACACCGTTACGAACAGTAAAAAACGAGGTGGATCACCCGCGCGTTGCCGCGGGATGTTTTGCCAAAGAAGGTTTAGCAAGTGTTGGAAAAATCTAATTTAGTATGCAATAGAAAGTGTCACTCTCTATACTTAATGCTACAAAGATCTGCTAGAGTTCCTAAATTGCATAAAAAACAATTTTTTGTAAACATACTGAAAACACAAAATAGGACCAAAACTTATGCGTAGTTAGTTTCTTTATACATAATACAACAGTTTATGCAGCATCGCTTCACTAAATAAAGTGCATACTTATTATCCTTGTTTACTACATCACTCGTCATCATAATATGATAACTGAAAATCGTTTTTGGATCGTGAACACCTTGAACTTGTGTTAATAATGATACTTTGAGTGATACCACTAAGTATGCGGAATCTACTTAATGATACTTAGAAGATTGATTGTAAGTGAAACAGATTTATGTATGAACAATGAATATAACAAAAACAACTAGCTCCAATATTATTAATAATAATAATAATACGAGTGATCTGAGATATCACTAGGGTTACACCTTGAAGCTCTAAGAAAACGTATTAGAAAGTTATATTCTAACTATGATCTAGGATCTCCTTTTATACAACAAGGAGTCCTCTTGTACAAGATAAGTATAATGCTAATAGAATAAGATATACACAAAATCTTTTCTATGTTTATCAATGCGCGTTTCTCTAATAGCTAACAAGTGAGCAGTGGTAATATTTGTTCTTGCAGTGGTAATGAGTTTCCACTGCAAGTACAATCTTCTTGCAGTTGTAATATCTTCACTAGCCGTGGTAACTGATAGAATAATTCCCAACAATCCTCCCCTAAACTTATGATTTATTTGTAAATCAATAAGTTTCTTCAAGTATACAATAAACCTGAGGATATGGGAATTCTTCCAAACACTTATCTTGTTTTTCTTAATCCTTTATCAGCTCTTACACTTTGATCTTTAAACTTCTGAATCAAAGCTCTAACCTTCCCATTAACTGCATAAACTCTTAACTTTGACATGCTGAGAGCAAACCATGCTGAGAGCAAACCATGCTGAGAACAAACCTCCCCTGAATCTGATCATTATTATTAAAAATTTGTATCCTCCCTGTTTGGGAGAATCTCCACCAAAAGCAGCACAATCAGACAAAATTCAGAAGACCTTCCATCAATTAATATCCACCTGTTAAGAGAATGTGGTACACAGTTCCATCAATTCCTTTTGTAACATACTACCTTCAGCACTTCCAGATGTATTACCTTCTGGGAGAGGTGCATCATAAGGCATAGATTTAATTTCTTACCTAGTGAAACTAGATAGTACTACTGAACCACCCATATGTTTAAATTTGGCTAGGGATTTCACAACCTGTATCTAATCCTTGAGAATCAGACACATGAAGTGTTGCCAAAGAAAAAGTTTACACTGTCAGTGGTAACTGTGAACCTGCAGTGGTAAAAATCAAAAGAGTTTTTCAAAGAGCAAAGATAAGTAAAACATGTAAAATTTTCTGCTCTAATTATAGTTTTTAGCAAACTATCAGCTATCAACGGATTTGATATGTCTTTACCATGAGTCGTTTGCTATGGACTAGCCAACTCTTGATCACTAGGATGTATGGTGAGTTGATAACCTAGTTTTTGGTAAACTATCAACCATGAACGGATTTGATGTGTCTTTACCTGTAGCCGTTTGCTCAGGACTAGTTGATTCTTATGTGGGTAAGACATGGTGAATCAATAACCATTTGTTATGTGTCTTAAGATACACATCTTATAACTCCATTCAAATTAACCATCCAATCTTAACCAAGAATAGTGAACCCAAGTAACTTTTAACCAAGTTACTATTTATACATTTATTGCTCCAAAGGCAACTTGATATCTTCCATAATTACTTCTTCGACCTACCAAAACGGATGGAAGTAAATAATCTTCATTAATTAGCCATAAACCTTGACTTTGCATATAAATAGGGGTCAAAAACTTTTATCTTTCATCAACAAGATCCCTCAAGAAGCATAATCCCATACAGCATCATGAGTTGGTTTCCACTTATCTATATCTCCTCTGATGATACTTCTGATGAGGAAATCAGCTACTACTCAGATTCTGAGGAGCATTCTACTGGATGGAGTGGATACTTTCCACCAACAACTGCATCAGCTCCATCTGTTGATGTTGATTCAGAGAAAGATGATCCAACCTTCAACCTTTCTGAGGAACTACCAAAAGCACTTACAACTGCCCTGAAGACTGCCATAAACAACATGAAGTGGCCAGAGTCATCAAAGCCTGCAAAAGATCTGAAACCTCCACCACAAGTGCTTGGGCTTGCATGTCCAAGAAAGCAACTATCCTTTGATGAGAAGAGGAACAAGCCAGCTAAGAGCAAGCATGCATATGAGGGCAAAGGAAAGAAGCCTATGTAGTGGCTGAAGATCTTAGGTTGTTAGGTTGTAAGTTGTTTACATGTGTTTTGAAGTTGTCTTTGTGAAAGAATGTACTCTGCAACCCTTTTTGAGTAATGAATAAATGATCTTCTCTATTTCCTTGTTAACACTGTGAGAGCAAATCTTTCCACTGTGTGATGCATAGTTTCCACTGAGCTGGTTTGTTAGTGAAAAACCATACATACATATACAAACAATAATAGTACATTAAAAGCTATCCTGCTACACTAAAAAGTATTAGACATCAAGAGTTTATGGATTAAGCATTCCAATACCTGTTACCAAGTACTGAAACCTGCCCACATCAAGCCCTTTTGTTAACAAATCAGCATAATTGTCATCAGTATGAATTTTGACAACATTAATGAGCTTTTTCTCAAAACAATCTCTAATAAAGTGATGTCTAATTTCAATATGTTTAGTTTTAGTGTGTTGCACAGGATTCTTAATAATGCAAATTGTACTACTATTGTCTATATAGATGATGGTGTTCATGAAATTGTACCCATAATCCAAGAGTTGATTCTGAAGCCAAAGGATCTGAGCACAACAACTAGCAGCTGCAACATATTCTGCTTCAGTAGTTGAAGTAGCAACCATTGTCTGTTTCTTCCACTGCCATGACACCAATCTACATCCAAGGAATTGACATCCTCCTGTGGTTGACCTTCTATCCAAGCTTGCACCAGCATAGTCACTATCTGAGTAGGTAATCAACTCCATAGGAGATTCCCTTGGATACCACAATCCCAGATTAGGATAAGTCTTCAAGTATCTAAAAATCTTTTCCACTGCAGTCATATGAGATGTCTTTGGAGTCACTTGAAATCTTGCACAGGCACACACAGCAAACATAATGTCTGGCCTTGATGAAGTAAGATACATCAAAGAGCCAATCATTGACCTGTAAGTATGCACATCAACATTTACACCACTAGCATTCTTCAACAATAAGTGAGTGGTCTTGTGAGCAGGGGTATTGGAAGATTTTGCATCAGTGAACTTGAACTTCTTAATTATTTCAGCCACATACTTGTCTTGACTAATAAAAATTCCTTCTTTACTTTGTTGAACTTGCAGCCCCAAAAAGAATGTGAGTTCCCCCATATAACTCATCTGAAATTCATCTTTCATCAGCTTCTCAAACTCTTTACACATCTCTGGTTTAGTTGATCCAAAGATAATATCATCAACATATACTTGAACAAGTAGAATATCACCCTTGTCTTTCTTGATAAACAAAGTTTGATCTATCTTGCCCCTATGAAACCCATTATTCATTAAATAAGTAGCTAAGGTTTCATACCACTTCCTTGGAGCCTGGTGTAGACCATAAAGAGCCTTGACTACTTTATAAACTTTGTTGGGGTGATGTGGGTCTTCAAAGCCTGGAGGTTGAGCAACATATACCTCCTCATCAATAGTACCATATAGAAAGGCACTCTTAACATCCATTTGATAGACAGTAAAGCCCATAAATGATGCATAAGCTAGAAATAGTCTAATAGCCTCAATCCTTGCAACAGGAGCAAAAACTTCTTCATAATCAATACCCTCCTCTTGAGTGTATCCTTGAGAAACTAATCTAGCTTTGTTTCTGATGACAATGCCTCTTTCATCTTTCTTATTTCTGAACACCCATTTAGTACCAATCACTTTCATACCATCAGGTAAATCACAAAGAACCCAAACTTTTTGAAGCTTAAACTGCAATAGCTCTTCCTGCATAGCTTCAACCCAGCTTGATTCTTCTAAAGCCATAGAAACATTTTTAGGCTCCATTTGTGATAGAAAGCAGAAGAATAAACATTTATTCTTAGTAATGTGATTCTTGGACTCATAGACTTCACTTATGAACCCATGAACATCTGTCATCCTTGTTTGCCTTCTTGTCTTCACACCTGAATTAATTTCACCAATAACATTCTTAATTGGATGAGCTTTATGAATTGTAGACTGTGATGTGTTGGGAATATCATATGATGATGGCATATTTGTGATTTCAACATCATCAATTGGTGTCTCCTGAGCTATATTTTCCACCTCTGGACCTTCAGTGGAAACATCATGTGTTGCAGTGGTAGTAGGATTACCACTGTCTTCAGGAATATCATCATGCAGAACATCAAAATTCACAAATTCATCTTCCTGACTAGTATTCTTTGAAGGTTGTGAGTCTGCATTAGCATCAAAGTCCCAAATTGGCATAACAAATTGATCTTTATCATCCTCATCATCTTGACAAGATTCATCTTCATCAATAAACTCTTCTGAGTCTTCAAGATCAACATCACTTGAATCTGAAGTAATAGGAACATAATTCATGGTATTTGATAAAGTCTCAAGATCAAATAGCCATTCAGGTCCTGAACCTGCTATATTAGCTTTATTTTCAAGAAACTGAACATGCAAATTCTCTTCTATCTTTCTTGTTCTTAAGTTGTAGATTCTAAAAGCCTTACTAACCATGGAATAACCAACAAAGAAACCTTCATCAGCCTTTTCTTCAAACTTTCCCAAATGATCAATGGTATTGAGAATTGTGACATGACATCCAAATGGCTTCAAGAAATCCAAAAGTGGGGGTCTTCCTCTGAAAAGCTCATAAGGTGTCTTGTTCTTTGACTTGACCACTAATACCCTATTTTGAATATAGCAAGCAGTGTTAACTGCTTCAGCCCAAAATGTCACTGGTAACTTTGAATCAGCTATCATGGTTCTAGCAGCCTCAATTAGTGTTATATTTCTTCTTTCAGCAACACCATTTTGCTGAGGTGTTCTTGCAACACTAAATTCTCTTTTAATACCTTTGTCTCTGCAGAAGTCATCCATTACTCTATTCTTGAACTCTGTCCCATTGTCACATCTGATGATCTTTATCTTCTTTTCAGCCTGATTTTCAACTTCAGTGATGAAAGTCTTGAGTATGTCTGTAGTTTCATCCTTGGTATTTAAGAAGAAAACCCATGTAAATCTGCTAAAATCATCAGTCACAACAAGGCAATACTTCTTCAAATTGATGCTGCTAACAGAAGTAGGACCAAACAAGTCCATATGTAGCATGTAGAGTGGATGATCAATAGTATTAACTGTCTTGGTCTTGCATGAAGCTCTGTGTTGCTTTCCTTTAAGACAAGCAATACATGTTTGATCATTTTCAAATCTCTTCTGAGGTAATCCAATGACCAAACCATCTTTTACAATCTTATTGATGGTCTTGAAATTAACATGACCAAGTCTTCTGTGCCAAAGCATAGATTCATCCAAAGTGGCTTTTGCAAGTAAACAAGTAACATCATCCTTAGCCACAATCTTCTTCATGTCAATGCTATATAGATTACCTTTTCTAGGGATTTTAAGCAAAATGTCTTTTTCCTCAGGTAGCTTATAATCCTTAGATAAGATAAAGCATTCATCTTCTGAGAATAGAACTCTGTGTTTCTTGTCACACATTTGTGACACACTGAAGAGATTGTACTTGAGTTCTGGTACATAGTATACATTCTCAAAGTCCAAGTTTCCAGCCTTGATAGTACCTTTGCCTGAAACTTTGCCACCAATTCCTCCTCCAAAACTGACAGCTTGCCCATCTAGTGATTTGAAATTAGAAAGATAGGCCTTGTTGCCAGTCATATGCCTGGAACACCCACTATCTGAATAACCTTGATCCTCTTTTGTCTTTGAATGTCCCTGCATACAATATAAAGGAATTAGTACCTTTTGGGGACCCAAGCCACAAATGACTTGGATCTGCCTCGTGTATCAATATAATTATATCTATCAAAGGTCATTGATACACCATTGGGATTGTTTGTTGTTCCTTTTGGTTTCCATTCCCAACGAGCTGAGGCCTTAACAGCTTTTCCCAAGTTTACCCTTTTCTTTTGAACATCAGTGGAAACAATTGGTCTTGCAGTGGTAACTGCATGCCTAGCAGTGGAAACTGCTGGATTAGAAAATTTTGGTCTCCACATGTGGTTCTTGTGATCATTCTTTTCAAAATAAGTCTTTTTCCCTGTTTGATAAGATTTAACAAAAGAAGTGACAGGGGACTTAGGATAAACTCTGTTATTACTTCTGGCAGTGGTAACTGCTGGTCTAGCAGTGGAAACATGTTTAATGCCAGTGGTAAGCATAACAGACCTGGGAACCATCTTGCTTAGGGGATTTGGATGAGTCATTTTATTAGAATTTGATCCATTCACCCTTGTAAAAACTTCCCTTCTTCCCATGTGGTAGGTACAGTCTTTAGCTAAATGGTCAAAGCTACCACATATATGACAAGCCTTATTGTTGAACACAAAATCACTACCAAACTGCCTAGTTTTAACATGATTCCAACTTCTCATGTTCCCTCTAGGAGATTTAGGCCTATCCCTGTACATTTCAGCATACCTAGTAGTAGACCTAGTGAAATTTGACTGTGTTCTAGGCTTCTCTTTGACTTCTTCAGGAATGCTTTTACTTTCCTCAATTTTAACATCTTCAGTAACACTAGTTTTAGACTCAACTTTCAAACATTCATCTTTAAGAGATGAGTCACTAGCACTATCAAAAGTCTCAACCTCAACCTGAACCTTTTCAGTTTCAACTGGTTTAACAAATTTTGGTCCATAGGTCATGGGTGGATCCTGAAACTCTTCTAAGCCTGTGTGAGCTAGGTCAATGCCAGGAGGTGCTGGAACACCTCTTAGAGGTGGTGGAACAGAATTGTATCCAAGACCTGATTTAGCTTTGCTCACAATTTGGGCTTCCCAAATTTTGTCAATGCTCTTGGATTGATGGTCTAGTGTTTTCTTAGTAATCTGAATATTCTCACTAGCCTTTTTAACTTTTTCAATCTCTTCCCTAAGAGCTTTATTAACTTCAACATAAAAATCTAAGTCTCTTTTTAAAACAGCAATGTCATCACTGAACTTAGATTCATTAGCTCTATAATGCTCTATTTGTTTTTCTAAAACACCTAGACCTCTTTTATGATTTGCTAAATTATAATTAGTATGATGTAAATCTAGCATCAGTTCATCATATTTTGTTTTAGAGATCTCTAACTCTTTTGCAGCCTTACAGTTTTTAGAACAAGCATTATCAGTATATACCTCAGAGTCAGAGAAAGCCATGAGTGCATGCTCAGTGGCTAGCATTGCAGATTCTGAATCATCTTCTCCATTCTGAGACATAAAGCTCCAATCAAAGCTCACTCCATCAATAGCCAATAGCACCTTTGGCTCTTCTGTTGTAGGTTCTTTGGTCTTTTCCTTCTTGTACCAAGTTGACTTGTTGTCAGTTTTCCTTGGTTTTCTGCATTCTCTTGCAAAGTGCCCCTTCTTGTGACAATTATAGCACTCCACCTTCTTTTTATCAAAACCTACAGTCTCATCACCACTTATATGTATCTTTCTCCCTGTCTTCTTCCAGAACTTCTTTGATCTTAAGCTGAGTAATGCTACCTGCCATTTGATGTCCATCTCCTCCATATCATCTTCATCAATTTGATCCAAGTACTCATGATTGAGGATTGAACCACCCACATGGCTTGATATAAAGGCATAGAAAGTAGCATCACTTAGTCCTGCAATCTGCTTCTTTGAGCTCCTAGTGGAAACATTTCCATTACCAGTGGAAACAATCATGTTACCACTGTCATCATCACTGTCACTTTCATCATCAGAACTATCATTACCTGATGATGATATGAGTGCTACTCCTGCAGAACTTGTTTTTAACTTGCCAGCTTTCTTTAGTCTTTGTTCAATAACTTTGAAGTTATTGTACACATCATTAAGCTTCATGGTCTCAAGATCTGACTTGTCTTCCCATACAGCAACATTTGTATCAAACTCAGCAGGTAAACTTCTTAGAAATTTAAGATTGAGGTCTTCCTTTTCTACCTCAATTCCAAAAGCAGTCAGCTGAGTTACAATCTTTTGTAGCCTTGTGAATATGCTATCAAGAGATTCATTGCTTGATGAACCAAAATTCTCATAGGTCTGTTTCAGTAAAGTCTTTTGAGTTTTCTTGGTATAGTCATTACCACCAAACACTTCACATATCTCATCAAAGAGGGTCTTTGCAGACTTGTATTTGGTAAAAGCCAGAACTTGTTCTCTGGGTAGAGCCATCAATAGCAAACCTCTAGCCTTCAAATCATTCTTTAGTTGGTTTCTTTCTTCATTGGTAACAGGACCAGCGTTTACTTTTGTTACTGGCTTGTCACCAACCATCTCTACAGTTGTACCAGGTTTGAATGAATTTCCACACATTATGATCTCCCATAATGTGTAGTCTTGAACCATAAAGAATTGTTCTATCATAAGCCTCCACATCTCAAAGTCATTAATTTTAAGCTTGGGAAGCTTTGCAGCAATGTTTGATTGACTTGTTTCTGTCTCCATTGTATCTTTTGAATCTGCCATAGGATCTTCTAAATCAAAATAACAAAGCCTTGCTCTGATACCACTTGTTGGATCGTGAACACCTTGAACTTGTGTTAATAATGATACTTTGAGTGATACCACTAAGTATGCGGAATCTACTTAATGATACTTAGAAGATTGATTGTAAGTGAAACAGATTTATGTATGAACAATGAATATAACAAAAACAACTAGCTCCAATATTATTAATAATAATAATACGAGTGATCTGAGATATCACTAGGGTTACACCTTGAAGCTCTAAGAAAACGTATTAGAAAGTTATATTCTAACTATGATCTAGGATCTCCTTTTATACAACAAGGAGTCCTCTTGTACAAGATAAGTATAATGCTAATAGAATAAGATATACACAAAATCTTTTCTATGTTTATCAATGCGCGTTTCTCTAACAGCTAACAAGTGAGCAGTGGTAATATTTGTTCTTGCAGTGGTAATGAGTTTCCACTGCAAGTACAATCTTCTTGCAGTTGTAATATCTTCACTAGCCGTGGTAACTGATAGAATAATTCCCAACAATCGTCTTTCATCTTCTTCACTCTCTTCCTCCTCAAATTCTTCTTAATCTACATCCAAGTCACCTTTTTTTTGAACTATAAATCTAAGTCACCTTCTCATGTGTTAATTGTTCTTTCATGCTCATTTTCAGGTTCCACTTCTTCAACTTCTGTTGATGGTAATGTCACAGCTTGATCTAGAACAGAAAAACAATATCAACCAATCTCATTTTACCCTCCTCCTAACTGCCTGCATTGCACTTTCGCTTTTATATGTTCGTCGTAAAACGGGATGAATTCTGACTTTGTCAATTGCTTTGATCCATCAACCTGTTTCATCATAATTTTTAAAATCAGAAGACGTTCACAACCATATTTGGCTGAATGCAGAATAGTTCGTTGCACAGTATTGTTGGGTGCTATGTAAAAGGCCTAAAAAGAAAGTGATAGCTCGGTAGCAATTCTAGAACAGAAAATTGCATTTAAAGTTGTAAACATTGCAGATGATTTAGTGATGATCAACATGAAATAAGCTTGAGTTAATATGAAAAAAATGAGATACTGATCCTAAATGTACAAAAGAAAATGTTCAGTACATATTTTGCATCATTACTTTTCTATTTATGCAAAAAGACGCAAAAATCATATGTGAACACGTATTGAATCAGTCTCTTCCAATTCTATAAATAGATATTTAACAGATGAACACATTAGACCTATAGTAAAATGTCACATTTTTGGCAAAGGATATAAGACATATAGGGGAAAACTGGCTGGTTGAGGTAGCGGTGAAAATAGGTCTAGGGCCAAAACGGGTCATTTATGAAAACAGGTCAGTCAGGTGATCCCCAAGTCATTTATGAAAACGGGTTAGATGGGTTCGGTTCAGCCCATTACTTTTCTCCTAATTCTTTTTTACATATTCAGTTAACATAAAGTACTTCAAGTAACCACAAAATCTAACATAAATGGTTCATTGTCTTTTTTGTTCTCAATTAAAATCTATTCAGGAACAACGATTTCATAAGACTTCAGCCGCAAAAAGAACCAAAAAATTAGCTTAAACAAACACCTCTTAAAAAGCCCAAAACGGGTTATTTAGATTGGTGTTTTGGATTGGTTTTTTTTAGCAGATAAGCAATGTGAAGTGTGACAAAAAAAAATTTGCCTATTAACTTAGCGTAAACTATATTAAGCAAATAAGCATCTTTAATAAAATAAGCAATCTCAAACACCCTCATAAACAACTTTTCACTTTAACACATTTAATTATGAAGCATAGAATCAGTTTCTCTTGTCACTTAAACATCGAATACATCCTACTTGTTTCGGACTGATGCAACCAAAAGCGATTTTAGCTTTTCAATTATTTTGACGCATCTCTTTAAGAAATAAGTTGCGATGCCAAACATGACATTACCTTATATAATAATTAGAAATATGAAAACTAAAATAATTCACTAACCTTGGCAAGATAGAAAACCAAACAAAACGTGTGATTCCCGCATTACCATTATAGGCACCAGATTTACTAAGATGAAAAAACGCTCTTTGTAGGTACATTAACCCAAACTGATTGAAATCGAAGATGTCTGAAAAAAAATAATCCACATGAAGGATACATTTTCAAGGCAGAAGTTGAAGCACAAAAATTTAGACAACTTTATTAATTTAGTGAACATACATGTGACAATAAGACCTTTTGCGCCCATATTCTGTATGTGTGATAATCATAATCTCGACCCCGCTCTCTTTTCCGACCCCTATCACTGTCAAGGTCTCATCTTCGACTCCTACTCTTGCTTCTCACTCTTTCCTTCCTTTCCCCTTTCCTGTCTCTACTACTTTCTCTTCTATCTCTTTTACTCGTTCTTGCAGAGAAGCTGATTACAAAAATATTTCTTATAACTTAACATTCTTTTTTCATAAAGTTTGAAAAATAATAATTAACAAAAAACACACTCACTGCTACCAAAAAGGCAAATCCACGTGTCCTCTTCTCCGGCAGCAATTTTGTTACCAAACTTTTGTTCTAGTAATACCTACCTTCAAGCCAACGGTGCAAGGCCAACTTTGAAGCTTCAAGGCAACATTGGAAGGCAAACTTCAGCAGCTCTTGTCGGCGCCCGTGACCACAAAACAACATTGCACTTTCATGTTTTTCTGGAATGTAAAACAACACGAACTCTGATCCAAGGCTGCAAAATCCAAAGCCTTCTACCTATAATACATTCACCCAGTTTAGAACACCAATCTAATAAATAAGAAAAACCTTGAATTAAAAAAAAAACAATAATAAAAAAATCATAAAAACTTGTTTGTTCCAGCCCCAAATTCACACAAAGTCAACGTATGATCCCTAACATAACTCTACATATAGCAACGACAAAATCTCAACAAACATATAGCAACGACAAAATATCACCAAACATATAGCAACAACAAAATCCCGTTACTTCAGCAGCCTAACTTATCTCTAACATAACTCTAAGGTCCAGCAACATTAGAATGTTGCATCTACTATAAAACTTTCATTTACGCATTTTCATTGAACAAAAATATAATTAGAAAGAGTTACTTCATGCTTTATACCGAAGAACATCATTCGAATGAGCTAATTACGAAAGAGATATTGTTCGAACAACAACACATCAAAGAACCTGTGGGCACTACTCAACCACAACCGCAATCCCTAATCTACCTTCCACATCTTCAACCATATTCATATTCTTCCTGAAAATCACAAAGAAACGCTCTTTTTCAAATCAATCCTTTACTGCCAGTATTTTCTCATACGGATGATTTTGGATATGCCAGGCCGCTTCAGCCAAAACATTTACAAACTAACCGTCTGCCTTTTTTTTTTCCCTGTAATTGCTAATAAGCATTTAGTAGTAAAAGCAATTCCAAGTTCACAGCTTTTTTCAAATTACTTAATTTGACCCAAGTTAAAGCTGAAAACAACAGTAGTTAACTCTGCCCAACAAAGAAACAGATGTTAGTGTTCAATTTTAAAGCTTCGTTCCCGCATCGCTTTTTAAGGAAAGACCTTGCGACGCATATTAGGAAATTTCGACCTATCACTCTTTAATTAAATAAAGCAACTAATTAACTCAAGAAACCAAAGGAAGCATTTATCCAAACATCAAAAGCTGATTCCAGTGAGTGAACTAATATTGTTTGACATCAAATTTAGATGATCAGTAGCTTATTTTATTAGTGGGTCTGTACCATTTGCGCATAGTAAATTAGTAGTCATAAATACAATTTTCAGTGCAGTCCAACGAAGCAAGTGGAAAAGTAAAAAGGAATATTAAAATTGAAGAAGCTTGAAAAAAATTTGAAACGCATACCTTGGTTTACATTTAAAGTGGGTCCTTCCTGAGGTGGAAATACGGTTGGCTCCGGACTGATTTGGCTGACAGCTGCGACGCAATAAGATAAAATGAATTAGAAAGTTAGAGCTCATGTTCATTGAAGTCTTATGATCATTAAAAAATAAACACGAACCATCACTAAACTACAATTTGTAAGCATACAGAGCTAACATTTTTTCCCTTCTATTTCCAAAGAGGCCCAATCATGTACATTTGTTGAATTATTGGTTAAATAAACATACTCAAATACCTATCTTTGTCTAATTATGTGTTGAACGTTCTCGGTCAGTTGATGGCAGTCCATCGAAGCAATTTTCGCCACTTTTCCACTACCGTGCAGGAACTATTTCATAAAGCTCCCTCACAACATGCAAATTCAATCAGGGTTAGCTTTTATTTCCCTTTGTCTAAGAAACTGCACTATATATCAAAAAGCTTTTGTATATATTTATTTGACTCTACCCAAATAACCACCTACTCCTCATTTTGGTCACCCATTTATCCACTTTAAGTGAAACCACAACACTATATCCAGCCACTTACCCAGTGAAGACCGATTAAACTACAATGGGTGTTTGGTATAAGGCAAGCCATCCGAAACTCCGTAAAGTTGCTTATTTTATGTCTTAAACGTAATAAACAATTATAAGGGGTGTGCACCATTGCTTACCCCTCATTCGCAGGAAATGCTAAACCACTAACTCGCTCTCGGTCACATTGTTTTCGATTCACCTCATCCTGTATATATATATATATATATATATATATATATATATATATATATATATATATATATATATATATATATATAAAAGAATGTGGGCACCGATTGCTGCGTTGTGGCGTGGCCGCCCACTTGTCGTTTTGCTGATAATGTCACCATTTCGTTTGATGTCTTTCACTGCATACATTGGCTTCATATTGTACCGTCTCTCGTGAACCCTTCAAACACAAACTGACTTGATTTGTCGATTGCAAGTTCAACAATAAATCCGCAGTCAAATATTGAAAATAACTAAATAACTCAAGCTGAGACAAAAAAGTCATTACAAAAATGCTAAATATAGTTACTCGTAGAAGAATTTATGCTAGAAAAACCTGCATTGTCACTCAGATGTAACATTGCATAGACGGTCAAGTCCACCTGAAAATTGTTTAGGGAAAACGCAATAGTAAGTTCAGGTGACACTGTGTCAATAATAACTTTAGCGCGTTCATTAATATTCGGTCATAATACTAAACATCTATAAGTAAGTTTTTGAGAAAAAAGGGTTATATTCTACATGCGTACCACTATCACTTGTTGAGACCCGGTTTTGTGAAATGAGAGCGACAACTTCTTGCATTCCATTTTTTTTCTACCCAATACGTTTGAACTGAAAAAGAAAAAGGCAACAATTAGACTCACCCTACAACATTTGAACTGAAAACGAAAATTCAACAATTAGACTCAATCCTAGACGTTCTACCCAAATGGTAAATGACTTGCTAAGTGCTGGCCACAACCCCTTTTTCCCATTGTTTCTCCATCGTCAGCCACCTTCAAACTCCTCATCTTTCATCTTTCTGGTTACAAAAGATCAAACCTATATTAAATCTAAAACTGAAACTTCAAAAGAAGTCTATTATCAAGCAACATAAGGCAATAGAAACACAAACCAAAAAATACAAAAAAGTTGGTTTAATACATTATCTATCAAGACCCAACTATTACCAAAAATTTTCATATCAAATCTGAATAAGAAAAAGTAAATAAGAAAAGTGAAGGAAAAACATGTTTGAGAGCATTAGGGTAAGGATAAGCTGTGTTTTGATTAAGGCATTCAACTCCAGTCCAGTCTATAAAATCCAATAAATCCACCTATTCATCCGTTCGTTAACATCATTATCATCATATAAAAATAAAATTATCAACCATACCGTTTCTTAACGCACCTACACCAAATAAATCTTAAGTTAAACCCATACCCTAATTCCTATAAAGTATTTAACAAAAAAATTAATGATTTAAAAAAATAAGAACTTACCACAATCCCCGTAAAAAAAAACCCAAATCGATATACAAAATTAAAAAAAAAAATTATAGAAAACTGAAAATAAAAAACTTACCAAAGCGATTGTGCTATTGTGATGGATCTTGTTGATTAATTTTCTTTGTTGATTGTCGATCTGTCAATTTTTTTTGGGGCATGTTGTGTGCGTGTGGTTTGTGGTTTGTGATAGCGTGTGTGTGAGGAAGGATCGGGAAGGGTAAGGGTAGGAATAAAATATTGTTAAAGCCGTGTAGCTGCAATAAAAAATAATTAAAGCCCAGTTTTAGTATATAGGAGTAATCTAAAAAAAAACACGTGCAAACACCATGATCAGCTAAATCCCCCAAAATTTTCCCTCTAAAAAAACCCACCAAAATTTCACCGAATCCCAAAACCAATCCAATTTCCCTCCACTTTTTCCCCCAAATCAAAACCCTAACCCTAACTTTTCAATCCCACAAAATTAACCTTGAATTCACAAAAAGTTGACATTTTTATGTAATATCTCCAATCTTTCCACATAACCCATCTTTTATTTCCATCAATTTCATCAATTTATTAAAAAAAAAATGATTTTTATTGTTTTTTGGGTGCAGGTGAGATTAATAATAATGGGGGATGATGAATCAGATAGTAGTACTACTTGGCATTTTGCTGTTGAGAAGAAGGGCGGTGAAAATGAAAATGGAGTAAGAAGGAATAACAGCACATTGATATGTGCACCAATAATGGCTGATGATATTCACCAGATGTTGGTTCTTATGAATTTGGCTAAGTCTTCTGGTGCTGATCTTGTTGAGATTAGATTGGATAGTTTGAAACCTTTTTTTAGAGGGGTTTAATTTCAGAGAAAGTATTCAGACCCTTGTTAAATTAACCCCTTTGCCTACACTTTTTTACTTACAGGTGAGTAGATTCTTTTTTCGGACTGTTTTTCGATATTCGAAACTGTTTCTATGATATGAATGTTGGGTTTATTAGTATTTTGTTTTTGAGTGTTTGGGCACTTTGAGATTGCTTATTTTGAACTGGTTAGTATTGGTGATTTTGGTATTACAAGTTTGCTCTTAGGGTGAAATAAGCTGATCATCTGCTTATAAACTGTATGAAGTAGTAATCCCAAACACCCCCTTATTGAGTTTTGATATTGTGGATAAGGTTTGAGTGTCTGGACATGATTATATGTTTATTTGAGGCCTTGAGGGTGAACTAAGCTGATGGGAGATGCTGAATTGTATGGACATGATTATACGTTTAAGAAGCCATTGCCACCCGAGCATTGAACAGCCAGCTGAAAGGTTAGGGGTGTAAACGGGTCAAGACAACTCGCGAGCTACTCGGGATCGACTCGTAAACTACTCGATGTAAACTAGTCGAGCTCGAGTTCGAGCTACTCGAGTATATTTTCGAGTCGAGCTCGAGCTCGAAAATACTCTGCTCGTGAAGCTCGCGAGCCTTAACGAGCTTCAACTAAATTACACTTTTACCCTTTTATATACATTTATTTACTTAATTTTCATACAAATCGAGTCGAGCCGAGCTTGATATGTCGAGTATTTATCGAGTTTGAGCATTAAATATGAAAATAATCGAGTTCGAGTCGAGCTTCGAGCTCGAGTTTTTTATAACGAGCCGAGCTCGAGCTCGAAATATAAAGCTCGACCGAGCTCGAGTCGAGTTTCGAGCTTGAGTTTTACTATTCGAGTCGAGCTCGAGCTCGAGCTTGGCAGTACTCGACTCGACTGATCGACTCGTTTACACCCCTATGAAAGGTTTATGTTTTTTAAGTAACATGTTTTCTTATTAACGTGCATTGTAATTTCTATGATTGTATTTCCTGTCTTTGTGTGGCTCGATCAATGGTAACGAGTTTGATTTGTAATCAATTGGTGGCAAGTTCGAGGCATGATATGTGAAGGGGAAAAGCACACATCTTAGGTATTCTAAACAAAAATATCTCCATGGCTGTTGTCAGCATATATCACTGATGAAGGAACTAAACTTTCTCCTAATTAGTACATGAATCAAGACCTCCATATTATACAAAAACTATCCTACAATTTTGGTGAGTCAATTGTATGAAATGAAAGGGATCGGCATTGATTTATCACGGATGTCTAAACTCTTGCAATACCTTTGCCAACCCAAATATTAGTTGTCACATAAATATTAGCACATCTATGGGGTCATCTTGGTCGCGCTCCAACTTCCCTATGTGCGGCAATTCAAGGACCTTTAGCCCTGCCATCGCCTGCAGCAGCTCGTCGTAGGCCGTAGAGCTGTAACCAGGGATTTCCGCCAAGTCCTTCTCCAGCAACTTGGCCTCATGAAGCTCCTCCATGGCTGCGAACGGCCGCGCGCCACTGCGCAGTGCACAACCTTCCCAAAGGCTTTCACTACCTCCGCAGACTCTAAAGTGCTCAGGGCCACCAGGCGTAGCCCATGGCTGATCAACCATCTGCATTCACAAAGAAAAAAAATTGTGTAAGATAAACAATAGGGCGATGAAGTAATTTTAAAGACAAAGAAGTAAGAATACCTGCGCTCGGCTATAGTAGACATAAGATCGGGGTACAACTCCTCGTCGTACTCTATGCTGAGGGCGCGCAGCTTCTCCTCATGCATCACGACCACCTTCTCAATACGCTCCTTGAACTCCTGAAGGCTAGCATAATGCTCCGCCCTCTTTTCTTCAAGATAAGACACCGACCAGGTAGTCTTCGCCTTTATTTGCTCGAGCTTCGCCCTCGCATACTTAAGGTCAGCCAAAATGCTCATCTTATCTTGAGCAATCTTCTCAGCATAGGCCCTCGAGGCTCCCAGCTCCACTTGCGCATCCGCCAATTGCGCGCGGAGTGTCCCCAACTCCTCCTCCTTCTGGGCAAGAGCACGACTCTCCCCAGCATACTTCCCCTTCAGCTGCGCCACCAGCTCAGCCTGACGTGCAGTAGTCGCAGCCAACTCGTCAATCAGTTGCTGCGCCTCACCACCATCAACAGCCTTGGTATTCCCCTCCTTGTTTTCATTCTGCGGAGAGGAAACCTCATCATCCTTCGCGCCGTCATCCCTACGCAACAAAGGCAATCGACAAAAATTACAACAAGTAATCAAAAAAAAAATGGATACTTACAGAAACGGAGAAGCATCATCGACCTTCAACCGAGCGCCAGAGGTAGAAGTCTCTTCCGCGTTCGACTCTGCGTCTCTGATGACGTGTCGACGCCTCTTCCTAGTACCACTACCCCCAGCCTCGGCCTTGCGCTTAGAACTCTGCGTAACCTCCTCCCTCAGCACCTCCTCAGGTTTCAGGATCCGGATGCTGTCAGATGATCCTGATCGCGCCTCCTCGCGCGCCACCTCCACATCAGGCACCGCGTCCAAAGTGGGCGCCACCACTACCTCGGGCGCTACACTCTGGACGGGCGTCACCACAAGTGGTGGCGTGTCCTCGGGGACCGTCGCAGGCAGGACAGTCAAATGCCCCGTGGTCGCATCAAGCAAGGGTTGCTCCCCTTCTTTCAGAGGACGCACCCCTATAGTCACCTGCTTTGGCTTATCTAACTTCACCACCGCGAACAGGTCCATTTCTGCGCACACCAAATAAAGCAAGAAAAAACAAAGAAGGATTAGTTAGTAAATGCGCGAAAGACAAGAATAAAAGACTTACAAACAAGGAAGTACAAGGGATGAACACCCACCCCGGCCATCCTCACTCAGGAAAGTGGTAACCTCATCTGCAGCGCCAAAATAAGCGCGACTCAACCCCACATGTACCAAAAACTCCTCCGGATAAGGGTTAATGGCCAGTCGATTGGCATCTAAAGTCTGCGCGTCAGCAAGCTTGTAGGAACCGGGTGCGGGGCGCCCATCCCTTGGTAAGGACGCCTGAGTATAAAACTCAAAAGGGGAGGGAAAGACTACGTCGTCTACCCAAAAGAAATACTCCCTCCAATTCTTAAGGGTGTCAACCTTCTCCGTGTAACATTGAAGCGCCCCCTGGCGCTTCGCAAAGGAAACCCAGCCATTTGACCACGTGGAGTGGTAAAAGGAGCGGAACAAGTCCACGGTTGGTTATATCGCAAGTAAACGGCAGTTTACCTCAAAATTCGACACCTTCGCCGCACCTATACAGTGCAGCTGAGAGATGTGAAGACGATAATGATTGAGCGTGTAACATTGAAGCGCCCCGTGGCGCTTCGCAAAGGAAACCCAACCATTTGACCACGTGGAGTGGTAAAAGGAGCGGAACAAGTCCACGGTTGGTTTTATCGCAAGTAAACGGCAGTTTACCTCAAAATTCGACACCTTCGCCGCACCTATACAGTGCAGCTGAGAGATGTGAAGACGATAATGATTGAGCAAATCGCTCAGAAACACAGATATGGGTACGCGGTAATTCGCGTACTCAAAAAATTTCGTGTATAGACCTATCTTCCCTTCGGGGAAGTCAGCTATACACGCGTCGACATCTGGTGCCTCTGGACATACATCCAAAGGCACAAAATAATCGGAAGAAAATTGCGTCACGTCCTCAATGGACATCGCGGAGCGAAAATCCTCTAATTGAGCAACCATTTTCATCTTAAAACTAAGTGGGATGCACACAAAGATTACCTACGAAAGTTAAAAAGTTTCTTTGCAAAAAATTCTCTAGAAAAGAAGAAGAAGATGAATAGTGGTTGTGTGTTTTTACTGTGTGAATGTAGAAAAGGGGGCGGTGACTCTTATATAGGGGTGGTAAAAACCTAATGTTCCTCCACGTGGAACCCACTCACAGAAAATGTATGGCTGGGAGACGAACGGGTATATACACTTTTTCCCGAATTACGAGGGCTACGTGGACACCACTCCCGATTTTCAAGGCATCCATTTTGATACTATTAGGTTCATTTCCCGCCACGCTTACCGCTGACGATATTAAGTCTAGTACCCACGGCTACGCGCCTCGCACACTAGACTGGGGGGACATGATGACGTATATCCTATATCTGGGCCGCAAGCCCAAATGATATACATTACTCACATCTAAGCCCATCACGAATGGGCTACCATGACAATGGTATGGGCCGCAGTATTAACTCTTTGGGCTCATAAAGCCCAAAGGCCTAACCAAACCCACTGGGTATACGATAAGGATTATCTATTCAAGGAATAGATATCCTTACCTCGGAATAGCCTAAAGTCCTGTAAGCATTTTTTTATCACCAAGAAAATCGCTAATCTGGTCTTCCAAATGAATTGAATATCAATCACATATAAGCACAATATATATATATATATATATATATATATATATATATATATATATATATATATATATATATATATATATATATATATAGCAATTCAAAAGTTTCTATCTATCTACCAATAGCCTTTGGTCCTATCAAGTCAAGCTCTTCAATAAAGTGATCACGAAACCCTTAGAGATCCTGATTGAAAAATATACAATACTGATGCTTTAGGGGGTGTCTAGGATTGCTTATGTAGACTAATTATCTCCTTGTTCAGTTACTTAAAAGCCAAATAAGCACTTTTGGGTTTTCAAACAGTATTAGCTGCATCGCTTTTTTTCTTTTTTCACAGCTGATTATATGTTTCTAATAATTGTCAACCATAGGCCTAAGCCTTTTTTTAGAAGCTAATTATTAACATCCATCATAATTACCAAACTAGCTTACCAGCATAAACAGCATACAATTCACAGTAATGAAACCTTATAAATCTTAAACTAAGGGTGTCAAGGATTGCTTATTAGACACGCGCGTTGTAGGACGTTTACGTTTTTACTGTCTCATGTTTGGGAGGTGTTTGGGGTTAAATATTACTCCTCGGTGTCAAAATAAATTATGTACGGACTTTAGAAAAAATTCAATTATTATTGTTTTTTAATTACCTTTTAAGATGAATAATAGTTTTACGTTTAATTAATAAATTAAAGTATTTTTTTTTAGTTTATAATAATGATTTCAAGTAAAGGTAAGTATAAGGTATTCTAAGTAATAATATATTTCATCATTTCACCAAAAGAATGTGGATTATTAATTTAAGACCTTAAAAGTATTACAGCATGTATTGTTATTAATTTATATTAAGTAATGGTCAAACTTTATGGTATATATTGTCGAGTCTTGCTAGGTGAAAATTGGATTATTGGGATGATCGCCGTCATCGTGACAATCAAATTTTAACCTAATTACCTTATGCTAGATAGGGCAAGCGGGTATCGTATCCACGAGGAGTATGTGGTTTTAATTTAAGTTTTGGGGTGATCACTGATCAACAAAATTTTGGTTTTGAAATCTTAATAACTAAATACTGATTACACTAAGATCTATGAAATAAATATTTGATTGTTTGGTTTACTTAATAATAAAACTACTAATTGACTAAAAAGTAAATAAACAAATAAAAATTAAATGATCAAATGAAAGCAAGAGTTGTAAACAATTGGGTGAAAATCAATCCTTCCCGGCTCCGGATATATTGTTATGACCAAGTTACAGATTATTACTAATGTTTGCTTTCAAACCAAGTAAACATAATTTGTATTAATTGAAAAGAATAATTTTGGGCACAAGTTATATTCACCACATGAATCGTCTTAATCCTTAAACTAGTTGGACTCGGCACGACTCATTTACTAACAATAACATGTCTTATAATAATCCTATCAATTAATTTTATAATTACTCAAATGAACAATTATGGATACAAATTATGTTTACCATACGACCATCTTAACCCCTATACTAATTAGGCTTAGCTCCGTTGACTCGCAATAATATGTCTCACAATAATTCAATCAAATTATTATACTAAAATATTAACATCAAATGAACAATTATGGGTACAAATTATGTTTACCATACGACCGTCTTAACCCCTATACTAATTAGGCTTGTCACAATCGTTGACTCGCAATAATATGTCTCACAATAATTCAATCAAATAATTATACTAAAATATTAACATCATATAAATGATATGCATTAAAATCATATGAATTCATATTTGGCAAACAAAATAAAATCCAAAAACATGTTCAAACCAAATATCTTTTAGAGAGAAAGATTACAAAAGGTTTAGCCGCGCACCACCATCGTAGATGTTATCGTATGATTCATGTTTGTTTTGCTTTCCATGTTGCACGTACTGTATTCTATCTCCAAAGGAAACCCAAATGAATTAAAACCTTTAGGGGATGCTTGGTAGAGGGAAAAGAGAATGCAGAAATGGAAATGAGTCAAATTCGTTTGTTTGGTAGGTAGAAAAAAAAATGGAGAAATATGGAAAATTAGTAGAGAATTGATAGTGTTATTTTTTAAGTTTCATTTCCACTCCTTTTAGTTGGGAAATTGGATAAATGAGATTATTTTGCAACATTTTTTTTTTTCATTATTTGTATTTTAGTTTCAAAAATATTTATGTGAATATTTTATATAATAAAAAAATCATGAAATTCATTTTTTTTATTTAAACAGTTACTTAAGTTACATTTTTTTTATTTGTTATTAAAAAAACTAATTTTTATTTAAAAAAATATATATTTTGAAAAAAAAATCAACAAACATTAGAATTTTTTTTAATAAAAACTTTTTTTAAACAATAAAAAATAATTTTTCTAAAATTGTTATTTAAAAAATAAAAAAAATAACAATCAACCAACATTAGAATTGTTATTTAAAAAAAAAAAAAAAAGAAAAAAAAACTATTTTTTAAAAATAACAAACATTAGAATATTTATTTATAAAAAATAAAAACTAATTTTTTAAATAAAATAATTTTTTTAGAATTGTTATTTAAAAATAAAAAAAAATAAAAAAAAATATATTTTTTTTAATAAACAACATTAGAATTGTCATTTTTTAAAAAATAAAAAGATATTTTTTTAAAAGAAATAACAAACATTATAATTTTTATTTTTAAAAAGATAAAAACTAATTTTTTTAAAAAAAATAAAAAATAATTTTTTTTAGAATTGTTATTTAAAAAAAATATTTTTTTTTTTCGCATTTCTCGGGTTAAGTGTCTGTTGTTACCAAACATTGGAATTGAACAAAAATTCTCTACTGAGCTTTCTTTCTATTCCTTGAATTTCTATTCTCTGCTTCATTTCATCTCTCTGAAATTTTCTCTACCAAACGTGCTCTTAGTACTTTACACATTCGCCGAGAAAGAAAAAAAAATAAGTCTGAATATATTTGTAGTCTTCGAATGAATGACCCAAAAAGAATGGTGGCTAATGAAAAGTAAGCCAAAAGTTATTTATAGATCCAACTTTTACCATAGAACCCATCAAGCAATTTTAGCCACTCATTTTTTTATCAAAATAAAAAAATAAACTTCCACCATTTTTTTAAAACTTAAATATTTCGTAAACCGTAAATCGTCAAGCTACCAAAAAAATACCATCGCGACGAGAATTAAATTAGCTTTCTATAGACATCCATTGTTATATACTTTCGACGAACTTTTTTTTCGCCCAGAAAAATCATATATGATTCGTAAGAATCATATATGATTCGAAGAATCGAATCATATATGATTTTTTACGAATCATATATGATTTTTACGAATCATATATGATTCTTTCTGGGTGAAAAAAAAGTTCGTCGAAAGTATATAACAATGCATATCTATAGAAAGATCATTTAATTCTCGTCGCGATGGTATTTTTTTGTAGCTTGAAGATTTACCGTTTGCAAGATATGTTGTTTTGAAAAAAAAAATGAAAAATATAAATGGGTGACTATGATTGGTTGATAGGTTCTATGACATGTATGGCTTCTTCATGGATCTCAACTCTGAAAAGTAATTGGCCAAGTTTGCAATCCTCTCATCAAGTGGTGTTGTCAGGGAATATAAACGATGTGTATCATTGAAGAGATAAGGTGCAAAATTCAAGTTTTATTTATTTATTTTTTTTCTTTCCGGTTGAACTCCTTTTTGCGTTTCTGTCCAAAGCAACCAAAAAAAAAAAAAAACTTGGGCTTTATTACCCGCACTCGTCCAAATAAACCAAGTCCAACACCATGGGCTTTAAGTAATTAATTAGCAGCATAGGGCCCAATGATATTGATAGCTCAAAAGTCCAACCCACGAGTTGGTTTTTCCAGCAGATAAATGCACAAGCAAACTTCCAAATTTCGTGCATCATAATATTTTGAATGTCCAGCTCTCCTTTTTATCTTTCCGCGGCCTTTTGAATCGCCTAAAACGGAGCTTGAACGAAGAAGTTATGACCAAGACAATGTGACAATATCCAAATCTTTCTTGTCTTCATTTTAAACTTGTAATATCACAACTTTAGCTCCTTTTCGCGCATAACCTACATAATCACCAAATACCCTCAAAGTACATGTATAACAACGAATAATAAAGCAATAATGCGTAATTAACATGCTATGAAGTGTATGTAAAATACACCGATCATGGGATGACTAGGATGTCAATGGTTATAATAGACTTATAAAGGCTTAAGCTTTTTAAAATAAGTTTACGCAATTTTATGAATCTTTTATAAGCTATGAGCTTACATAAGCACAAGTTAACTAAAACAAGCTTATAAGGGTCGTTTATAATTAGTCAAATTACTTAAATACTTTTAAAACTATGATAGATTAACACATAAAAACTTGAAATATATATAATTTTAAATAGATTTATTTTTAGGTGATTTTAAAACAATTTTATGAAAAAATAAACTAATGTTTTCGGCTTCAAGTATAAGTTATAACTCGTTTCACTAAACATACATTTTCGGTCAGTTTGGTAGGGCCGGCTTTGGGCCAGGCCGGGCTAAGCTGGGATATAAGGGCACCATTTTATGAAAAGCCCAAATGTATATATGTTAATGCGAAGCCTTCCTTAAAGCCCAATAATAAGCCTTGGATTGGATAGTTATATTCAAATTTGAGGCCAGTTATTAACTCATCAATTATCGATCAACATCATCGCATTTAGTTTATACGAGGTGGGAAACCCGCGCGTTGCCGCGGGGTGTTTTCCCAAAGAACCATTTCCTGCTGCATTTAGTAATCGTTGTGGACTATAAATGTGCGACATAGATTGGAATGTCACCTGATAACATAAGATACATTTTCTAAAAAACTTTAATATACCATTGGTCTCACTGTTAATTTAATTTGAGAAACAGTGATGACAGTTGATGGATTTAATGAATCCTTGTTACTTACACTAGTTATAATACCTGTGCACGCACAGGGTTTTTAAAATTTCGTTTTGATTATTTATTATTATCGATTAAGAAATGAACCACTTAACATGTTTCAAATAGTTTTACTTAGTGGACTAAAAATAAAAAATCATATGTATATATGTTATAATCTACATATTATTTTAGGAGAATGATTTTGGATTAAAAATTATATTTTATTATTCAAGCAAAATCACATGATGATAATTGACTTGCATGAGATGTTAGTGATATATGTTTTTAGTTTTGCAAACCCGTGCTATCAATTTACGATGTGTTTTGTAATTGTGGTATTTCTTTTACTTATATTTTCGTTAATATATGTAGCATATTTAGATAGCTTTGAAGATTGATTCATTTCTTTTATTATGAATAATCATCATACCATGTTTATTAATGTACCTTTTTGTTTGAAAATTTGTATTTTCATAAATTTGTGTTATTTACTTCTCATGTTTGATCATAAAATTACCAAATTAACATAGATGCTTACACTATAGTTTCTTTATTACATAAAGAAAAACAAAAAAAAATGTAATTGGTAGAACTCAAATTTAATCTTACGATTATTTATAATGTATAAGAATAATTTTTCTCTAAACCCGAACTATATAAAGAAATTATTATTACTTGTATAAGTAAATTATAAATGCATAAAAAATGACAGAGTACATCCGTAAGTCTTTTAGGATTGTTTGAATTCTTACCGACCTTTCACTTTAATGCAACTTTCTTCAAAATTGGCCTAAATCATAAAGGTCAAACACACCCATATTTTAGACCGTTGGTTGACACCAATAGTGTTATCAATGACGGTAAACACCTGCTAAGTTTTATTAATTCATTCAAAGACAAATTACACTCTGAAAAGAATTCCTACCATAAAATTCCTCATATAGGCACTAAAACACGTATTTGGTACATTAACCTTCCATAACAATCATGTGTTGATACTTAATCCTCCTCTAAAAAGCGCACACAACAAATTGCATTACACTTTAGTGTGTGCGATAAGATCATAAAACTGCAAAAACCACTAACATGTTGCATTATAGTGAGGATAACAACAAAGTTAGTCATAACATCAAATCAGAAAACTTCATATTAGAACTAAAGGGGTGTTTGGTTATGCTTATTAAAGGTGCTTATTGGCTTATTCAATTACCATAACACAATAAGTTTATGATAAAGCTATAAGCTTTTTTGAGAAGCTTAGTAAAAAACCCCTGAACTCCCAGCTAATTCTATCATAGCTTAGTGTGTTTATAGTAAAAACATAAATATTAAGTGTAGAAATTTTCAATAAAACAAAAAAAAAAGTTACTAAAAGTTGGTGTGTATAACAAAAAAGTTAAACCATAAAAAATTTTATTAAAAACTATCAGCTAGATAAGGCATAAACCAAAGTGCTGTTGAGGTCTCTTTCGGATTCTATTCAGAAGCAAAAAAGGGTTTACACATAAATCATAAGTATAGAATAATGGTTGTATCTCACATCCGTGATTACCAAGTCAATAACATTATCGCAGTATAGTAACGTAATAACCTAATTAAAAAGTATATATTTTTGCTGAATAATTCTCATGTACATACTTTTAATTCCTTTACAACGACCAACTATTATTATTATTTTTTTGAAACATCAAGTCAATGAATAAAGTTAGGTTATCATCTACGTAGTTTTTTATTTTTTGATTTAGGAGGTGATTTTTATCAAATAAGGATTGTGATGCGTGCATTTTTTTATAATTTAAGGAAAACACCTTCTATATTAAAGAATGACTATCTAACCGATATGTTTTTGTTTGTTTTTTTTTTAATAATTAGCTTTGTATAATATTTTTAACTGACAGAGATGTTGAGTTTGAGGTTAATGGTGTTGTTTAACTTTAACTATTGATATCATGTTGTACAAAATGTGCGAGTTTAGTGGCACATAATGAGCATTGATAAAGTTAAAATATGGAGACTTATAATTTTACACTTAACCACTAAGGTTTTATTAATTACCTCCTCTTTTCTTAAGTTTTTATTTTTATATATTTTACACCTATATTTTTATGTGTTTTTTTATCAATCAAATTCTCCACCAAATTTATTAAAGTTTGACCAAAATCAATTCAATTTTGACTTTTTATTGGCCAATCATATTGCTTGATTTTGCTTATGTGTCAAAATCGAGCTCTCCTATTGGTCCATTTTTTTTTTCAATGAGAGGGTTTTGCAAAAACACTTCAAAATGATGTAATTCTTGTATTATATAAAAGATTACACCTGGTTACATTAGAATGACACAATAGATTAAACTCTATAACATCAATACCTCTAAATGGATGATGCTAGTTGTGTCCCTCTTCAAAAATAAGATACATAAGTCGTAAAGCAAGGATCTATAACCAAATAGAATTTAAATTCCTACGACATTATCCAATAACAAATATATGTATTGTGGATTGTATTATTGAGTAATTACATTTTTAAATTTATAGATAATCATTCATGAATGATTGAAGTTGTTTATTCCAGGCAATAGAAGCTCGGGCTAACGTTTTCACTCACCAATATTTCATATAAACTTTAGTACTTAAAACATTTTTATTTCATGATTCTCATTGAACTGTCATGGAAAGTCATACCTTTCCTTACAAACTAAGTTTTATCTTAAACTTCTGTTGAAAGTGCTGTTGTTGCACCCCAAATTTTAAAATGCAAATTGGATAAAAATTTGCATCTTTTATGGTTTTTGCTAATTGATCATGGAAAGAAAAAAAATTAGTCATTACAATAGCTACCTATGAGTAGATGTTTTGGATCTTATCAAGCTTTATAACTGGTACACATCCATGGAAATAACATACCTGGTGTAAGTAGTTCTTGTACTCCTTTTAGCAGAAAGCAGAAACTTGCCATTTTCAACTAACAACGCTGCTGCAAATCCAAAAGTAAACCAAATAAACTCATTCTGATATATGTTGCAGCAACTCTAAAGGCAGACACATACCCTGTTGATGCATAGAACAATCAAATCATTTGGTCTTAAATTCGCAGCTGCAGGCCGGTCTCTCACATAACGACGTTTGGTTGTCGTAAATGGCTCATGGTCCACAATAAGGCCATTTTTAGATTGTCTTCGAGTTGCCCCTACATTTCAATAAAACAGTAGTTTTGAATAAGATTGTCTAAACAAAATGCGGTCTCATATGTATATAATCAAGCTTACCTTTGTATCCCACATTATTTTCTAGGCCGCCATCATCTTGAACAGCAGTGTTAACCAACCGGTCGTTGTTAAATGGTTGGATGATTGAACATCTAACTTGTTTCGCAATTCCATGGTAGGGGTGTGTAACTTTAGTATTAGGGCATGGCCAGTCTTGGCTGGCAGGTGCGTCTGCACAACATTGTATACATAATAGTGTGTTACAGTAGTGACGGCAGGTTAGGCATTTAAAAAAAAGAGAGAAAGAAAGAAATAAAGGGTAAAATGAAAATCATTTAGGCAAAATTCTAATTAGGTGCCGCATACCCAAGGATAAAATGTGATATGTATCGACCAACAATCACATCTATTGGTCAATATATGAATGCGTGAACCTAATGGGTGGCTGGATTATTTGTTTTGCCTGCTTTCTGATCGTATCACATCTATTGACCAACAATCATTCACTTCTGGCGCAATCTACAATCAAACCAAGATGGCATCAGCAACCCCACAATAATAGCAGTTCAGTTTTTTTTTTAAAAACTACTCTGTAATTTACAAATAATTCTACCCGGTTTGCAAGATGCCATCACCAACCGAAACCGATGATGTTTGGGCATGTCTCTGTGAACTACATGTGGCAACCCGTGGACACAGATTCCTCCTTGTGGACCGAGTGTGCGAAGAGGACCTTAGCAATGACTGTGATGGCTGGTTTTTTTTGACCCGAAAGAAGTGAGAAAGTGGAACTTGCAACAGCTGGTCATAGAAAAAAGAGGATATAAGCAAGTTCATTTGTCGGAATTAGGCACAAAAAATAGCATGTACATAAATAATAAAGCAGGAACTAAAAATTTTGGGTGTCGTACCATCATTCACAAATGAATCAGGTCATGCTTCAATTGGGCAAACAGCGGTCCTTCAGCTGAAAATTTCCATGGAGATAACATGCAAACTTCAAATATGCATTACACAGATAGAGCCCACATTTCACGAAATGCCAGTACGGCAAAAAGATCAATGATGTCAGGTGGCAGGCCAAACTAATCAGGTAAACCTGTTGATAGCCGTTCCAAATGATTAGGTTCACGCATTGGACGTATATGAACTACACTAATATCAGAAGGTATAAGTGGATCTCCACTTATCTCAGTTTAACGTACTTGTTCATGTTGCTTTTATATGGATGCCCATTTTTTGGAAAGCTAAATAGTTATCGCAATCAAAATTTCTGAATCTTAATATAACTCATACTCCGTACTCCAAACACCCAAAACCCCCCTTTAAACCGCATCTTTGCAGCAGACAAAAACACCCCATAAAATGACCCTGAACGCCCCTTTAAATCTGCACTTTTGCAGCAGCCCCGAATAATTATTAAAACGACCCAACGACACTTAAAACGACCTAAGAACAGCCCATAAGCTTTTTGAAAGCAGCACTACAGGATAGATGTTGAAAAACAGGCTTAGCCATTGAATGTACAGCCTTTAACAATAGCAAAAAAAAAATTTACGTTTCATGTAACTATTACACTTTTCCAGCTGAGTTTTTACTGATACGAAAAGAAAAAAAAAAAAAAAAAAAAAAAAAAAAAAAAAAAAAAGAAATCCAGAAAATTCACCAAAATCTGACAAAAATTCAGTTTCGGGACCTCTTTTACTTCTTCCTGGATTCGGATCGAAAGATACGACTGTGGAACATTGTATGGTCGAAAACTGGTTACGAAAAGGATGTTTAAAAAATCATTTGAAAGAAAGAAACAAAATTCACAAAGAAAGACGAAGAAAAGTGGTTGAACAAAATATGTATCGAATGTTGGTTACCCGGAAACGGTACACCATCAGGTGAGACATTCTTGTCAAAGGACTGTGTGGCAGCTCATTTTTAGAGTTTCTTTTATATTTTCCTGGATTCATGCACAAAGGTGCATCTGCATAAGATTACACTGTCGAAAGTCAGTTACCAGAAAGGAACATTTACAAATCGAGGTGAAAAAAATTGTTTACATAAAAAATATGAACGAAATTATGCACATAAAATACGCATACAATACTACTCACCACGTGGCGCTAAGATGTTCCACTGTGAGCTTTCAATTGCAATATTAGTTTCGCCACAATGGTCATTCTGTAGAGACAGCTGAGTGACATTGACCGTTTGCAGCTTCTATTTTAGGAGCATACCGACTTTTGGATAAAAATTGTCGCTGTCCCGAACAACAGCAGCATCAAAATCGAGTACCTTTGGCACATACTTCACGCCTGCAACAATCATTTAACTTTATCATAAAATGTTCAAGAATTTACAAACTTTAATCGAGTTTTCTTATATAGGCACACAGACTTGTATTAGTGTTGACGTCTTAGATTAGAGGTTTTATATTCAACTTTAACTTGAACCTAGCCCGAATTGTCAGTAAAAATATCATATCATGTAATTTAACCCCTTGACCATCAACATAAACCTCAATCAGCAAGAACATCAAACAACCATACTCTATGACTTACATGCCCATTTCCTTACACAAATAACCCCTAAAAGTAGTTAAAGAAAAAAGAAAAACAGTTACCTGTAAATAATGTCCAAGAGTTACGATGTCAACATCTACGACATGTAAATCAGGCATGGCTTCCTTTAACGCATCATTAGTTTCTCCAAGCACGCACATTATAGAGCATCCATTGTAAAACCACCGCATACTCCCCTCTCTAACCACTTTCTTCATCTACAAACAGTGACCTGTCCAAGAGTTAGATATGTAAGTATGCAGCTATGTGCAATCATCCCTACTCAAAATAATCAAGACTGTAGTTATTTACAGAATTTACATATACATCAGTTCCCAACCTTCCAGGTGAGCTCAATCCGACCCTTTTTCAAACCCAAACCCCTATTTCAACCCATGACCTAAGCATCTATATAAAAATATTATAACAAAGTATACATAGACCATCTTCTTTTACCAAATTGCATCTATAGTTAAGTTAGTAACTAAACCCAATAAAGAAAGCAAAATAAAAATCAAATCTTTATCAATAAAGATACACAAACTCACTTCAACAAATCAAATAATAACCATCAATTTTTTTTTTTTTTTTTTTAATTCACAAACCAACCAACCTGAAAGTGATGATCAAAAGCAAGCGCTCTAAAAGCATCTTCAAATAAATCACATCATAAACATAAAGAACGAAACTCAGGCACCTGGAATTGAAATTATATGAGAATAAAAAATTAACTAAAACCCTAAGAATATGAAATTAATAATAAACCTTGGTGACATGTTTGCTGGCACGATAACGAATCATGTGACGGCAACCACCCATAATCCCAATCCTTAGCTGCAAACAGCATCAGCAAGGTAAAACCTCCAAATAATGACTAAAACCTAATTTCAAATTTTAGAGCTCAAAACCCTTAGCTGCAAACAGCATCAGCAAGGTAACCTGCAAAAAAATATCAGAAAAACAAAATTAACAAAACCCCCAAATAATAAACAATTAAATTAACCACAAATCAGTAAAAAAGATAAAGAATTGCATACCTTCCATAACAAAATCCATGGCAGCCACAGTTCATCCTTTTTTGTAACTCATGCATCCGACTGAAAACAGTTGGAACCTGTAGCCCCCTCACAGGCAACAGTAGAAACCATTTTGGTCGGATCGGATGGCAAACGGGTTTATCAGCCGGAGTTGTACTGGGTCGTGAGTTATGATGAACTGGGTCGGGGCAAGAATAAGGAAATGGTATAATGGACTTGGGCGGGCCGGGTTAAAAAGCAAAGGTTGGCAAAAAAGGGTGGGCAACAAAGCCCACTCAATGTATAAGTGTTAAATTAAAAAGCAAAGGTTGGCAAAAAAAAAGGGTGGGCAACACACAGCCCACTCAATGTATAAGTGTTATAATATAATTATAATTGCAACTTTTTTTTTTTTTTTTTTTTTTTAAGGTTATGGAGAGGTAACTCTTGAGTCTTGAGCTTTGGTTTTCTCTTTTTTATGCATCTTTCGTTTAGTTTTCAATTTGCTAGGATTTGTCACATGTTATAAAGTAGTAATATCATACTATCTTATAAAGTATTTAACATTTTTGAGGCATTAACGCCTTAAAATTCAGTAATACAAATTTATAAGGTAAATGTACAATTAATTTAAACACACTTTCTCAACATTAAATACCTTAAAAACTTAATTTAATTTCAACAATACAAGTATTCATGCAATGTTTACCATTCATTACGTCCTCATATCAACCAAACTTGATTAATACGGTAATAAATCATTACATTACATCATTTATTTCATTACTTTGTTTATTATATTCAGTTGACATTTCATTCCGTAAAAGTAATACTGGTCATGTAAAAATTCAATTGAGGTTTAGCCATGTAAATATTGCAAACTTTTTTTTGTCAGTGTAGAATATTGGAAATAGTGTAGAATAATAATCCTATTTGTCGTTCGATTGTTTTTCGTTAGCTTTTTATACTTTGACTGTGATCAATGTAACTCTACAAATGGCTATGCAAGACGTATGAAGCCCGACAAATCACTAGACTTTCACTATTTTTAGATTAATTAAGTGATTAGGACACAATGACCTTCAAAGTTTTACATGCTTAACTATAGATAAAGAGGTTAACATATTTGGATGTTACTGAATTTTGCGTTTTTGCTCATTATTTTTTTTATTTTATTATAATTTTTTTTCACTTGATATTTAGATATTTTTATAAACCTAAGCGTAAAAACAAGTGATTTGAGGGTAAAATTTTAAAAAGTTTATCAGCTTAAGTAATGTCTTCAGTAAGTTTTGTAGTCCAACGTATACTTTTTTGAGTTAGTACGTAATCCGTATATGGCTTTACATAATCTTCGTAAATGAATTTTGAACTATAATCTATGTCTTGGGGCTTTTTTCAAAATTAAAAAAACCATAAGACTCATTCTGAAACAATGTAATAACTTAAAGGACCACAATCAGCAGTCCATGTGCAATAGTCCAACCATTTACTCGATCTGCCAGACCCCCAATACAGTCCACACACCAAACTAAAGTTCAAGGGTTCTTTTAAAACTTTTAAAACTACAGGGTTCATTTCGAAACATAATCATAACTTAAAGGACCAGACTCATCGTTCCTTATGTAATCAATTCTGACAATTTTATGCACCCGTCAGGCCGTCATTAATCTTACACATCTAAATTCTGGTCCAGTTCAACTATAGGGTTCATTTCGAAACAGCATCACAAATTAAAGGACCATAATGACATTGGTCCAGTTCACTTATCACTATTAACTCATTACACACTCATTCCTTTGCTATGTTGTACTCCTGAAGCTTAACCGGTCCGAATTCGATTTGGAGCTCAGTTCATTTTTTTGGACTTCTTTTTTATATGATTTAGTTGCATGCATAACAGTAATTTTCATACGGTTTTATAATAATATAATTTCTAATACTAGTATCCTAAAGCACCAATAACGAATAGTTTTATTTCATTTTATGATTTTTTTTTTTGTGTGGTTAGCCGGGTTTCACATTTTTAATAAGTGGAGATATTACTTAACTAAGGTGATATGTCACGTTAATAACTTAATACCTTATAAGATATGAAATAGGTTTAGAGTGGGTTTTAAATGATAAATTTTAGAGTAAACTGCTGTGGTTTTTCCGATTTGGGGAGTAATTAACCATTTTTATCAGTGTCATCTCTATGAAGACAAATATTTAACAATAATCATATCCTTATAAGACCGGGCGTTACGGAGGATGGTCCAGACCACCTAACGAACATCATCGCGAGGCAAGCCCATGATAGCCGAACACCAACGCTCGCCAAGGATCACTTTTTAAATACAGACAGACTATTCAAGGCTATTCCTGCGGGAGCTGGAGGACGATTGTATAAAGATACAAACTTTGGCTATTGAAAAAGCTTTCTTCCACAGGTATTTGGACCTTTTTTAAAACCAAAAACTGTATGTTACACTACAAGAAAAACTAGTTTTAGTGACAAGTGGGAAATCCTACTTGGTGACAAAAACTGAGGTCGTCATTTGTCGTCACAATAGGTCTGTCACTAATTTTTTTTAGAGACGAAAATGCAAAAGGTCATCATTAATATGTGACAAAATCAGAGTCGTCACTAAAATTTTTGACGACATCTTTCGTCACAAAATTTGTCACTAATGGCTGTAAGTCGTCACTAATTTTGGTCAAATTGACCACAAAAGGTCGTCACAAATGTAGCATCAACAGTGACCACATAAGTCGTCACTATTTTGTGAAAAAGTATAAGCCTAATAATCATTAGCTAGATACCATTAGATATTTTGCACACATGATAATTCAATATGCTATTTCAAAACGAATGTATCAAATAAGTAATAAAAACAAATCATTAATGTCATTCTGCATGATTTCAAGGGTACACCATAAATCGTACAAAGTACATCTTCATTACATTTATAAACCGTCTAAAACATATCTATAGGAAAAGAAAAGAGTGTCTTACCAACATATTGATGCTCAAGTCAATGTTTTACAGTCATATTGCCCCTTATAATTGTTGCAGTCATGCTTCCGAAATCACCCATACCTCCCAAATCCACCAATAATATCATTCCACCTCATTTCATCTCATTCATACTTTTTCTATACCTCCTAACCCCTTTTTAGTGGCAACTATGCCTTTTTCATACCTCCCAACTTTTTTTTTTCATAAATTAAATTAAACAATTTAATTAAAACATAAATATTTCATTAATAATTAAAATAACATTACATAATACTTGAAAAAAAAAATACATAATTATATCTAGAGTAAACTACAAAGATGGTCCCTGTGGTTGGCGTTGACTTTCACTCTTGGTCCTTTGACTTTTTTTTTTGCACGTACAGTCACCAACTCTGAAACCCTTAACACTCATAGTCCCTTGACCAAACGCCGTTAGGTTTGACTGTGAAACACCCCTCATGTGACTTGCACATGAGGGTATTATTGTCCTTTTGCCCTTTGTCACTCTCATATCCATTTATACCAACCCCAACTTGCAGTCATCCCCTAAATTTATCTTCTAAAAAAACACACACACGGCTCCTCTAATAAAAAACATACGCCTCATCCCAACTTGCAGTCATCTCATAAAATTGTCCTCCCTTATCACTCCAATCACAAGAAACGCAGCATCACAAACAATAATTCCATCAGGTAGGTTTTGATGTTATTTATTTTGTTTTTCGTTTGAAGTTTAAGGTCAGTGATGAGGTGGGTTTTTGGTTTATACAGATCTATAAAGATCACGAATTCAGTTGAACCACAACCATACTGAGATCTCACATTATTCTTTGTCATATCGAGTCTAGTTGAGTGAAAACGAGGTGAAGGTGTTGTGTGAGCAAGCGAGGGTAATGGTGGCGAAATGGGGTTGGCCCTGTTTCCATCACTTTTACGGCTTTGTTGAATGGTTGTAATGGGGGTAAATGAGGTTTATGGGGGGTGTTTGGGTGAGCAAATTCATGGGGTAGTGATGAGGGTTTGTGGGTTTGGTTTTGGGTTTGGGTTGGATGTTTTTGTTGGGAATGGTTTGATTGATATGTATGTGAGGTTTGGGGAATTGGGGGATGCGTGTATGGTGTTTAATGAAATGTGTGATGGTGATGAAATGGTGCTTTGTTACAGCCACATTGCTGTGAGAGAGCTATGAGAGAAAAGGAGTGGCAAGAAGTGAGAAAGGGTGCTTTGTTACAGCCACGTTGAGGCTCGGATTGATGATTGGTTTTAGGCAACCACGGTGTCTGGGAGTAGCCGGAGGTGAATTCCAAACATTTAAGTGATTATCGAATTGTCGTGTATCATATTGTTGTATGTAATTGTACAATGTTTTGTTGTTAACTTATGGATTATTGTATTTGTATCTATTTGGCGTTGCACATCTATTGCATAGTTGGTTCTTGTGTAATGTTTTTATACATCTGTAATGATGTTAAATTTTGGTCTATAGTCCATTTTTGTGAGGAGCAAATTATCTTTGTCCATTGCGAACATAAGTTGAGATCTTTCCCATTAACTTATGATGGAGTTTGAGCTTTAATACAAGCAAGGAGTTTGTCATGTACTCATGTGGATTAGCTAAGGTGAAATTTAAGCATTTAATTGATTATAGAATTGTTGTGTGCTGAATTGCTGTATGTGTTTGTTTAATATCATAATGTATAGTTTAATTCTTAAAAAGATTTATAATGAGAAAATTGCACTTAATCTTTGTCCAAGCCTTTGTTACAGCTTGTTGGTCGAAGTTTTGGGTTTCCCTCGATCTATTTCGTTGGAGTTTTTGGCTGCAGTTGGTGGTCGCCGCCATCATTTGTGGTTGCAGGTTTGGTTATGGTGGCTAGTGGGTTTAGTGAGAGAAAATATATTGTGTGTGAGAGAGAGATGGTAAGAAAATAAATTGTGAGTAGGATTTGGTATAAATGGACAAGAGTGACAAGGGCAAAAGGACAATAATACCCTCATGTGCAAGTCACATGAGGAGTGTTTCACAGTCAAACCTAATGGCATTTGGTCAAGGGACTATGAGTGTTAATGGTTTCAGAGTTGGTGACTGTACGTGCAAAAAAAAAAGTCAAAGGACCAAGAGTGAAAGTCTACACAAACCACAGGGACCATCTTTGTAGTTTACTCTTATATCTAAAAATCGGTAGGTCATCCATATGTCTCCGCGTACCCACGTTTTTTGGCAATAATGAAATCTCGCATAACCTAACTGGTTATGTGTTCGTGCAGCTCGTTGTAGAATTTCAGTGCCCGAATCATAGCCTTTTCTTTAGCATTTTCGATTTGTGTCTTCAGCAACTGTTGGGACAATTGATCCTTTGCACGTTTTTCTGCCATCGCCACATCCAACGCTAGCGCTTTCTTTGCCGTATAGTTCCCAATAAACTCAGCAGCACTATTCTTTGTCGACGCCTCACTAACGGTCTTTTTCCCTTTTCTTTTTGGAACAGGAGTTGTGTCGTCATTTAGATCTGGAATAACAGGATCAACATTGTCATTGCTTCCGGACCCATAGTAGCTAGATTCCGACGACTTTCTTCATTTGTCGGAATGAGATGTCGAAGATAATTTTTCAAAACATGGTTGTTCCAACCTCTTGATTTGCCACTATCCATGGATAACAATGTATGTGTGTAAATACAGTTTGTGTTTATGTTTGTGTTTGGAACTGAAATTGAAATGTGTAATATATATAGGGAATTTTTTTTTCTTTGATCCGCTCCTCCAACGGTACAAACATTAAATACAAACGGTAATATTTGTGCCTTGAAAACACCATACCTCCCAGGCAATATATGCCGTTGGAGCAATACCGTTGGGCATGCCGGCCAAGTGGCGGCGGTGTTCACCGCCAGCAATGGCATGCCGTTGGTGATGCCGCCGACCACTGCCACCCTCTTTAACGCCACGAAATCAATCATCACTTCAAAACAAAAGAAAAGAAAGATTAACGTATGGCAAATGATACCCAATTGATTACATATTATAATGTGCACATAAGATTCCACTCGGTGACAGCAGCTGTGTAAATAAACACAAACCACTAAAATCTAAATACGTTCTCAAGCACCAAACAGTTCAATCATCCTCATAAAATTCAGTTGCACCTTTTATCCCAAAAAGAAATAACTGATACGACTAAACATATTTGCAGCTCCTAAACCACAATACTAATTAACTGATGCGACTAAATAAAAATCGAATACAGTTGGAAAGAGTGAAGACTTACAAATTCTTGAGGAAGTTGCACACCAATGAAATGAGCTAGTTGGTCAAGTACATATCCCATTTTCCTTTTGATATCTTCATTCTCTTTTTGCAAAGTTGTACGTATTTCTGTGATTTGCGAACAATAAAGCCCTTGTTATATGAGACTATGCATACCAGTCAAGGAGTATCTAATATCTTAAAAAGCTAAATGCCTGCACAGTAAGCCAACCTGAAGTAAGTCCATTGGGTTAGCTGACATCGCAATGATCTCTTCAGTTCAGTTTTAGCCTGTTACACATAAGTTATACACTCAAATGAGACAGTGGGATATCCGTCTATCTGATTCTCTATCATAAAGTTGATATTCAAAGTCAAAGGATTAGATTAAGTCAACCATAGTATATTACTAAGTTAAATAATTGACATTTACTTTGTGTAGAAATCTATTTCTTGAACCATTAACAGAATTTGGACTCTGTGGCACTTCTTGCATATGTAAATCAAATGATTTCCTACTGTGACGAGCTGAAGAATGTATCCCAGTATGATCAATCGTAGGCTGCAGATGAAAGAACCAAGTGAGTTCCATATATCAGTGAAGAATGCATAAGAATCTAAACAAGACCAAGAAGATCATCCAAGTCAACATGAAGATCCCAGTGAGTCCTGAAAGTCACAGTTTCTCAAACTAACACATATAATGTTCACAATATTTGATAAAGAATAGACAAAGGAGCGCCCGCCTGTCAAGCACGCTTGGCACGCTTCAAACTGTTGCGAAACTTACTCCACTATCAATTAAAAAGTAATTCAAGGACAATTCAGAACAGACATATAGTTCTTACAGCTGGTTAAATACATCGAAATCAATCTGCTTCAAGGGCAGCAATCTCATACCTGACTTCTTCCAGATGCTCGTTTATGGTGGTGACTGCATCCTGCACCCCCTGAATGGCTTCCTTCATAGCATTATCGTATTCTGCATCTGCATCTGCTTCTGCTTCTTCTGTTCCAGCAGCTTCTGTTATCTCGTGAACATGCACACGTTCATGCTGATGATGATTTTTAAACTTGCAGTTTTCATGGCTGACCAGACGCTCTAATGGACGACCAGCTTTCTTCAGAACCTGAATGGTTGCAGTCTATTTCACCATGTTCATTAACAAAAAAAGAAATAGTTAGATTGCATTTTAGAAACTAGCACTTGTTGGGCTTATTTTTATGACCCCTTTTCATGAACCTATTGACCATAGGTGGCAATCATTAACATATAAATGGATTATTATGGGTTATGTTAGATTTCTAATGAGCCAAATGGGTTATACTAAAGGATTTATTTAATACAAACAGCACTTAAATGAATAGAAACCTCGCTCTACAAAGAAATAAATAAATAACTGTAAAACCATAGGTCTCGTAATCATTTCAAGCACATTAACGATTCATAGCATGCAAAGAAATGGAAAAGAATGCGTGTGTTGGTCAATTTGAGCCACACGTTGAACTGTTCGCCAACCTGCCCTGTTTGCCACCTCTAACATGGACCAACAAGACCATAGGTATACCAGTGTCCTTAAAAATAAGTTTACTGAAAACAAAACAAGACCAAAAAGAAAGCACTAAACATTTTAGTGGAGTATGGTTCATACGATCACTAGTTCAAATACTGGTAATGTCAACCAAAGTAGCAGTCATGATTTTGCCACTCTCGTTATGGGTTTTGTAAAAGCATGGGGCAACATCTAAATGAAAAACAGCTCCTCCTGAGAACAGGTATTTTTCGCGTCCATTTCCACGGGCTTTGTACAAAAAGCCCACTCTATCATTCAAGGAGGCAGGAGTGCTAATTTTTTAACACCCTACTACTTGAGAAATGAATCAAACAAAATTCTTTTGCAGGACTGTTCGACTTTGTTCTCCTCAATGAGACATTATGTCGCAGCAGTGTTTGGATGTGCACTTTAAAAGTGGTCATGATATTAAAAAATCAGAATCACTACCAAGACAATGGGTATCAGGGCATCTGGAATTTTTGTGAAAAGGCAGAGCCCTCTTAATTTGGATAAAACCGTAAAATAAAAAAAGTAAAGCAGAAACTTTGCAAATATAGAACTGTTAAATTGGTGAAACCATGGTCCTTTGTATCACAAGAAGCTCAAGAATATTTGATAAAGAATAGACAAAGGTGATAACATCAAGAAGCTCAAGCTCTACAGTATCACAAGTATCAACTTTAGCTAACAATCATCGAATGCTAAATATTCTCTCTTAGGCATTTCATCGAACACTTTCCATGCATCTAATTTAATAGTGGTTAATCCAACCAATTCAGCAAAATTCTCACATTATACCAAAACATAACGATATAGTATACACAAAAGCGAAACGAATAATATCCCTAAACTAATACAAATTAAATAAAGATAATGCATTATATAGATAAAATTAATCATGATATTGTTAAATAAGTGAATCAGCCCATCAATTCTTCATACCTTCAATTGTTAAAAATGTCGATAGAGGTGGTGCGCTGCAGTGGTGGTACACGCCGCGGTAGTGCGCGACGGCGGTGGCTGTCCACGATGACGGTGACAGTGCTCGACGGTGATAGTGATGGTGCAAGTGTTTAAAAGATGAGAATTAACTTTATTGTTCGCATACTAGTCAAGGAGAGGATAACAAAAAAGAATTAACTTGTATTGAGGGTAAAGAAGAGTTGATTGAATGGGTAAATTGGGGAAAATGAATTATTGTTAAAAAGACGAATTAACAAAAAGAATTGATGATGAGTAGTATTTAATTATTTATTGAGGGAAAATTAATTATTGAATGGGTAAATTGGAGAGGATAACAAAAGGAATCTTTTTTCTAATCTTTTATATAATAAAATAAAACCTTTACTGAGAATTCATTTCAAAAAAATGCATTCATACCTTATTTAGTAATAATTGTATTTAAAAAAAAAGATTATTTTCTTATTAGGTAACATTTTATATTTATCTATAACACAAGTAAAAGATAAATACAAAAAATATAGATAAGATTCAATTAACACAAGTAGAAGATAAAAACAAAAAATATAGATAAGATACAATTAATAATAAGATTAAATTTTTTAAATAATTATCTTTAATGATAAAAAACTATAATTAAACATCATAAATCAAACAAAACAAATATTAAATTATATGTTTTTTAATAAATAAAAATATATGATTCAAAAATTTTAAAAAGACGCGCGCGTGCGCGGGCATTATAACTAGTACGGAGTAAAACAAAACCCTTATTCGTAATTTTTCATTTAAAAAAAATCAATTCATTCCTTATTAAGTAATAATTGAATTATTTTTAATTATTTTTTTAAAAGTTTTTTAACAAAACAAACTTAAATATTTCTTTATTTGGAAAAAGATTTAGAAAATCGTTTTTATATCAAGGATGTGTTAAAAAAAGAGAAAATACACATGTACCTCAAATTCAATTGTTAAAACTTTTGGACCAAGTAGTAAAATTATATGAAAAGGAGCGGACTTAAGTATACGTGAATCCCATTGCGCACACCTCTCATTCCAAAAATTCATATACTAAAAATTACAATCGAATGAAGCAAAAAAGGTGAATTCCTCGACACAATATTCGATTTACCCACCCAGATCAAAGACAAACAACAAGGTGACTTCTAATGCCTATCATCTTTAGGGATGTTGACAAATATCTAAAGATTTTAAATATCTATGGAACAACTTATTAACTTCGCCCACCCATGTATTTTTTTTTATTTAATTTGCTTATTATTTGTGTAATTTAAGAATTGATATTAATTTGATGTATATGTGCTGCAACTCTAATTTTTTTTATGTTTGTGTTTATCGGTTGTATTCTAAAGTTGTGAATTATTAAGGGTTGTTAAATTTAGGTTTTTGGGTAAATATGTGTGTTAGTGATGTGGTCGTGTAGTGTGGATATCTATAGAGTCAGCCTCCTTTGATTGCTCTAAGAGGTTTGTGGGTATCAAGGGTGAAATCAAGAGTTCATTTTAAGCTCTGTTAAATATACAGACCATACATCAAGAGGTAATAATAATTGCTCTAAAGGTTTCGCGAGTTTCATGGATGACATTTTCAGCTGCTCTTAAATGTTTTTTTATATGATTTAGATATAAAATCAACAACAGTTTTTGGCCAAGCAAAATGTTTATATTTGATGGGTTACAACATTGGAATTAAGACACACTACAAAAATTTTAAAATTACATAAAAATAAAACACGTGTGAAATTTAAGTGGTTAAACCTCACAAAAAAAAAATATATGATTGACCAAATTGAAACACTAATGAAACTTCATTACTATTCGACGACTTTTTCTATAAAATAAATATTGTGAAAATTAGGATATTACAAATTTATTATATTTTTATTTAATTAATGTATTATTTAAATTGATAAGTAACTTTTTTTCATATTTTTTTCAAATTAAACTCAAATTCAAATCTTATTTCAACCCACCTATAAAATAAAGATATGTTTTACATCACTATCAGAATGCATCAATTACAATAATTATCATTACAAATATTTGGTTACTAAGTTGAGGAATGAAATTATCATTTGATACCTAAAAACTCATAAGAGGGAGGGGGGGGGGGGGGGGGGGGGAGTATGCACATTTTCTAACTCATTCTCGTATGACCTACCACTAACATATAGACCATATATCTTTCTAAAAAAAAAAATTGTGATAACCATACATTAATACAAACAATAGAAATGAAATCGGTATCTCAATCCATAGTACCCTCTAACAATTTTTTCTAAAACACGGTTAATATTCTAACAATTAACATTCTTCATTACAAAGCTACTACAAAGTTACAGAAAAAAAAAAAAAAAAAAAAAAAAAAAAGAAAAAAAAAGTTTGCAAAAACCAAAATCAATTAGATCCCCCAATATTTCCCTCTAAAAAAACCCCACAATGCACCAAAATCCCCAAACCGATTCAACTTCCCTCCACTTTTCCCCCAAATCAAAATCCAAACCCTAACTTTTCAATCTCACAAAAATCAACTTTCAATTCATAAAAAGTTCACATTTTTATGTAATAACTTCAATCTTTTCACATAACCCATCTTTTAATTTCATCAATTTCATCAATTTATTAAAAAAAATAGTTGATTTTTATTGTTTTGTTGGGTGCAGGTGAGATTGATAATAACGGGGGATGATGAATCTGATAGTAGTACTACTTGGGAAAAAAAAAAACCAATCTTTAAAAAAGACCCATTTTCATATCTTTACTTATTTTTAATAATAATGGGCGGTGAAAATGAAAATGGAGTAAGAAGGAATAACAGCACATTGATATGTGCACCAATTATGGCTGATGATATTGATCAGATGTTGGTTCTTATGAATTTGGCTAAATCTTATGGTGCTGATCTAGTTGAGATTAGATTGGATAGTTTGAAACCTTTTTTAGAGGGGTTTAATGTGAGAGAAAGTATTCAGACCCTTGTTAAATTAACCCCTTTGCCTACCCTTTTTACTTACAGGTGAGTAGACTCTTTTCCGGACTGTTTTTCGATATTCGAAACTGTTTCTATGATATGAATGCTGGGTTTATTAGTGTTTTGTTTTTGAGTGTTTAGGCACTTTGAGATTGCTTATTTTGAACCGATAGGTATTGGTGAATTAGGTATTACAAGTTTGCTCTTAGGGTGAAATAAGCTGATCATCTGCGTATAAGATGTATGAAGTAGTAATCCCAAACACCCCCTTATTTCGTTTTGTTATTGTGGATAAGGGTTGAGTGCCTGGACATGATTATATGTTTATTTGAGGCCTTGAGGGTGAACTAAGCTGATGGGAGATGCTGAATTGTATGGTGCTGACTTAGTTGAAGTTAGATAGGATAGTTTGAAACAAGAAAGGTTTTACTGATAGATATGATATCAAACCCTATATAAATTAAGTCCTTTGCCTACTCTTTTTACTTGCAGGTGCAGTTTTATGGGACAAATTTTCGGTATTCGCAACTGTTATCGTGATATGAATGTTGGATTTATTAGTATACTGAATTGTTTGACATGTGATGTGGGGTGTTTGGGATTTTTGCTTATTTAAACAGCTTATCTTCTTTTTTGCTGTTTTTAAGCAGATGATGAAATATGACTATGCTTATCTACTTAGTTTAGGGTAAATAAGCTCTTTGTAATTAGTAGTTTGGGAGTTTAAGTTTAAAATTGACAATCCTAAACACCCCTTATTGCATTTTAATGTAGTAGATAAGCAGAGTTGAATGTTTGTATGTGATTGTATCTTTATTTGAGGGTGAAATAAGCAGTTTGGGTGTTGCTTATTCAGGTGTTATTGCTTCTGTATTTTAAAGTACTCTTAACAGAATTGCCGAACTCATATATTTGCATCTGGTTGAGTTTGAGTGTCCGGATGAAAAATGTGTTTATGCTAATGATCTTCTTGATACTGTTAATCTGTTATAATGCGAATGCAGTTTTCTTCTGATGGTATACTGAATCGTCTGGCATATGATGGGATGTTTCAGAATTTGGATTGTCTTTATAACAGATTATCTGCTTATTGTGTTTTTGAGCAGATGCATAAATTTGACTATGCTTATCTACTTAGTTTAGGGGTGGAATAAGGTTTTTTTAGTAAGAAGTTTCAGATTGTTTAGTTTGAACTAGTTATTGTTAGTGGAATCAGTATCGTAAGTTTAACCTTAGGGGTGAAATAAGCTATTTTGGATAAGTTGATATTCTGGTTATTGGCATAAGCTGTTTAATATAGTAATCCTAAACACCCCTTGTTGCATTTTGATAAAGTAGATCAGCAGTTCTGAGTGCTTGGATATGAGTATAGGCTCATTTCATGGTGAACTAAACAGCCTCGTAAATCTTTAATAAGCAGAACTGTCAAACACTCAGATAGCTACTTTTCTAGTTATTGTGACATAGATACTAATGGTGTTATCTACTGTACTATCAAACATGTTACAGCCTCGTAAATCTCTGGCGTTGCATTATGTTACAGCCGAATCTGATTCCCAAACACCCCTGAAGTCTATGCAAACGAATTAGTGTATGATTAACAACTAGTTTAGTGATTCGGAAAGTCTTTGCATATTACATGATGTTGTAACACTTTATCTTTCCCGAAAAGGTTTCTGATTCTTATATTCTAGACCAACATGGGAAGGTGGTCAGTACGATGGAGATGAACAAAGTCGATTGGCTGCTCTTCGTTTTGCAATGGAATTAGGAGCTGATCACATCAATGTTGAGCTTAAGGTTCCTTTCTTCTTGACATTAAATGCGTCTATTCGTGCTCATAGGTTCGTCTAAAGTACTATTATTAGTATTCTTACATAGTAAATTCCCGTATACTATAAGGCATAATATTTCTATAAGATATCTCATTTTAGTTACTCAAATGCAGGCTGTTGACGATTTCAACAACTTAATTCATGGAGACAAGCCTACAAAGTGCAAACTCATAGTTTCTTCCCACAATTATCAAAATACTCATTCGATAGAAGAGCTTGGGAACCTTGTGGCCAAAATACGAGTCTTTCACATTACTGCTAATTCTAAAGTAAGCGGCGTAAATCATGCATCATAAATTTTGGAGATGGTAATTTTGTTTTGCATGTAATAAAATTTGTAAATTAGATATATTTTTTTTTGCGGTTTTATTAGCTTACGTGATTATTTAAGTACCTTAATTAATCATTTAGGTTCGAATAATAGCAATGGTGATGGGTGAAAAGGGTTTGATGTCTTGAGTACTCTGCCTGAAATTTGGTGGATATCTGACATTTGGCACCCTTGAGCATGGAAAGGTACCGGCAGGCTGCCTACAATTAGGGATCTTTTGGACTTGTTTTATTTCCGACAATTAGGGCCTGACACAAATATTCGGTATTATCGGGAAGCGAGTTGGACATAGCAAATCACCTTTGTTATACATTAAAGCTTTCCGATCAGTTGGTTTTAATGGAGTTTATGTACGTTTGTTGGTGGATAATGTAAAGAATTTTCTTGATACATCTACAGGTTTCGCGGGGTTCAGGTTCAGTTTTGATCTATTTTTATTAGAGCTAGTCCTTAAGTTTCTCATATAATATCTACATCCTCTCATATACGTGCCTTCGTACTTATTTAACTTTCTCTGTGCATACAAGTCATTGAAAGGTGGCTTTGTTGTACTGGTTGGGTCGTTTAACAACTGGTATATATAAATTTGAAATTTTTATAAATAAAGTTGACATTTTTGATTTAAAGTAATCATATTGACCATCGGGTAACCTGGTACCGAATGCCCAATAAAGCCATATTTTATTGAATCAATGTTATATAACCATAAAAGGGCACACATGTGAAAGTACGTTGATATTTTATGAAAAAAAACCCCGTATTTCTACTTATTCAGATTAGAAAAATGTATCATTTTTTGATGCAGTAGTACCATTCCTCACAAAGAATCTTTACTTCAATGTTGTGAAGAGGTTGATCCGTTTGCAAAGGTAAGTTTCATTTTTATAGAAACCTTAAGCGTTGAGGCTGATGTAGATGATTATTAAATTCCGGATTTTTATGTATTCTGTTCTACAGTCAATAGGAGCAGTCAACTACGCTATCAGGAGACCAAAAGATAGGACGTTATATGGGTGTAATACAGACTATGTAGGCGTTATTTCTGCTATCGAGGATAGTCTGCGAGGTTTCTTTCTGTACTTTCTATTAGAAGTGGTAATTTGGGCTGTTGGGTCAAAACCGTGCCTTTTGTCCACTTATAAAAGTTTCATATTATATTTCACGTGTGACTTTCAACCCGTTTAACCCATTTGACCCGTTTGAGGTTTACTTAAATCCTAAATTGTTGCAACTGTTTACAGGTTCAGGCGTTCAAAATGGTGCAACAGGATTACTCTTGGCTGGTAGACTATTTGTGGTTATTGGTGCTGGCGGTGCTGGAAAAGCTATTGCATATGGAGCAAAACCGAAGGGTGCAGGGATTGTGATAGCCAATCGGACCTACGGTTAGATTCTACTAGTGTTCATATTACAATTCCTAGTACTCGTACTTGATTATCTGCTTATTGTGTTTTTTGAGCAGATGCATAAATTTGACTATGTTTATTCTACTTAGTTTAGGGGTGAAATAAGGTCTTTTCAGTAAGGAGTTTTAGATTGTTTAGTTTGAACTGGTTATTGTTGGCAGATTCAGAATCGTAAGTTTAACCTTACGGGTGAAATAAGCTATTTTGGATAAGTTGGTCTTCTGGTTATGAGCATAAGCTGTTTAACTTAGTAATGCCAAACACCCCTTGTTGCGTTTTGATACAGTAGATCAGCAGTAATAAGTGTTTGGATATGATTATTTGATGGTGAACTAAGCAGCAGCTATAAGTAACAGTTTCTGAGTTTCCTATTCATACGGCATATCCGATTCTGATTATTTTACGTCTTAAATCCTTAATTAACTGATTGCCTAAAACTTAAACAAATGCAATATCTGATTATCTGTTTTAGTTACTGTAGAAGCCTATCTATACACTTTTTGCAGCATTGCCTTCTGTTATAGCAATTGCTTATTTCATGAAAACATAAGCAGTTTTAATAAGCATTACCAAACATCCCCTGAAGTCAATTTAATCATAGAAGTATTGATGTTGTATATTATATGAATCCTTCTTACATAAAGGGACATTTATATTTTTCTTTAGGACAACCAGGGCTATTGGATTTTTCTGACACACATGGATTTTTGTGGCGTAGTGTTAATTCTTGTAAAAAAAAATAAAAAATAAATAAATAAATAAAAAAAAAAAAACAAAAAACACACACTTATAATCATGTTTAGCTTTTTGTAAATGCACCGGGTCATTTGTAGTTCTGGTTCCATGGTACTGTCCCAAGAATATCTGCTCGGCTTATGAGCAAATTGAACTTTAAAGTTTAAACGTAAGAACCTTAATGGTCAATAAGCTTATTTGACTCTCCTTATTTTTTGTAAGTCTACTTTTCCACGCTTATTTTTTAGACTAATGAGCTTATTATAGCTTAAAGATGTAAAATAAGCCCATAAGTTGGAAAATAAGCCTGAAAAATGAACTTAGGAAATATAAGCATAGTTAAATAGGCTCAAAAAGCCCAAAAATAAGCTTAAACAAACACCCCCTTAGGGCTTATGCGCTTGTCAACTTGAGCTTATGGCTTATTCAAGTTCATAAGCTCATAAGCCCTAAAAGTTAAGCTTACTAGTTTTTTAAGAGGTCAATAAGGCCATTAAGCCGGACAACTAAGGTTAAAGAAACACCCCCTAAGCTCAAGATTATGTGCTTATTTAGAAGGTTTTAATTATTTTATTTTATGTGGCTTATGGGCTTATACAAGCCTGTAAGCTCTTTTTATCATAAGTTAATCAACACTCGACAAGAGCTTATGAGTTTATTATCTTAATCCATAATATGCTGATTGGAGATAAGCTCATAAGCTTAAGCCTACACAGTAAGCTTAGACAAACACCACATATTTATAAGCTTAGTTATCTACTTACCTGCTTATTACAGTACTCCGTATAAGTTTATTGGCGTGAAACATTATTAGTAGCCTTCAAGTGGCCAAAAGTTTCAACCCGTTTTAGTAACTTAAATAAACTTGATGGCAACACCAATGGATTACAAGACCCAATGAAGAATTATAAAGGGATTAGTATGGGCCTCTACTTATTTTGGCATTCTTTTTGTGGTTAATATTTATGGTTTATATTATATAATTGTAGCCAGGTCCTGTATATTCACATATAATAGATATCAACACTGTTTGTTGCAGACATGACAAGTGTAGCTCGTGCAGATTACCGTTATGGTTTTTGTGGTGGCAATATAGTCTATGAAGGTAAAGGCACCATGGACAGAAGAGGAAGATAAAATGCTAGTTGACACACTCTTGGAACTACATGTATCAGGATAGTTTGTTCATGCTCATATTGAATCCGACTATGTGAATGCAGAGCACCAGTTGATAGATCCTGATAAGCAATATCCAGATAATTTCTTTTCGATGAATTCTTTAAGGAACAGGATGGCGACTATCAAAGATGACTTCTAGGAGTACCACTTAGTATGTTCTCAACAACTTTGTATTACTATTTCTATTGTTCTTGATATTAGAACACGATGCTACCATAGTGATTTAAAAAGAAAAAAATGCTTCAAAGATCACTTCTAGGAAACACTCGGTATGTGTTTAGCTAAGTTTTTAATTTTCGCAACTTGACCAGTTACACATTCACAATGATCAACCTGATTATAACATCTGTGATTGTTACTAGTTGATGAGAATATGACATCACATAATGCTTCTTCGCATGCTTTCTTTGTAGCATCGTTCATAAGATCCAACCAAACGATTTCCCCATTACGACATGCTTGGTACTATCTTTTTTAAGGACACAACTAAGGGTACGTTCTAAAGCTGACAGTTTTGGAGTCAAAGCTAAAGACATGGTAAAAGAAAACCAAACTATTCCGTGTTTGGAAGATAAGGACTTGCACGTTAGTTGGAATCTTTCTTCATTCTGTGCAGTTCAAGAGAGTGAAAGCAGTAAACGCAAAAGAAATGAGGGCGGCGAGGTAAGTGATAATTGTGTGGAATCAAAAGTGGCTAATCAAGGAAGCAATGCAGTGAATGACACTATGGGCAAAGTAGCAAGTCAGATAAAAGATTTACCTCGTCTCAAACTTGATGAGCGTCTTTTGGCTATGTCTGTGATTGGTAGGAGTGAGCCACTCTCTGTGATGTTTGATCAGTTGGATGAGGACGGAAAAGTTCGTATGGCACAAATGGTTGAAGTCGGTGTCATTAAATAGTCAAAGTAGCATGTTTAGTTTTGTGGCATTTTGTGAAACTTGTTCAACAGCCAATATTCTCACATGTGTCTTCCCATTTGGTTTTGTCATTTGATATCGTGTTGCTAGGCGTGTGAATCATTAACCCATATTATTATGGTCTGCGGCCTTAGGTAGCTAGTTCAAAGTCTTATGATTCGGATTTAGTATTGAGGTTTGTCTGTGAATTGTGAGATCCATCATAGTGTTTTTCAGCAACATCAAAGTTCTGTATTTCTTAAAGCTATTTATTCTGGTGTAACTAATGACAAATCTATGTATTGGAGTTGTATTTAATATGTCTTTAAAATTTTTCCCAATAGAAGATGAGCTTTTCAAAAAGATGCTAGGCATCATTGTCAAAATGAGCTTGTTAACATTCATATCAGGAATCTACACTCATTTTGCCGATCCCATTATATTTGAAAATGATTTGCACACTTTTTTTCTTTGCTTACAACACATCAGTGTACAAACATAGAAAGTAGGGTAGAGATATAGCACAACCTTTTAATGCATAAGTTGGTGTGAATCAATCAGAAAGTTACGTGTGCAAATCATCTTCCGTTATATTTGTCATGAAACATAAATAGATAAAAGAAATAACTTATCAATATAAATCACCTAATGTACACACGCATAAAGAACATGAACCTTCACAGTTCACACTTACATGATTTATAACTATTGAGGTTTCACAGAGCATCTTTCTGATACTCATAGTAAAAAACGAATGTTAATGAGAACAGGGAAAATTCTTTTACACCGGTCGAAACTCGAGGCCACATACAATTAAGCCAGACACAGTTCCTTCATGACTTGTAAATTTCATATCAATAGAAAGAGAGCCATCCTTGAATTCATGAGTTGAGTTAAATTTCCACACTTGAATCTCCATCCATCCATCTTCCCTGTGTTTTGGAACCCGAGTGATACCATTTATGTTCAACGGGCTTGGGGTTATAAAATAAACAAATTCAGCCTCATTGTTTTCTTTGTGGAGTAGGTCTCGTACTTTTACTGGACAATGCAGCCCCTGGCAGTTTTCTGAAAGCTTGAACACAAGGTAACACACGTATTCTGTATCTTGTGACAACATTTGACTTTTGATCATGCAATTAAGATGAAATATGTTTTGTGGTAAAAGCTCAATCACCTCTTGAAATCTGCATGTAGGATAGATTAAGAACGAAGTTATATATAAATTAAAAAACATTGGGTTAGAAAATCTAGTTTTTTCGTGTGACATTATGTACAACAAAAAAAGTTTAGTGGTTGAAGGTACGGCTGGCAATACATGTGGGATTCGGGTTATTCCTCAACCCGAACATGATATGTTTAAGTAATTGGGTCAGACTTGTCAATCCCAACTTGTTTAAACATAACTTGAACACCACCCATTTAGCCCGCTTATCTAACTCGGTTTCCGGTTTAGCGAGTTACACTGGTTAAATATGTTAAATAGGTTGGCAGGTTGCACCTTTTAACCCATTTAATCCATATAGCACCTTTAAACAACTATAAAATTAGTATTTTCTTTCAAAAAAAACTTAAACGGGTTGTTGGGTCAACCTATTTAACCCAACCCAACCCAAACACAACCCGAAACCAGTTGACACTCAACCAGAACCCGTTTATTTCTGTATCGGTCTCGGGTCGTGTTTCTTGTAGCGTCAGGAATTGCCGCCTCTAGTTAAAGGAAACTGTAATAAAAATAGCTATAATGAAGCAAACCTGGAATCAGCTAATGGTTTTGAAGTAAAAAGATCCACATTAGAGAATTTGTATAAAACTGCCTTTGCGGAAAGCACAAGAAGTTTCTTTTCGCTGACCTTGCCCAACCAAAAAAACTCGTCGTAGTTTCTGCATGTCTTAAATATTTCTTCAAAGTTAGTTGGCAATTGTTGTACCTGATCCACATTGAAGTTTGATTTCAAGACTTGTTGGACTTCCTTCAATTTTCCAATTTCTTCATGTTTCACCTGTATATAAAGTAAGCCGAAATCGTACAAGCTCACAAGCCCACAAATAAGATTAAACGAACACCTCATGCATATTATGAACTGATAAGTTTTTGTGGATTTGATATTACAAATTTTCTGTTAGGGTGAAATAAGCTGTTTTTGATAAGCTGATCATCTGCTTATTACCTCTTATTGCACTTTGATATTGTGGATAAGCAGTTTTGAATGTATGGGATATGGACATTATTATATGCTAATTTGGGGGTGAAATAAGCTGATTGGCAATTGTTCAAATTGTTTATTTGCTGTTATTTTGAAATAACAAATTTGCTCTTACGGTGAAATAAGCTGTTTTCTTAGGTTGAACAAGCTGATCATCTGCTTATAAGCTGTTTGAAATAGTAATCCTAGACACCCCTTATCTTGTTTTGATATTGTGGATAAGGTTTGAGTGTCTGGACATGATTATATAGCTTATTTGAGGGTGAAATAAGCTGCTGACCTAATCGAGATTAGATAGGATAGTTCGAAACAAGAAAGTTTACTGATAAATATGATATCAAACCCTTTATAATCTAAGTCCTTTGCCTACTCTTTTTACTTGCAGGTGCGGTTTTTCGGATCATTTTTCAATATTTGAAACTGTTTCTATGATATGAATGTTGGATTCATTAGTATTGTGAATTGCTTGATGTGGGAATTGGGATTGTTGACTTTTGAGTTGAAATTGTTATGATGTGTTTAGTATACTGAATTGTTTGACATGTGATGTGGGATGTTTGGGATTTTTGCTTATGTAAACAGCTTATCTTCTTATTGGTCTTTTTAAACATATGATGAAATGTAATTATGCTTATCTACTTAGATTAGGGTGAATAAGGTCTGTCAAATTAGCATTTTAAGCATAGGATGAAATGTGAAGTATATTCAAGTTTAATAGTGTGTAGGGACTAGGGGTGTGTTTTGGAATTGGGATCTGCTAATGGATAAGCTTTTTTCGAGTGGTTGATGAAAAGAGTGCTTATGCAGTATGTTTATGATCTTGTTCGAACTGTTATGATGTGAATGCAGTTTTCTTCTGTTAGTAGACTGAATTGTTCGACATGTGATGGGGGTGTTTGGGATTGTTTTATTGAAATTAGATACTTGCTAGGTGGTCTTTGGGATTGCCTTATTGAAACAATTTATCTGCTTATCGTGTTTCTGGAAATAGATATGCACTTGTTAGTGTTTGGGCACTCTCAGTTTGTTTATTCCAAACTGAATATAATGGTGGATTTGATATTTAAGCTTACTCTGAGATAAGCTCCTTTCAATAAGTTGATTAACTGGTTATGAGCATAAGTTATTAAAAATAGTAATCCTAAACACCCCTTATGGCGTTGATGTGGTAGATAAGCAGATTTGAGTGTTTGGATGTGATTATATGCCCTTTTTAGGGTGAAATAAGCAGTTTGGGACTTGCTTATTTAGATGGTGTATTTGCTTCTGTATCTTTGAAGTACTCTTAGCAGAATTGCCAAACCCATAAATCGCGTAGCTGATTGCTGTTTGACATGTGGTTGGGGGGGGGGGGGGATTTGGGATTGCTTATTTTATCTGCTTCTTGTGTTTTTGTAAACAGAATAGCAGGTGAAGAAATGTGACTCTTCTTGAGATATGGTTTGCTTATTTTAAGCAGTTTGAGATTGTTTATTTTAAGCTGATTATACTTGCTGGATTCATCATTACAAGTTTGCTCGTAGGTAAAATATGTTGTTTTTCATAAGTTGATCATCTGGTTATGAGCATAAGCTGTTTAAAACAGTAATCCCAAACACCCCCTACTGTGTTTTAATACAATAGATATGCAGTTTTGAGTGTTTGGATATGATTATATCATCCGTTGATGGTGAATTAAGCAGCAGTTATGAGTAACAGTTTTGGGGCTGCTTATTCATATATCTTGACTGAATCTGATTAGTTTACCTCTTATATCCGTTATTAGCAGAATTGCCAAACACTCAAATAGCTATGTGTCTAGTTATTGTGACACTATCTCTTGAATTGCATTATGTTACAGTCAATCCTTATCTCAGAATTGCCAAACACTCAAATAAGCAGGTTTAATTTCAATCCCAAACACCCCCTGAAGTCTATGCAACCATAAAAGTAATTGATTAGCAACTAGTTTAGTGATTTGGCTAGTCTTGTATTGATTCTGTATGTTAAGCTGACAGCAAACTAGTCCTTCCGAGTTATTAGTACTATGACTCCCTTCTTACAAATAGGGACATGTAAATTTTCCTTGAAGCAACTAGGGGTGTCGAAGTGTTGATAAATTTACGCTGAATTACATGATGTTATAACAATTTATATTCCTGTAACAAGTTTCTGATTCTATGTTATATTCTAGACCAACATGGGGGAAGGTGGTCAGTATGATGGAGATGAACAGAGTAGATTGGCTGCTCTTCGATTAGCAATAGAATTAGGAGCTGATCACATCGATGTTGAGCTTAAGGTTCCTTTCTTCTTGACATTAAATGAATCTCTTCGTGCTCATAGGCTCGTCTAAAGTACGATACTGTTATTCGTAACTCAAATGCAGGCCGTTGGACAGAGCAAATCACCTTTGTTATACAATAAAGCTTTCTGATCAGTTGGTTTTAATTGAGTTTATGTACATTTGTTGGTGGATAATGTAAAGAATTTCCTTGATACTTACTCGTCCACAGATTTCGCTGGGTTCAGGTTGAGTTTTATTTATATTATCGGGGCTAGGATTTCAGTTTCTAGGGTCTTTTTTCCCGTAAAATATCTACATCCTCTCATATATGTGCCTTCATACTTATTTAACTTTCTCTGCGCTTACAAGTCATTGAATGCTGGCTTTGTTGTACCGGTTGGGTCTTTTAACAACTGGTATATATAAATTTGAAATTTATATAAATAAAGTTGACATTTTTTATTTAAAGTAATCATATTGACCATTGGGTAACCTGGTACCGAATGCCCAAACGGCATACAAAGCCATCTTTTATTGAATCAAATGTTATATAACCATACAATGACTAAAAGGGCACACATGTGAAAGTACGTTGATATTTTATGGAGAAAAACCCGTATTTCTACTTATTCAGATTAGAAAAATGTATCATTTTTTGATGCAGTAGTACCATTCCTCACAAAGAATCTTTACTTCAATGTTGTGAAGAGGTTGATCTGTTTTGCAAAGGTAAGTTTCATTTTTATAGAAACCTTAAGCGTTGAGGCTGATGTAGATGATTATTAAATTCCGGATTTTTATGTATTCTGTTATTGATTGTATGCTACAGTCAATAGGAGCAGTCAACTACGCTATCAGGAGACCAAAAGATAGGACGTTATATGGGTGTAATACAGACTATGTAGGCGTTATTTCTGCTATTGAGGATAGTCTGCGAGGTTTCTTTCTGTACTTTCTATTAGAAGTGGTAATTTGGGCTGTTGGGTCAAAACCATGCCTTTTGTCCACTTATAAAAGTTTCATATTATATTTCATGTGTGACTTTCAACCCGTTTAACCCATTTGACCCGTTCGAGGTTTACTTAAATCCTAAATTGTTGCAACTGTTTACAGGTTCAGGCGTTCAAAATGGTGCAACAGGATTACTCTTGGCTGGTAGACTATTTGTGGGTATTGGTGCTGGCGGTGCTGGAAAAGCTATTGCATATGGAGCAAAACCGAAGGGTGCAGGGATTGTGATAGCCAATCGGACCTACGGTTAGATTCTACTAGTGTTCATATTACAATTCCTAGTACTCGTACTTGATTATCTGCTTATTGTGTTTTTTGAGCAGATGCATAAATGTGACTATGTTTATTCTACTTAGTTTAGGGGTGAAATAAGGTCTTTTTAGTAAGGAGTTTCAGATTGTTTAGTTTGAACTGGTTATTGTTGGCAGATTCAGAATCGTAAGTTTAACCTTACGGGTGAAATAATCTATTTTGGATAAGTTGGTCTTCTGGTTATGAGCATAAGCTGTTTAAGTTAGTAATGCCAAACACCCCTTGTTGCGTTTTGATACAGTAGATCAGCAGTAATAAGTGTTTGGATATGATTATAGGCTCATTTGATGGTGAACTAAGCAGCAGCTATAAGTATCAGTTTCTGAGTTTCCTATTCATACGGCATATCCGATTCTGATTATTTTACGTCTTAAATCCTTAATTAACTGATTGCCTAAAACTTAAACAAATGCAATATCTGATTATCTGTTTTAGTTACTGTAGAAGCCTATCTATACACTTTTTGCAGCATTGCCTTCTGTTATAGCAATTGCTTATTTCATGAAAGCATAAGCAGTTTTAATAAGCATTACCAAACATCCCCTGAAGTCAATTTAATCATAGAAGTATTGATGTTGTATATTATATGAATCCTTCTTACATAAAGGGACATTTATATTTTTCTTTAGGACAACCAGGGCTATTGGATTTTTCTGACACACATGGATTTTTGTGGCGTAGTGTTAATTCTTGTAAAAAAAAAAAAAAAAAAAAAAAAAAAAAACACTTATAATCATGTTTAGCTTTTTGTAAATGCACCGGGTCCATGGTACTGTCCCAAGGATATCTGCTCGGCTTATGAGCAAATTGAACTTTAAAGTTTAAACGTAAGAACCTTAATGGTCAATAAGCTTATTTGACTCTCCTTATTTTTTGTAAGTCTACTTTTCCACGCTTATTTTTTAGACTAATGAGCTTATTATAGCTTAAAGATGTAAAATAAGCCCATAAGTTGGAAAATAAGCCTGAAAAATGAACTTAGGAAATATAAGCATAGTTAAATAGGCTCAAAAAGCCCAAAAATAAGCTTAAACAAACACCCCCTTAGGGCTTATGCGCTTGTCAACTTGAGCTTATGGCTTATTCAAGTTCATAAGCTCATAAGCCCTAAAATTTAAGCTTATTAGCTTTTTAAGAGATCAATAAGGCCATTAAGCCGGACAACTAAGGTTAAAGAAACACCCCCTAAGCTCAAGATTATGTGCTTATTTAGAAGGTTTTAATAATTTTATTTTATGTAGCTTATGGTCTTATACAAGCTTGTAAGCTCTTTTTATCATAAGCTAATCAACACTCGACAAGAGCTTATGAGTTTATTATCTTAAGCCATAATATGCTGATTGGATATAAGCTCATAAGCTTAAGCCTACACAGTAAGCTTAGACAAACACCACATATTTATAAGCTTAGTTATCTACTTACCTGCTTATTACAATACTCCGTATAAGTTTATTGGCGTGAAACATTATTAGTAGCCTTCAAGTGGCCAAAAGCTTCAACCCGTTTTAGTAACTTAAATAAACTTGATGGCAACACCAATGAATTACAAGACCCAATGAAGAATTATAAAGGGATTAGTATGGACCTCTACTTATTTTGGCATTCGTTTTGTGGTTAATATTTATGGCTTATACTATATAATTGTAGCCAGGTCCTGTATATTCACATATGATAGATATCAACACTGTTTGTTGCAGACATGGCAAGTGTAGCTCGTGCAGGTTACCGTTATGGTTTCTGTGGTGGCAATATAGTCTATGAAGGTAAAGGCACCATGGACAGAAGAGGAAGATAAAATGCTAGTTGATGCACTCTTGGAACTACATGTATCAGGAAAGTTTGTTCATGCTCATATTGAATCCAACTATGTGAATGCAGTGCACCAGTTGATAGATCCTGATAAGCAATATCCAGATAATTTCTTTTCCGATGAATTCTTTAAGGCACAGGATGGCGACTATCAAAGATGACTTCTAGGAGTACCACTTAGTATGTTCTCAACAACTTTGTATTACTCTTTCTATTGTTCTTGATATTAGAACACGATGCTATCATAGTGATTTAAAAAGAAAAAATGCTTCAAAGATGACTTCTAGGAAACACTCTGTATGAGTTACATATTCACAATGATCAACATGATTATAACATCGGTGATTGTTAATAGTTGATGAGAATATGACATGACATAATGCTTGTTCGCATGCTTTCCTTGTAGCATCATTCATATGATCCAACCAAACGATTTCCCCATTACGATATGCTTGGTACTATCTTTGTTAAGGACACAACTAAGGGTTCTAAAGCTGACGGTCTTGAAGTCAAAGCTAAAGACATGGTAAAAGAAAACCAAACTATTCCGTGTTTGGAAGATAATTGTGTGGAATCAAAAGTAGCTAATCAAGGAAGCAATGCAGTGAATGACACTATGGGCAAAGTAGCAAGTCAGATAAAAGATTTACCTCGTCTCAAACTTGATGAGCGTCTTTTGGCTATGTCTGTGATTGGTAGGAGTGAGCCACTCTCTGTAATGTTTGATCAGTTGGTTGAGGATGGAAAAGTTCATATGGCACAAATGGTTGAAGTCTGTCATTAAATAGTCAAAGTAGCATGTTTAGTTTTGTGGCATTTTGTGAAACTTTTTTTACGGGCAATATTCTCACGTGTCTTCCCATTTGGTTTTGTCATTTGATATCGTGTTGTTAGGCGTCTTAATCATTAACCCATATTATTATGGTCTGCAGCCTTAGGTAGCTATTTTAAAGTCTTATGATTCGGATTTAGTATTGAGGTTTGTTTGTGAATTGTGAGATCCAGCATAGTGTTTTTCAGCAACATCAAAGTTCTGTATTTCTGTAAACTATTTATTCTAGTGTAACTAATGACAAATCTATGTATTGGAGTTGCATTTAATATGTTGCACCTGGATAGCAACTTCTTAGAAATCACAATCATTGTTAAAATTTTCTTTTTAAAATTTCTCATTTTGCCAATCCCATTATACTTTTTTCTTTGTTTACAACAAATCAGTGTACAAACATAGAAAGTAGGGTATAGATATAGCACAACCTTTTAATGCATAAGTTGGTGTGAATCAATCAGAAAGTTACGTGTGCAAATCATCTTCCGTTATATTTGTCACGAAACATAAATAGATGAAAGAAATAACTTATCAATATAAATCACCTAATGTACACATGCATAAAGAACATGAACCTTCACAATTATATGATTTTATAACTATCCAGGTTTCAGTGTTTCACAGAGCATCTTTCCGATACTCTCATAGTAAAAAAGGAATGTTAATGAGAACAGGGAAAATTCGTTTACACCGGTCGAAACTCGAGGCCACATACAATTAGGCCAGACATAGTTCCTTCATGACTTGTAAACTTCATATCAATAGAAAGAGAGTCATCTTTGAATTCATGAGTTGAGTTAAATTTCCACAGTTGAATCTCCATCAATCCATCTTCCCTTTGTTTCGGAACCCGAGTGATACCATTTATGTTCAATAGGCTTGGGGTTATAAAATAAACAAATTCAGCCTCATTATTTTCTTTGTGGAGCAGGTCTCGTACTTTTACTGGACAATGCAGCCCCTGGCAGTTTTCTGAAAGCTTGAACACAAGGTAACACACGTATTCTGTATCTTGTGACAACATTTGACTTTTGATTGTGCAATTAAGATGAAATACTTGTTGCGGTAAAAGCTCAATCACCTCTTGAAATCTGCATGTAGGATAGATTAAGAACGAAGTTATATATAAATTAAAAAACATTGGGTTAGAAAATCTAGTTTTTCGTCTAAAATAGTTTAGTGGTTGAAGGTATGGCTGGCAATACATGTGGAATTCGGGTTATTCCTCAACCCAAACATGAAATGTTTTAAGTAATTGTGTCAGACTTGTCAATCCCAACTTGTTTAAACATAACTTGAACACGACCCATTTAACCCGCTTATCTAACTCGGTTTGCGGTTTAGCGAGTTACACTGATTAAATATGTTAAATGGGTTGGCAGGTTGCCCTTTTTAACCCATTTAACCCACAGCACCTTTAAACAACTATAAAATTATATTTACCGGGGTTAACCCCTTTACCAAAAAAAAAAAACAACTATAAAATTAGTTTTTTCTTTCAAAAAAAACTTAAACGGGTTGTCGGGTCGACCTATTTAACCCAACCCAACCCGAACACAACCCAAAACCTGTTTCCACCCAACCATAACCCGTTTATTTCTGTATCAATCTCAGGTGGTGTTTCATGTAGTGTCAGGAATTGCCGCCTCTAGTTAAAGGAAACTGTAACAAAAATAGCTATAGTATATGAAGCAAACCTGTACTTGTCTAATGGTTTTGGAGTAAAAAGATCCACATTAGAGAATTTGTATAAAACTGCCTTTGCCGAAAGCACAAGAAGTTTCTTTTTGTTGATCTCACCCAACCAAAACAACTCGTCATAGTTTCTGCATATCTTGAATATTTCTTCAAAGTTAGTTGGCAATTGTTGCACCTGATCCACATTGAAGTTTGATTTCAAGACTTGTTGGACTTCCTTCAATTTTCCGATTTCTTCATGTTTCACCTGTATACAAGCGATGTTAAATATGCAATACAGAACATGGTTTTTAGTTTAATTTTTTGGTATGCACCTGACCTCTTTATATAATTTAAAAACCACGAGATATAATTGCAAACTTACTTTGTCAATTGCTCGAAATTCAATGCCTTCAACATAAACTGCAGTTTCTCCACAATAGTATGATGAAAAGCTCTCAAGTAGAAACTCAAAAACAACATCTTCATTCTGATTCAAGAATTGGTACAACTCAATCATCATCCAGTCCTTGTCTCTCCATGTTGCGAAATATGCATGTAGACTTTCAAGTCCCTTACTATACTTTAGGTTAACACACATCGGTTTACTTGAAAATTTTCTTGAATCACCAAGTTTGAAGACTAAATAGACCCCATAAACAACATTTGGAGATAAAAGTTGAGCATTTGTCTTTATTTCGATGTTCAATTTGGAAATATCAGACATCTCCACTACTGTCTCAAACCTGCACATATCACAGTCATTAGAACGGAGGACCCAAAATAGGGATATAGCTTTACCAGCGGTTGAAAGAAAAATCCACCTATGAAACTTCAAACAACAAGTGATATCAAACATAATACCCATATACCAAATATGTGACTATATAATTAATCGAGAAAACACTGAAACCTTGTTAGATACCAACCATCTTCATGTAGGAGTCTAAGCAACAAAGAATTTGATGTTGTTCCACTTGGGTTTATTTACCCTTTAATAGTATTATACATAAAGCACCGAGTTTATCAATATGGGGCATTTATAACTCTCTCACTCATCAGAAGGACTAAGAATTTAAGAATTTGTCAAATCCTGACATTTTGACTAGCGAAAAAGTAACTTTGTTGGAATTTTTTTCTGTTATATAATACACAACACTGCAAGAAAAAAGAATCACAGTGAAAGTTCAAAATACATAGATCGGCCGTAAACTAATTATTATGCTCCCGTAAATAGCTTGTCATGCATATACCAGTAAAGTAACTTCATTTTTTCAAAGAAAAAGAAATATATATACATGTAACAGCAATGCATATAATGCTTATCACTTATGTAGTGATAAATTTAGAGAGGTAAAGATAATAACCTTGATTCTTGAAGAGATTTCCACTCATGTGGACAACTGTTTATGTAAGAAAATATTGCCGCTGATACCATTTTATTTCTTTCTCCATTACCATCGAATGACAGCAACTGTTACATAAAATAAATTATAAATCAGACTCGACTTTTATCACGTGTAAACGTCTGATCTCAAATTATCCATCAAAAAGGAAAAGATATATAGAAAACTGGAAAACACCAAATAAACGAGATACAAGATGAACTGATTACCACTTTGTCTTCTTGAAGGAGGATTCCATTAGAAAAAATGTTGTAAAGATCCTCTTTCTTAGTGGTAGAGTAGATTTCAGGGCTTTTTGACATCTGGACTATTTCTTTATAGTCTTTAGGCAATTTGGGCTCCCATTTATCATAATCCTCCTGTATATACATTAATCAATTAATAAACTCACGTTTCATACAGTTAAGATATATATGAATCAAATGTTAGCCAATTTTGTCAAAATATAGAAACTTACCTGAAATTCCAATGCTTTCTTGAGTTGTATGACCACTTCATCAGCTGTCGGTCGTCTTTCTCTTCTGTGATGTAAGCATTTAAGGGCAATCCTTGTAAAGGTAATATATGACTGTGGCACAATTTTTTCTTTGATACCCTCGAACACTAACTTATCAAGTTTTTCAACATAATAGTGGTGTTTAGCCAAAAAGGGTAAATAAAGATACTCATCATCTAGCTTTTCGGATGATAGTTTCCCACACAATATGTCAAATAAGACCGCACCCAATGAGAATATATCAGACTCTTTGGTCAAGAAGCCTGTTTTCGAGTATAGTGGGTCACTATAGCCAATTGTGCCTGTAACATTGTCTATGACATAGTCTACATCCTGATTTGTTGGACATACTGTGGAAAGCCCAAAATCACTAATTTTTGCCTTCCAATCATCAAGCAGTAGAATGTTGCTGCTGCTGATGTCCCTATGTATTACCATTTCTGGACTTGAAACAGTTCCATGAAGAAACTCCAACCCGATTGCAATATCGATGCATATTTTTAGCCGCATCACCCACGTAAGACTATTATCACTCAAGTACTTATCAAGGCTTCCTCTTGATGCATACTCATAGACAATAATTTTCTCATCCTCTTCATCACAGTAGCCTACAAGACCAATTACGTTTTCATGCTTATACTGCATAAGGATTTCAAGTTCTGTCATAAATTCAGCCTCTCCTTCAGCAGATTTCCTACCCAACCTCTTTGCAGCAATGAAGTTATGCCCATGAGTGTGACCCTTGTACACATTCCCAAAATCTCCATATCCAATGAGATTGTGATGATTGAAAGTTTTTGTGGCCAACTTTATTCCTTGAAGTGACAGTTTGAGGCTGTCCTTGTGGTTCTCCTGCGAATCACCGGACGATCAGTCGATTTGATAAGTAAAAAATAACTGAATGATTTGGTATCTAATACTCCTTTAAAGTCTATAAGTTCAGGGTTACAGTTGTAAATCTAGCTTGCTAAAGTTTAAGATTAAAACAATATGTCACAAAAATTAAGGACTAAAAAGGTTAAATGGCAAGATCCTTAATTCAGTAAAAGTTTGAGGATTAAAATATTAGTTGCACAAAGTAAAATGTATAAAATGTCACATACTACTATGAAGAATAAATGAAGAGATTATAAAGTTATTCAAAAAAGTTGCGCACCTGACAGTATAACGCTTTTTTAAGTTCGTTGATGACATCATCTATTGATGGACGTTCGGCTTGAGTCACTGCTAGACACTGAAATGCGATTTTTGAAAATACTTCCAAAGACTCTTTATTGGGTCCTTTGGTAAGAGAAAAGGTATGTTCATTGGTTTCTTCCTTTATCTTGTGATCAACAATTTGCATTAGTGTTCCCTTCTCAAAATGATGTCTTGCAATGGGTGCAATCCCGCTCCCATCAATGTCGGTGAAAATACGATCATAGGCCACCTTCCCGGTCAAGATCTCAAATAATACCACTCCAAAAGAGTAAATGTCTGATTTTTTATTTAATCTTCCATACCCTTGATATTCTGGATCCAAATACACATTTGTACCTGCAATCGTGTCGGTATTGAGAGTGCTGGCCTCTTGATCTGCTGGGTGGAATTTGGAGAGCCCAAAATCAGCAATCTTCGGTTCCAAATTTTCGCCCAATAGAATATTTGCACTCTTGATGTCACGGTGTATTATCTTTTGTTTGTCTTGATCTGTGTTGGTGTGAATGTAATTCAAGCCATGTGCAATACCAAGACATATTTTCAAGCGTTGCATCCATGTAATATTTGTCATTTTTTCACTGTTTCCCAGATAATCCTCAAGACTCCTGTAACACCCCCAAAATTTGATACAGCGGAAGACTCAACAAGCTTTCGGGGTGCTACGGGGATTGGTATCCAACACAAGACAATATAGAACGAGATAAAGTAAACATAGTAAAAACACAACCAAATACGGGGTTTTAAGGTTTACATTTATCCCAACATCATTCAGAGTTAGGCCCAAAATAAAATAACAATAGGTCCAAATTTAATTATCAGAGTTTAGAAAATATAGATCCATAACCGTGTGCCACAGCCGAGCCTTCCAATCCAAGCATGCACCTCAACACTTAATTACCTGAGAAAACGTGCTAAAAGTCAGCTTTCGCTGGTGAGATCATAGGTTTAAGTTCAACTAATAATATAGTGGACATGTACGCAAAACGCTTGCTAGCTAGACTAAGGATTCGCTAAAAGCCTGCGGATACCCTCCGCTCTCAACATAACACACGGAAACCCTTCCGTAATAACCAAAACACACGGATACCCTTCCGTAACAACATAAGTATTCGGGTAACCCCCGCAATACCAATAATTACTCGGATAACCTCCGAAGTAATAGTAACCTATAGGTGCACACTACAGTATCTAATAAGTCAACCTTGAATAGTACACACTAACCGTGTGACTAAAGCTGACAATAACAAATAAGCCAACCTTGAATAGTACACATAAGAAGTGACTAAAGCTGACTATAGATCCTAGTCCATACGCATAGCAAGTTTAGAAAGCATATAAAAGCGATAATAGTCCACGTAAAATAATTTGCACGTTTCTCACCCCAATCGTTGAAAACATAGTTCAAGAGTAAAAAGTGGGGCTATGACTCACCTCAAGTCCAGAAATATAGCAAGACGAGGTAGGTAGCAATAAGATGTATGATAACTCACGAAACAGCAACTACGGACTTGGCACGACCTAACAATATTAACTCTTTCAGAAATCATTTCCTCAAATATATAATATTCCCAAACCCGGACGAGAATCCGTTTTATTTCCGAAAATCCATTTCGTATTAGTTTGGTGTATTTGCGTTTGGTATCCATACGGGTGGTGGGTCGACTCAAAACAAACCAACAAGATCACACGTAGAACATATAATAAACTATAGATCTAATATTAGCCCAATATATCATTTAAATAAATCGCCAAAGTTTACCAAATCCGTCGATTCGATAATCCTCATATTTATTTACGTAATATACCGTTCCAAGATTACACCCAATCTAAAGCACATATAAAGCACATAGCACGTAGTTACTATATAGTATATATCATAGTTTAATAAATTCCTCGTATATATCGCCAAATTGGCCAGATTTCCCGATATATACCCTCGCAATCTATTACACTTTACATATACTACAACCTATGGGCGTCGTAGGATACGCTGCCCACTAATATATTCGTTTCATATAACCAAACAATCCGGCTCAACCTTACAGTTGAGTGGTTATTTACTTATAGAAAACGTCTATATTAGTCGTCATATATCCGAGACAACACGAATGTCACAAATAATGACTTACCTGAACCCGAGTGACAACAATCTCGCCTAACTCAATAAACTTATCCGTTGTATACTTGAAATGACATTTTATTAAATGTTTCATAATTGTCGGGAGTTTCCCGTTTATAACACAGTTTTTATTAATAATAATACGTTTAATAATATTACGCCACTTTCGTAGCCTAATATGTATCTAATCGTATTATTTATAATACGACTCGTGATTATTATTATTATTAATATACGCGTTTATATAGTTATATATACGTTATTCACGTATATACTTTCGTATAAACGTTCATATTACTAATAATTATTATTACGAGTTTTATTATTCTCGTTTTACTTTTAATATTTATTGAGTTACACGAAATGGTCATATGTCCGAGTCATGACTCTCGGCTCATTGTCCAAGTCCAATAATAAACCAAAGTCATAAATAATAATCTCCGTCCAATCACAATCTCAACCACGGGCTACAACAATAAGGTCCGACTACGGTACCCGACTAACCTATCTCCGTCATCTAACGACCGTCTCATAACCGGTCCTCATATCACATACCAATCGTCAACAACTCCTCAATATTAAACCATAACCAAATCCCATTCGACCCAAAGTGTTCGGCCGAGAAATAATTACCACAACAATATATACCAACGACAATTATAACCAATAATAATATAACATTTAGTTCACATTTACCACAAAATATCATTTAACCAAATTAGTGTTCGGGTCGGTTTACCAAGCCGAACCCGAGGCAACACTTCACCACAACTAGTGTGGTTCCCACCCGAGACCTCCATGGTCTCGGCTAGCTCTAAATGAGCCAAACAATACCACACGACCTACTAGGGTCGTCGGCCAAAAATTCCATTCGACTATTATGGTTAACCATGACCATCCACAATCGGTCAACCAACAAAACGAGGATCCAAACACCCTCAAACGAACACCAATAATCATTAAAGACCAAAGATTCGGCCAAAACAAGCACCATCCGAGGGTTTCACCCTCGGATACACCTCGACCCGACGAAAAATAAACCAACCCGGATACCAAACTATCAAGAAAACGTTTTTCATCCAAGATCCATCATCATATCACGTTTTTAATTAAAAACCCATTCGGATCTCACAAAATCGTGACCACGGGTCGCGTTTTTTATTTACAATACGAGTGGAAACTCGCTCACCTTCGAACTAGAAGCTCAAAACCGTGATAACCTTTAAAATTAAACGATTAGTGGTGAAGAAAGTGGTGATTCGTATGTTAAAATGGTGGTAGAAAGCGCGTGGTGTACTAGATCTAGTAGATTAGATGTTGTAGATCATGAATATGGTGGTGGTTTAGAGTGGTGGCCGGCGGTGGCTAAGGTGTGGCCGGATTTTATAGGGGCGGCTAGGGTTAGGGTAGTAGGGAGGATGAGGGAGATGAGAAAGAGATGAAAATAAGTTTGTGTTTGTGTGTGTGGGTTGAAAACCGTATAAACCACAAGGACCAGCTCTTGTAGTTACTCTTCTTTTATTATTTTTTTTTTTTGCAATTTATTAGTTAATAATAATAAAGTTAATAATAATAATAATAATAATAGTAATAATAATAATATTATTACGGTTGAGCGGGTAATGTGGGTAGATGTAAAAACACGTGGCCCGAACCCGAACTCATTTTAAAATTTCCATATCACACGAGAATCTCTCGTAATTAATTAAAATATATAACGGACTCGTAAGACGAATCATAAAATTATGTTAGGTAATCCTAGTGCCAAAGTCAACGTAGTACCAAGTGAGAATTCAAATATACATCACCGATCACATAATCAAAAATGAATTATGAACATAATTCACGAATACCATAACGTCATTAAATAAAATTTCCATAAAATAGGTCTTACAAGTTCGTTGTGAAATGAAAATTTCCAATAAAAATTATAAACGAACTTATATCGAAATGCGGATTTTTAAAATGGCTCCCTAAACTGCCGGTTGTCACATCCTCCCCGTCTCAGAAGGAAACCCGTCCCGGGTTTCACTCGGAAAAATGTCCATCTACGAAGTGAAAAGCTTCGGATATCTCTTCCTGAACTCGTCCTCACGTTCCCACGTAAATTCCGGTCCATGTCGGGAATTCCAACGAACCTTGACGAGCGGAATGCGACTCCTCTTGAGTCGTTTAACTTCACGATCTAAAATCTCGATCGGCTCCTCCACGAAATTTAGTTTCTCATCAATACGAATGTCCCTCATTGGAATGACGGGCATCTCATCAGAAAGACACTTCTTCAAATTACTCACGTGAAACACATCGTGAACTTTGCTCAGTTCCGACGGTAATTCCAACCTATAAGCCACGGGCCCAATTCTTTCTAAGATCAAGAATGGTCCAATGTAGCGCGGGTTGAGTTTACCACGTTTCCCGAAACGTATTACACCTTTCCAAGGCGAGACTTTCAGCATCACTTTGTCTCCAACCTGGAACTCTAAAGGTTTACGTCTCTGATCGGCGTAGCTCTTCTGCCTATCTCTGGCGGCTTGCAACCGATCACGAATCTGGGCTACTTTCTCGGTAGTTTCTAAAATAAGCTCAGGGCCTGTAAGTTGACTATCTCCAACTTCTGCCCAACCAATAGGCGAACGACACTTTCTGCCATACAGAGCTTCGAATGGTGCAGCCTTAAGACTTGTGTGGTAGCTGTTATTATAGGAGAATTCCGCAAGGGGCAAATACTTCTCCCAGCCTTTACCAAAGTCTATGATGCATGCACGAAGCATATCCTCTAACGTCTGTATGGTCCTCTCACTTTGACCATCGGTTTGGGGATGATATGCAGTACTCATATCAAGCCTCGTCCCCAAAGCCGTTTGTAGTGATCGCCACAAAGCTGACGTAAAACGACTATCACGATCCGAAATAATAGATATCGGGACTCCATGACGCGAAATAATTTCCTTCACATATAACCTCGCAAGCTTATCCACACTATCATCTTCGCTAATAGCTAAGAAATGAGCAGACTTTGTCAGACGGTCCACAATTACCCAGATAGCGTCACAACCGCTAGCTGTCCTCGGTAATTTGGTAATGAAGTCCATAGTAATCCGCTCCCATTTCCAGACTGGAAGTTCTGGTTGCGTTAGCAGTCCTGACGGTCTCTGGTGTTCAGCCTTAACCTTGGCGCATGTCAAGCACTTACTAACGTACGACGCTATTTCTGCCTTCATATTTGGCCACCAATAGAACTTCTTAAGATCTTGGTACATTTTATCGGAACCAGGGTGAATGGAGTACTTTGACTTATGCGACTCCTGCATAATCAATTCTCGAATTCCTCCATATAACGGTACCCAAATCCGATCTCCAAAACATAATAATCCGTCCGAACGCTTAACAAATCCTTTCTCATTATCAGCCATCCCAAATATGTTCTCGGCAGATCTATTCTCTGCTTTCAATGCTTCCGTTTGAGCTTCGAGTATCTGAGATGGTAATGGCGATACTATAGTCATTCCCAATGACTTAACTCGTAATGGTGGTATCCTTTCTTTTCGACTAAGAGCATCAGCAACAACGTTTGCTTTACCAGGATGGTAGCGAATTTCACAGTCATAATCGCTTAGCAACTCGATCCAACGTCGTTGTCTCATGTTGAGCTCTTTTTGATTCAAGATGTGTTGTAAACTTTTATGGTCAGTAAATACAACACACTTGGTTCCGTACAAGTAATGTCTCCATATTCTTAAAGCAAAAACCACAGCACCGAGTTCCAAATCATGGGTAGTGTAGTTTTTCTCATGCTTTTTGAGCTGTCGGGAAGCATAAGCTATCACCTTCTCTCGTTGCATTAACACGGCTCCTAAACCTTTATGTGAGGCGTCACAATAGACGACGAAATCCTCGTTACCTTCTGGTAACGCTAAGATAGGAGCGCTACACAACATTTTCTTAAGCAATTGGAACGCTTCCTCTTCTTTATCTCCCCATTCATACGTAACACTCTTTTGAGTTAATTTGGTCAATGGTTTAGCTATCTTCGAAAATCCCTCTATGAATCTTCGGTAATAGCCAGCTAAACCCAAAAATTGACGAACCTCGGTTGGGGTTGTAGGTGCAGCCCAATCTTTTATTGCTTCAATTTTTGCAGGATCCACGTGGACTCCTTGTCTATCAATCACGTGACCCAAAAATTGTACGGTCGGAATCCAAAATTCACATTTCGAAAACTTAGCATAAAGTTTCTCCTTCCTGAGCAATTCCAAGATGAGTCTTAAATGCTCCTCATGTTCTTTCTCACTCTTTGAATAAATCAGAAGGTCATCGATGAATACAATCACGAACTTATCCAAGTATGGCTTACACACACGATTCATGAGATCCATGAATACTGCTGGTGCGTTAGTCAACCCAAACGGCATCACCTGAAACTCGTAATGCCCGTAACGGGTTCTGAAAGCCGTTTTCGGAATATCCTCCTCGCGAACTCGAAGTTGATGATATCCCGATCTCAAATCGATCTTCGAATACACACTTGATCCTTGGAGTTGATCGAATAAATCATCGATCCTAGGTAACGGGTATCGATTCTTCACCGTTAACTTATTTAACTCTCTATAGTCAATACACATACGAAACGATCCATCCTTCTTCTTCACAAACAAGACTGGGGCTCCCCAAGGTGAAGAACTTGGTCTTATGAATCCCTTTTCGGCTAACTCCGCCAATTGTTTCGACAACTCTTCCAGTTCGGTAGGTGCAAGACGATAAGGCGCTCGTGCTACAGGTGCAGCACCGGGTATCAACTCAATCTGAAACTCCACTTGTCTAGTCGGTGGGATTCCCGGCAAATCATCGGGAAATACATCAGAAAAATCACGAACTATAGGCACATCTCCAATACACCTTTCCTTTTTCTTCGTCTCTCCCTTCTCAGAAATTTGAGCTAAGAAAAGATAACATCCCTTCTCTATTAGCCTCGGTAACTTAGTGCAAGAAATCACCGCTAATCGGGATGGGCTCCTAGAATCCTTTCGGTCTCCTTGTATATTTAGGACCTCTTTTCCGTATGGTACACGCACGATCTTCTCGTCGCAAAGTATGTGAGCACGATACTTCGACAACCAATCCATACCAATGATTACATCAAAACTTCCTAACGTGACGGGTAGAAGATCTATGTTGAAAGGGTGATTCAAGAAATTTAATGTACAACCGCGAATGATGGTATTAATCCTTTCTATGTTTCCATTAGCTAACTCAATATCATATCCAATTCCTAAGGCCATCGGGGGTTTCTCTAGTAAGGGTGCAAATGTAGTGGACACAAAACTCCTATCGGCACCAGTATCAAACAGTATGGAAGCATAACGATTATTGAGGAGGAACGTACCAGTAACGACGTTCGGATCTTCTCCTCTCTCGTTCCCGAGCGCATACACTCTTCCTTGAGCAGCTCCAGCTTCCACACGTTGGTCCCCATTATCTTGTCGTCCACGATTTCCTCCAGCTCCACGGTTTCCATAATTGTACCCATTACCACCCGAGCCTTGATTTCCACGGTTCCGCGATTCTCTACACTCATTCCTATAGTGTCCCTTCTTTCCACATCCATAACAGGTAACATCTGCCTTGTTTCTCACCTCAGGAACAGCTTGAACCATTGCAAGAGGTCGAGCTCTACAGTCCCTAGCTGTATGTCCTTTCTTTGAGCAATTCTGGCATTTCACACTACACCATCCAGTGTGATGCTGATGGCAACGATCACACTTGGGTGCGTCACCGTTCTGATTCTTCTTGTCTCCATTCCCAATAGCATAAGCCTTAGCTTGTCTCTTGCTTCGGTGATCATTACTCTTAGAGTGACGGTCTCTCTTTCTCTTTCCATTCTTCTCCTTATCAGCTTCTTCTAATTCCAACGAATCCATAAGTTGTTGAGCAATTGTGATTGCCTCATGGATGTTTGCAGGCCTAGCAGAAATTACATCATTCCTCGTAGCTACAGGCAATCCATCAGTATACCTTTCAATCTTTTGAGTCTCAGTTTTCACCATATCAGGGCACAACAAGGCTAACTCCTGGTAACGACGATTGTAAGTTGCCATATCGTTACCTTTCACCTTGTGGTTCCAAAACTCAATCTCTAGCTTCTTGACCTCATTCCTTGGGCAATAAGTCTGAATCAGCAAGGACTTAAATTGCTCCCAAGTCATAGCATAAGCTACATCACTCCCAACTGCATTTCGGTAGTTGTTCCACCAAGTCAAAGCTTCATCCTTGAAAGTAAAAGAAGCAAATTTTACCTTCGCATTCTCCGCACAACCACTGACATTAAACACTGACTCAGTCTTCTCAATCCATCTAACTAAGTAAACCACTCCTTCATTTCCACCAAACTCAATGGGTCCACAAATCTTGAATTCCTTGTATTGACATCCATTAGCACGAACAGGTGGAAAAGTTCCAGCAGAATTGTTGGAATGATTTGACTCAGCGAGTAGTTCAGCAACTCTTTGCTCCACGAGTTGGTTGATCATTGCTTGATCCACAGTAGGTGCGTTAAGTGGAACATGACCATTGTCTCCCTGAACATCAACATTTTGATTCCTGTTGTTACGGTTAGTGGTGTCCAGGTTGTCAGGAGTAGGGGTTTCAACATTTCGAGTAGGTCGACGACCTCGACGAGCAGGTGTAGGAGTAGTCACAGCAGGACCAGTCCTGGTAGACCTAACAGGGTTTCGACGGGGTGCCATTGATCAGTAACATCACACAAGTTCATGAATCTCCATTAGAACTTATCGACATGCTCAACAAAACATCTCAATGAAATCAAGTCATAGCAAGAATGGCAACGACACGCTATGTAATAATAAGCGAATAAGGACTCAATTTCCATAACACCCAAAATCACATAATACCATATACTAACAACCATCAATCATACAATAGCGATCTAACATCGTTCCAACCAACGGATAACACCAAAACATACTAATCGTTCCAAAAGAGACGAATACCACACAAAATACATCAAAATATGATAACTAGCTTTTCTAACCGAACACTCCTCGACTAAGAAAGCAACAAGATAATATAACTCAAGCAACTAGCCACGGGGCTGACGGAGAATCCTCAACTCCTGCCTCAAGCCATCAAGATCCCTCCATAACGATCCTAACTCCACGCTATGGGTGTCTCGGTCTCTCCTGAGGTCAGCCACCTCCTTCTCTAGCTCGGCATTCCTTTGCCAAAGCTTGCGGTCGGCCTCACGAGCAGTAATAAACCCTCGCTGAATACTATCGATATGCTCATGTACATCCATCAAAACTCTCCTCAGCTCAGTAGCCCTGCCCACAGCGACAGTCAAATCAACTCTCAAATCTGCTAAAAACTCTCCAATAACTCTCTCAAGTCGATCAGATACGTGTGCAACTCTGTCACTAAGCTCAGTAATCCGAGCCCACAACCTGCCAACCTCACCCAACTCTGCATGCTCAGCAGAAACCTCAGAAGATGCATCCGACTCCACGGGACTACCAGGTGGCAACTCAAACAAGAACGGATGATCAGGTGAATCGGGCTCAATCGGGTGTACAGGTGAATCAGGCTCCTCAGCCTGAGCTGGTGGTGCTAACTCGTCATCATCATCATCAGGCATCTCATCCTCCTGAGGGTCATCCTCCTCCTCAGGGTCATCATCATCACCATGCTCAGCCTCCTGAGGGTCATCCTCCCGCTCAGGGTCATCAGCCTCATCCTCACCCTCGTACTCCTCCTCCTCATCGGAAGAGTACCTCATCACTCGTCGTCTCCTACTAGGTGAACCATGTGGAGATGTAGTAGGTGATCTAGGACGACGACGCAATGATGTGGGTGGCGCCTCAGACAGAAGAGAATGAGCATCAATCTGTAAAGGTGATGGAGTAGGGCGTACCGACATGCGTGCTGTAGCTCGGTGGGCAAAGCGTGGTGCCATACGAGCCAAAGCCTGATGAAGAGTAAGCTGCCTCGATGTACCAGGGAGCCCTAGAGAAGATGAGGGTCCCTGCGTAGATGCAGCAGGTAGTGCTGAAGTAGAAGCTGCCTGTGATACAGTAGCTGAAGACATGGCCATCTGGTAAAGGTCATCAGATGCCATCGTGAACTGTGCAGGTAAAACCGGTGCAGTAAAAATATCCTCGACGACATCGGGCATATGGGAGGCCATGGTTTGTGACAACGGCGTAGGGTAGGTGTAAGTGTTTCAAAAACAACTTAAATCGCAACTCATAATACCATACTAAAAATACTCATCAAATAATTCCATATATAATCTCAATAAAAGAATTTCAAACACCGCATTACTAAAATGTTTATAAAACATATAGACCATATAAATCCTCAAGAACGCCATCTTAATACTAAAATCCATAAACTTCAAATCATCTCAAATATCTCATAATACCTCAAATAATAGAAGATGCTTCGGCTTGGCGGGCTGGCGGGCGGTAGTCAAGGATCATTTTCTATAAAAATACGGTTATAGTTTAGGCGTTTATTTACCTAGTTCTCTATAACCTTGGCTCTGATACCAATCTGTAACACCCCCAAAATTTGATACAGCGGAAGACTCAACAAGCTTTCGGGGTGCTACGGGGATTGGTATCCAACACAAGACAATATAGAACGAGATAAAGTAAACATAGTAAAAACACAACCAAATACGGGGTTTTAAGGTTTACATTTATCCCAACATCATTCAGAGTTAGGCCCAAAATAAAATAACAATAGGTCCAAATTTAATTATCAGAGTTTAGAAAATATAGATCCATAACCGTGTGCCACAGCCGAGCCTTCCAATCCAAGCATGCACCTCAACACTTAATTACCTGAGAAAACGTGCTAAAAGTCAGCTTTCGCTGGTGAGATCATAGGTTTAAGTTCAACTAATAATATAGTGGACATGTACGCAAAACGCTTGCTAGCTAGACTAAGGATTCGCTAAAAGCCTGCGGATACCCTCCGCTCTCAACATAACACACGGAAACCCTTCCGTAATAACCAAAACACACGGATACCCTTCCGTAACAACATAAGTATTCGGGTAACCCCCGCAATACCAATAATTACTCGGATAACCTCCGAAGTAATAGTAACCTATAGGTGCACACTACAGTATCTAATAAGTCAACCTTGAATAGTACACACTAACCGTGTGACTAAAGCTGACAATAACAAATAAGCCAACCTTGAATAGTACACATAAGAAGTGACTAAAGCTGACTATAGATCCTAGTCCATACGCATAGCAAGTTTAGAAAGCATATAAAAGCGATAATAGTCCACGTAAAATAATTTGCACGTTTCTCACCCCAATCGTTGAAAACATAGTTCAAGAGTAAAAAGTGGGGCTATGACTCACCTCAAGTCCAGAAATATAGCAAGACGAGGTAGGTAGCAATAAGATGTATGATAACTCACGAAACAGCAACTACGGACTTGGCACGACCTAACAATATTAACTCTTTCAGAAATCATTTCCTCAAATATATAATATTCCCAAACCCGGACGAGAATCCGTTTTATTTCCGAAAATCCATTTCGTATTAGTTTGGTGTATTTGCGTTTGGTATCCATACGGGTGGTGGGTCGACTCAAAACAAACCAACAAGATCACACGTAGAACATATAATAAACTATAGATCTAATATTAGCCCAATATATCATTTAAATAAATCGCCAAAGTTTACCAAATCCGTCGATTCGATAATCCTCATATTTATTTACGTAATATACCGTTCCAAGATTACACCCAATCTAAAGCACATATAAAGCACATAGCACGTAGTTACTATATAGTATATATCATAGTTTAATAAATTCCTCGTATATATCGCCAAATTGGCCAGATTTCCCGATATATACCCTCGCAATCTATTACACTTTACATATACTACAACCTATGGGCGTCGTAGGATACGCTGCCCACTAATATATTCGTTTCATATAACCAAACAATCCGGCTCAACCTTACAGTTGAGTGGTTATTTACTTATAGAAAACGTCTATATTAGTCGTCATATATCCGAGACAACACGAATGTCACAAATAATGACTTACCTGAACCCGAGTGACAACAATCTCGCCTAACTCAATAAACTTATCCGTTGTATACTTGAAATGACATTTTATTAAATGTTTCATAATTGTCGGGAGTTTCCCGTTTATAACACAGTTTTTATTAATAATAATACGTTTAATAATATTACGCCACTTTCGTAGCCTAATATGTATCTAATCGTATTATTTATAATACGACTCGTGATTATTATTATTATTAATATACGCGTTTATATAGTTATATATACGTTATTCACGTATATACTTTCGTATAAACGTTCATATTACTAATAATTATTATTACGAGTTTTATTATTCTCGTTTTACTTTTAATATTTATTGAGTTACACGAAATGGTCATATGTCCGAGTCATGACTCTCGGCTCATTGTCCAAGTCCAATAATAAACCAAAGTCATAAATAATAATCTCCGTCCAATCACAATCTCAACCACGGGCTACAACAATAAGGTCCGACTACGGTACCCGACTAACCTATCTCCGTCATCTAACGACCGTCTCATAACCGGTCCTCATATCACATACCAATCGTCAACAACTCCTCAATATTAAACCATAACCAAATCCCATTCGACCCAAAGTGTTCGGCCGAGAAATAATTACCACAACAATATATACCAACGACAATTATAACCAATAATAATATAACATTTAGTTCACATTTACCACAAAATATCATTTAACCAAATTAGTGTTCGGGTCGGTTTACCAAGCCGAACCCGAGGCAACACTTCACCACAACTAGTGTGGTTCCCACCCGAGACCTCCATGGTCTCGGCTAGCTCTAAATGAGCCAAACAATACCACACGACCTACTAGGGTCGTCGGCCAAAAATTCCATTCGACTATTATGGTTAACCATGACCATCCACAATCGGTCAACCAACAAAACGAGGATCCAAACACCCTCAAACGAACACCAATAATCATTAAAGACCAAAGATTCGGCCAAAACAAGCACCATCCGAGGGTTTCACCCTCGGATACACCTCGACCCGACGAAAAATAAACCAACCCGGATACCAAACTATCAAGAAAACGTTTTTCATCCAAGATCCATCATCATATCACGTTTTTAATTAAAAACCCATTCGGATCTCACAAAATCGTGACCACGGGTCGCGTTTTTTATTTACAATACGAGTGGAAACTCGCTCACCTTCGAACTAGAAGCTCAAAACCGTGATAACCTTTAAAATTAAACGATTAGTGGTGAAGAAAGTGGTGATTCGTATGTTAAAATGGTGGTAGAAAGCGCGTGGTGTACTAGATCTAGTAGATTAGATGTTGTAGATCATGAATATGGTGGTGGTTTAGAGTGGTGGCCGGCGGTGGCTAAGGTGTGGCCGGATTTTATAGGGGCGGCTAGGGTTAGGGTAGTAGGGAGGATGAGGGAGATGAGAAAGAGATGAAAATAAGTTTGTGTTTGTGTGTGTGGGTTGAAAACCGTATAAACCACAAGGACCAGCTCTTGTAGTTACTCTTCTTTTATTATTTTTTTTTTTTGCAATTTATTAGTTAATAATAATAAAGTTAATAATAATAATAATAATAATAGTAATAATAATAATATTATTACGGTTGAGCGGGTAATGTGGGTAGATGTAAAAACACGTGGCCCGAACCCGAACTCATTTTAAAATTTCCATATCACACGAGAATCTCTCGTAATTAATTAAAATATATAACGGACTCGTAAGACGAATCATAAAATTATGTTAGGTAATCCTAGTGCCAAAGTCAACGTAGTACCAAGTGAGAATTCAAATATACATCACCGATCACATAATCAAAAATGAATTATGAACATAATTCACGAATACCATAACGTCATTAAATAAAATTTCCATAAAATAGGTCTTACAAGTTCGTTGTGAAATGAAAATTTCCAATAAAAATTATAAACGAACTTATATCGAAATGCGGATTTTTAAAATGGCTCCCTAAACTGCCGGTTGTCACAACTCCCTTTAGAAGCAAGCTCATAGACAAGGATCATGTGATCACGATCTTCATCACAAAAACCAAGAAGAGAGATTATATTCTCATGTTTACAGCTAATCAGAACCTCAATTTCTGCAATAAACCCTTGTTCTCCTTCTCGATTGTGAATGCGTTTTATGGCTACCGTGCTACGTTTCTTCTTCTTCTTTTGGGTAAAAGGTAAAAATTTGTAAGCCGTACGTTTCTTGGGAAGATCGTATCTATTCTTCCCTTCTATGGAAGATGAATTACTGCTATCAAAATGTTCGAGTTGGGCCTTGTATACCATACCATATCCGCCTGACCCAATGCAATATTTGTCGGCAAACTTCTCTGTTGCCTTCTTGATATCATTAAGTCCAATCTTCAAGTGTTCCAAGTTCTTCAACTGCAACATTGTGGACATTCAAAATACAACAACATACTTAAGTAAATTATTGAGTGAAAAAGATTAACAATCTGTACTAATTGTGATGTTAATAGAAAAAAGTGATACAACAACACTTTATTATCAGCCAATGGATTCCGTTAGCTTCTATATCAGTTACTGTTTTATGCATATGGTAGTTGGTGCATATGGTGTTTTGATTTCTGGTTTTGGGTGTTGATGGTGTGGTGTGGAGTTGTCGTGGTCATCTCAATAAATTTAGATGGTGTTTTGATTTCTGTCCCTATATCAAAAAATTTGTTAACAGTCGTTTATCATTTTAGAGTGCCAGGATTATGTAATAGGGATCAAATGTTGTAAAAAGCCCCCCTAACCAGATAGACCATTCGTGTAATTTACTTTTTTGTTTATTAATTAGTATGACCAGCTTCGAACTAAAATTATAAAGAAGTAAATTACCATCAGGTGATTGGATGATGTACTGTCAAATGCACTCCTCGGAAGTTCCTAAAATAATATTTGCAAAAGACGAGGACATTAGTAGATAAAGATAAGAGTTACAGTATTATCATATAAAGTTGATAAGCAAGTTAATTTTCTTACCGGATTTTCATACACTGATTGAAGTTTCAACGCTTTCTCAAGTCCTTTGACAACCTGATCTATATGTGGATGATCTGCTCTTTCCTCTTTTATGCAGCAATATGCTGTTTCTGAGAAGATTTTTAATGATTCTTGGTCCATCTGATTTCGTAAATGCGGCATGGTCATTTCATCCAAATGAGATTTGGCCAGCTGACTTAATAACCCCTCTTTCAACTCATCTTCAAGTTCATTTTCGCCTTCGTCTTCATCTTCGTCTTTGCCACCATTTGCACTCCTTCCGCACAAGACTTCTAGTAACACAACACCGAATGAAAACACATCTGACTTGTGGGTCACACCGCCAGTCTTTTTATATTTTGGGTCCAGGTACGCATTCTTAACAATATCACGAGTAAGAAGAAGACGGTGCCTTCGAGCTACTGTATTTTTCAACGAAAATTTAAAACCAGATAACTTGGGTTCCCATTTGTCATCTAGTAAAATTTTCGAGCTCCTGATGTTGCAATGTATGACACTAAAATCTCGTCCAGCATCATAGTGAATGTAGCTCAATGCATTTGCAACACCAACACAAATCTTCAACCTTTGCATCCATGTGAGGTTCTCGTCACTTAGATGTTTTTCGAGATTTTCGTTGGCCTCCTTCTTGTATATGATAATCTTCTCGTACTTGTCATCATAAAAACCAATAATAGACACTAAATTATTATGTTCGAGACTAGAAAGCATCGAAATCTCCGTCCAAATCTTTTTGCTCTCATCTTCTATATAATAATAATAGTACCTCTTTGCAATAATATCGATGGAATGCTCGGAAAGCAAGAGACAACCTTTGTAAATCGTTCCAAAGCTGAATGTTCTGATGATATTTTCTTGACAAAAACTGTTGGTTGCTGACTTAATATCTTCAAAGGTGAGTTTTGAGTGAGAAAGGTCTTTGAGGGAAGACATTTTCTTTTTGCTGACATGGGATTCCATGCTTGTTGATACGATGGTCACTGATCCCTGTATGTACCAGAAAAACATTAGCAAGTGCGCAGATTCACAGGTTAATTACTCAATAATAACATCAATTATAGAAAGTAAGAGGAGATTTGTGTACTACATGAGTTAAAAGAAAATAATTACCTTCTCATGATTGGATGATGTGCCTTGATCTTCAGCCGCAGCTATCGAGTGTTCCTTTAAAATTGTAAAGAAATACAGTAATAAGTAAATTATGAATTAATAATGATATACACAGTAGCCATTAAGATACAGACATGAAAGAAAAAAACCGTCTTACAGGTTTATTTTGACTTTCCAATTGAAGTTGCAAAGCTTTCTCAACTCTTGTGATAATATCATCTATATTTGGGCGTTGCGATCGGTCTTCATTCAAGCAGTCATATGCTATTTCCGCAAAAATGTTGAATGATTGTTGATCCATTTGCTTAAATAGATCCGGATCAATTAAATCATGGAGTAGTTTCTCCTTATAAAGGAAAATGGCAATTGGAGCCAAATACTTATTATCTTGATCATCAAGTACTGATTTCCTACCACACAGTAGTTCAAACAAAACTATCCCAAACGAGTACATATCCGACTTGAGGTTCACAGTGTTCGTCTTTATATATGTTGGGTCTCCATAACCATTCACATACTCAAGTTTATTAGTATGAAATGAATGGTGCCTTTGAGACACTTCAATCTTCATGGAATATTCAAAGTCAGATAACTTGGGTTCCCATTCATCATTTAATATAACAGCGGAGCTGCTAATTTTCCGGTGTATCACACTAAAATCTTGCCGCTCGTCATAATGAATGTAACTCAATGCATGCCCAACACCGACACATATCTCCAATCTCCGCACCCACGTCATCGACATCGGGTCACTTAGATAGTTGTCGAGACTTCCCCTGGTCTCCAGCTTGATAATGATGATCTTCTCATCATTTTCATCACAAAACCCAACGAGAGAAACCACATTCTTATGCTTGAGACTAGAAAGCATGGAAACCTCCTTCCAAAACACTTGTTCATCTTCGTCATCCCTTCCTTCATCTAACCTCTATGCATTGATATTAATCAACTCACCGGACCACAAGAGCTGACCCTTGTATTCCTCTGCAATTCTCCTTGACCTGATGTGATTATTCCGATCAAAGTTGTTGGTGGCGGATAGTATGCTTTCAAGGGGGATTTTGAGGTGAGCAAGATCGTCCTTTGGTGAAGACATTATCTGTTTATCAAGTAAAAACGTGAATTAATACCCAAGATAAGATAACACAATAAGAGAGTTAATGAAGTGCCTACAAAGTGTTTGATGAAATTCCTGAGCCTTTTCAAACACATGTTGGGGGTATATACTTGCCTTGTATGTTATATTGATCTTGAATTTGAGTCTAAATCTGTATATATTATATTTGTGGATAAAAATTAAAATTAGATCCTTTTATGGTTTAGGAAGTGATTTCATGTTGAGATATAGTCTTTGGATAATGCAGTTAACATTTGCTCCTGTGGTGTTTTTGAAGCATTTTGGTCCATAATCAGACGCTGTAAGTATGTTACTACATGGTTGATATATACTTTGCATAGTGGTGAGTGGAGTTCGTCCATTTTAGGCTATTACATATTCTTTGTCTACCTGATGCTGTTTTGAAGAAATAATATGGATTGGCATTGTCTTGTTTGGTTCACTCATTACATTCAAGGACATGTTTTTGACATTGCAATATATTTTATTGTTTAGTGCTGATATTTAGTCATCTGAAGTTTCAAGTTGTTTCCAACGACATGTTTTTGTATCATGGAAGATTTTTGAGAATGTTGAAAGGAATGGAGAGATACTGTTTGATGTTGTAATGGATAGTTTAAAAGCCAAACTGTTGACATTGAAAGTGAAGAACTCTCCTTCTGTGGTAAAAGTTCCAGAATTACGTTGCATCAGCTCATGGTCGATACTAGTATAACGAAAAATTAGTAGAGATGCTGATAGTATTATGAAGTTTGAGATGTATCCAAGGGTTGAATATCAAGATGATTGTCCAACTTGTGAATGAAACTAGAGACTACCGAGACACATGAGTATGTTGGAAAGCATGTTGAGATGTATTTAATAATTTTCATCCTATGTAGAAATATAGTCAACTTCCGGTAACCGTCCTCTTTTCTAAAATCCTAACTAATTCTACAAGTTTTGCTATGCTTACTAATATTTCTTAATTATTTAGTTTGTGCTACATTGTATTTTGCCTTCCCTATGCCACGCTCCTGCAAGATTGCTTACTAATATTTCATTTTGTTGTTAGTTGTTACATTGCATGTTGTATCTCAAGATTGCTACTTGGGCTCCTGATAGTTTTACTTTGTGATTATTTGTTATTAGTTTCTTTTTGGTTTCAATTCCATCAAGCCCATTCGTATGGTATTATTATATATACGTTAATTTGGTTATTTTTTTTAGTAAGAAATCCACTATAGCTCATTCAAAACTCCCAATTATATATTTATGAAATTTACCTTTGGTATTTTATCCAAAAAAGAAACAAAAGTTGACACCTTGAACGTGCAATTTTTATTCATAACTTTCATTAAAAGTAAATTTTGAAGTGTAAAAACAATATCTTGAATTCGTTCAGTATATCAAGTATGATTTAAGTACAATTTGTTCAATATATCAAGTATGTACAGCTATATTTGAAAAAAAAATAATAATAGAAAACCATTTGATGTAGCATCGAAATAATAGAACAGTCTGTTAACCAATCAGATTCTTTAGTTTATCCTTCGTGAGCAATAGATGAAAATAAGAAATTTTATGGCCAACAACATTTAGTTTATATATCAAATTTGTACAAAAAACATTTAGTTTATATATCAAATTTTGTACAAAATTTGTATTCTTTTTTCTACAGGTAACCAATTACTAAAAAGTCTTACCTTTATCATTTTGCCCTTAATGTAAAAACAAACAAGAAGGTGCTAGTAGCCAAGTGGCAAATTTGTTTCTATCAAAGTTTCTTAAGGCTTTTCACCCAAGTTCAAATCACAACACCTCCGTTTTTTGTGCTAAGCTAGTTGGTAAGCTGTTGTTTTTATATAATTCATTATTAATTTAAATAAATTAAAAGCTTGGTGCGGGCGGCTGATCGAATAACGTGAATTTTAAGTATATTAACAACCCACAAAAATATGTAAACCGTTTCTATCACATACTTCATGCGTCAAAAATGATTACAAAACTTGAATAAATATAAAATTCTCGCTATCATTTATTTATTGATCAGTGACCAAGTGTTGATAATATATAAACTTGTTAACCTTATACTACATGCATGTAAATAAAAGAGCAGATATATGCATGTATTGGGAAGTCATATTTATACAGTGAGGTCCAGCAATGGAAGACATGATATCAAGTGGCTATTAATTATCTATAATCAGGTTTATGGGGTCTATCTAGTTAACGTGCAAACTGATGTAGTGAAGGTGTATAAAAGAACAGGTCTTACATGCATGTTTTCACGTGCGAGTTCCAACGCTTTCACAAGTCTTGGGACAATCTCATCTATATCTGGGCGTTGTGATCGTTCTTCTTTCAAGCAGTCATACGCTATTTCAGCGAACACGTTGAGTGACTGCGAGTCCATTTGTTTCAACAGACCCCAATCAATTATTTCGTTGAGTTTTTTCTCACGATAATGGGTAATGGCAACCGGAGCCAAATACTTATTACAGTCGCTGGCTATTACTGCTTCCCTGCCACACAGTAGCTCAAACATTATTATCCCAAAGGAGTACATATCCGACTTGTGGTGTGCACTTTTAGTCTCTAAATATGTTGGGTCTGTATACCCATCCTTACTCCATACTTTATCAGTATTGAAAGAATTGTGCCTTTCAGATGCTTTGATCTTCATGGAATTTATAAAGTCACCTAACTTGGGTTCCCAGTCATGATTTAAATAAATCAATCCACTTTCGATGTTGCGGTGTATTACGCTAAAATCACGTGACTCATCATAATGAATGTAGCTCAATGCTTGCGCAATACCGACAGATATCTCCAATCTTCGCACCCATGTCAACCGCATCGAGTCGCTTAGATGTAATTGAAGACTTCCCCTAGTCTCACGCCTGATAATGATGATCTTCTCACCATTCTCATCACAAAACCCAATGATAGAAACCAAATTCTTGTGCTTGAGAGTAGAAAGCATGGAAACCTCCTTCCAAAACTGTTGGTCTGCATCAAACCGTTCTTTATTTAACCTCCCAGCGTAGACAGTAATTAACTCACCGGACCACAAGAGCTGTACTTTGTAATATGTTTCATATGCATCTTCTCCGACGAGATTTTCGTCAGAAAAGTTGTCGGTGGCGGATAGTATATCTTGAAGGGGGATTTTAAGGTGAGCAAAGTCATTGGGTGAAAACATCATGTTGGTGTATTCATGAGAAGTCATGACTAAAAAGGGTGTTAAATTTGGGTTTAAAAAAATGATGGGAATTGAAGGAGTACTTGTCACAAGATCTGGAAGAACAAGTTCTAAGAGAGGAGGAGTGAGAGGTAGGTGGTGTGTTTAATGTGCGTCTTGTATATGTGGTGGTGGAATGTGGATGATTGCCTCTGTGTCCATCAAGTGTGTTTCTATATATACAGGAGTAAGTCTTTACATTAATATTATTATATTAATATCAAAAGACTATTGACTGTATTAACAACACACAAAGAAGGAGTGGGGTAGCTGATGCCTGTTGGTGATGATAAATGTGTTTACTGTTTAGTACGCGTTTTGCATATGTGGTTGTGGATGATTGAGCCTCTGTGTCCCATCATGTGTCATCAATATCAAAAGACAATTGACTATATTAACATCACACAAATAAGGAGTAGTTGTTTTTGCATTATTGTACCGTAACTAGTAAGATGTCGATGTGATCATGGAGGTGTGCTTTTTTGCATTATTGTACTACAACGAGTATGATGCGGGAAAGTATTCAAGCGAGAAGAATAATTAGGAACATTTTGATAAAACTACCAACGTAGATGCTTTTACATAAAGATTTCTTTAATCCATCTAAAACTCAAAATGTATATTAGGAAAATCGGTGGCGGAACCTCAAAGTTAGAGGATGAGGAAAAAAATTACTTTGACAAAAGTCGTTGCGCATTTTTATGAAGATAAAGATACAATATTTTTACATTGTTGGCCTTATAAGTGGGGGCAATTTAATTTCGTGGTGGATGACACTTCAATAAGAAACTTAATAATAATAAAATTTTACAGTAAAAACTAATTTTGTTGAGCCCATATATGACACGGTTTAACTTTCAAATTTAAAGATAACAAATCTTGGTGATGCTTAGACTTCAAGAGTGTTTTGATAAGCTTATGGCTAAAAATTGGATAAGTCATAAGCCGTAAAAATTGATTTTCATCATTGGTTTTCTTCCTATTTCCAATAAGCCAATATGCCCAAGCCCAACATCTCTACAAAATAAGCTAATTCAAACAGTCTTTTATATGTAGAACAAGTTTTTTTATTCCGAGCATACATATGGGTTGTGGAGTACAACAATTTGGTTAAACAATTATCTATAAATTTCGCAAAGGATGCACTCATTACAATGCCGGGTTTTGCGTGAGCCATATCCGTATTCAGATAACTAAATGTAATTTTCTTAGAAAAGTATCTCGTTTTTCTATACATGCAATCCCCAATAATAATTTTGTGTTACTTTTTTTATAGCTAATCAAAACTTTATAGTGCAACTTTAATACTTGTAAATTGAAATTAAATAACCTTATTATCCACACTGTCATGTTCATTACTCAATTCCCAATTGGTTATTTGTACTAACTTATCATTTCGTTAATATATGTTTATATATCATTTGATATGTAGAAAATGCATTCATAAAGTGATAACAATAGTTTGAATAAATTGCAAAAATCATCATTGTGGTTTGTCTAATTTGGCACTCATCTTTGAATGACCATTTTACCCCTTTTTAGAACTTACAAGGCACTTCTTTTTTTTTTCTAATAATTTCACTCCCAAACATATCAACTAACAGCTGCAAGGGCAGGAAGTGGCTGACCAGCAATAACATCATAGCAACGTTTGCAAAGTGTGGGGTGATCAAGAAATGAACCAACTTGAGGTGAGAAGTTCCACGATCGTTCACATTTTAAACCTTCTGCACGTGAAACGCCGATCCATATTTTCTTTTCTCCTTGAATCAAATAATCTCCAGAATATGGTATATTTTCGCTTGGTGCATCCTCCAAGGTAGAAAGAATCTCAACCTACAGTACGAACAATCGAATTTAGATACCCATATCATCAAACTTGTAACACATAAAATACGTGCAATGATGCATAAATATCTAAGTCAACACTACTCCCACTGTCACAAATTGTAAGTCCATGTTTCTATTTTTGGTTGTCCCAAAATACTTGTCTACTTAGATATTTCAACCAATCAAAAGAGACTTTAGTGGAGAGAGATGATATTCGATTAATGAATAGAGTAATAGTGAAATTTCTTAAACATTGTACAAATTAAAAGTGGACTTATAATTTGGGGCGGAGGGAGAATATACTACAGTTGCCAATTTCAACTCATTTAGTTATGAATCAGGTCAGGCTCTAGCTGAAATTCGACATTAGATGGACCACTAATTTCTGCTATGTCTATTTCAGTAGAATCCTCAAAGATGCCCATCGGCATGATAATGGAAAATACATTGACAGTTAGTTAAGGTGATTCATAACTATTTTAAATGTCAATTAAATTTGATATCAAGAACTTTTTTCAAATGCAAGTTTGGGAGCGCTTTTAATAGGTTTATTAAAAAAAATAATAATAATAAAACAAAAATAAATAAATAAATAAATATATAAATAACTCACGGCCTAAACCAACAAAAACACGTCCAACACTTTTGACATGTAAGAACAAGAAATGATAGAACTTACTTGAGCACAAACTTGAGTACTTGACTCATATAGTCATATGCAATATATTATAAATGTTGGTCAAGCACGTACAAATTTGACAAAGGTCTAAATTTAATGCAAGCTTCCTAACTCGTTATACAAAACATTTTTTTTTAAATGTCAAGATTAACAAATTAATTGGTTTTAAAAATAATGGACCAAAAAAAAGTGCACCAAACCGATCTGGCTCGTATCCACTAGAACCTACTCTGTTGTGACCCGTGAAACCAACCCGTCCGACCCAACCATATTACCATTCCTACCAAATAATGATTGGAAATACCTGAGATGTTATGAATATGCGATTCAAAGAGTCGGCATCAAGTCTAGCTTCACACATATTCCTTAATCTCTGTGCAAGGCTATCGTCAGAGCTATGGAGGTACACCTTTGCTTCCAGGCTGGAACCAATGAGTTTGCCAGTGCGAGCAGTCTCCAAAGCTTTATTTACCTCAGTTCTCAACTACCAAATTCATACAAATCAGATGCACACAATTTCCAAATTATTATACCATAGATGATTATTTAAAAAAATTAAACTTGACAGATATGTTATTATCAAGACATAATTGTAGTTACCTCAAGTATATTTCCCCAAAAATCAATATCTTTTTCAGGAAAGGCAAGCCATCTTTCATTGACTTCGGGCCATTTTGACTCGAAAACAAATTTGGCTACATCAGTGTTATGAATGCTATACTCGAAAGGAAGATTTTGCCAGACGTCTTCAGCTAAATGAGGTAGAATTGGAGCAATTACTCTCACTAACGAAAGCAAATGAGCTGCAAGCACCGTTTGACAACTTCTCCTTGTAAAACTTGAAGCACCACTGAAACAGAAGCAACATATCAAAGTCAACTAATTTGACTATAAAACCAATCAAATTTCATTATATTATAAAAGAAAAAAGTTACCCGACATAAAGGCGATCTTTGACAACATCGAAGTAGAAATTTGAGAGATCAACAATAGCAAAACGTTGAATCAACTGAAACGAAATGAATTCAGTTAGTATGAAAAAAAAAATGAGAAACCATGTATCAAGTAAAAACAACACCTTACCTGGTATATTTTGAAGAATTCATACGTTTCATAGCTTTCTTTGATGTTTTTCACAACGTTTTCAAGCTGTAACAGAGCATGCTGATCAATTTCTGGAAGATCGTGATACGCAACAGAATTTTCTGCCTGCAAAATAAAAGCACAATATAAGGTAATGCATTAACTGTATTTAAACCAAAAGCATATCAGAGGAATTATTTGGAAAAAAAATAAAATGATAATTATAAAATAATAAATAAATTTATTCAAAAAAAAAAAAAAAAAAAAAAAAAAAAAAAAAAAAAAAAACCCTTACTTTCCAATCATGAAGATTTCCCAAGAGAAACCGCAAAGTCCCTCTTAGTTTTCGGTAGATGTCCGACAGTTGAAGGAGGATTTGAGGTCCAATCTGACCGTCTCCTGTAAAATCCACACTTGAGACCCAAAGCCGAAGCACATCTGCTCCATACGATGGTTCCTGCTGGAGAAACGATAGAAAACATTTGATTTACTATTAAGCAATATTATGATTTTTAATTATAGCTAAATGACCACTAACCTCTTGATTCTTCCCTCCTTCAATCACAGTACGTGGATCAACAACATTACCCACAGATTTACTCATTTTTTTACCCCTCTCATCGAGCACAAATCCATGTGTCATAACTCCAGAAGATCCTGCAGTTTATGTATGTTTAATAGGTTAATATACACATCCAATCGCATATAACTGATACAAGAATTGTTTATGTTTAACATTGTATCAGTTCCCTTAACATAATCTGATGCTTTATCACATTATTTTTCAAGAAGCAACTTTGTTTGGTGCTTACACTTGATATGATCAACAATATCTTCATTTAGCAGAGGTTCCTTTGTCTCTGTATGATAGAAAACTGGAATTGGGACACCAATCTGAATGGCTAGAAGTCATTGAAGAAATTCTGTTTTCTGCCTGCAAGACAATGATCATAATAATTTAGAGGAATACTACCACCAAAATGCATAAACTAGCTTGCAGCATAGGATAATCATAATTTCTTAACTACTCCATATCATTTATAAACTAGTGGTAAGGCACATTACCTACCAACAAGAGGTCATGGATTCAAACTGTTAATGGTAATGAACAATGGATTAATGGTAATGATGTGGTGTAACTGATGTGTATTGGATTAACCGGATACATCTATTACATAAGTTTACATTGATATATATATACAGGACAAAGTGGCTTAGACACTAAGCTAAGTTACCCTAATGGGCTCGGCCCAACCATACTACAGATTCTAACATTCCCCCTCAAGCTGAGCATATATGTTAATCATGCCCAGCTTGTTACAAATAGAATTAATACGAGTTCCAGGGAGTGCTTTTGTAAGGACATCTGCTAATTGATTTCCGGTCCTAATATGAGGAGTTGTGATTGTCCTATCTTCTAACTTCTCGCGAGTGAAGTGACAGTCAACTTCAATATGCTTGGTCCTTTCATGAAACACCAGATTGGTTGCAATGTAGATAGCTGGTTATCACACCACATCTTCATTGGTTTGGATTGAGGAAACCCAATCTCACCAAGTAAATTACGTAGCCATACAAGCTCACAAGTCGTTTGTGCCATAGCTCTATATTCAGCCTCTGAACTTGATCGGGACACAACATTTTGTTTCTTACTCTTCCAAGAGACTAGGTTGCCTCCCACAAAAACACAATACCCCGTTGTAGAGCGCGAAGTATTTGGACATCCAGCATAATCGGCATCCGTGAACCCTTCTGCTATGTGGTGCCCATGATTAGCATATAAGATACCAAGTCCTGGTGTGCCCTTCAGATATCCAAGAATTTGAGTAACAGCATCCCAATGTGACGTTCTAGGAGATGACAAAAACTGACTTACAACACTAACCGGAAATGCAATATCAGGACGAGTAATAGTGAGGTAGTTTAACTTCCCAACTACTCGCCTATATTTCTCAGGATTTTGTAGCAATCTTCCATCTTCAGACTTTAGTTTCACCTTTGGTATCATGGGCTCATCACACGGCTTTGCCTCAATTTGACCTGCATCATCTAGCAAGTCTAGACAATATTTCCTCTGAGAAAGACAAATACCCTTACTACTACGAGACACTTCAATTCCCAAGAAGTACTTGAGCGATCCAAGGTCCTTTGTTTGAAAGCAAGTACCAATAAATGATTTTAGGTTCTTTATCCCATCTTTATCACTGCCCGTAATCACTATATCATCGACATAGACCACAAGCAAAACGCAACCTGCGTCGGATGATGAATAAAAGACAGAATGATCATAAACACTCCTTCGTAAGCCAAATTTAATTATTGCATTACTAAATTTTCCAAACCAAGCACGCGGAGACTGTTTCAAGCCATACAAAGCTTTCTTAAGCTTACACACTCTTCCATATTCCCCCTGAGCAACAAACCCCGGAGGTTGCTCCATATATATTTCTTCTTGTAGGTCACCGTGTAAGAAGGCATTCTTCACATCTAGTTGATGAAGTACCCAATTGTAAGTTGCAGCCAAAGAAATAAACAGACGAATAGAAGATATCTTGGCAACCAGTGAGAAAGTCTCTGAGTAATCAATGCCATACGTCTGTGCATAACCCTTAGCTACCAAACGGGCCTTCAATCGAGCAACAGAACCATCAGGATTCATTTTAACACTAAACACCCATTTACAGCCTATTGGCTTCTTGTAAAGAGGTAAATCTACTAAAATCCATGTACCATTATGATCAAGGGCATTCATTTCTTCAATCATAGCGGCACACCATCCAGGATGGGCCAATGCTTCACCAACAGTTTTCGGAATTAATACCGAGTCTAAGTTTGCAACGAAGGCACGAGATGAGGTAGACAACCCATCATAAGAAATAAATGTAGAAACCGGATACGTACAAGTACGCTTACCTTTCCGAAGTGCAATAGGTAGATCAGGTTCAGGTGCAGAAGGTGGTGCATCAGAATCGCTATGTGCCTCACTAGGTGCAGTAATGGGTACATCATTAGGTACATTGTTTGATGCATCAATTGGTGCATCAATTGGTGCATCAATTGGTGCATCTTCTAACTGAGAGGATGGTTCACAAACAGAACTTGATGTCACTCGAGGTCGCCTAGTATACACTTTAATAGGCGGATCAGTGGTAGTGGTAGTGGTTGCAACAGGTTTAGTGGTGGCAACAGGGGTAGGAGAAACACACTAACAAATCATCATTCTCCTCTTGGTGACGATAAGTAGTAACCGGAAAGTAAGGTAAATCTTCATGAAAAGTAACATCTCTTGAGACAAGATAGCGGTGAAGTTGAGGAGAATAACATCTATACCCCTTCTGAATGCAGGAGTATCCAAGAAAAACACACTTAAGCGACTTAGGATCCAACTTGGTGATGTTAGGCTGAGTGTCCCGAACAAAACACGTACTACCAAAGATTTTAGGATCAATAGGAAACAGAGGTTTTGTAGGGAATAGAACAGAGTAAGGGTATTTTCCACCAAGAACAGCACAAGGCATGCGATTTATCAAAAAACAAGTCGTTGAAACCGCATCAGCCCAAAATGGTTTAGGGACAGTCATTTGAAACAAAAGTGCACGAGCAACTTCAAGAAGATGGTTGTTCTTGCGTTCGGCAACCCCGTTTTGGGCTGGTGTGTAAACACATGATGACTCATGAAGAATTCCATGCTGAAGCATATATGACTGAAATGACTCAGAAAAATATTCCTTCGCATTATCACTCCGTAACGTTTGGACATTAACATGGAATTGTGTTTTTATTTTAGCAACAAATGAGCAAAAGTGTGTAAATACTTCAGATCGATTCTTCATAAGATAAAGCCAAGTAACACGGGAATAGTCATCAACAAAGGTCACAAAATACTTAAAACCAGATTTGGATGTAACAGGACACGGACCCCACACATCTGAATGGACCAACTCAAATGGGGATGTTGCTCGCTTATTTACTCGAGGGCTTAAATGAACATGCTGATGCTTAGCAAACTCACAAGAATCACACTTAAGAGATGATAAATGTGAAAATTCAGGACATAATTTCTTCAAACTCTGAAGAGATGGGTGGCCAAGACGACAATGTGCTTCAAATGGAGATGATGAGCTATGTCCAACTAAGGATTTTGAAACCTCTGGTTCAAACACGTACAGACCATCAAATTTTCTTCCTCTACCAATGACCCGCTTTGTCTTGAAATCTTTGAAGATACAATAATCAGGGTAGAACTTTACACTACACTGCAAATTGCTTGTTATTTTACTGACTTTTTACTGACTTAACACCGACGATAATGAAATAGAAGGGCTAAGATTAACAGTGCCCAATCCAAGGACTTTTGTTGTAGACCCATCAGCAATTGTGACATGAGAAGCAGAAGCATGTACATTAAAATCGGATAAAATATTTGGGTTACCTGTCATGTGATCTGAAGCACCAGAATCAATAACCCATTTATTTGCTGATGAGAATAAGCAATTACCGGATTCAGCAAAATATGCATATGACCCTCTATGTTTCTTCTTCCCATAATACCCGAATACCAAAGTGATGAACATCATAACTCGGAGTCGTATCATACGAGTCATCAATATGCAAATGACCAAAAATGGTCGAAGAATAAAATCTAAATTCAGATAACACAATAACTCAAACCCCGTATCATAACCCCAAATCATCAACATAACAAATATCAAAATTGATTTCATCATAATATCAAATACCGTCACAAGATTCGGATTGAATATGAAAGTCTAAAATAAACTTGATCCCACCGGGATAAAAGTGAAATTGAAGATGAAACAAGACTGAAATCTTCCCACGAAGATGACTGAAACAAATGGTTGTTAATCGTTTGTCGAATGAACTCCCTTGGTACAAACACAAACGAACCCTAATTTTCTGATTCTTAATAACCTCTCTGTGATACCATGTTAATGGTAATGAACAATGGATTAATGGTAATGATGTGGTGTAACTGATGTGTATTGGATTAACTGGATACATCTATTACATAAGTTTACATTGATATATATAGAGGACACAGTGGCTTAGACACTAAGCTAAGTTACCCTAATGGGCTCGGCCCAACCATACTACAGATTCTAACACAAACCTCACTAGGTACACAATTGTGGGTAGCCATGGAAGGGTTGGAAACGTTTTGTATCCATTGAGCAAATACCGGTTGTAATTGTATAGCGGTATCTAAAAACATATCTTGAGGACGCCCTAAAGGTCACAGGGATATCCCGGTTAGGCTGCGTACGTCTGATTCAAAGACTCCCATCCCCGGGTAACCTAAAGAGGGAAAACCTCATCCGTTTACCCATTTTGCAAACATGTACATATACAAACCTGTAGCTGCCATTAAAATGGTTTACTAATCTATGGTCCTATCCTATTTTGGTATTTATAGTGTTCCTAAATCATTCCTACTGTTGCTTATGAAAAGGGTTTACCAATTGCTCCAAACTCAGGTTCTGTGTTACATGAACATGAAACCAGCTCGTTCTGTTGCCCTAAAAATTGTAGGCTTTTTTGTTTGCTAATCATATGAATACTTGGGCTGATTAATGGCATTTAATTATACTAACCATATGGCATCAACAGAAGCAAATAAAAAAAGCAATTTTATTGATACTTCTGGATGAATGATACTACTTACTGCAAGGTTCCACCATGACTATTGATAAACGTCCATCCAAGTTATCACAGCAGCATTGCCATCACCTAATACATCAAGTCCGCAAAAGATTCCAGCTTCTTCAGTGAACTTTCCTTCATCGTATACTGGGGATATTAAAGGCATGCCATATTTTAATCTGGTTTTATAATCATCTGGGCCATGACCGGGGGCTGTGTGGACAAGCCCGGTTCCTGATTCTGTCGTGATATAATCTCCACCAATGACAACAGGACATTCTTGACCATTTATCGGGTGTGCATATCTATCTCAATATAAAAGATGTGCATAAGTAAATTTAATAGATGAATATTTATTTTAATTTTAGTTAGAATAAATTACATAGATGGTCCCTGTGGTTTGCTCAAAGTTTCACCCACAGTCCCTGAAATTTTTTTGTTGCACGGATAGTCCCTATCTTTGAAAAGAATAGCACTCATAGTCCCTCCACTTAACTTGGGTTAGTGGCTTCCGTTATCTTTTGCATCGTTAGTCCTTTTTTGTTAAATATCATTGCATCGTTAGTCCTTTATAATAACGGCCGTTTATAATTTGAAAAAATCAAAAAAAAAAAAAATAGAAAAAAAATTTGAAAAAATTGAAAAAAAAAAATTCAAACAAAAAAATTTTTTTTTTTTGAAATTTAATTTTTTTTTAGATTGACTGAAAAAAAAGTCAATCCTACTGGTTTATCCAACTTCGCTTCATAAAATCATTTCTAAGTTTCTAACCAACAAGAAGTTAAATGGGTATTACCCAAAGTGAAATCCTTGCTTTTTTATGACCGTTATGAAAAACCAACTTTCAATTTCGTGCATACATAGTACATTTTGCTGATGTCTAAGCACCTTATCAATTACCAACAAACAGTCACCATAAAACCCAACTCTCGTAAGCAAATAAACACATAAAAACCTTAAACTATATCACCATTCAACAATTACCACCTTCTTAATCGCCACTAATATCCCTAAACCACAAACTATCTAAAAAAATCCATTATCATAACATCGTCTAATGATACAAATTTATCCGAATTAGCAGGAAAAGTTACCAACTTCTTGATCTCTACAAATATTTTAAACCATAAACTGGCTAAAAAAGTCCCATTAACATAACATCTAATCCTGCTAATTTAACTGCTTTCGCTACATAAAAACAATCTAAGCAACAAAAACTCAAATGGGCCACTCCAACATAACACATTCACTTAAACAATTCAGTCAAGCATTTCTTCAAACACTTGGTGTGCAACTAACAAAAAACCCATTTACAAAAAACCCAAAAAGAAGTCCACAGAATAATTGTAAACAACAAGAACTCAAATGGGTCATCCCATTTACATCAAAACAGTTGGTTATATAAATTTGCTGTTTAAAACTGACCTTGAATGACGCCATTTGAGCCTTCACAGTTGCTTTGGCAAATTTGAGCCTTTCGGGCATCTTGGTCCATAGACTGCAAGATTATTCAACAGAAGATTACCCAACCGAAAGAACTCTTCTTGGTAATGACATGTGTCTATTTTGAAGATTACCCAAATTGGTTATTTGTACTAACTTATCATTTTGTTAATATTTTATATATCATTTGATATGTAGAAAATGCATTCATAAAGTGACAACAATAGTTTGAATAAATTGCAAAAATCATCATTGTGGTTTGTCTAATTTGGCACTCATCTTTGAATGACCATTTTACCCCTTTTTAGAACTTACAAGGCACTTTTTTTCTTCTAATAATTTCACTCTCAAACATATCAACTAACAGCTGCAAGGGCAGGAAGTGGCTGACCAGCAATAACATCATAGCAACGTTTGCAAGGTGTGGGGTGATCAAAAAATGAACAAACTTGAGGTGAGAAGTTCCAGCATCGTTCACATTTTGAACCTTCTGCACGTGAAACGCCAATCCATATTTTCTTTTCTCCTTGAATCAAATAATCTCCAAAATATGGTATATTTTCGCTTGGTGCATCCTCCAAGGTAGAAAGAATCTCAACCTACAGCATGAACAATGGAATTTAGATACCAATATCATCAAACTTCTAACACATAAAATACGTGCAATGATGTATAAATATCTAAGTCAACACAACTCCCTCCGTCCCAAATAATAAGCAAATACTTGTGTACTTTGATATTTCAACCAATCAAAAAATACTTAAGTGGAAAAATATGATATTTGGTTGTTGAATATAATGGAATTTCTTAAACTTGTACAAATTAAAAGTGGCCTTATAGTTTTAAGCGAAGGGAGAATATATTACAGTTGGCAATTTCAACTCATTTAGTTATCAACAGTCAATTCGGGCTCTTGCTGAAATTCCAAATTGAATGGACCACTAATTTATGCCCATCGGCATGATAATGGAAAATACATCGACAATTATTTAAGGTGATTCATAACTATTTTAAATAAGACTGTCAATTAAAATTAATATTGAATTTTTTTTTCAAATGCAAGTTTGGGAGCACTTTTAATAGGTTTACTAAAATAAAATCAAAAAAAAAACAAAAAACAAACTTGCAGCATAAACCAGCAAAAATACGTCCATCATTTTTGACATGTAAGAACAATAAATGGTAGAACTTATTTGAACACAAACTTGAGTACTTGACTCATATGCAATATATTATTAGTGGAAATACTATATTAGTAAGGGTAACACGCCAAGCACATACAAATTTGACAAAAGTCTAAATTTAATGCAAGCTTTCTAACTCGTTATACAAAAATATAGATTAATACTGTAAAAATTTGTTTTTTTTTTTCAGTGTCAGTATTAACAAATTAATTGCTTTTAAAAATAATGGACCAAAAAAAAAATGTTTCCAGGTGCACCAAACGACCCAACCATCTTGCCATTCCTACCAAATAATGATTGGAAATACCTGAGATGTTATGAATATGTGATTCAGAGAGTCGGCATCAAGTCTAGCTTCACACATATTGTAACAACTCGCATTTTCAGATTAATTACTTTTCCCAGCAGGTCACCCATGTCGGTACTACTCTCACATGAGCACGCTTAACCGAATGGGCGATTAACCGTTAGACCACAAAACGAGTTTCTAAGACGTTTTGAGTTTTCAAACTTATTAGAAAAAGTCAACATAATTTTTCCCTCCTCCTTTGACCAAAAATCATTCCTTGATTTTATAAGTCATTTCATGATTTTTAGGCTTACGGTTTGATGTCTAAAAGACATTTAATACCAACCGACACTAGACTGAGCCCAGTCTAGACATTATAAGTCATTTTAAATCATTTTTATCCTATTAGAAAAGTAACATTTTACTTTTCTCAATTTTACGCAAAATTCGTACATTTTACGTATTACGCGTTTTAGACCCGTGTTTCCAGTTTTTAGCAGGGTTTACCACCCAAATGGAACCTACCACTCATTTTATATTTTATTATGGGACATATGGACATGTCTAACAATACTTTAAAGTTTCATAATTTTACGATACCCGGTTTTACGTTTCGTGGCCTAACAACTTACGGTTTGCGATTAACGGGACCAAAACTCACTCCGTAAAAGCAAGATAACATCAAGAATCATATCTAGTCATCCAAGATAAGCTATGCACGAAATTTTTGAGCAAGTCACAAGCCTTGTTGGCTTGTGATGAAGCCTTGATCACTTAGGATGGTTACATGTGTAAAACTTCTCATGTAAGCTTCCTAAATATCCTAATATTTGCACCTCCTCAAAGGAAACTTCCTAACACTTTCCTAGCACCTCCTCAAGGACCTATATAACCCTCCTCACCCTCTCTTGGTCGTTCATAACCTCAAACACACAAACACACTCCTAATTTTCCCTCTACTTCAAGTTTTATTCAAGAATCAAGTGCTATATCAACACATAAACCCTAGTTTGGTTTTGATTCATCAAACTACTTCAAATCCTTTTGAAACTCTTGGTGATTCTCTTGAGTTTGAATCCACTCAAGTCACCTCAAACTTCATCATCCATCTTTCAAGATTACAAGGGTAGAAAGATTGCATGAAGTGAAGTGGGTTGAAGCAAGTCTATCAAAGTCCTATCCTTACATGTTAACTTCCTTTCATCTTTGAAAGCCAAAAGTTGTAAGCCAAACCCTAACATACTTCTTGCTAAATATCATATTCATGTTATTTACATATCATTCATGCTATATTTTGTCTTGTGATCATGTCCATGATGTATAAAAATGGGTAAAACGAGTATTGGTATACATATGTTAACTTATGACAAGCAAACAAGCAAACTAGTGATTTTTATGGAAAACCACGACCACAATAGTATAACTTGGATATTTGACACTTACTTACTGTTAAAGAGGACTTAACAAGGAAAACATAGCAATTTGAATCACCCAAAACGAGTACACGAGTCAAAAGTTACGCCCATTTGAAAATACCAAACATTTCCGGCAAAACTGCCAAATACCATTCTGATCAAATTTGGGTTTTGAAAGTCCCACTTCTGGTCCGATTCATCAAAAAGTTAAAACACGAAAGTTGTCCGGAACGCCGTTTTCGTTCAGGAAGAAAGAAGCTCGAGACCTAAAAATGCTTTCCGAGTGATAAAATTCTTCAAATTCTAAACAGCCCATTTTTAGGCGAAAGTCACTAGATTATGGTTATACTATGAAAGGAACGAGAGGTCTTATGACCTATAATCAAGACCACAACCATGGCTAGAGCCAAGGTTGTGTCTCATGACCTTGAAACAAGGACTAAAGGTCATGGCTAGGCCATGACGAAATGACCATAACAACTTACATAGGCGTAAACATGAAACAATGGATTAGGCGATATCATGAACAAGCAATTTGGATCTACTTCACTTAAAAGGAAACCATGAGATATTACCAAGAGAAAATGGTCATATAAGACTTATGAAACTACCCCTAATAACAATCTTCATGTACTAATAAACTTTCCTAAGTTTATTCAAATATCGGACAAGTAACTTTTCGGATCAAAACTTATATCTATATATTTTATCAACTACTACGATAGTAGGGAGCCTCATGTGAGGAGTTCATTATGTAAGCCGTCGAGTTGAGTTGTGGATTTACGAGTTAAAGTGTCCTGGCTCCTCGAACGCTTACTAACATGACTTCTGAAATATGTCAGCCCGAACGGTAGTAAACGATATACAAAACATACATGTTCATGAATCTTTTCTTTCAAGGACATACAATATACATCATACCACATCATGGACTAAATGCAAGATATATATATAGGCACTCCGTTATACTCTTTACTCCGATCCTAAGTCGCAACATTCTATTATAGGTTGCTCATAGAAACCTACACGATCCAACCATCACCTTCATTACTTGCTATTCTACTTAAGGTGAGTTCGTAGCCCCACTTTCTATTGTTTAACTATTTTACAAACCCATGGGGGGAATACATGCTATTATTTTTCTACTCGAACACGATGCTTTCTAATGTATGCTTCACGACGATGTTTTATTATCACTAAGTAACGATTGCCATGTTCGAAGTCCCTATATCATGAACCATTAGTCACTACCTTTAGTGAGCGCGAATATTGTGAATAGATCTATTGGGATTGACGAATCCCATTTGTGTTGAACAACGACGAGTTCACACAAATGCACTATATTTGAGATTTAGCGGTATAACGGCAAAAGTACCTTGATAGGGCTTCTATAATGCCAATTTTGTTGGTTCGATGTTAATGTTTTGGTTGCATGAGCTTAGTGAAATAAATAACGATTTTGTTTTCCAAACATTGGTGTGAGCCTATAACTCACACTACGATTATTGTGTTCAAACGATTTAACTAAACTCTACGAATTCCACTCAACCTTTGTGTTGACCTCTCAAGCATGTATTTCAGGTTCATGACGATCAAGGATGGTACGGAAGGGCACAGATACTCAAGAGGGCTATAAATTTTCTTATCATTCAAAAACTCACTTAATGTGATTTGTAAACATGGAACCAATTGGGACCTCATTTTGTAACCTCTGATATTTATATAATTTGAATGATAAATCTTTTTAATACGACTCGGTTAGAGTTCGTTTTCTATTATTGTGACTATTGTGCCGTCAAGTAACACCCAGTTCGAATTCCGCTGCATCCATGAATTGGGGGTGTTACACATATTCCTTAATCTCTGTGCAAGGCTATCGTCAGAGCTATGGAGGTACACCTTTGCTTCCAGGCTGGAACCAATGAGTTTGCCAGTGCGAGCAGTCTCCAAAGCTTTATTTACCTCAGTTCTCCACTACCAAATTCATACAAATCAGAGGCACATACAATTTCAAAATTATTATACCATAGATGATTATTAAAGAATAAAAATTTCACAGTTATCAGCAAGACATAGTTGTAGTTACCTCAAGTATATTTCCCCAAAAATCAATATCTTTTTCAGGAAAGGCAAGCCATCTTTCGTTGATTTCGGGCCATTTTGACTCAAAAACAAATTTGGCTACATCGGTATTGTCAATGCTATATTCGAAAGGAAGATTTTGCCACACGTCTTCAGCTAAATGAGGTAGAATTGGAGCAATTACTCTCACTATCGAGAGCAAATGAGCTGCAAGCACTGTTTGACAACTTCTCCTTGTAAAACTTGAGGCACCACTGAACAGAAGCAACATATGAAAGTCAACTAATTTGACTATATAACCAATCAAATTTCATTATATTATAAAAGAAAAAAGTTACCCGAAATAAAGGCGATCTTTGGCACATCGAAGTAGAAATTTGAGAGATCAACAATAGCAAAACGTTGAATCAACTGAAACGAAATGAATTCAGTTAGTATGAAAAAAAATGAGAAACCATGTATCAAGTAAAAACAACACCTTACCTGGTATATTTTGAAGAATTCATACGTTTCATAGCTTTCTTTGATGTTTTTCACAACGTTTTCAAGCTGAAACAGAGCATGCTGATCGATTTCTGGAAGATCGTGATACGCAATAGAGTTTTCTGCCTACAAAATAAAAGCACAATATAAGGTAATGCATTAACTCTATTTAAACAAAAAGCAAACCAGAGGAATATTTGGAAAACAAAAACAAAAAAAACATACTTTCCAATCATGAAGATTTCCCAAGAGAAACCGCAAAGTCCCTCTTAGTTTTCGGTAGATGCCTGAAAGTTGACGGAGGACTTGAGGTCCAATCTGAACATCTCCTGTAAAATCGACACTTGAGACCCAAAGGCGAAGCACATCTGCTCCATACGAAGGTTCTTGCTGGAGAAACAAATAGAAAACATTTGATTTACTATTAAGCCATATTATGATTTTTAATCATAGCTAAATGACCACTAACCTCTTGATTCTTCCCTCCTTCAATCACAGTACGTGGATCAACAACATTACCCACAGATTTACTCATTTTTTTACCCCTCTCATCGAGCACAAATCCATGCGTTATAACTCCAGAATATGGAGCTTTTCCTGCCACATATAATGAAAATATAATAACAATAAATTAATAATGAAATCAGTTAAATTAAGAATATACTGATGGTAAATTGGTAACGATACCTTTAGTTGCAACACTGGTCAATAATGAGCTTTGAAACCAACCCCGATGCTGATCGGTACCTTCAACATACAAATCAGCAGGATAACTGAGGCCATCTCTACTTTCTAAAACAGCAGCCCATGAAGATCCTGCAGTTTATGTATGTTTAATAGGTATACAGATCCAGTCGCATAACAAGAACTGTTTATGTTTAACATGTAACTAACAAATAGACCTGAATCAAACCAAACATCCATCGTATCAGTTCCCTTAACATAATCTGATGCTTTATCACGATATTTTTCAGGAAGCAACTCTTCTACTGACATGTACCACCATGCATCGCTGCCCTTTTGGGAAATGATCGCTGCCAAACACAAAGATTCAAATGCACATTCCTTAAATGTAAGCTCAAATTAAGTCAAAACTATCCAGCAACTATGTTTGGGGCTTACACTTGATATGATCAACAGTCTCTTCATTTAGCAGAGGTTCCTTTGTCTCTGTATGATAGAAAACTGGAATTGGCACACCCCACGTCCTCTGACGAGATATACACCAATCTGAACGGCTAGAAGTCATTGTAGAAATTCTGTTTTCTGCCTGTAAGACAATGATCATAATAATTTAGAGGAATACTACCACCAAAATGCATAAACTAGTTGGCAGCATAGGATAGTCATAAAGTCATAATTTCTTAACTACTCCATATCATTTATAAACTAGTGGTAAGGCACATTACCTACCAACAAGAGGTCATGGATTCAAACCTCACCAGGTGCACAATTGTGGGTAGCCATGGAAGGGTTGGAAACGGTCACGGGGATATCCCGGTTAGGCCGCGTACATCTGATTCAAAGACTCCCCCTCCCCGGGTAACCTAAAGAGGGAAAACCTCATCCGTTTACCCGTTTTGCAAACATGTACAGATACAAACCTGTAGCTGCCATTAAAATGGTTTTACTTATCTATGGTCCTATCCTATTCTTACTGTTGCTTATGAAAAGGGGTTTACTAATTGCTTCAAACTCAGGTTCTGTGTTACATGAACATGAAACCAGCCCAGAAACTAAAAATGATAACTGTTATGCACTTAAGGGCGCGTTTGGTTTGAGCCTATGGGAATGAAGGAATGAGTATGGGAATGATATTTGTTGTTTGTTTCACGGTAATTGGAATGGTGAAATCCATATATTGGCTATACATCAAAGGAGCATGGTATGAATGATGAATCTATCATTGTTGAGGGGCCCACCACTACTATCAAACTCATACCAATTGTGATTCCTATCATCAAACCAAACAGTCCCTTAAATCAATCAAATCCTGGAAGCAATTTCGAGTTTTGAAGATCAAAGCAATATTATGCACTAGTTATATATATCGTGTACCTGAGATGGAGTCCATACTACTTGATTAATCGCATTCATAGCAGCCTCTCTGAATCCTTCAACAGATGCAAACCATTGTTCTGTTGCCCTAAAAATTGTAGGCTTTTTTGTTCGCCAATCATATGGATACTTGTGCTATAAAAAAATAAAGAATAATGGCATTTAATTATACTAACCATATGGCATCAATGGAACCAAAAAAAAAAGGCAATTTTATTGATACTACTTACTATAAGGTTCTACCATGACTATCGATGAACGTCCATACTCCATCCAAGTGATCTATCACAGCAGCATTGCCATCACCTAAATACATCAAGCCCGCAAAAGATTCCAGGTTCTTCAGTGAACTTTCCTTCATCATCCACTGGGGATACTAAAGGCAAACCGTATTTTAACCCGGTTATATAATCATCATGACCATGACCGGGAGCTGTGTGGACAAGCCCAATTCCTGATTCTGTCGTGATATAATCTCCACCAATGACAACAGGACATTCTTGACCATTTATCGGGTGTACTGTGTACATATCTATCACAATATAAAAGATGTGCATAAGTAAATGTAACATATGAATATTTTATTTTAATTTTAGTTACCTGCAATTTTCAAGATCTGAGCCCAAAACTGTTTTTTTTTTACAACAAGCTTCACACCCCACTTGGCTTCCAGTGTTGGAACAAGGTCCGGTGCAACAATGAAAAATGGATTTTCAACATCTTGTAAAGCACTACCAAATCTTTTCTTTTTGTCTTCAGAAGATGAAGCAACATCAGGTGAGCATACTGCACTTCAACAATAGCATACTGGAGCTTAGAATTCACGGCAACAGCTGAAATAAAATACAGAAAGAAAGGAAGTGCAGGTAAGCATGTGAATATATTATATGTGTAGATAACTTCATAAGCGTAGACAAAAAAAAACACATACCAGCGTTAGCAGGAATAGTCCAGGGAGTGGTGGTCCAAATTGTTAGGGATAATTTGGGGAGAAACTCATCGAGTAATCCACCTTTAGTTGGAGTACTTAGTATTTTGAAAATTGCATACCTTTGAAATATGGCCTTCCTCATACTGCATGAAAAATTCTATTTGTTACTAGAATATCCGAAGAACTAAAACTAGAACCTATGAAAGAGTTTCCAATTTTGATTAATCAAAAAAAATCCTATCATTCACCAAAGAAGCTGCTAATGCATTTACCTCTAACTCAGCCTCAGCAAGTGCATTGCGGGATGAGGGACTCCAGTGCACTGGCTTTCTGCCCCTATATGGAAGGCCAAAAGAATTCATATGATAACGATAACAACAACAATATAACAATAATATTCTGCATCAAGGGTGAGATACGGATGATCCCAATCAGCCCATACTCCAAATCTCTGTAGACAAACAGTAAAAATGTTTAATGTTCTATTAACCCTTAATAGTTTGAATATGTAACCAAAAACATTGATACTACATGTAATAAGTAAAAGTACATGACCTTATGTAGGATCTTTAGTTTATAAATTTGCTGTTTAAACTGACCATGAATGACGCCTTTTGAGCCTTCACAGTTGCTTTGGCTCTCAATTTTATTGGTGTTAGCCCCTTTCGAGCATCTTGGTCCAGAGACTGCAATACTAAGATTATTCAACAGAAAATTACCCATGATTGAATCTAAAAGTTACAAGAAGAAAACAACACAGCAACAAATTATCACTTGCCTTTCAACTCAATAGGAAGACCATGCCAATGGCCCAATCCCAACCAGGAAAGTATTGAACTTCAGTTTTGGAAAAGCTGTCATATCCAATTGTATAAGTAATTCCATAAAAAAAGTAATTACATGTTGTGCATCATTCTAGCGCACACATTTCAAATATCGCAGTACAAAGTGATTGTTGCAACCAAACCTTATACCTGTTAATGATATCTTTTATAATATTGTTTAATGCATGTCGGATGTGTAAATCACCATTAGCATACGGAGGTCCATCATGAAAAATGAAACTTCTCTATGGAAAGCAGAAGAAATATCAAATGAGTAGAGATAGAAAGTTGGTAGCTGACAAGATGAACTCGATTGAGCTTCTAAACTAAACCGTTATTCTTTTCAGCAACTTTCATAAAGACCTGATTTTCATCCCATAATTTCCGTAGTTCAGGTTCACTTACTGCAGAATTTGCTCCCATGCCAAAAATTGTCTTAGGAAGGTCAACAGTATGCTTGTACTTTCCATCTCATTGCTTTGTTCCTACACAACAGAACAAAATCATATGAGACTTTGACTGACTACAAAGATCTATAAAATTTGTAATCCCGGATGTACCTTTAGATTCTTTGTTCGCAAAAATCACAGGTCCACGAGACCTTCGCTTTGACCGAGTACAAAAGGCACATCTAGGATTTATATAGAAATATGTAAGAATATAAACATAATGGAGGACAGATTCTCCCAGGATACATAACCGCTTTTTCAAAGAGATGCTCAAAAGTCAAAACACCATTACATTTATGCATATCAAAACGCATAAGTGGCCATTTCACATCCTACGTCAAGTACAAATATCACTAGTAGAAAAGGAACATTTTATAACGGCCTTTCAAAAACGGTTTTCAATTAAACCGTATTAAAAAAATTTAAAAACGTTATATGACACAAAAAGTAATATAAAATATCTCATTTAAAACGGTTACCTATTTTATCTAACTTTTTTCTTATTATTTACAGCGGTCACCTACAAGTGCTTTAAAAAGTAATTAGTATTTTATAATTTACCCTTACCATTTAGAACGGTTTAGTATAAATGTTTTAAAAGATACCATATTTTTTAATTTAATTTTATTATATACAACGGTTGATTACTAAATGTTTTAAAAGATCCAATATTTTATAATTTATATTTGTTATTTAGAACGGTCTATAAGTAACACGTAACAAAAAAAACATATAAAAAATTTCAATAGTTTTTCACCTCAAATAAGCGGGAATTTTCCCTCCTTTATATTTTCACCCTTATTTCTCTCTATTTATTAAACTCTTCACTTTTTCATTCTTTTTGTTATATCAACAAGTGCATTTTTTTCTCTCTTTATTTATCCTAAAAGTCTAACACAAACTCAAGCTTTTCATATGGTTTTTTTGCAGATCTTCAAACAAAAAATTTCACAGGTGTGCATTGTACGAACCATCACCGTCTCCGCTAGCTGAACCATCATCGCAACTTCCCGAAAACCAAGAGCACGTTGTCTATCATCAACCGAACTTGTAACCCATATACAACCGCTAGTCTGCCACCTGATAAGGTTCCTTTACAGTAGATCTAAATAAATTTATTTGTTATAGTTTTAAGATTTGTTTGTTTTAGATCTATATCTAATGATTCGGTTTCATATATATAACGTTTGAATTTTTTTACTTTTCCTTTGTTGCAGGTATTGGGAACTTGACATGGATTTAATTAGCCTTCCATTTGTAGATCTTATTCTCTTTTTCTCTTCTTCGATCATTTTGTAGATTTTAAAATTTTGGGTTTAGTTTAGTACAAGTATAGATATACATCCATGTGAAATTCGGCATAATTTAACAATTTATGTAATAGTTGCAGATTATTGATATAAGATGTATTCTAGTTTTTGGATTCTATGTATTTGGTTGTTTGAATTGATACTCACATGGAATGAGCAATTTTGAGAATTTTGAGACTTGATGAAATTAATATTGTGCTTAGCATTTGTTCATGTGTGGTGGAGTACTGGAGTAGTCAATGGTAACTTTTGATTAACTTTTGATGACATGACAACTCATATAACAATGAAATATAATATATATTTTTTTTAATGCATGAATTTTTGGAACGGTGTAAAAAAACCGCTGTAAATAACGATATATTAATATTATATGTCATGAATCGATTAATTTGGTAGCATGTCTTTTATAACGGTTCAAAACCGTTTTAAATAATCTTTCCCATTATTTACTACGCTTTATAATACAACGGTTCAAAACCGTTTTAAAAAATGTGTTTTAACCGTTCTTAAAAACCATTTGTGTACTAGTGTATAATCAAACAGCAGCCATAAAAACCAACTCTCATAAACCTAAAAAACACAGATAAACCTTAAACTATAGCACCATTCAAGAATTACAAACTATTTAAACACTACTAATATCTAAACCTTCATATTGTCTAAAAAAAAGTCCTCATTATCATAACATCTAATCCTACTGGTTTACCCGACTTCGCTTCATAAAATCATTTCTATGTTTCTAACCAACAAGAAGTTAAATGGGTATCAAAGTGAAATCCTTGCTTTTTTATGACCGTTATGAACAACCAACTTTCAATTTCATGCATACATAACACATTTTGTTAACGCCTAAACACCTTAACAAAACCAACAAATAGTTACCTTAAAACCAACTCTTGTAAGCAAATAAACACACATAAACCTGAAACTATATTATCATTCAATAATTATCAACATTGATCACTAATGCCACAAATTTATCCGAATTCGCTAGAAAAATTACCAACTTCTTGATCACTACAAATCTCTTAAACCATAAACTGTCTAGAAAAGTCATCACTACAACATCTACTGCTACTAATTTATCCAAGACATCTAATACTGCTAATTTATCACTACATCATCTACACTAACGATATGTAAATACCTCTCTCTAGTGATAGATTAATTAGATTAAAAAGGTAACGAAGTTTCAGTAACACGTGTCTAATTGCCCCATTAGTAGCAATTCAGAAAGGAAAATTGTTTACTGCTCACGACCCGGCCAGTATAAATAGCTATCCATTCTCACCCAAACCCATTTACCCAGCCTACTTAACCTGCCCATTTGGACACTCTTAATGGAAACAAACACATGCTAGGAGTATCTTGGAAACTGAACTTTGTTTCCTTCTGTAATTCAACTTTGTTCATTAAAAAGCTAACCTTAACTTCCTAATCAGTCTAGCACCATCGACGTTAGTTTGAGCTGCACGCTCACTGCCAGCAAGATCCACAAGACTCTGCAGGAGTTTTATGGAGATAAGAAACAACTAAGAAGGAACAATCATATAGAAAATATAATTTAATAAAGCAAACATACCAAACTCGCTAAGAGAGATCTTACAGGTCCTGATGTATCATGAAGACTGCTCTCAATAGTCTGAAAATTAGAGCCATTAAACGATCTCATAAGGTGAGATCTTTGCATAAGTTTACACAAACAGTAATGCAACTATGCAATCCCAACAAACATAGTTACACAAACAACTGCACAAACCAGATTCAAAACATTATCATACTTTAGAATATATGTTTAAATGTATGCTAGCAACCAATAAATATCATATCATTTGCAGAAACTAGCTACGCATACATACATATGACCATAGAAAGAACTAACCACATGCATCAATACATTAACAAATAGTTGGATGTTTTTTACGGGTGTACTCACCATTCATTCGTGCCCGGAGTTACGGTGCTTACTGCTCAAAAGGACACTATCATAGGTTTACCTAGCATAAGACAAGAACATGGTACGATCATTAGTATACTAATGCCAAAAGGCAGGGGATATTCTAGTTGTCAAATACTAAGATTAACAATTTGCAATAGATCATATGGTGTTGAAGAGTATCATATCAAGTATAAACTGCATCGGCCAATTAAAACAAACTAAAAGCAGAGCGTGTATGTAGAGTGTATTGTAGAGAAAAATATTGCTAATTTACTAATTTAGTGATTGTAGTTTTGTAAAAGTCTTTATATCTTTGGTGAAGCAACGAAAAGACCTAATAGCATGAAAATTTATTATTAGAATCAAGCCCGTGTTACAAGTGAAGTAAAGCAGGTCTTGGTATGGGTACACAACTATGTGGTAAATACCTGAACTGCAGCATGTATATATGAACTCTTTAACTAGGCGTCATAGATTGCAGCAACTGCTTCACTAACAAATTTACTTAACACTTCTTAGTTCATCCATCAACCTTTCTCGATGCTCTTCACTGATCTGCTCAAGATTTTTATGCTCATCAAAAAATTTGATTATGGTTATCCAAATTTTAGTTGTTCCCAAAACACTTTGGAATTACCTCAACGGACAGGAAGTTCATCATATTCAGAAGCAGCAAACAGTATATTAAGAAAAACCTGAAAGAAAGATGATCTACTATAAGAATCACAACTTACAGATGATTGAAAGATACAGCTAAAACCAAGGTGGAAAATTGGCAGTTCAAGTGGGTGGGGCGAAGATGCCACAAAATGTCAAGTTGGGTTGACCAGAAACGATTTTTACGCGAAACTTTTAACAAACTTTTAATCATTTTATTGGTTTAAGACAGGGCTTTCCATCAAGGGAAGGGTTTCACACTTTATGTTTCTAATCAGATATACCAGCAAAGAATGCATTGTTTCTTATATAATTTCACCATAAAATTTTTCCCAATCTCCTCAGTTAATTCATTTTGAGAATCCGTTATCACTGTTCATCCATCTTCACACACTTACAGTTTTCTCAATCCGACAATCATAAAACCTAAACTTAGTACTGTATGTTTTTTGTCTAAATATTTCAATCTATCATGTCTGAGTCAGATCCAAAACCTCCTAACCCAGATTTAACTATTCAACCACCTCCGGTGGTGAATCCACCTTGTTCAAGAATGGATAAATCCCTTAAAACCAAAAGAAACCAATAGATGAATCCCAATTCTAAAAGCAATATGAAACATGTTGAAATGTCATCCAAATCCTCTGATGTTAATTTCAGGATGTTTGTCACACGTTCAAGTTCCAAAGGGAGTGATTCAGCTGTGGATAATGATGAAATGGATGATGGGGATGAAGCTGAGCAAGGTATGGAGGTTCAGAAGGATATGAGTGCTGATATATTGGGTTCAGAAGCTATTAGCACTGAGGAAGTGATGTCTGGTATAAGTTGTGATGAAAATTTAAGTGTTTTGTTCCCTGAGATGAATACTAATTGTGTTGCTAAGAATAATGCTAGTAATAGTGGTGTGAGTAGTGTTTTGCCTGATTTGGTTGCTCCTTTGATGAAACCCCTGCTTCAAACCCTATACTAGCAAAGGATAGTGGTGTTAATGGTAATTTAGCTGATAAGAAAGTAGTTGATAGTATTTTTTGCCACTGTTTTAAGGGATGCAATAATAGAGTTTTGACTGAGGAACAGAAGATTGAAAGGATGGGTGTGAAAGTGCAGGCTACTGTGAAGTCTAACCCTGATCAAATATTGAATGATGGATGGAAGACTGTGCAAAATAGGAAAGCTACAAATGTCTTCGGTGATAATGCAAGGTCTCAAGCTAATGGTGTTGCAGAGTATTCTAGTACTCATGTGTAGCAAAATAGTCAAAGTGGTGTGGGTAATATGAGGAATGGTTCTACTCCTAGCAGGGGTGGAGCTAGTATTAGAGGTAGAGGTAATTTAAATGGTAAAGGTGGATATAGTGGTATGAATGTGAACATTGAAAGGAGATATGTTCCTGTTAAGAATAATGGGAAGGATGAGAATCTAGTTTATGAGGAAATGCAAAAACAGGGGATAGAGAAGGATAATGTGAAGACAAATGATGGTCAACTGAATCACATTGCCCAAAAGGATTGTAGTACTAAGAATAGTTTCATTTTTTTGGATGGTGAAGAGGATAATGAAGAATCAGATAAGTGGAAGAATTTTTGTGCTAGAATTGATATGATCTGTAAAGTGGGAATTATGATTGATGAAAATGAAAAACTAACTTGGTCAGCCAAAATGTTGGACTACTATTTAGATAGATGGATGAAATACAATGAAAAAGTTGTAGCTGCTGATGAAGTTTTGAAAAGTAGAATTGATAAGCTGGAAAAGAGTATTGTTTTAAGTGTTAAGTATCTTCATGAGAATGCTAAAAAGATTGCTGAGCATAGGATTATAGATGAGTGTGCTGGAAAGACAGTACAAAATTCTTACAATTTATTCTACTCCCAAGCCTATGAAGATGAATTAAAGAAGCTCAAACAGCTGAAATGGCAAAAGGATATGCTGGAAGTTGACTTGTTTGTTAACTCTAAATTGGGAACTACTTATTGATCCAAAGCACCAACAGTTTACTTACCAGTATACAGTATGTTGAGCCGCTATAAATGCTTGATTTAGGTGAAATTGGTCCAGCAAACTTAATGTTATATATGGAGATTCCTGGAAACAAGAAACAGGGAGAAAATAAGAACATATATCCAAACAAATCATAGTTTCACAAGGTATTCAAACCCAAAAAGTTGTGTATCTGATTGTCTGCGTCTGCATAATCATAAAAGCAATATTAGAGCCCAAAGAGTCCAAAGATTGTTATTAAACTGATTACAAGAGACTCATTGCATTTTGAAACCCCGATCCTCCACTTTACAATTACCATCAATAACAAAAGTCTTGATCGGAACCTAATGAAACAAAAAGAATCAATTACGATCGCTCTAAACTAAATCTCAATATTTTCCTTAACAAAATAAAACTACATATTTACTAACTGATGCAATTAAAAAAGTTGCAACTAGCAAAACACGCAACCATAAATTGTATTCATGAAGCTTTATAATTGAATTGAATCTATAACACCCCGTAAAATTTTCCTACGATGAACACATTATTATAACATAAAGATAACCATTTTTTTAACCATGACAAATTTTTTATATATATATGTATATACTTTTGATTAATTTCAGTTTTTGCATTCCACTTTGATCAATTATCTTGTAAATATAAAACACAACACACAGGTATTATTGGTTCTTCTAGATGTCTATTATAGTAGTAAACAAGAGCCATAAAGTTTTGATACTAATAATAAAGATTTAACATTAAACTCGACACGTATAGGAAGTCATTTGGGCATTTTGAATTATTTTCAAACACTTAGATTAATTTTGAGTTTACAAAACTATTTTCAGAATTAATAAGTAACGTTTCATTTGACCTTATTATTCGAAATCTAGAAACATGACCTAGTAATATTATTGCTCGACCTCATTGTCAAGACTACTAGCAACCAGGAGACACTTTTGTTCGAACCTTATAAGCTCATATAAGCTATTTTCACAAGCCCTTTTTGATAGACCAAAACCTAGTTACATACATTATAATTCGACACATCAAATATGTATTCGTTTCACTTCACTTCATGTGATTCGCCACAACACCAAACGGACTCCATATATTTTATTCTTCTATTTTCTTTGCACCCCAAAACAACCCAAGCTGATCACCCTTATATCTTTTTCATTTCTGTTTCAGTCGAGACCAAGGTACCAACACCAAACCCAAACCGACTCTTGATGTTTTCCTCTTGTTCCTGGGTCTCGACCAGGTACTATTCCAAAACCAAACCGAGCCCTTTTCTTGTTTCCTTCTCTTAGTCGACTAAGCAAAAGCAAGAGAGCCACCTCCCTCACTCTTCACTGCCCCAAATGTACCTAAGATAACCATGTGTCACAAACTTCCTACTAGCCTCCCTTGCTTCCCAATCAATGCAATGCCATGTAGAAGTTTCTGAACTCACTCGACAAATGTTCCATTGATATCCCACCTCCAACCATCTCCAATCGAAAAACATGCAAACATTCCATTCCTGATCCTTATCTCGTTCCAACTGAGTATTTAAAGGTTCCATTATGATTGACATTCTGACTACAAATCACATCACACACTTTCATACTTGTAGTGTTCTGTCGAGCTAAAGTGGAAGAAGAAAGAACCATGCAAGCTGAGCCTAGGATCTTTGAAGCGTAACACCAACACAAACACTTCATCCTATTTGCTCTTGTTGTTCCTGTCGTAGATAGAAGGGAGAAAAGCAAGGTTTGAGTAATCACTTCACAAAGTTCCAAATGCCCTTTATTTCTCCTTCACTCCCTCGTACACTTACTCACACTCAAACAAAACACAAACTACTTCATCTCTTTTTGTTCCTGTCGTACAAGAAGAAAAGAGAAGAACAAGAAACTTGCTTGTGATTATTCTCACAGCTCTCAAACCTTTACGTGTGTCACTACTAAACGAGTTACGCACTTTGGAAGTCGTTGGAGTCGTCTTGCCTTAGTCCATCTCTCGTTTGTTCTTCACCACCAAACTTTGGTGTGGTAAGTCATTTCTTCCTTTCATATTTTACTACACTTGCTAATACCACCTGTTCATATATGTGAACCCAGCTATCTGTCCATCTTACCATCTAATACCCTCGTTACTTACTTTATAAACAATGTGGCAATCTCGAATCTCGACGTGGCTTGCATGATGTGGTAAAATAGAACTAATGATAACGTATCACTCATAAAAACTAACTCTTAAAACGTATCGTGATATTGTGTGTCCACATAACTCGAAGATATAAACCCTTAAACCACATGTTAACATGAAATAAACCGCTATTAACAAACAACATATTTCTGAGCAACCCAAACCATTTCTCCATAAGCCCAAGAATAAGCTACTTTGTTAAGCTCACTAATAAGCTAAAACTTGAACTTAACTTATATTCTTTACCGACATAAAAACAAGCTCACAAGAATTGCCTATAACTCATTCTAAATGATGGTTTCATTGGGGAAATTGGGTCGAGAAACTCTAACAAGACAAAGCACATTTTGGTCTCAAAGTTGATTAACCCAACTGCTTATTTGAGGGTAAAAACTCATGCCTACGATTAGTTATGAAAAGGAAAAGATAGATTACATGCACAACATATACTAATGATCAGGAAACTTACAAATAATGAGCAGCCTAAACCCTTATTAAAAACATTAAACTCCAAGATATAACACAACAAATTATCTAGCTCAGTTGGCAAGACGCATGATTATTATGCGAAGAGTCCTGAGTTCGATCCTTAGCAGTTGCAGTTTTGCTAACTTTTATTATTTTTACAACTTTGGCGATTTGCGGTTTCAGCCCTACAACTTGAATCTAGTAACAATTTTTCAGTTTTCTTAAGGCTTATATGAGTTAGTAACTTATAAAAATTTCTTTGAACACTTTTAAACCTTCAATTTTAAAAGGCTTAGCATTTCCTTAAAGATTTTTATAAGGTTTTGAAACATTATATTAATTACCACTTCTCGTTAAATAAACTTATATGACACATATTTTTATTCAATAACTACATCGGCAAGAATAATGAGCTATATATATATATATATATATATATATATATATATATATATATATATATATATATATATATATATATATATATATATGTCACACCCCCAATTTACCTGACTTGCAGCGGAATGGAATGCCTGGGAGTGTAACTGTCATAGCACCATAACAAGGAAATATTGAACGACCTAAAGTGTCGTTTGGAAAATACATATCGTTTGATTTATTTAAAAGCATCCAGTGCTACAAAACATAGGTCCCCAAAGGTTGAAACGTTTACAGAAAACAAGTTCAGGAAATGTCAAACGATAATTTACACAAGTGCATGAAAAATCCAAAATATAGTGCGTCATCCCTGGCACACCCTAATGTGACTCCATGCATGTAATATGATAATGCCTTAGTTACCTGAAAATACATTGCGAAAACGGTCAACACGAATGTTGGTGAATAATCATAGGTTTGTAAGTTAAATCGTATGTACATAAGCCACAAGTATAAAGTAAACCGACATAAATGTCAAAATGCTACATTGTCCCTTAAGCTCATGACCCCGAAGCTAGACTTTGTAATGCCCCAACAGAGTGTTTACCAGACACTCACTTGATAAGACATGAAATGCATTCGTCCCGTTGGAGCAACCCAACGCGAATGGAGGCGTCACCCTCAATAGATCTATTCACTCACTCTCGCTTAGTACTTGAAATTAACGGTCCATGATATTGAAAAGGGGACTTGTTATGATATGGTATAAAGGCAACTTAAGCAATGTATGGAATTTGTAATACTTGGGCATGTACGAAAGTAATTGATGCAATGTATTCTCCCCCGTGGGATTTGAAATAAAATAAGTAATTGAAAAACGGGGCTATGAAAACTCACCTCAACTGATGGTACTTGAAATGAAATGAAGTGAACAATAATGATCGGTTAACTGCTGCAACCTATAATGAATGATGCATGATCTCGTTAAGATCACCAATTGATGTTATGAATGTCCATGCTCATGTTTCTATACCACTCTACTCTTTGGAAAAACACTTGTATTGTCAAAATATATAATCCAAGAATTTGGAAAATATTGCTATTAGAAAATATAAATGGCTAGTTATAATATATATACTTATATATATATAACGTAAGTTCTCATGTTGACGTTGAAATACTCGGGTTGTAATCCTTGAAATGATGAAAACATACTCGTAATAACTAATACTACGTTAGTTTAAAAGCTCGGTACTTGATATTACTTCTAGCTTGAAAATGTACTTCGTAGTTTTTGCGCCAAATTTAATAAAAGCTGTCAATTTTAAAAGGGTTTTAGCCGATATTCAAACGAGTATATCTTTGTCGTTACTTGTCCGTTTTACTTGTTCTTTATGTCCACGGTTTCGTCTTAGTATGTAGTAATATATTTTGGAAAGCTCGGCTCCTCCGGGTTACGTCTAAAGTCTCTTTTTGTCCAATGAAAAACGTCCAACAGCAAACATTTTCTGAAAAATACTTTTCGTCTACAATCTTGCAAAAATCATAACTCCTTCGTTATAGACTCTTTTTAATCCGTTCTTTCGCCTACGGATTCGTTTTTGAAAGTATTTTCTAAAAATTTTGCCAAAGTTTCCTTGGTGTTTACTGATTTTCCAGATTTTTACAAAACGGGACAGCATGTCTAAAATAGGTTCCAAATCATGTTTCCAAGGTTAAAAACCAATTTCTACCATCACCAATCCTCTTGTAATCACCACATGACTAATCTAATCTTACCATACACCTTCTTAGGGTGCCATGGACTCCTAACCAAGTTATTAGAGCTAGGGGATTCATAACAAGAAAGTTAGGGTTTGTATGTTTCTTTTTAGCCAAAATAAAGTGTAGTATAGCTACTTATACATGGTTTTTAGCATGATACTTATGTAATACATGTAAAAATAGGATGATCCATGAAAAAAATAAAGATGAAAACTTACTTGACCAAATGAGATGATTATTGGATGATTATGCTTGATGTTCTTGTGTTTTTGTTGCAAGATTCTTAACTAGAATCATGAAATGAACAACTTTGATGCTTTAACTTTTGAAAAACCTTCACTTGATCATGAAATGGATGTTGGGTCGTGGTTTGAGTGAAAGGGATGAGAGAATGAGCAATTTTGATCCAAAATATTGTTAAGTGTTTATTATTTGGTGTTTTTAGATATTATCTAGGATTTTGATGGCATACTTGTAATTAAAAGATCAATTTCATGTAACATGTGGATGAGGGGCTGCACATGGTAATGAAATGTGTGTAGGAAGCTTGGTAATCTAGTTCACGGAGTCGGTTTTGGTTCCGTTAATCGCAAACCGTAAACTGTTAAGTCGCGAAACGTAAATTCGGGCATCGTAAAAATATGAAATATGAAATAATGACTAAACTTGTCAAAATAAAGTTATAAAAATGTTAAAATTATGTTGGGTACATTTACTGAGTGATCGGGTGATTAATGTTTAGTTTTAACGAAAACCGTCGTTATATTCGTACGCGTATGTTAAAAATAAAATAAATTTCCAAAATACTGGGTAACTGAATGTTATAACTTTTATGATGTTAAAATGGATATAAAAATATTTCGGGACCATTGTGGGAATATTTAGATATATTCGTCGTGTATAAACCGGGTGTTAACGTTTATTATAATTACGTATACGTAAAAACGTTAAATGTACTGAATATGGAAATTTGAAAATCCTGAGAGTGGTATAACATGAAAATGCTGTCATGATGATATGCAGACTATCCCCAGTCCGTATGCAGTGTACTTAACACTAATGAAATGAATTCGCACCTAAACCAATCCGGTTACGCGAATTTGAATACCCGTAAACTAAATTTACGATGAAATGAGTAATGCAAGTGAATGGTGAAAACTTTTCCGGAAATGAATAGTGTTCGGTGAATAGTAAATTTTCAAAAAGTTTCTCAGAATATCAAATTGACCTCGAAAACGATGAATAGTAAAACGATGAATAGTGTTTTGATGAATAGTGATTTATGAATAGTAAAAAGTCGAAGTTTGGAAAAATGACCTGAAATGGTAAATGACGTGAAATGGTGAGTTGTGACATCCGCCCACCCAAATAGGAATTCAGTCCCTGAATTCAGCTAGTGTTGGTCTCGGTAATAGGTTTGGTGAAAAGGTGTGGATACTTGCGTTGCATTTGGTCCTCTCGTTCCTAAGTAAACTCGGTTCCTCTTCGAGAATTCCAGCGAACCCTAACGATCGGAATTCTACTATGCTTTAACTGTTTGACCTCTCGGTCCATGGTTTCAACTGGTTCCTCCACAAAGTTAAGTTTGTCATCTAGCTGAATCTCTTCTAATGGTATAACTGAAGACTCATCTGAAAGGCATTTCTTGAGGTTTGAGACATGAAATGTATTATGTACGTTGCTGAGTTCTGATGGTAGTTCAAGCTTGTAAGCTACTGGACCAATCCTTTCCAGTATCTTAAATGGACCAATGTATCTCGGATTCAACTTCCCACGCTTTCCAATCGTATCACGCCCTTACAAGGCGAGACTTTCAACATGACCTTGTCTCCAACCTGGAATTCCAATGGTTTACGTCTAACATCTGCGTAACTCTTCTGTCGGCTTCTAGCTGTTTCAAGCCTATCTCGAATCTGTATTATCTTTTCTGTTGTTTCCCTAACCATCTCTGGACCTGTGCATTGTACCTCTCCAACTTCTGCCCCACAAACTGGTGAACGACACTTACGACCATACAATGCCTCAAATGGTGCTGCTTTAATACTTGAATGGTAACTGTTGTTATAAGAGAACTCGATTAATGGCAAATGGTTAGCCCAACCATTCCCAAAGTCAATCACACACGCTCGCAGCATGTCCTCCAGTGTCTGAATAGTTCTCTCACTCTGACCATCGGTCTGTGGATGGTAAGCAGTGCTCATGTCTAACTAGTACCCTTGAATAATATCATTGGACATCTAGGTTAAAGATGGTGATTCGGATGGTCTCGCAGTATCTTAGAATTTGTTGTTGAGTTATGAATTCTCTCACTATATGCTTCTAGTCCTGGTTAGTATTTCTGTAATCCTTTCGTTGCTTTTATTGTATTGAGGAATCCTGCATGTAATTGATATGGAAAGTCTCTCTTAGGGAAGTCAGTGGGAAAATCCAACTTAATGGCTGAATGAGTGACTGGTGGGGTAAGTATCCAGGGATAGTTTGGAAAAAGGGATGTTTATGAAAGAGTTCCTTTGTTTACAAAACTTTTGGATGAAGATTGTCATTAACAATCCTTTGAAAAAGTAATTATTTCCTTCATGGCATAATCCTTCCTGAATTTTACATAGGTGATCAGGCTATGTATAATTGAGGACTAATGATGCGATGTTGGATTTTGTCAAAATATCATAACTTTCCTCAAAAGTTTTAGATGGTGTTCAACGCATTGTTATTAAAATGGTATCCTGATGTTTTCTTTCGAATAACAAAAAAAAAATTTTGCCTCGCGTAATAATAGTAAATACTTGGTGTAATGACAGAAAATCAATTTATAGGATGGTGATAAAATAGCTTACTTCAGAAATTTTTTTCTGTAAAACAGTTTCCCCATATGATAGTAAAATAGCTTGAATGGTGTATTGGATACGTGGGTGAATCTTGTCGAATGGTAATAGTCTACTAATTCGTCAAAAACAAAATCAACCTAATTCCTGATGAGACAATGCTAAAATGTTGCGAAACGATTGAAGTCTGAGCAATCGGAATAGAAAATGGAGTAAATGATGGTTATGATTATCACCTAGGTAACAAAGGATAGATACTACATTGGATAGGAAAGTGCTTAATGCCCCTAGGTCATGTCATCGTACCAACGGTAAGTACAAAAGGAAAGATACAACCCTAAAGGCTCGAACTACGGTTTATATATCGAAACAAAGCTCCTCCTGCTGAAGCATTGTTGTTATCCTTGATGTTTCTAATATCCTGACGGTCCTCTTTCAACAACTCACGCTATTCCTCGAGCGATTCAGTCTTGATTCCCAGTTCCTGATTTTTCCTTGTTCCTTAGTTCCGGGCAGTCATTCTTGAAATGCCCTAAGTTTCCACATTTGAAGCTACTCCCTGGGATTTTCTGATTTGTGAGTTTCCTACAATTTTCAGTCCGATGACCCTGCTTCTTGCACACTCCACACGTTTTACTGCAATGACCTTGGTGATATTGATTACACAGGTTGTAGTAAGGTGACTTTCCAATATACCTTCTCTTTGTGTGCGGTTCTGCAGCAAAGGCTCTATTCATTTCTTGTCCTTTGGGTGATTGTTGAGCAGCATTGCAACCTAGATTGTTGTTCCACATCTTCTGTGGCTAGGATAATAGTAAAAGCTAGTGAGGATATAAATCTGGTCTAGGGACTTCCTGGTGTCCCTCTGTGTGAAATCAGGTTTGTGGCATCATAAGGTCGAGATAGTCCTGAAGTGGTGTCTGAAGTTGCGCATCTATCAAATCTTAGATAATGTAGGTTCTGAACCATTCCTGAAGAATCTGCGGATGTTTCTGTTGAGTCCGTGTTATTGGTATTATCTACTAGGTGTCATCTAGTTCATGGCAAGTGGGAATGGAAAAGGGAAATGACAATGATGGTACTAGTGTATGGAATACTACCCTCTTTCGCGCTACCTCGCGACATCCAAAAGGTAAAACTAAAGCACACACGGTGGGAAGGCCAATAGTGTAATAAGTAACTGATGATGGTGATAATACCTGAGTAGTAAGTGCCCTACTAGTGATGGAAAGAAAACACACTATCTTCCTTGCAATAAGCATCCTAATAAGTCCATTAAGATTAATTCTGAATACACTACCAAAAGGCATTCTATGTACGGGCTGAATGATAGGAAGACTCTGTTCCTATGGCAAATCAATAGTACTAATGGTGGTGTAAGTGCAACTGATGGTATAATGGTAGTGGAAGATGACAAGGCATCTTCAATGTTGGAATCCGATAAAAGGATGTCAGGGTGAGTATCTGAAGGCATGTCACTTGTGAACCAGGTCAATAAAATGATATACATATTCGGATATGAGTATAAATAACTCGCACAGGGTATGCATGAAACAACATGTATCATGATTATGCACTTATGATGAAATGATGAGATGCTATGATGATGTGGTTATAGTCTAGGGTCAATGATACATCCTAGTTCTCTATAACCTTAGCTCTGGTACCAATCTGTCACACCCCCAATTTACCTGACTTGCAGCGGAATGGAATGCCTGGGAGTGTAACTGTCATAGCACCATAACAAGGAAATATTGAACGACCTAAAGTGTCGTTTGGAAAATACATATCGTTTGATTTATTTAAAAGCATCCAGTGCTACAAAACATAGGTCCCCAAAGGTTGAAACGTTTACAGAAAACAAGTTCAGGAAATGTCAAACGATAATTTACACAAGTGCATGAAAAATCCAAAATATAGTGCGTCATCCCTGGCACACCCTAATGTGACTCCATGCATGTAATATGATAATGCCTTAGTTACCTGAAAATACATTGCGAAAACGGTCAACACGAATGTTGGTGAATAATCATAGGTTTGTAAGTTAAATCGTATGTACATAAGCCACAAGTATAAAGTAAACCGACATAAATGTCAAAATGCTACATTGTCCCTTAAGCTCATGACCCCGAAGCTAGACTTTGTAATGCCCCAACAGAGTGTTTACCAGACACTCACTTGATAAGACATGAAATGCATTCGTCCCGTTGGAGCAACCCAACGCGAATGGAGGCGTCACCCTCAATAGATCTATTCACTCACTCTCGCTTCGTACTTGAAATTAACGGTCCATGATATTGAAAAGGGGACTTGTTATGATATGGTATAAAGGCAACTTAAGCAATGTATGGAATTTGTAATACTTGGGCATGTACGAAAGTAATTGATGCAATGTATTCTCCCCCGTGGGATTTGAAATAAAATAAGTAATTGAAAAACGGGGCTATGAAAACTCACCTCAACTGATGGTACTTGAAATGAAATGAAGTGAACAATAATGATCGGTTAACTGCTGCAACCTATAATGAATGATGCATGATCTCGTTAAGATCACCAATTGATGTTATGAATGTCCATGCTCATGTTTCTATACCACTCTACTCTTTGGAAAAACACTTGTATTGTCAAAATATATAATCCAAGAATTTGGAAAATATTGCTATTAGAAAATATAAATGGCTAGTTATAATATATATACTTATATATATATAACGTAAGTTCTCATGTTGACGTTGAAATACTCGGGTTGTAATCCTTGAAATGATGAAAACATACTCGTAATAACTAATACTACGTTAGTTTAAAAGCTCGGTACTTGATATTACTTCTAGCTTGAAAATGTACTTCGTAGTTTTTGCGCCAAATTTAATAAAAGCTGTCAATTTTAAAAGGGTTTTAGCCGATATTCAAACGAGTATATCTTTGTCGTTACTTGTCCGTTTTACTTGTTCTTTATGTCCACGGTTTCGTCTTAGTATGTAGTAATATATTTTGGAAAGCTCGGCTCCTCCGGGTTACGTCTAAAGTCTCTTTTTGTCCAATGAAAAACGTCCAACAGCAAACATTTTCTGAAAAATACTTTTCGTCTACAATCTTGCAAAAATCATAACTCCTTCGTTATAGACTCTTTTTAATCCGTTCTTTCGCCTACGGATTCGTTTTTGAAAGTATTTTCTAAAAATTTTGCCAAAGTTTCCTTGGTGTTTACTGATTTTCCAGATTTTTACAAAACGGGACAGCATGTCTAAAATAGGTTCCAAATCATGTTTCCAAGGTTTAAAACCAATTTCTACCATCACCAATCCTCTTGTAATCACCACATGACTAATCTAATCTTACCATACACCTTCTTAGGGTGCCATGGACTCCTAACCAAGTTATTAGAGCTAGGGGATTCATAACAAGAAAGTTAGGGTTTGTATGTTTCTTTTTAGCCAAAATAAAGTGTAGTATAGCTACTTATACATGGTTTTTAGCATGATACTTATGTAATACATGTAAAAATAGGATGATCCATGAAAAAAATAAAGATGAAAACTTACTTGACCAAATGAGATGATTATTGGATGATTATGCTTGATGTTCTTGTGTTTTTGTTGCAAGATTCTTAACTAGAATCATGAAATGAACAACTTTGATGCTTTAACTTTTGAAAAACCTTCACTTGATCATGAAATGGATGTTGGGTCGTGGTTTGAGTGAAAGGGATGAGAGAATGAGCAATTTTGATCCAAAATATTGTTAAGTGTTTATTATTTGGTGTTTTTAGATATTATCTAGGATTTTGATGGCATACTTGTAATTAAAAGATCAATTTCATGTAACATGTGGATGAGGGGCTGCACATGGTAATGAAATGTGTGTAGGAAGCTTGGTAATCTAGTTCACGGAGTCGGTTTTGGTTCCGTTAATCGCAAACCGTAAACTGTTAAGTCGCGAAACGTAAATTCGGGCATCGTAAAAATATAAAATATGAAATAATGACTAAACTTGTCAAAATAAAGTTATAAAAATGTTAAAATTATGTTGGGTACATTTACTGAGTGATCGGGTGATTAATGTTTAGTTTTAACGAAAACCGTCGTTATATTCGTACGCGTATGTTAAAAATAAAATAAATTTCCAAAATACTGGGTAACTGAATGTTATAACTTTTATGATGTTAAAATGGATATAAAAATATGTCGGGACCATTGTGGGAATATTTAGATATATTCGTCGTGTATAAACCGGGTGTTAACGTTTATTATAATTACGTATACGTAAAAACGTTAAATGTACTGAATATGGAAATTTGAAAATCCTGAGAGTGGTATAACATGAAAATGCTGTCATGATGATATGCAGACTATCCCCAGTCCGTATGCAGTGTACTTAACACTAATGAAATGAATTCGCACCTAAACCAATCCGGTTACGCGAATTTGAATACCCGTAAACTAAATTTACGATGAAATGAGTAATGCAAGTGAATGGTGAAAACTTTTCCGGAAATGAATAGTGTTCGGTGAATAGTAAATTTTCAAAAAGTTTCTCAGAATATCAAATTGACCTCGAAAACGATGAATAGTAAAACGATGAATAGTGTTTTGATGAATAGTGATTTATGAATAGTAAAAAGTCGAAGTTTGGAAAAATGACCTGAAATGGTAAATGACGTGAAATGGTGAGTTGTGACAATATATATATATATATATATATTGATCCTAATATATTATCACGAATTTAATAAATATATACTTTATATATTTTCACACCTCGAAGCCTAACAAAAATGATAAATATAAAATGACGGCATCATAATGATGTATATAGAAATCTATATTTTGAGGCAATAATGAAATAATAATCTTGAATAACTATATATTTCAGAATATATATAATTTATAACGTAAATTATATAACTTGACGTTATTATCGGATAACTTGAACACACGTTAAGAAATGATTATTCCTACAATAAAACTCATTGATTCACTTGACTAGGAGTAACGTACAATTACTATAATTTATCATTCACCAACTTTTGATACATATCATTTATTTATAACGAGAAATATATAAACATTAAACGAATACTTATACATAAAGACAAGTTATATTATATATAACTTGCTCTTAAACTATTAAGCGTTTTGCCACGCAAGCCACCTCTGCCAAAAGTCATTTTGTCATCAAACACTATTCAAATCACGATTCTCGATAAGTCAAACTTATCTCGGACTTCCGTATCATTCAGGTTATCTTTGAAGTCATTCCCATTCTACCTCTGACTTTACGTTATCTATGCCTATCATAACTCTCAGGTGAGTCCTTAGCCCCATTTTTTTTTTATAATTATTTTATAAACTCTTTGGGGGAGATACATGCTCAACTACTGCTTTTACTTTCACACGTATTTTAAACTTTCACATATTACTGTGAGTCATAGCCCCACCTTTTCTCATTTAATTGTTTTGTAAACTCTTTGGGGGAGATACATGCTTAATTACTGTTTTATACTTTTATAAGTACTCGTTAACTATATACATGTTACTGTGATTTCATAGCCCACTCTTTAACTATTTTCCCGTGGGGGAGATACATGCTTAAAACTCAAACACAAGTCTTTTATACCGGGTATTGAAATACCGTCAGGCCAATGTTATTTGCTTAAGTTACTATTGCCAAAAGTCCCTCGATCATGAACCTTAATCACTTGAAGGGTGAACGTAAATAAATGTGGATAGTACTATTAGTGATTGACAATCCTCGTTTGGTTGTTGGAGAAAACACCAGGCGCACTTTATTGTTCTTATAAATAGGTTATTGGCAAATACCTATCTTGAGGGCCTACTACTTACCATCATAACTTGAGATTATGATTGGCTGTTAATTGTTGAGTATCATGAGCTTAAGGCAATAACAGGAACATTGATTTAAACTTATTGATTGTATGTAATTACAATACACTCTTAACTTGTGATTCGAACCTCATGTTAAATGGACTTATAAACCAACTAACTATTTTGGGTGTTGACCCGGTGAAGGGTAACCCAACTGACTATTTTTGAATTAATAAGGAAATCACTCATTTTCTGATTTTGATAAATCAACGATTTAAACCATGAACACTATGGATTTCCTCACACTTTAATTTGGATAATCAACTCTTATTATAAACACTGTGAACTTATAAACTCTTTGATTTTGGAAATCGATATTCGAAACTATAAACTCTATGAACTCACCAACCTTTGTGTTGACACTTTTGGCATGTGTTTATCTCAGGTAATTAGACAAGAAGGAACTTGAAGGCGCGGAGTGGGCTTGCAACCCGGCATGGGCTTAAATAAACGTTTTGACACATTTCAAATAAACTTGTTATTAAAACTATGAAACATCTTGATGTCTCGAATATTTGGTATTTTGAATGAATTAAATTTTAAAGCGTCACTTTTGTGTCGTTTTCTATGATTGTGATAAAGATCCTCGAAGTAACACCCAAAAAGTCTTCCGCTGACATTTTAAGTCTTCCACTGACATGGTGATTTTGGGGGTGTTACAGAATCACACGTGATACAACACATTAAGTCTAATGTATTGACTAATTATATGAAGTTCAACATGGCCAACTGTATTAGCATTTCAATCTATATACTCGCAACAACTTCGATAGTTATCAAACCAAAAAACAATAACTGATGACCTCAACCAATGTCTACAACTATCAACCATCTCACTTAACGGTGACGTTAAGTCCGAACAAAACTCTGACCTAATTCTAACTAAAACTACCTTGACCCGGTCAGCAACTACTCTTTTAATTGAGGCATTTTATCAAACACTTGTCTTACAAGTTACAACTACCAATTTTTTCAAATATCATAAACAGGTATAAGGTTTGGTTGCAACATCTAATACTTCCAGAAAGACAAAGACCGCCGGCTTAAACCATAAACAGTCTAAAAAAGTCACATTATCAAGACATCTAATACTGCTAATTTAACTGCTTTCGCCACATAAAAACAATCTAACCAACAAAAACTCAAATGGGTCACACTAACATAACAAATTCACTTAAACTATTCAGTCAAACATTTCTTCAAACACTTGGTGTGCAACTAACAAAAAATCCATTTACAAAAAACCCAAAAAGAAGTCCACAGAATAATTGTAAACAACAAGAACTCAAATGGGAGTGTGTGTTTTGATGTGCTTACCAAACATTGTATAAGTGATATAAGCCTTGAATCTCTTGAAGTAAGTTAATTGAAATTTGGGTTTTGGGATAGTGATGGTTTAAACTTTAAAGTAGGTTGTTTTGTATACTCGAATTAAGAAAATTATCTTTTATGATTATTTTTATTTAAGTTTTGTTTTAACACTAATTATTTTTATATCGGAAAAAAAAAGTAAATGAGATCACATAGCAAACTATAGAATAAAAATGAGAAAATATTAAAATAATTTGCACGTTTCGCAATGAAATCGTGTTTAAATGTTAGGCTAAAGTTTGTCGCGGTGACCGGGTCACCGCTACATCACTGTCGTCTCAATTTTTCCTTTCCTCTCACATTTTATTTGTTTTGGTCACATTTTTCTCACCTTTAATTAGAATACTCACTTTAGGCAGTTATATCTCACTAAATATCTCATATACACATAAAACAAATAAAAAAATATTTAGTTTTTGAAAATGAGGCCCACCTTTTTGCACCATACTATGTTGAGTCACTCACCAAATAAATGCAAAATGATATAAACTAGAGTTTTGTGTTTGAAGTGCACTCGTGAGTGAGTGGTCACGGAGGTTGGGTCGGTTGGGTCATCTCCACTTCGTCTGGCCTTAGTAAAATCAACCACTCTACTCTAAAGAATTATTTTTATTATAATTACATTCCTTAAATCCAAAAGTTTCAAAACAAACACGCCCTAATTACTATTTCACTTGTTCAAAGGAAAAAAGTTATTATTATATCTTTTTATATTTATCTTAAAATGACACTAACCAATTATTATTCTTCTTATTAAAAGTTTGTAATAACACTTCAAGCAAGGGATAATATCATAATCTCGATTAAATCAGAGATAACCCGAAATAAAAATTTAGACAATTATACTGGAACGGATATAACATGATTTTTCTAACATGTGAAATATAGATGGGCAATAAAACACTGTATAAAAATATATTTGGACATGTTTATTGAGATCCTTCAATGTTCAAATTGAACATGATATTTGACGTTATTTGGTCAAAGCCGCTTGTAGACTTTGGGTCCGTTGAGGTTTGTAATGTAAGTTGTGTTATGAATATCCTTTCAATAAAACATAACACCTTCGGAGGATTCTATAATTCAGCATGGTATTTGAGCATATCGATCCTCTAACCTAGTCGTTCTAGAGTCGACGCCTCTATGTCACCCATGTGGATGAAAAGCTACTACTTGTGTCATAACTCCACCACACCATCTAGGTTTTGTACAACCCCTTTATTCAAAAGGGTCCTAATAAATAGACCTTATATCCACTAACAAAATATGAAATTTCATTTTAGACCCTATAATCATTTCTCTTTCTAAACTTGTCAAGCATAACACATTTTTCAAGCATCATAAATACGTTATTATTATTATTTTTTATTTTATACTATCTTCATTCTTTATACTTTATCATTCATCTTCAACCTAAAATTATAAAGCATTTTTCTACCTATTGAATCAAGCAAAAGGTAACCCATTTTTCTTACAACGAAAACACCTAACCTCGTCGTTGGCCACCCTCGACTACCATCACCATCTCAACTTTTCGCCACTCCTCCGTCTCGCAACCACCAAAGATCCGTGCGCCTTAACCACAGGTTGAGATGGTGATAGTGGTTGTGATTGGTCAATGGTGGGACTAGGTATTTCTAGCAAGGGTGGCCACATCACAATATCACACTCAACTATATAATAAATTTTTTATAGGTTTTAATCTTGTTTCTAGTGAGGTGTGACCATAGATCTTATTTGGTTTTAAATGTTAAGTTTGTGTTTTGATGTTTTTAGTGAGGTGCTCCTATTCTGTTTCCACCTTCGATGAAGGAATATCATACTTTGAGTTTATTTGGTTATGGTTAAAATATTTAAGAATGATGTGTGTGCTTTTTTTATTTAGATTTAATGAGAAATAAATATCAAAAAGATGTAGAAAATAGTGATTTGAAGAAAAAACTGGAGGTGAAAAGGAGATGATTGTAGAAAACGAGGTGTAAAAGATATTAATGTATATAGACTTTCTTTAATAAAAAAGAAATCGAAAATAAATTATTAACTAATTACAGTATTACCCAAGCTATATGGGTTTTGTTAGATGATTAAATGGGTTTTATTTAACATACATCTCATCCTCACACACAAAATCCGATCCTCACACATCAAACATCTATTTAATGTTACATCAAAACAAAACAAGACCAAAGTAGGCAAATAAACATACCCTAAAGTCCAATGACTTAAGTGACAATTTTCGCAAAGTTCAGTATACCACAACTAGGGATGAGCATTTTGACCCGAATCCCGGAACCGAACCGGAACCGTACCGGTACCGTACGAAAACGGTACCGTTCCCGATATACGATACGGTACCGGGACTACGAAATAAGGTGAGAAAAAATCAGGACCACTAATTCGGTACGGGACTGGTACCAAATCGAGAAATTCCCGAATAAAAACGGAAAAAAACCCGATTTCCCGATACCGGTAGCGAAACTGGTACCGGTACCGGTATCCAAATCTCGTCCGGTACAATACCGGTACCCCTTTCATGCTCGGGAAAAAAACAGTAACAACAATTCGGTACAGGTTCGGTACCATTTATGGTACCGTGCTCATCCCCAACCACAACTAAATAACACAATCAATAAACAAATCAATAACAAAACCCACACACATCATCAGCAACAAAACCCACAGCCAATAACGAGACACTAACACGCGCTCTTTGAAATTTATTCACAGGCCATTAGCATACATCAACATTCTATCATCTTTCATACTAGTAACACTCAGGTAATATAAATTTTATATAATTTATGTTTTTATAGATTGTTTGTTTGATTATTAGTTAATTAATTAATTATAGTTTGAATTTATGTGAGGTAATGTTGGTTGATTGATTGATTTGAATCAGGGTTTTTGTTTTTGGCTTGATTTGTGTTTTAATTGATTGGGCGAGTATTTGACTTAGATGTACGCGGTCTAACTGGAGTGTCTCTGTGGCCGTTTTACGGGCCACTGCTAAGATGTGTACCTAGTGAAAGTTTCAAAATAAGCCAAAGAAAGTGAGCTTATGAAACATAAGCCCAAAACCAAATAAACCGTAAGCAGGCTTAACAAACACCCGCTTATTAAGCAGAAAAGCACTTTTTTCATCCAAGTTGGTTATTTCGTGTTAGATATTTCATATTGAATTGAAATGACTTTTTACTCTCGTATTTAACGTAAAACATTTTATAAAATCCAAACACCGGTTCCAAAAGTACTTATTTTTAATAGAATGGTTTTAGGTTAATATCAAATAAACAATACGAAATAAACAGAAAGTTTGTGGGTGGAGAAATGGCTTTTCTGCTTAAAAAAGCGGAAAAGCAGAAAAATAAGCAATCACGAACACCTTATTGAGGCATCGGAGATAAAATATTTGTAGCTGAAACGGTTAGCTAAGATGTGACATTCTGGTTGGTTATTAAAAAGTTATTTCGGCTAACTTATGTCTGGTAACCTCTTTCAAAATGATACAAAAACCTTACATTGTACAATCTTGTTCTGTTTTCGAGGCACATGTATCACATTGTCTGTTAGGGTGTACTAGTTTATGTAAATACGCATGGCTCACATAAACTTTTTAGGCTTCCTCGAAGCTGAATTGTAAGATTAATGTTGCTTTCTTTTTTAGGTTCCTACTATGCTGCTGTTATTGAGAACCAAGTAGATTTTGCTGGACATGAGTGGTTGATGTTGGCGCTGGAAGCGGCATACTATCATTGTTTGTTGCACAGGTGTTACTAATGAATACTATGGGGGTGGTTAGATTTGCATTTTGGTATCCTCTGATTGTTGGGACTTGAAATTGCGATAATCAGTGTTTAATGTTTCGATATACATATTGTGGTTATAAATGTATAGGGATCAAAATATATATTTTTTTAACTAGTTTTGTACTGGCTACTTCAAAACCAGACAATCAGGTTTAAAATATAGTTACTTATGTATCCCTTTGTTTGACCCAATCCCGGAATCTTTATATTTCCATTTCATAAAACCCACATCCAAACAGCAAAACACTTTCACATACTCTTATTGAGAAATGTGATGTCACATGTATCGACTAATTACACAGTTCATAATCCTCTTTGTTTCTTATCTTGTTTAGGCTGGCGCAAAGCATGTTTATGCTGTGGAAGCATCGGAAATGGCTGACTATGCTCAAAAGCTTATATTGCTGGGAATCCTCTCTTGGCAGAACGAATTACGGTTAGTGCCCTTAATACAAGCTTGTTTGCTTATATTGTTTGATGCTTATCATTTGGATGTATTCTTGGCACCGTCATGTAGGTTATCAAGGGCAAAGTTGAAGACGTAGAATTGCCTGAGAAAGCCGATATATTGATCTCAGAGCCTATGGGTAAGCTCACATGTCATGTTCATATTGTCTTATGAATGTTTATTTGATGAATAGTTGTTTACATGTGTATGCAATTTAGTTGGTAAAATAGCTGGTTTTTCTATAATCTTCTTCTTTACAGGCACGTTGTTAGTGAATGAAAGAATGCTCGAGTCCTATGTCATTGCAAGAGATCGTTTTCTTGTCCCTAATGGGAAAATGTTCCCTAGTGTTGGAAGGTGATTTTAACTTAATGATGCATTCTCATGTTATCATGATTTATAGGCATTTTTTGATTTTAACTTAATATATAAAAAATTGCAGTTACTGTATCTCTTTGATGTTTGACTTATGCATTGGACGCGTGTTAGCATAGTTTTAAAACATAATATATAAGAAGTCAAAGTGATATCTTGTACTTGCCATATATGCCTTTTGACGTAGGCTTAATGTTATCGCTGTGTTTGTTTTATTTTGTAGAATTCACATGGCACCATTTAGTGATGAGTATCTCTATGTTGAAATTGCAAACAAGGTATGATCTATTTTATTCTTTGTGATTCATTTTGTATCGTTTGTAATGCTTTCTTGTGTTTTTGCTCATTTATCCTTGGACAATTTATAGAATGTTCAATGCTGATTCTCATGAAACATTTGGACATTAGAGTAGATCAAGAGTATCTTGATTATTATATGCGGAAAGTGAAAATGTTCTTGATCCTTGTTTGTGCATGCAGGCCCTGTTTTGGCAGCAACAGAACTATTATGGGGTTGATTTGACAGCTGTACACGGAACTGCATTTCATGGATATTTTTCACAGGTTTGTCTTGGCTGCATAAATTGCAAAATAACCGAACATGTTTTACATTTGCCATTAATGTTAACACGAGTTTTATGAGAACTTTTATGTTTAATGACACCTTCTGTTCGCAAACAACTACTTCAGGTTTCTTGTATTGTTGTATTGATGTTCCGTGATTGGTTTGAACCCTGATAGGATTTCTGCAGCGTCCTTTTTTCAACCAGGCTTTATTATCAAACACTTACTACTAGAACCGTTTAATTGAACCCAAGTATTGTGATGCTCTAAATATCAACCATAACAAACGTACCATAACTTAGATAAAATGACTAAAACAGGTTGCAAAAAGCTTAGAAGTGTTAAACTTTGGAAGATTAAAAGATTGGGGATTAAGAATTAAAGGACCGGAGATTAGAGAATCAGGATGTATGTATATTAAAAAAAGGAGTAAATTACATAAATGGTCACTATGGTTTGTCGGTTTTTGCACATTTAGTCACTGAACTTTTTTTTCACCGGGTCTAGTCATTGAAGTTTCAAATGGATACAGATCCATTCCAATTTCATTACATAAAATGGACATTGTGGTTTTGCTAAAATTACATAAATGGTCACTGAGGTTGACTGAATCCGTAACTATTTGAAACCTTAATGACTGAACTTGGTGAAAAAAAAGTTCAGCGACTAAATCTGCAAAAACCGACAAACCATAGTGACCAGTTATGTAATTAACTCTAAAAAATTTAATAAAGAAGGAATTATTAAGCCTAATTTCTAACAGTGGGAAGATTCGCTGGGGAGGTATAGGGTATTTATAATATCATCTGTAGGATTATTTGATGCTAGAGAAAAGTATGCAAGATTACACTCTTCAAAATTACTAGAATATGCCATATATATTCAAATGCACAAGTTATAAGGGGATTAAAATTACGGAATTCGCTTGTTTTTTTTAGTTTATTCAAATGCACAAGTTATAAGGGGATCAAAATTGCAGATGCTTTTGATCAAAGGCTATTAGTTGCGCCTGCAATTTCCCATGTCATCAATTTTACTACTGTCAAGGTATTGCTCTTTTTAATTGCTAATCATAGTAGATAATGTTACCGTGTCCTCCTTGAATACTTCTACGATGTTCTTTCAAAAGATAACTATGTGTTCTAAAGTGAAGCTCGGAGCTAAAAGCATAAAAGATCTTGGTGCTATTATGGCGTGACAACTCGGTAGGGTTGAGCAAAGGTTCAAAACCGAAGTGACCCGACAAAAACGAACTGACCCGAGAACCGATTTTGCAAAAAACATGAACCGAAACCGAACCGAATATGGTCGGGTCGGTTCGGTTTTTGTGCCGGTTCGATTTAGGTGTGTTTTTTCGGTTATGGGTCGAACGGAACTGAACCGACCCGAAACTGAAAATAGGTATTGTCCGTCCGGTTCGGTTTTGGGTCGTCCATGCTCAGCCCTACAACTCGAGCTCATAAACATAATAAAATCCTAATATAACCTAAAAAGGATATTTATTCTTGATTCATGTCACTAAATACGTCATGCCTGGGCAAGAAATCACTGGCCATCTTCTACTCACTGGTACCAACTACGACTCACTGGTACCAACTACGCTGTGTTTTGTCTCAACCCTCAACCCATGTACGTCATGCCCGGCAAGAAATCACTGGCCATCTTCACATGATTGCGCATAGTGCTCAGAGTTACACTATTAACTTAACCATGTCAGGTTGGTTGTCGAACTGCTATTTTGTTTTTCTTTCATTTTACAAGTGTATTACGGCTATAGTTGTATTAGTTAGGTAGTAAATAGTTTGTTGTTTCAAGCATTTAACAAATTGGTTACAATAAATTACAGAAATCATTCCTGTGGTTTGGTGAAATTTTGAAAATTGTCCCTTGCTGATATCGTTTTGAATAAATGATCCTTAAGTGTGGTGTTTGTTTTCAGTTTTGGTCCCTAACTGCTGATTTTTTGTTACCAAAAGCGAATGCAACAAGTTCATTGAAGAACTATTTATGCAAATAATATTGGCAAGTGATGATATCTGTATTTTTACTACACCACAAGGAAGATTTCTGTAATTTACTCTTTCTCTACTTTCAGTTATCTGAAAAATTAATGCATAAAATGACAAATATGACATCTTGCAAAACAAACAAGAGACGGTTTGTGAGATGCATCTAAAAGTCTCTTTAGTTTAGGTTAAATGATTGGTAATTAAGTAGTTTTGTAGTTCCTGGTAGCTGAATGTGTATCTGAATACTAAAAAACTGAATATTGTGGCTTCAAATCACATTAATCAGATCATCAAGTTACAAATGCAAATATAAATACCCGCTGACCTTTTTTTGATTTGGGTAAAAGGTCAACGACCTTTTTTTTTATTTTTTATTTTTTTTTTATTTATTTATTTTTTTTTTGATTTGTGTTGTGTAGCTAAAATGTGGGGCCCAGGTGCTGAACAAGGAGGAATACTACAAACGTCAAGCTGTAGACTGGATCTAAAAGAGCCATATTATCGAATGTCTCAACCACAAGCCTACTCATCGTCCCAAGATCAGCAGCCCAATCAGCTCTTACAATCTCAGGTACCCATTAGCTTTCTTCATTGAATGGATTGTTAATAAAACAACAAATAATTAGCTCGTTTAGTTTTCTCCTAAATTACATGTAATCATATATGCACGAGTCTATTACAGGGATGATTCTTACCTTGACTTGTTTGAGAAAAAAACGTCACCATAATTGATCCTTCTCATACATAAGTAAACGAGTCAATTACAGGAATGATAAACAATTGTTTGGTAGCTTGACTGTTTTTTGTTCAAATTACAGGATTTACAACTCTCCTCTCTGGATGAAGACGGGTCGGATTTCATTCAACAACCGATAAATGATTCTGGAGTCCAAATTCATTGACCTATCAGTAATGCATTTGATATACACAAACGGTCTAAGCTTTCTGGAAACGTGATCATCATGTAACATTATACTAGGCACCAAGAAATGTCAGGCGGCTTCTTTAAAGACTGCCATTTACTCTCATGTATCATTTCAATGCCTGTGAATTAGATTGTCATGTTGACCCATTTGTTGCTCTTAGAGTGTTTGCATTACTATGTTGAAAAAGTTGACTAATACAGTAATTAATTTTTAGCTTCAAGAGAAAGTTGACTTCCGTGCCCAGAAAGTCCTTGACTATATGATGTCCCCTTTTAGTTGGTTTCTATCTGGGTTATTTAAAGGTTTTCTGAATAATGTTTTGTCAAAAGAACAGGATCAGTTGAAGCCAATGTCGATTGTGCAGTTAGGGCTGATCTAGCTAGGTTAAGACTGGTAGTGATCAGTTAGCAGGGATGTTGCTATTAGTATCAAGGCAGGTCTTCGATAGATCTACTGCTAGTTCTTTGCCCTACGTAAAAGTTATAGATTTTACTACATAACCGCAAGCTGTAAATATGTCAAAAATCTAAGACTAATGCTAATGGCAACACCAACTCCACCCAAGCAACCCCGCCACATCAGCGCCACCTCAGCTTTCTCTCTCCACAACTTCACCCCAACCATAACTAGCTAGTGGTGACCACAAAAGCAACGCCATAACTTTTTCTTTTTCTTTTTTTAAAAAAAAAAAAAAAAAAAAAAAAAAAAAAAAATTAAAAACTAAAACAAATTATATTTTGTAGAATATGTAAATTGAGTAATATTTAAGGCTAGTAACAGCCCCAAACATCCATATTTTTTTTTCTTACTGTTATATAACGTCACAATTTATAAAATATCCTCACCAAATAAATGTACCGATAAATGCTATCCCAAATGTTACAATTTAAGTTATATATTAACCTATTACCTATGTACCTAACCTATCAAACAATGCAGTATATATTTATCTTGATATCCACCAAACCTATCAAACAAATACTAGCCTATATATTTTCTTTGAATTCATGTTGATAATATCAAGACATATGGCAACGTGGCCTTTGGAGTCACCATATAAAACTAAACTACTCATCCTCCTCCTTCAAAAACCTGCAAAATATAAACACATACTCACACACACAGTTCTTCTTCTTCTTCTTCTTTTCTTTCTTTTTTTTTTTTTTTTTTTTTTTTTTTTTTTTTTTTGAAAAAGGTTGCAACGGTTGAAAACAAACCCCAACGGTCAAAAAAATGGGCGTCGATGGTGCAATTGTTTCGGTTGGCAAGGCAACCGAAACTTTGTTTTCGTTGCCATGCGACGCGTCGGTTGGGACGAAGCTAATGGGGGCAACGCGTTGGTTTTGGGGTTGCTTTGCCAAATGCGACGCCCGTTAGCATTGGTCTAACAAAAGCTTATTCTTAGTTTGGGACCAAAGAATTTAATCCCACAAATTGGGTATACTCGTCTACGAAGCCATTGCCACCCGATCATTGAACAGCATGCTGAATGGCTTATGTGTAAGTAACATGTTTTCTTATTAATATGCATTGTAATTTCCATGATTGTTTTTCCTGTCTTTGTGTGACTCGAACAATGGTTACGAGTTTGATTTGTAATCAATTGGTGGCAAGTTCGAGGCATGGTATGTGAAGGGGAAAAACACACATCTTAGGTATTCTAAACAAAAATATTTCCATGGCTGTTGTCAGCATATATCACTGAAGAGGGAACTAAACTCTTATAATACCTTTGCCAACCGGAATATTAGTTGCAACATAAATATACATATATAAAGTGATTTTAAGCATAAATGAGATGAACCTTAGCATCAAACATTATTTTTATAATTATCTGGAGCAACAAATAGACTAAATATGGCAGATGGTTCTTTCACAGTGGCCGAAACTCGAGGCCACATACAATGAGGCCAGACATAGTTCCTTCATGGCTTGTAAATTTCATATTCATAGAAAGAGAGTCATCCTTGAATTCATGAGCTGAGTTAAACTTCCACACTTGAATCTCCATCCATCCATCTTCTCTTTGTTTTGGAACCCGAGTGATACCATTGATGTTCAATGGGCTTGGGGTTATGAAATAAACAAATTCAGCCTCATTGTTTTCTTTGTGGAGTACGTCTCGTACTTCTACTGGACAATGCAGCCCCTCACCATTTACTGAAAGCTTGAATACAAGGTAACACACGTATTCTGTATCTGGTGACAACATTTGGCTTTTGATTGTGCAATTGAGATGAAATACTTGCTTTGCTAAAAGCTCAATCACCTCTTTGAATCTGCATGTAGGATGGATTAAGGACAATATATATAGACAGGAAACTAAATCCAAGAAGTTAAACTTTTGTCAGCCATTTATTCACGAATCTTTTAATTTTTAAGCATAAAACAAAAAACATTGAGCTAGAAATCTAGTTTTTTTGTGACATCTACGTATTTGGATGTACAATCAAAAAAATTTAGCAGCTAAAGGTAGGGTTGGCAATCCATGTGGGGTTTGGGTTGGTGGGTCAGGATATCCCAACCCGAAAATGACCGGTTTAAATAATTGGGTCAGACTAGTAACTTCTTTAAATATATTTTCTGAACACGGTTCATTTAATCTGCTTTGGGTTGGCGGATTAGCGAGCTACACGGGTTAAATAGGTTAAATATGTTGGTAAGTGTAACAACTCGCATTTTCAGATTAATTACTTTTCCCAGCAGGTCACCCATGTCGGTACTACTCTCACATGAGCACGCTTAACCGAATGGGCGATTAACCGTTAGACCACAAAACGAGTTTCTAAGACGTTTTGAGTTTTCAAACTTATTAGAAAAAGTCAACATAATTTTTCCCTCCTCCTTTGACCAAAAATCATTCCTTGATTTTATAAGTCATTTCGTGATTTTTAGGCTTACGGTTTGATGTCTAAAAGACATTTAATACCAACCGACACTAGACTGAGCACAGTCTAGACATTATAAGTCATTTTAAATCATTTTTATCCTATTAGAAAAGTAACATTTTACTTTTCTCAATTTTACGCAAAATTCGTACATTTTACGTATTACGCGTTTTAGACCCGTGTTTCCAGTTTTTAGCAGGGTTTACCACCCAAATGGAACCTACCACTCATTTTATATTTTATTATGGGACATATGGACATGTCTAACAATACTTTAAAGTTTCATAATTTTACGATACCCGGTTTTACGTTTCGTGGCCTAACAACTTACGGTTTGCGATTAACGGGACCAAAACTCACTCCGTAAAAGCAAGATAACATCAAGAATCATATCTAGTCATCCAAGATAAGCTATGCACGAAATTTTTGAGCAAGTCACAAGCCTTGTTGGCTTGTGATGAAGCCTTGATCACTTAGGATGGTTACATGTGTAAAACTTCTCATGTAAGCTTCCTAAATATCCTAATATTTGCACCTCCTCAAAGGAAACTTCCTAACACTTTCCTAGCACCTCCTCAAGGACCTATATAACCCTCCTCACCCTCTCTTGGTCGTTCATAACCTCAAACACACAAACACACTCCTAATTTTCCCTCTACTTCAAGTTTTATTCAAGAATCAAGTGCTATATCAACACATAAACCCTAGTTTGGTTTTGATTCATCAAACTACTTCAAATCCTTTTGAAACTCTTGGTGATTCTCTTGAGTTTGAATCCACTCAAGTCACCTCAAACTTCATCATCCATCTTTCAAGATTACAAGGGTAGAAAGATTGCATGAAGTGAAGTGGGTTGAAGCAAGTCTATCAAAGTCCTATCCTTACATGTTAACTTCCTTTCATCTTTGAAAGCCAAAAGTTGTAAGCCAAACCCTAACATACTTCTTGCTAAATATCATATTCATGTTATTTACATATCATTCATGCTATATTTTGTCTTGTGATCATGTCCATGATGTATAAAAATGGGTAAAACGAGTATTGGTATACATATGTTAACTTATGACAAGCAAACAAGCAAACTAGTGATTTTTATGGAAAACCACGACCACAATAGTATAACTTGGATATTTGACACTTACTTACTGTTAAAGAGGACTTAACAAGGAAAACATAGCAATTTGAATCACCCAAAACGAGTACACGAGTCAAAAGTTACGCCCATTTGAAAATACCAAACATTTCCGGCAAAACTGCCAAATACCATTCTGATCAAATTTGGGTTTTGAAAGTCCCACTTCTGGTCCGATTCATCAAAAAGTTAAAACACGAAAGTTGTCCGGAACGCCGTTTTCGTTCAGGGACAAAGAAGCTCGAGACCTAAAAATGCTTTCCGAGTGATAAAATTCTTCAAATTCTAAACAGCCCATTTTTAGGCGAAAGTCACTAGATTATGGTTATACTATGAAAGGAACAAGAGGTCTTATGACCTATAATCAAGACCACAACCATGGCTAGAGCCAAGGTTGTGTCTCATGACCTTGAAACAAGGACTAAAGGTCATGGCTAGGCCATGACGAAATGACCATAACAACTTACATAGGCGTAAACATGAAACAATGGATTAGGCGATATCATGAACAAGCAATTTGGATCTACTTCACTTAAAAGGAAACCATGAGATATTACCAAGAGAAAATGGTCATATAAGACTTATGAAACTACCCCTAATAACAATCTTCATGTACTAATAAACTTTCCTAAGTTTATTCAAATATCGGACAAGTAACTTTTCGGATCAAAACTTATATCTATATATTTTATCAACTACTACGATAGTAGGGAGCCTCATGTGAGGAGTTCATTATGTAAGCCGTCGAGTTGAGTTGTGGATTTACGAGTTAAAGTGTCCTGGCTCCTCGAACGCTTACTAACATGACTTCTGAAATATGTCAGCCCGAACGGTAGTAAACGATATACAAAACATACATGTTCATGAATCTTTTCTTTCAAGGACATACAATATACATCATACCACATCATGGACTAAATGCAAGATATATATATAGGCACTCCGTTATACTCTTTACTCCGATCCTAAGTCGCAACATTCTATTATAGGTTGCTCATAGAAACCTACACGATCCAACCATCACCTTCATTACTTGCTATTCTACTTAAGGTGAGTTCGTAGCCCCACTTTCTATTGTTTAACTATTTTACAAACCCATGGGGGGAATACATGCTATTATTTTTCTACTCGAACACGATGCTTTCTAATGTATGCTTCACGACGATGTTTTATTATCACTAAGTAACGATTGCCATGTTCGAAGTCCCTATATCATGAACCATTAGTCACTACCTTTAGTGAGCGCGAATATTGTGAATAGATCTATTGGGATTGACGAATCCCATTTGTGTTGAACAACGACGAGTTCACACAAATGCACTATATTTGAGATTTAGCGGTATAACGGCAAAAGTACCTTGATAGGGCTTCTATAATGCCAATTTTGTTGGTTCGATGTTAATGTTTTGGTTGCATGAGCTTAGTGAAATAAATAACGATTTTGTTTTCCAAACATTGGTGTGAGCCTATAACTCACACTACGATTATTGTGTTCAAACGATTTAACTAAACTCTACGAATTCCACTCAACCTTTGTGTTGACCTCTCAAGCATGTATTTCAGGTTCATGACGATCAAGGATGGTACGGAAGGGCACGGATACTCAAGAGGGCTATAAATTTTCTTATCATTCAAAAACTCACTTAATGTGATTTGTAAACATGGAACCAATTGGGACCTCATTTTGTAACCTCTGATATTTATATAATTTGAATGATAAATCTTTTTAATACGACTCGGTTAGAGTTCGTTTTCTATTATTGTGACTATTGTGCCGTCAAGTAACACCCAGTTCGAATTCCGCTGCATCCATGAATTGGGGGTGTTACAGTAAGTCTACCCGTTTATCCCACCCAACCCGAACATGGCCCGAAACTTGTTTGCACCCCACCCTAACCCGTTTATTTCCGTATTGGCTTCGGGTCGTGTTTCATGTAGCGTTAGGAATTGCCACCCCTAGTAAAAGGAAAATGTAAAAAATTTAGCTATAATATAAGAAACGAACCTGGACTTCGCTAATTGGTTTGAAGTAAAAAGATCCACATTAGATATTTTGTATAAAACTGCCTTTGCCGAAAGCACAAGAAGTTTCTTTTTGTTGACCTCGCCCAACCAGAACAACTCGTCGTAGTTTCTGCATATCTTGAATATATCTTCAAAGTTAGTTGGCAATTGTTGCACTTGATCCGCATTGAAGTTTGATTTCAAGACTTGTTGGACTTCCTTCAATTTTTCGATTTCTTCATGTTTCACCTGTGTGCAAACCACGTAAAAAATGCAACATAGAAGATGGGTTTAGTTTAATTTTTTGGCATGCATCCGTCCTCTTTGTATAATATAAACAAAAGAGTATATAATGGAACCAGGGGATATAATTTCAAACTTACTTTGTCAATTGCTCGAAATTCAATGCCTTCAACATAAACCACACTTTCTCCACAATAGTGTGATGAAAAGCTCTCAAGTAGAAACTCAAAGTCAACATCTTCGTTCTGATTCAAGAATTGGTACAACTCGATCATCATCCAATCCTTGTCTCTCCATGTTGCGAAATGTGCATGTAGATTTTTGAGACCCTTTCTATACTTTAGGTTAACACACATTGGTTTACTTGAAAATTTCCTTGGATCACTAAGTTTGAAGACGAAATAGACCCCATAAACAACATTAGGAGATAAAAATTGAGCTCTTGTCTTGATTTCGATGTTCAAGTCGGAAATATCTAATATCTCCACTACCGTCCCAAACCTGCACATATTATAAACATCGTAGTCCGAATCAGTCATAGCCTTTATTCCCATGCACTTCTACTTTTGAATTTCATAATTTTTGGAATAAGAGTTTAAATTCTATATTAAAATTTATTGTATCAAACAAATTTTTTTTAAATAAAGGGAAGAAGATTATATAAACCATATCAAGATGCTAGCAAATTTAAAGTTCACGGTCATGAGAACAGAGGACCCACAACACGAGCATACCTCAACTACATGATTAGAAGGTTTACAAAGTTATAGTAAGTTTTCAAATTTATTTTGTCTTGTACAACATCAGTACTCATTGTTGATATCTATGTATGCTGCGTATGCAGGACTACTTTTGTTATTAACCTGATTAGACGAGGTCCAAAGTTTAGTCATACAGAAGGTTTGGGTCTCAAGTGTAAAAGAGCTATAAATGAAGGGCTATTGCTCTGTTTGATTAGTGCAGTGGGATTCAAAAGAATTCAAATATGTTTTATGTAAGTGCAGGAAGTCATTGTGATAAGCAAGTGTAATAGACAGTCAAAGGGGTTCTTAAGTTGATCCGATTGGATTATAATTATATATTTAGTTATTAAAAAAGCATAAATAAAATGTACTTAAGCTTAACACTTAATATTAACAAAAGGATAGAGAGTTAGAGAGAATACCTTGACTCTGGAAGAGATTTCCGCTCATGTGGACAAGTGTTTTTGTAGGAAAACATTGTTGCTGAAACCATTTCATTTCTTTCTCCATGACCATCGAATGACAACAACTGATATATAACAAAACATAAATCAGGCTCAATTTTTATGATGTGTAAATGCATGTGTGGAATTGAATTATCTCTCAAAAAGGAAAAGATATATAGAAAACTGGAAAACGCCAAATAAACGAGATACAAGATGAACTGATTACCAGTTTGTCTTGTTGAAGGAGGATTCCCTTAGAAAAAATATTGTAAAGTTCCTCTTTCTTTTTGGCAGAATAGACTTCTGGGCACTTTGACATCTGGATTATTTCTTTATAGTCTGTGGGCAATTTGGGCTCCCATTTCTCATGGTCCTCCTGTATATACATTAATCAATTAATAAACTCATGTTTCATATAGTTACTTTCTTACAGTTTCTAAAATAGTTAAAGGCCATAGTTTAGATATATATAAGTTAGCCAATTTTATCAAAATATATAAACTTACCTGGAATTCCAATGCTTTCTTAAGTTGTATGACCACTTCACCAGCTGTTGGCCTTCTTTCTCTCCTGTGATGTAAGCACTGGAGGGCAATCCTTGTAAATGTAATATAGGACGGTGGCACAATTTGTTCTTTGATACCCTCGAACACTAACTCATCAAGTTTTTCTAAATAATAGTAATGTTTAGCCAAAAAGGGTAAATAAAGATACTCATCATCTAGCTTTTCGGATGATAGTTTCCCACACAATATGTCAAATAAGACCGCACCCAACGAGAATATATCAGATTCTTTGGTTAAGAAACCTGTGTTAGAGTATAGTGGGTCACGATAGCCAATTGTGCCGGTAACATTGTCGATGACATAGTCTACGTCCTGATTTGTTGGACATACTAAGGAAAGCCCAAAATCACTAATTTTTGCTTTCCAATCATCAAGCAGTAGAATGTTGCTGCTGCTGATGTCCCTATGTATTATCATTTCTGGACTTGAAACAGTTCCATGAAGAAACTCCAACCCGATTGCTATATCGATGCATATTTTAAGCCGCATCACCCACGTAAGACTATCATCGCTCAAGTACTTATCAAGACTTCCTCTTGGTGCATACTCATAGACAATAATTTTCTCATCCTCTTCATCACAATAGCCTACAAGACCAATTACATTTTCATGTCTATACTGCATAAGAATTTCAAGTTCTGTCATAAATTCAGCTTCTCCTTCAGCAGATTTATTACCCAACCGCTTTGCAGCAATGAAGTTATGTCCATGAGTGTGACCCTTGTACACATTCCCAAAATCTCCATGTCCAATGAGATTTTCTTGATTGAAAGCATTTGTGGCCAACTTTATGTCTTGAAGTGACAGTTTGAGGCTGTCCTTGTGGTTCTCCTGTGAATCATCAGACAATCAGTCGATTTGATAAATAAAAAATACTGTAACTGAATAATTTGACATCAAAAACTCCTTTAAAGTACGGTTGTAAATCAAGCTTGGTAAAATTTAAGATTAAAACAATATGTCACAAAAGTTAAGGACCAAAAAGGGTTAAATGGTAAGATCGTTAATTCAGTAAAAGTTTGAGGATTAAAATATTAGTTGCACAAAGTAAAATGTATGAAATGTCACATACTACTACGAAGAATATATGAGGAGATTATAATGTTATTCAAAAAAATGATGCACCTGACACTTTAACGCTCTCTTGAGTTCGTTGATGACAACATCTATTGTTGGGCGTTGTGCTTGAGTTTCTGCGATACATCGAAATGCAATTTTTGAAAATGTGCCCAAAGACTCTTCATTGGGTCCTTTACTTAGAGAAAAGACATGTTCATCCGTTTCTTCCTTGATCTTCTGATCAACAATTTCCATTAGTGTTCTGTTCTCAAAATGATGTCGCGCAATGAATGCAATCCCCTTCTCATTCACCTTGGTGTATATAGGATCATAGGCCAACCTCCCGGTCAAGATCTCAAATAACACAACTCCAAAAGAGTAAATGTCTGATTTTTTATTCAATCTTCCAGACTTCTCATATTCTGGATCCAAATACACATTTGTACCTGCAATCGTGTCAGTATTGAGAGTGCTGGCCTCTTGATCTGCTGGGTGGATTTTGGAGAGCCCGAAATCAGCAATCTTCGCCTCCCAATTTTCACCCAATAGAATATTTGCACTCTTGATGTCACGGTGTATTATCTTTTGTTTGTCTTGATCTAAGTTGGTGTGCATGTAATTCATGCCATGTGCGATATCAAGACATATTTTCAAGCGTTGCATCCAAATAAGATTAGTCATTTTATCGCTGTTTCCCAAATAATCCTCAAGACTCCCTTTAGAAGCAAGCTCATAGACAAGGATCATGTGATCACGATCTTCATCACAAAAACCAAGAAGAGAGATTATATTCTCATGTTTACAGCTAGTCAAAATCTCAATTTCTGCAATGAACCCTTGTTCTCCTTCTCGATTGTGAATCCGTTTTATGGCTACCGTGCTACGTTTCTTGGGAAGATCACATTTATTCACCCCGTCTATAGACGAAGATATACTGCTATCAAAATGTTCGAGTTGTCCCTTGTATACCATACCATATCCACCTGACCCAATGCAATATTTGTCAGAAAACTTCTCTGTTGCCATCTCGATATCATTAAGTCCAATCTTCAAGTGTTCCAAGTTCTTCAACTGCAACATTGTGGACATTCAAAAAACAACAATGTACTTAAATAAATAATTGAATGAAAAAAGATTCACAGTCTGTACTAATTGTGATGTTAATAGAAAAAAGTGATACAACAACAATTTATTCTCAGCTAATGGATTCCGTTAGCTGCTATATCAGTTGCTTTTTTATGCTTAAAAATGATTTGATTTGTGACTAGTGTGCAGGTCCATGGTAGTTGGTGCAGATGGTGTTTTTAATTCCTGGTTTTAAAAATGATTTGTTAATGGTCGTTTATTATTTTAGAGTGCCAGGGATCAAATGTAAAAGCCCCCAACCAGATAGACCATTCGTGTAATTTACTTTTTTGTTTATTAATTAGGATGACCAGCTTCGAACTAAAACTAAAGTAAATTACCGTCAGGTGATTGGATGATGTACTGTCAACTGCATTCCTTGGAAGTTCCTAAAATAATATTTGCAAAAGAATAGGAGATTAGTAGATAAAGATAAGAGTTATTATCAGATAAAGTTGATAAGCAAGTTAATTTTTTCTTACCGGATTTTCATACATTGATTGAAGCTTCAACGCTTTCTCAAGTCCTTTGATAACCTGATCTATATGTGGACGATCTACTCTTTCCTCTTTTATGCAGCAATATACTGTTTCTGAGAAGATTTTTAATGCTTCTTGGTCCATCTGCTTTCGTAAATGCGGATCGATCATATCCTCCAAATGAGATTTTGCCAACTGACTTAATAACCCCTCTCTCAACTCATCCTCAAGTTCATTTTCGCTTTCGTCTTCATCTTCGTCTTTGTCATCGTTCACACTCCTTCCGCACAAGACTTCTAGTAATACAACTCCGAATGAAAACACATCTGACTTGTGGGTCACCCCGCCAGTTTTTTCATATTTTGGATCCATGTAGACATTCTTAACAATATCACGAGTAAGAAGAAGACGGTGCCTCCGAGCTACTGTATTTTTCAACAAAAGTTCAAAACCAGATAACTTGGGTTCCCATTTGTCGTCTAGTAAAATATTCGAGCTCTTGATGTTGCAGTGTATGACACTGAAATCGCGTCCAGGATCATAATGGATGTAACTCAATGCCTTCGCAACACCTACACATATCTCACTACTAGAAAAGCTGCCACTACCAACAACCTAAATTGGTTGGTAAACAGCCAAAATTGGTTGGTAATTGATGTTACCAACGACATTAACGACCACCAATGGTTGTGGGAAAATCGCTTGTCGCTAAATTTTTTTTACCAACAAACGTATCTTGTCGTTGGTACTTTACCAACAAACTACGCAAGTCGTTGGTAAATTACCAACAACTATCGTATCAGTTGGTGATTTCAGTTTTGTGCCAAGTCGTTGGTAATTATTTGATTACCAACCAAACAAAGTTCGTTGATACTTTCAACTAACAACTAATTCTTTTGTTGGTATATTGGCGAGATAAATAGCAACTAATAAAAACATTTGCTGATAATTTAGGGGGAAAAAATGATCAAAAATATAGACAATAACCCTTGTTTCCACAATTCATTTCATATATGACAGATAAGAGATGCATCATTTACATATATAACGAAAAGAATAGTTCATATACATATCGTTCATCTTTGTACGAAAATAAACGATGATGAAATATCACTAGTGTACTAACAAGAATACATAGCAGTCATCAACCATATGGATGAAACCATGGAAAAGCTTCTATTTTACATCCACTTTGCGCACATAGCATGCATCCTTATAAACTACGTCAATCAATGTAGTTAATGTCCCCCTCATATGACTTACTTGCCATGTTCCAAGAGAAAACTTCAACTGCAAACGATACTCAGTACTTTGAGTGTCGATGATATCTGCATATTAAAACCAAATTAAACCATATTAAAACCAAATTAAATTATCAGCTCGCTCAAAGTAATTTGCATCTACAATACAAGAGATAATAACTCATTAAGAAACTCGATATTGTATGAAAGTGTACTAAAAGTTTATATATCATACACAGACCAAAAAATTGATAAACAAAGAGAGGTAGCAAAGACATTACACATTATGTGATTTCGCGGCCTACACAAATTCAAAAAGTTACTAAAAGGATAAGGCAATCCTAAATATATTGCAGTAACATTATGTCAAAATATGATAAGCATGTCATACAGTATTATCGAAGAGATATGGTTTGAAGCTTAAGCAAGCATAAACTATAAAATTTGAAGCGTATTGGAAATTAGAGAAATTGATGACAATGCATGATTATACACCTGATGTGAATACGTATTTATATTTCCAGGAGCCATTAAAGTACATCAACACTCGTTAGTACCTATTTCTCTATCTCAGCTATTTGCTGCCGTTGTTGAGAAGGTGGGGTAATTTCAGCACCAAGAATAATGGTATGTATCTCGGACTGTGTGAGTGCTGAGGTGTTAACATTATTCTTCTTTGCATAATTAGAAAATATGAGATCTCTTAAAGCAACTTCAACCTGCACCAAGACACATTAGCTTCTGATCTAGTAAAAGAGCAACAAATACATATATATGAAACTGGCTTTTGACCATAATCTTTACATATTTACTAATGCTCGGCCCTAAGTAAGATGACAATATGAGAAATAAGAGCTATCACACTTGCATATCTTACATTTCTAAACTTACAACTTCTTGAAATGTTTAATCTTTAAGACTATAGGGAGGAAATTGACTTACAGCTGGGAGTCGTAAGCTTAAGTGTGCAAAAGGATTTCTCTCTTATCTGACCACTAAGTTCAATTACATAGCTCTTATGGTTAATCAGATGAGGTTCTACAAAAGATCAGGGAGAGTGGATATAGCTAGGACAATAATTGATAAGTCAAAAGAAACTTGTTATATATGTAGAAGAAATGGACACTTTCAGAAAGGTTGTCCAAACAACAAAACCTCATCATCTTCCTATCATTCAAAACCCAGATTTCGAGACCAACATCAATGTACCGTATCTTGTATAGCATAGCGATGGTAAGTTCATGATTAAGCACAGGAAACTATGTAATTTATAGGTTTTAGAATTCGGATAAACTGATTTTTGCCATAACCCAACCAGTTTCGAAGGCACAAGCACAATGCGAGGAACCAACTATGAACAGGTGGATCAATTGAATGCATAACAAAAAAAATAAAAGGACAACTTAGCATTTATAACTTAGTTCCCTCAAAGGAATGACGACACGTTGCCGCTCCACAAACTTGAAACTTGGGCTTACTCGATCTTTAATACAACATGTAAAGATATGCATCATGAAGTACGTTATGAAGTATGATAAATACACTTCACTGAACCCATATAGTAAGCATTGAATGTTATCATTTATTATACCGAATTATAACATTCTTTCAAAGACATTTACTTACTCTCACGTCGAAGTTTGGTCACAGGGTGGGATCTTGTTGCGAGGCTAACAATTTGCTCTTCTTTTCGCAACATGCTCAAAGATACTTTGGAGTGGGAAAAACAAAGCTAACCCCACATCATATCATACTCATTCATACCAACGCACAACACATTCAGTCTTTACATCACTAAGACTATAACCGAATATGATCCATCCATTTGTACATATATTCAATTTTTATACACATAACGAGCGGGGTAGCCCGCGCGTTGATGCGGGAGCACTTTGTTGACATTGTAGTTAACTGCTGCTAAATGGTCACTAACCTTTCAAATCTGGAATATTACAATACATGTAGACTCAGTAACTGGAAAAAAATCTATTTGTCAAAACGAAAAGCAGCTCGGGCAGGTAACATGTACAAAACATATAAAGTTTAGTCTAGTGTACAGCTTCTTAATGTCCCGACGTTAATGTCCCGGCGGCCATCAAATAAAAATAGATAAATACATACGCAAATCACTAAAACAAAATACTTTCAGTTCTTATAGAGAACGTGTTTGATAAAAGAGAAACGTCTAGTGTCCACTTTATATTTCTCCTTCATCACTACAAATGGGTCGAAACATTGAAGCCATTTTCATGGCTAAATCTGCAAACCATTTCCATTATTTGGAAATCAGGCATAAACCTCAAGCTGTGACGCGTATTTTCAATCTTAGCTATTAACTGTTCCATACTTCCATATCCTCGAGTTCAAAATGCTTACCAGAATCATTATCTTCTTCAGGTTGTTTAAGTGCTTCAAGTATTGCTTCGTGATTGTGACTGCGATGTTGATACCTGCATATCTCCTCCAGTTATCCTTTTGTTATCTATAATAGGAGTATCACTAGTTATAGCTGGTATTCGGTTTGGTTTCATTAAGCTACTAAGCGCTTAATTATTACCGAAGCCTTTGTTTGATCCATTGTTCCAATTTTGTTACCCTAATATCCCACACAAAGTTCTACACCTTACAATGAAAATTTGGAAAAATATCTATAGACTATGCATCCTGACGGCGTCATGTGTTAACCTCTGACGCCGTCAACTCGCCGCCATGATGAAATTCGTATTGCCTAGATCCACTTCTGACGCCGTCATGTAGGAATGAGCTCTGGGCCGTCACGTGTATTTGGACCCTGACGGCCTAGGTGGCGCCGTCAAGCCAATATGCCTAAAAACTTTCTGGATCGTCACGTGTATGTTCTACATCCACCTCTTTTATCACTCTTGACGCCGTCACTAACAAACTCTTGACGTCGTCAGGTACTGTTCCCAACAAGGAATTTGAGACTTTGCCGTTTTCTTCACTTTTATGCTCAAAAAACGTCCAAAATGCTTCCTTTTCCAGATTTATCCTCAAAAGTACTTAAAATGACAAAAAGAACGATTTAGGGCAATAATTGATCAAATAATCTCGAATTCGGTCTTAAATGACCCCTTAAAAGCGGTACACTTTTCGCCTCATCACATTTCATTACTAACTTATCTTCAGCTTAATTTAACAACTAAATAAGGCGCAACAACATTTTAGTTAAATGCCTTTATATGCTCATTCGCGATAGTCAATTTTCACTTTAGCATTTCATCAAACAACTTGTGTTCAACACTCCGATCCGCTAAACATAAACTTTCTAAATAATGTACTCCTAAAAACCTTGCAATCACACAATTATAGAGAAATATCATTGCTTTTTTTTTTTTTTTTTTTTTTTTTTTTATTTATTTATTTCTCAATATAGAAGTCCTTCTTTTAAGTATACTAATATTTTTTTACAAATAACCAAAATTAGACGCTAGTGATTCAAAAAGATCATGGGTAAATGAAGCAAAACATCTCTTCTAATAGTTAAAAATGGTTCCAGCGATTTTAGCAACATATTTGCCCATGGATATATTCATCATATTACATGATTTATAGTTGGTAAAGTCATTGGTATACAAAATTTTACCAATGAAGAACAAGTTGTTTGTAAAAGCGTTGCAAAAGAATTTTCCAACAACCTCATGTTGTTGGTAATTTACTTCTTTAATTTTACCAACAAATTTTTTACTAAAAAGTGGTTGGTAAAATTAGCGGGAACTTTCCCTCCAAAATTTAGCTAAGTTCCAACGAATTTAGCAACGTTTATGTGGTTGGTAAATAAAAAGGTGGGTGTTGTAAAAGATTGTTGGTAATGTCGTTGGTAAACCATCAATTTGCCAACGGATCAGTAATTGTTGGTAAAAATTGGTTGGTGCTGGCATGATTTCTAGTAGTGTCTTCAACCTTTGCATCCATGTGAGGGTCAGGTCACTTACATATTTTTTCAGGCTTTCGTTGACCTCCTTCTTGTATACGATAATCTTCTCCATCTCATCATCATAAAACCCAATAAGAGACACTAGATTCTTATGTTTGAGACTAGAAAGCATCGAAAGCTCCATCCAGAACATTTTGCTCTCATCTTTTTTAGAATCAGATCCGTAAAGCTTTCCAAAGATATCGATGAACTGTTCGAAACGCCAGAGACGACCTTTGAAAGTCTTTTTATCTCTGTTAATATTTTCATGAGCAAAATTGTTGGTTGCAGATGCTATATCTTGAAAGCTGAGTTTTAAGTGAGAAAGATCTTTGAGGAAAGGCTTGGTGTTTTTGCTGACATTGGATTCAACGTGTGTAGTAGATATGGAGGTCACTGATCCCTATATGTACCAAACAAGACAGCATTACCAAGTTTGCAGATTAACAGGGTGAAACAACACTTCAGTTAGGTTAACTGATCAATTAAAACATTTATTAAAGAGACAAAATGTTGAGAAGCTAAGTACATATAATACAAGATCTTGTGTATCACTCTCAAGAATGATTTTATAAATGAGTCATTTTCAGTGGCCTTTAATTTTGAGATAGTCATGGTGTTATACGAGTCTTTCAGAGATTCTATTATAGTTAATGAAAGATCAAAGCACAGCCGGTACAGTATAATTGTAAAAGAATATTGATATAAAACAAAATCATGTCGATATGCTTACCTTATCTGTTTAGCAGGGGTGAAGATTGTTAAAGTATATATAGGGAGTACTATACTTGACAATAACTGATACTTTTGTCAACTTCATTTTCGTCTTGGTGGATTTTGGTTTTATAAGAAAAAAATAAAGAGCGAATGTATTTTTTTTTAAATGCTTAAAAAGTGAGTAATAATATTTATGGTATAAAAAAGATTAGTGTTTTAAATTTAATGCTATGTTTAATATTTGTTTTAAAATTCGAATTTGGTTTTAGTTCTCACCAAAGAAAAGTTGACTTAAGTATGGTTTTAACTAAATGTATTCTATTATGTATAACACAATTTACCATCCATCATATGTAGATTTGTAGAAGAAGATGATCGAATAACATGAATGCTCCAAATAATGTTGATGATGTTGTTTAACAAGCTCTTACCAAGAAGTTTTATATAATGAATAACATGCACCGTTAGTTATTTTTTAAATTAGTTTTAAGTTTTCATTTTCAGTTTTGTTTTATGATCGAGTTGAATTATCGTATATTATAACATGTTCAATAGTATTTTAATTATTTTACGTTGTATCAATAAACGTAACAAGGTACACTTAATTAACCACATTATTGTAACTATAATTATTTGCAGCTACAAACTTTCGTTTTTATGCACGGGTACTCGCCTAGTCTTTATAAACTATCACATGTCTTCACCTAAAGGCCAGACACATCTTTAAGGGTTTCATTCACGTATATTATTTTACTTAAACCAATACGACATGTATTTTAATTATTTTGAGCCTCCACCTAATTATGTGGTGCTTACCTCGCACCTATATCTTATTTAATAGGACTTTTATTTGTAACCAAAATTCAAATATTTATATTAATATAACCATAATTTAAGTAACCCATATATATACGTGACATGTCAAAATTTTCACTCTTACCTGGTCATCACGTTATAAACTGAACACAACACCCGGCCACTTTAAATGACTTATGTGGCATGTTTCTCATTTCAACGGGTTACTAAAGTTTACTGTATCATTTATCTGATCTTCCCCTTGTCAAAATCGAACATATATCTTTCTTTATCCTTTAATTTTCTCTTGTTTTGGCAAATACCGTTTGAGTATAATGAGCAGATAAGGTTTAACTAGAAAAATATATCATTAACTGTTTTCCTCTCTCTTAAAAATTTCAGTGACTTACAAGTTGCAACTTACAACAAGAGTTTAATTAAATAAAATAAGAAATTACCTTCTCATGACTGAATGATGTGCCATCAACTTTTGCCGCAGCCACTAAGTGTTGCTTTAACATCATAAATACAGTAATAAGTAAGTTACCATTAATAAACACAGAGTAGTTATTTATGATATAGAAAGAAATAGAAGAAAAACTGTCTTACAACATTTTCACATTCCAACTGAAGTTCCAACGCGTTCTCAAGTCTTGTAACAACCTCACTTATATCCGGGCGTCGAGATCTTTCTTCATTCAAGCAGTCATATGCTGTCTTCGCGAAAACGTTTAATGATTGCGGATCCATTTGTTTCCGCAGAACCGGATCAATTATTTCTTCATTCAAGCATGCGCAACACCGACAGATATCTCCAATCTTCGCACCCATGTCAACAACATTGGGTCACTTAGATAGTTGCTGAGACTTAACCTGGTCTCATCTTTGTAAATGATGATCTTCTCATCATTATCATCACAAAACCCAACAAGAGAAACCACATTTTTATGCTTGAGACTAGAAAGCATCGAAATCTCAGTCCAAAACCGTTGTTCTGCTTCCTTCCTTTCTTTATTCAACCTCCGAGCAATGATATCAATCAACTCACCGGACCACAAGAGCTGTCCCTTGTATCTCTTATCAAACCCACTTTCTCCGATGAGATTTTGTTGAGAGAAGTTGTTGGTGGCAGATAGGATATTTTGAAGGGGGACTCTGAGGTGAGCAAATTCATTCATCACCTGTAAAATAGTCAAGTTAAAATGTCAGTTAGAAAACGGGAGTATAATAATGCCTACAAAGTGTTTGATAAAATTCCTGAGCCATGTCTAAGACATTTTAGGTCTAATTCTGCATATATCAATCTTGAAGTTTATAGTTATTATGTTTGTGGATAGTAATTAAAAATACTCTTATCATTCTTTAGAAGTTTAGGAAGTGATCAAGTTACTTCACGGTGAGATATAGTCTTGGTTGTAAGTATGGACAATACTGATAAGGAATTCGGGTGCGTGTCGAGTTTAGATGTCATATGTTATTTCGTTGAGTATTCTTTTCTGAAACTAATACTTGTCTTATATTTTCTGTTTATGCCTCTGTTAGGCAGAATAAAGAGGCCAAGGGATCATATTAAATAAGTAAATATAGTGACAAAACTGAAGGCTAAGATAACCAATGGGTAATATTGAGAAGGTTGTTGTTTCGTTTACATGATGTTTTGTTTATTGGCCATCATTTAGCTACCTTTTTCGTCTTTTAAACATGTCGGTTTTTGGTGTTTCAAGGTGCTTATGGGATATTGATGTTGCTTATATTGTCCGAGAAAAACTGATAGTCAAATATTTTTTATAGTCATTATTACAATAATAATCTATTTTTTTTATACACTGTGGGTGACTATCAAGTCATAACCAGTGACCTAATCAACCTTTTTTCTTGTCAGTTATTCGTTTTTTATCGTCACATAGAGACAAACCATAACCTGGACCGACAAATTTACGAGTAAATGAGTCGAACCCTTATAAAGGAAAGTTGCTTCTCTTCCAGTCAATGCGTCATAAGTCCCTAAAAGGGGATGGACAACTCATATGTAGCTTACATGTAATTTTTAACAAAATTAGTTTTGATCTACAGCGTCTTGGACAAGCTACAGTGCAAGGCCATATATACTACCTTGTGGCTTGTGTATATTGTAATGAACTTGCTAAACTACAGGTAAATTTTATAACTATACTACTTTAAAAAATTTGATTTTACTTTGTAACTCAGCAATCCCCTGGTTTCTAATTTTAATCGTCTACCAGGGACACTCCCCCAGTTTCATATGAAGGTTTGCAGGACGTCCTATCAAAATCTCGGTTGGGTGGTCATAGTTCACAAATGTTTGCAGACATCAACAAGTACTTTTTACTATACCACTTTTCTTTTTTCAAAGTTTTGAAACCCGGTTCGACCCGGCTAGTACAACCGGTCGAACCGGTTCTGGCAAAGATAACGGGTCAAAAGAAACTGGTTTTAGGAATTCAAAACCCTGTGTAACCCGCCAGGTTTTACTCGTTTCTATAATTCCGGTTGGGTTTGTCATTAAATCTTTTATCCGTGTACCACATTGCTTTTTACAAGTTTCTAAAGGCTTTAAAAGCTGTTTAGACAAGTTTTTATGGTGTTTTAAACACTTTCTATGTGCTATTTGGACAGCTGAAAGATGGACTGTTTGGAAACAAGTTTTTGCGGCAATTGCACACTTTTTTTTTTTTTTAAAAGCAATTACATATTTGTAAGTTGTTTTTTAGCAGCAATACAGCTTTTATATGCTGTTCTGACACAGTTTTTTACAGCAACCATGTTTTTTTTGCAGCAATTACATGTTTTTGTGCTGTTTTTTACAGAGATTTGCAATTAGATACATTAAAGGTTTGTATGCTGTTTTTCAGAGCAATTACATGCTGTTTAGAAACTGATCAGACATTTCAGTATATTGTCAAAACCGAAGACTAAGATAAACAAAGTCAAAAGGATTATTATGGGTAATATTGAGACGGTAGTTGTTTTGTTTACGTGATGTTTTGTTTCTTGGCCATCATTTAACTACCTTATTCGTCTTTTTAACATGTCGGTTTTTGGTGTTTCATGGTGCTTATGGGATATTAATGTTGCTTATACTGGCTAAGGTTACTAGGTATGTTGTGTTTAATCTCTTACATTAACGGTTGACTTGAAAAAAAAAATTTGTCCAAGAAAAACTGATAGTCAAATATGTTTTATAGCCATATTATTAAAATAATAACTGAAATTTTTTATATATATAAAAAGGATTTAGAAAGTTTTATTCACTAAAAGTACACTGTGGGTGACTTCGAAGTCTTAACCAGTGGCCTAATTGACCTTTTTTCTTATCAGTTACTCGTTCTTTTATCGCACCACATAGAGACAAACCATAACTTGAACCGACAATGTACAAGTAAATGAGTGGAACCCGTATAAGGGATGTTGCTTCTCTTCCGGTCAATGTGTCATAAGTCCTAAAAGTTTAAGTTTTGAGGTTAAAGACGCAAACAAAAATGGGGATGGACAACTCATATGTAGCTTACATGTAATTAGTTTTGATCTACAGCTTGGACAAGCTAGAGTTCAGGACCATATATACTACCTTGTGTATATCGTAATGACCATATATAATACTTTTAAAATTTTGATTTTACTTTGTAACAATGTAACTCAACAATCCCCCACCAGGGACACTCCCTCAGTTTCATATAAAGGCTTGCAGGACGTCCTATCAAAATCTTGGTTGGGTGGTCATAGTTCACAAATGTTTGCAGACATCAACAACTACTTTTACTATACCACTTTTCGTTTTTCAATGTCTTGAAACCCGGTTCGACCGGTCGAACCGGTTCCGGCTTAGATAACGGGTCAAAAGAAGCCGGTGTTTAAGAATTCAAAACCCAGTGTGACCCGCCGGGTTTTACCCGTTTCTATAATTCCGGCTGGGTTTGTCATTAAATCTTTTTATGTGCTCCACATTGCTTTTTACAAGTTTTTAAAGGCTTTAAAAGCTGTTTAGACAGGTTTTTATGGTGTTTTAAACACTTTCTATATGCTATTTAGACAGTAGAAGGATGCTGTTTGGACAGGCTTATATGTTGTTTTAACAGCTTTTATATGTTGTTTGGACATAGCCCTTTACATGGCTACTTGGAAACAAGTTTTTGCAGCAATTACATGCTCTTTTTTTAAAAGCAATTACATATTTGTATGTTGTTTTTTAGCATGCTGTTCCGACGACTAGGGCTGAGCATACCCGACCGACTACCGCCTCCCGTCCCGATTCCGACCATCCCGCCGTCCCGATTCCGATTCCGACTAGTAGACGGGTCGGGAGTCGGTTTACGTTTTCCGGCCAATCAGGAGTCGGGACTGTCGGTATCGGGTCGGGACGGGATGGAATCCGAAAAACAACAAAGAAAACCGACAAATCCGACCGATCCCGACCAATCGGGACTGTCCCGATACCGAACCGACTGGTTTCGGGCCGGGAGTCGGTTTGGTTTTCCAGCGAAATCGGGAGTCGGGACTATCGGTATCGGGTCGGGACGGGACCGGGCTCACCCCTAGTTCCGACGCAGTTTTTTACCGCAACCATTTTTTTTGGGAGCAATTACATGTTTGTAGGTGACTTTGGTTTAAGAATCTCGCTAAATCTTTTTTCTTCACATACCCATTTGGTTGGAATGCTAGAATGAAAACTAACCAAAAACTATTTGTTGTTGCTTTAACTGATACGTGTGTCGGCCTAGTTAGTTGCTAAGCCAGTTGTTTATGTAAAATGGGTGATTAACAAATAAGCTTTGGTGTGGGTGGCGGGTCGAATAAGAAGAGTGCTACACCCACAAAAAAATTCCCACAAAAGAATCCACAAAATGACTTGGATGAATTTGATTGGTGTATTTGGATATTTGTTATCTCTTTTCCTTTGTACTAAGCCAATAAAAAACGTCCAACTCATTTTGTGGAACTTTTTTGTGGGAATTTTTTTGTGGGTGTAGCACCACTCGTCGAATAATATGGGTTTGGATTACTTATTTTGCGTTAACCATCCGTATTCATATTCTCTTTCTTATTATTCATATACTAGTTTTAAACCTTCATGTGTGAACACTGTTGTGACATAAGTCGCACTAAAGGGGTTTTTGTGCTTTTTCTAAAAAAAATAATTATTAATAATTCATGATGTTCATCTTCTTTGATAACTATTTTTATTCATACAATATAAAATGAAAATTACATGAAAATTTAAATAATAATTCGGTAATAGATTACGGCTAATTATTGAGTATTATTTAAATTCATATGAAAAACTTGTCACTATTAAGTTACATAATATAACTTTTATGGGTATATATATTTAATCACAAGAAAAAGAAATTTACAAAAAGTCTTAGAAAGTGAAATAAAAGGAATTCATAAAACTTGTCACTTACTTACTATAGTATAACCATACTTATTAGCCAATTTACAATAAAAAAAATTAGTCAACTAATATAGCGACAGATTTAATCATTTGATACATGCTAAGCTAATTAACTAGCTAGGATCGGTAGAATAGACGAGTTAAGGAGAGTGGGAGACGAGTTAAGAGTATTAAGGTTTAGTGCGGCTGGCGGGATAAAAGAACATAGCAAATATGGTCTCTTTGGTCACCATGAGAACCTTAACTTTAGTTAATGCACGACTAAACATAAACAGTAACCAAATTTGAGAAGTGTTTCTTTTACGTCACTATAACATAAAAATTACACAAGAATGGAACAGTTTTGAAACTTTGATGGCTTTTATGGTTAATATAAAGTTTGAGTGACCAAATTGGAACAGATCTCAAACTTGATTACTATTTGATGATTTTCACCTAAAGGAAACGTAATCTTAATGTTAAGGAGGAGAATAAATACGATGAATAAAGATTTCAATATATCAAAAAGTGGTTACTCCTTCCGTTCTAAACTAAATGGCTATATTTTCATTTTGGAAAAACATGGGCATTTTTTATTAACCAATTAAAAAGTGTTTAGTTGGTGAAAACTACGGTATATTTGATTGGTGAATATTGAAGTTAATGTGAATTCCTAAAACGTAGCACATTGTTATTGTGAACATTTATTTTAGGACGGAATAAAGATAATATTTTGCTACCCGATTAGAGGTGACTCGTGATTTAGACACAAAGAGCTAAAATTCCAATTGTGTTTGTGCATCCAGGCCCGGCCCACCATACCTAACTACCGTTAACAACTAAAGAGGTTTTGACTATGTATTTATTTATTTTTATTTAAAAAATAATTATAAATAATTCATACTGGTCATCTTCTTCGACAACTATTTTTATTCATACAATAGAAAATGATAATTACATGAAAACTTAAATAATATTTTGGTAATAGAATACGACTAATTATTATTATTTTAAATTCATATGAAAAAATTGTCACTATTAACTTACATAATATAACTGTTATAGATATATATTTAATTACAAGAAAAATAAAATACGTACAGTCTTAGAAAGTGTTGTCACTAAAACTCACTTAGTATAACTATACTTATTAGCCAACTTGCACTCAAAGAAACAGATAGTAGTACTTATTATGATAGAAAGATGGAAGAGGAAAAACCGTCTTACCTCATTTTGATGCTCGAGTTGAAGTTCCAACGCTTTCTCAAGTCTCGTGACAATCTCATCAATATTTGGCCGTTGCGATCGTTCTTCATTCAAGCAGTCACACGCTGTTTCCGCGAAAATGTTAAATGATTGAGAGTCCATTTGACTCCATAGATCCCAATCAATTATTTCATCGAGTCTTTTCTCTCTATAATGGGTAATGGCCAGCGGAGCCAAATACTTGTTACTATCACTGTCGATTACTGATTCTCTACCACAGAGCACTTCAAACAATATTATCCCAAAGGAGTACATATCTGACTTGTGGTTCACAGTGTAAGCCTTTAAAAATGTTGAGTCGACATACCCAGGTGTATACGGACATGCACCATTATTGAAAGAATGGTGCCTTTTAGATACTTCAATCTTCATGGAACATTCAAAACTAGATAACTTGGCTTCCCAGTCATCATTTAATAAAACTGTGTTACTGTTGATTTGCCGGTGTATTACGCTGAAGTCACGTTGCTCGTCATAATGAATATAACTCAACGCTTGCGCAACACCGAGAGATATCTCCAATCTTCGCACCCATGTCAACAAAATCGAGTCACTTAGATAGTTGCCGAGACTTCCCCTGGTCTCATACCTGGTAATGATGATCTTCTCATCATTCTCATCACAAAACCCAACTAATGAAACCAGATTTTTATGCTTGAGAGTAGAAAGCATGGAAATCTCCATCCAAAACTCTTGTTCTCCATCCTTCCTTTCTTTATTAAACCTCCGAACATCGATGTCAATCAGCTCACCGGACCACAAGAGTTGTCCTATATAAGCATTTCCAAAATCAACTTCTACGGTGAGGTTTTCTTCATCAAAGTTGTTGGTGGCGGATATTACATCTTCAAGGGGGATTTTTAGGTGAGCAAAGTCATCATGATTGACTGAAGACATCATGTTTGTATGTGTTTGTTTATCTGAACAAAAAAGGGTGTGTGGGTTGTTATAAAAAAAGAAGCGAATGAGTGTTATCTTTGGGTGATATTCATAAAAATGTGTTGGGTTTGTGTTTGTATATATTCCGTTTAGAAAAGTTATCGGTGGCTGATACTATATTTTCAAGGGGGATTTTTAAGTGAGCAAACTCGTCATGATTGACTGAAGACATCATGTATGTATTTGTTTGTTTATCTGAACAAAAAAGGGTGTGTGGGTTTATAAAAAAAGAAGTGAAGGAGTATTTGGGTGATATACATAAAATCTGTTAGGTTTGTGTTTGTATATATAGAAGATGTGAATAAGCGTGTGGGTTCCTTGTTATCTTTAATAATGGAGCTCTACTTTTTGCATTATTATAAAGGCAATTGCTTTTTGACTTAAAAGCTGAGCAAAGTCATCGGGTGGGAACATCATGTTTCCTGTATTCATGAATAGTCATTATACTAAAAAGGGCGTTTGGGTTGCAACATGATACCAAGGAGTACTTTTGACGAGATATACTGTGCGTTTTGTTTATGTGGTTGTGCTGTCTAAGTTTTTGCATAACTTATGCAATGAAGCTTCCATAAAAGGTAAAAAGAAATTTGGTAACTTGCGTATGTAATTGCTTTTTAAATGAAACACATTACCAATATCTATTAGCGAGAACATCTAGACAAAAATTTATGAAAGACGCTTACAGTATTCTTTTTTAAAAAGTAAGCAATATATTACCACAACAAAAAATAAATAATACAAAGACAGTCAACTTTCATAATTGAGATGATTAAAATAGTGGGACTCAAGAAAATAAAAACCCAAAAGGGCTTACAACAAAACATATACAAAATAAAATTGAAAGATAAATGACAAAAATTTACAATATTCCTTTAAATAATACATATGAACAATCTCAAACACAACCAAAAATATGCATAAATGAGATATGTGGTATGAACTATGAAAGGGAATGGCATGTGTTTTAAACAAAAGAGACTGGCAAAACGAGTATAATTGACCATAAAAGATAATTAGGTTGTGTCTTCAACTTTCAAGTAAAGAGAGTAATAGTCCATGATGATTGGTTACTTATATCTAGTTTTTTGGGGCTGCAACATGAAAAAAATAGCATTTTATGGAAAATGTTGATAAATAATTCAAAGTTCACGAAGATAAAACTTGCGAGAAAATTAGTATTGAAAGTATGAAGTATTTTACATATAAATGTAGATAAATAATCCAAAGTTCCAGAAGATAAGAAAAATCACTTGGAGAAATTCGTATTGAAAATATGAGTATGATTTTTTGAAGAAATGTTACATCCACGTAAATTTTACAAAAACGTTGTCACAAAATGACGTGGCATGATAAATGTAACTTTGAACATTACCTCTCTTCTTTTAATTCCCCAATAGATGTATTATAATGACACATCATTTATTGAGAATGTTTTTTATTAAATTTATGTAGACAAAGAATTTCTCGAATCTAAAAAGTAATAGCGATAGAAGCCAAAGTACATACACTTAAGGCGTGTTTGGTACTTTAGTCTAGGGGAATGATGATTGGAATGATAAGAACGTCTAGTACATTGACACGGGAATCAAAGAGCGATATAAAATCCCAATATATTGGTTTTTCGCAACCAAGCTAGGGAGGTGGCTTTGGAACCATTCCTAGTCTTTTTTACTCATTCTTATTTCCTTTTCCCTAAAAAACACAACGTACTACAATAATCGGGTCTTTTAGACACAACCCAAAGTCCTGGCTAAAAGCCAAAAAGTCGTGGCTATTCACGTTTATCACAATATAGTGTATAGTATAGAATAAAGTATGATTAACATCAATCATTAATAACTTAACTTACGGGAACATCGCATACAAAATGCAATTGATAACATCAAATAACCAGATTTTCTAAGTGTCAATTTCCCCTTTTTTGTTGACTAATTATGCTAAAATTACAATAAGTTATACCCTTATTTCTTCATATTTCGTTTCAGGATTATTAATTGAGTGTGGAATGACGTTAGGACAAATTAGGGCTTAATGCGGATCAACCGGTGACTTTGTCCACTACCATGAAGATTACGGTGTAACTAAGGCCTCGTTTGTTTTTTCAAAAAAAGCTCTTATTGCCTCTTTTCACTTCTTTCCTCTGCCGGCGCGCAAAGGAACATGTTTGTTTTTTTTCAGACAAAAGAGTTCTTTCCTCTTCCAAAATTCAGACATCTCCTTCCTCTTATTACCTCTTCTTTCACTTCTTACCTCTTCATTCACAAACCATACATCTCTTTCTCAATATTCATTTTTTTAAGTTTTCGTTTATTTTTTTACATTCTCATATGTTTTTTTACGTTTTCGTCCATTTTTTTAAGTTTTCGCCCGTTTTTACATTTTCGACCATTTTTTACATTTTCGTCTATTTTTTTAGGTTTTCGCCCCTTTTTTTACCTTTTCGTCCTTTTCCGTTTTCGTCTGATTTTTTACGTTTTCGTTCGTTTTTTTATGTTTTCGCCAGTTTTTTACGTTTTGCCCGTTTTTTTACGTTTTCGTCTGTTTTTTTACGTTTTTGTATGTTTTTTTACGTTTTCGTCCGTTTTTTACGTTTTCTTTTTTTTTAATGTTTTCTTTTGTTTTTTTTAAGGTTTTCGTTCGTTTTTTTACGTTTTCTTCTGTTTTTTTACGTTTTCGTCTATTTTTTATGTTTTCGTCCGTTTTTTACGTTTTCGACATTCTTTTACGTTTTCATCTGCTTTTGTCTGTATTTTTACGTTTTCAACCATTTTTTTTTTCTTTTTCGTTTTTTTTATGTTTTCATCTATTTTTTAACATAAAAAAATAAAAATCGGGCGAAAACATAAAAAGACGGACAAAAATGTAAAATATCGACGAAAACGTAAAAAAAACGGTGGAAAACGTACCAAAACGGTAACAAGCGGACGAAAACGTAAAAAAACTTGTGAAAAAAAAGGAAAAGAAAAAAAGTACTTCAATAGCACAAAAAATAGTCTTGAAAAGAAAATGAAAGAAGTACTTCAATAGCACAAAAAACAAACAGTCTTCTTTTTGCAGATGAAGAGCTTATATGTACCTTTTCTTCTGCAGACATGGTTTGCAGATGAAGAGGTAAAAGCTCTGAAAAAACAAACGACACCTAAGTGATGATGTTACGCTGTGATATATTGAAGGCTTATAAAGATTTACTACGTTATGAAGATTACGCCATAACCAACGAAAAGATTACGGCATAAAAGTTACACATAGTGTTATTGTGAAGATTACGGCATAACCAGCATGGAAATTACGACGTAATATTACATCTAAGAAGATTACGGCATAACCAATTACTAGGTAACGCTGTAAATGTTATTAAACTTTAAAAGCAACCCGTTTTTAGAAGCGTTATGGCGTAACCAATACATAGGGTTACGCCATAACTTTTTTGGGCTTTTTATGCCTATAAATACCTCACGAATTCTGCATTCCAAGATATCTCCTCTTTTCCAAACCTGAACTAGGGTTTGGGGAGAGTAACCACAAAAGAAGAATCAAGGCTTAGGATATCAGAAGAATGAAGTTTTCGTCAACTATCATCATTGTATTCGAGTTTGGATTCTTTCATGTTTTTCTAGTAATCATACGATGAATTCATTTTGTTAATTCAAGTTTTATTTGTGTGATTTATTCTTTATTATTTCTCGATATAGACATCTTCTTTACCTATTCGTTGACACACTAGTTTCGGTAGTATTCAAATCTTGTCAGTACCAAGTAGGCTAGAAGAATTGTGTAACACCCCCAAATCGGGTCCAGCGGAAGCATACATGTAGCTGGGGTGTAACTCAATTGGTACCACAACACAAGTACAAAAATGGTATTTACTTCAATCATTTAGAATAAAATTGTTTAACCAAAAGTATTGGATTTACATCGTTAAAAATAGTGCGGAAGTAGGCCTTTAAAATAGTTAAAAACGGTCCCCATATGAATAATCAGAGTCTTCTATGACCGTGCCATGTCCTGCCAAAACCTCATGTAGCGTGCCATTGCTTACTACCTGAAAATACATGCTAAAGTGTCAACACGAGGTTGGTGAGTTCATAGAGTCTTGTGAGAAAGAATGTAATGCATATGGATGAAGATGTCCCAGCAAAGGCATCGTAAATCCACTCAGTTCCAAGTCCCGCCATAAGAGACTTGTAACCTGTGTGTTTACAACCCACTGCCAAATGTAATATGGTTTGTGTGAACAAAATAATGCTTGAATCTCAATTCAAAGATAAGTGTAGCAAAACCGCTATATACACAATTTTAACAATGAAGTTATATAAACAATGATGACAATCCCATGAAATGCAGGTAATCAAACATACCAATGAAATGCAGGTAATCAACCATGTAAAGCGAGTAATGCGTTTAAGTAAAACGAGCATGTATTCTCCCCCAAAGAGTTTACAAAACAATTAAAAGAGTAGGGGCTATGACTCACCTGGTGCAATAGCTACGATGACAAAAGTGGATACACAGAAATGAGGTTCGATCTCTAACCGCAACCTAATATGGATGATACGGTCTAATGTAAGAAATGAAATGATGCTACACATGCAAATACGTATGTTATCGATACCACTCGTTAGTTTTGAAAATAACGCTTATCGTCGAAAAATACGTTTTTGACGTCTCGTTAAGTTAATAACCACTTTCCATGTAAATATGTTGAAACGGTACTCCACGATCCTCGTTTGGTGTTCTATCGGCAAATATAAGGTTTTCGTCGCAAAATATAACATTTTCATTACTTGAAAAATATGTCCAAATTGGCCTTGTAAAACTAGTCGCGAAATAGTGAATATTAAGAATTAGGAAAGAAGCTCAGTAGTTTTAGAAAGATTTTCACCTCATCTAAAAAGTCACAGAAGTGAAGTTTGTCCATACGGGTCTCGATCATAAAGATATATAGCCATGAAGTAAGGTATTTGGGCTGTTTCGGCAGAATCTGGGCAGTTTTCAGGAAAGTTTGGAAGACCATAAGTTATTCGTTATAAATCCTTTTGACAAACAGTTGGATGTTTTGGAAACTAGGCTGGGTGAGCTAACTCTTTGTCAGACACATAAAATTTCCAGAAATGGGTTTATCAATGAGTAAATTGGCACTCAACATGATGTATTACAAAAACTGTTCTAGGTAATATTTTGCTAAAAAGCTGATGGAAATAAATAGAGTTTCGTCGATTTTGAAACGTGTATATCTTGGTCGTTATAAGCTTGTTTTCTACGTTCTTTATATCCCCGGAATCGTGGGACAACATACTAATATATTTTTGATAAGTCGGGATGGCTAGATCAAGTTTTACACCTCAGATTGCCCATTGAAAATCGTGGGACAGCAAGTCAAATTTTCAGAAAATAGTTTTCGTCGTTAAACTTGCAAAAATCATATCTCCTTCGTTATAAACTCGTTTTAATCCGTTCTTTCGCCCATGGCTTCGTTTTTTAAATTATTTTCTGATTCTCTAGCCCAAAGTTACCCGGAATCCCCTGATTTTTCTGGATTTTATAAAATGAGACAGCAACATTTATATTGTGGCTAAAATTCATTTTTCTTGTTTAATACTTGTCCAAATCCACTCCAAATCACTTCCAATCACCACTAATTTAGTCTAATCCTACCATACACCTTCTTAGACTGTCATGGGGTCCTAAACATCACCAACCTTGGTGGGTTTCATGGGAATAATCATAGGCTCTATATATACTCATATAAGTTAGAAAAATACTTGAAAAGTATTATGAAACATAAATACTTGTATGCTTTGCCAAAATAATTGAAAATACATCATGTAACTAGTGAAATAAAGTATGAGATGATAAAAAAAATTACTTGAAGCTTACTTGGATATATATGGAGTTTGATGAGAAATGGATTAAGAAACCTAGGTTTTTATCACAAAACCCTAACAAGGAAAGAAAGTAGAGCTTGATTAACACTTGATCTTCAAAAATTGATGGATCCTTCCTTGGTTTTTATTTTGGGTCGTGGCTAGGGAGGAAGAACAAGAGAAAACCTTGTCTTTGATTCTTGAAATGAATATAAATGTGTTATTTGTGTTTTTGTATGAAAATATCTAATCCAATGGCATAATGGTAAATAAAGAGTCAAGTGGAAGTAACATGGTGAGGGGGGGGGGGGGGGGGCTGCACATGGTTGATGAGTATGTAGGAAACTTGTTAATATCTAGTTCATGGAGTCGGTTTTGGTTCCGTTAATCGCTAACCGTAAAGTTTTAAACCGCGAAACGTAAATCCGGGTATCGTAAAAATATGAAACTTGAAAGAATGACTAAACTTGTCAAAATACTCCATAATAAAATTATAAAATGAATGGTAAGTTCCATCGGGTTGCTTAAACACTGTTAAATCTGGAAACGCGGGTTAAAAACGCGTAATTTGCGTAAAACGCTGAACCGAAAAACGTAAAATTCCAAAACTTTTAAAATTGTCGTAAAATGAGAGAAAATCATATTTCTAACGTTTATAGTGTTTTATGAACATATCAGGATGCTGGAATGACGTTTAAACCCAAAAGTAAATCTCGGACACGACTTCGTGATTTTTGCAGAAATGATCCGACGAGCGCCAAACTCTCGGATTACCGTTAAAATAGTTTAACTTACGAGAATATGAAATAAAAATTTCGGAGATTAATAGTGAAAGTGAATAGTAACTGATGAATAGTAACTTCCCGAAATATAAATGAAATTTCGACATCTTAAAAAGGACATGAAATTACGAGTTGTGACATTCTTCCCCTCTAAAAGGAACTTCGTCCCGAAGTTCAGTTTGTGTTAGTCTCTGAAGTGATATTGGTTAAAAGATGATGATATTCGAGAATTCCAGCGAACTTTCACGATAGGAATTCGACTTTGCTTCAACTGTTTGACCTCACGGTCCATGATTTCTACTGGTTCCCTCTATAAGGTTTAGGTTTGTCATTGGGTTGGATTCCTTCCAATGGAATCATGAGTGACTAATCTGAAAGTCATTTCTTGAGATTTGAAAAACATGAAACATGATTGTGTAACCTACCGTTCTCTAACAAGGTTCAAGTCTGACGGCCACTAGGCCTATTCTGTCTGAAATATTAAATGGTCCAGTGTTGGGTCCAGTGTATATCGGGTTTAACTTCCCGAATTTTTCTGAATGGTATCATGCCTTTCCTAGGCAGAACTTTCAACATGACTCTGCCACTAACTTGGAATTCTAATGGTTTACAACTTATCAAACTTGTAACTGATTCTTGATTTGTAGGAAATTCCTGGTTATTTCATAAATGCTTACTATGCTAGTGAGTTGGGCTTTTCCAAATGTAGGTAAATCCATACCCAATAAATGCAGGTAAATCCATACCCAATAAATGCAGGTAAATCCATACCCAATAAATGCAGGTAAATCCATACCCAATAAATGCAGGTAACTCTATACCCAATAAATGCAGGTAACTCCATACCCAATAAATGCAGGTAACTCTATACCCAATAAATGCAGGTAAATCTATACCCAATAAATGCAGGTAACTCTATACCCAATAAATGCAGGTAAATCCATACCCAATAAATGCAGGTAACTCTATACCCAATAAATGCAGGTAAATCCATACCCAATAAATGTAGGTAAGTCCATACCTAATAAATGCAGGTAAATTCATACCCAATAAATGCAGGTCTCCCTATGTTTCAATCGTTCTCTAATTCTGACCATTGGTCTGAAGATGATAGGTGGTGTGGTTCCAAAGGAAACTTAATGAAATCGCTAGGAGTTTGAGGTGAATCAAATTCCTCTATTAGAAATAATTGAAATGGGTATCATGAATCTTGTGGAAGAACTTACAAGGTTAAGTCCGTCAAAGGGTGTTGTTGAAAATAATAGATTAGGATAAGGTTGTGATCCTCCGCAGGATGTCATGAATTGAGTCTTTGTCCAACTACGATGCTTAGTCTCCATTACTAATATTTTCCCCAAGCTCTATGTCATCAAATCACAAAATCCTAAATGTATAAGTGATGTAATATAGTGATTGATTTTTCAAAGTTTGTTTTGAGATTGTGTGTTTTGTTAATAAACCTTCCTTGAATAAATGAATTTACAACTTTAAGCAAACAACTTTTTAAATAACATTTTTCTTGATGTTTCAGAATTTAATAGTTATGCAAGATAGAACTATTTTCAACATAAGGTGGATAGTATGATTTACCAAAGATCGATGTTTAAAATTTCTTAGCATCCAGTAGTTTTGTAAAAGATTAACCAAAAGGAATTTGCTTGTCAAAATAAGTGCCTCAGAAAAGTATTTCTTACAAGATACATGTTTTGTATAACGGTAGTTTGGAGAAAAATCCCTTTAAAAGTGAAAGTATTAAGAGGATAAAATAGACAGGTAGGTATGTCTGCACAAATGCATAGATGTCTAACGTTTAGTTCCTGAGGTTGAATAATGCCTATTGGTGGGTACTAGGCAAAACTACATGCATAAATATTCAAACTAACTTAAGTCCTGAAATGATTTATCGTTGAAATTTGTCATCACATTGGCAAAATATATGTTCGGGTCTGATCCCTTTCTTGGTATGAAAATGAGGTTATCTGAAATTTCTAGACAACACAACGCCTTAGGGGAATCTATATCGATATTCTTACTTCAAATCAATTATCCTTGGTGAAAACTCATTGCAGGGAAGTTTGCGTTTAGATGAGACCATGTTTAATAAAAATACTCTAGAGTATCGGTTAGAAGGCTTGGTTTATTTCTATAGTGTTGTTAGCGTACCTTAACATTGTGTTCGATCCTGTAGCTCAGTCTAGCTAGTACCTTTGAATGATAAAATTTGACAACTAGGTCAGAGATGGTGATTTGGATGGTCTCGTGGTATCTTAGGATTGTTGTTGAGTTATGAGTTTTCTGACTATATACTTCTAGTCCTGGTTAGTAGTTCTGTAATCCTTTCATTGTTTTTCTTGTATCGAGAAATCCTCCTAGTAATTGATGGTATGGAAAAATCTTTCCTAGGGAGGTCATTGATAATATCCACTTATCAATATTGGGAGTACTGAGGGATGAGTGGCATAGGAATCTATAGAGTGTCACCTAATTCCTTATATATATATGGATGGGGAAGGGAAATGATAGTGATGGTGAGAAGGGAAAAGAATGTGACAGCTGCAACATAATGTGATTGTGATGAAAGTGACTACTGTGATGTAAATGTATTATGCATAAATGTGAATGTTCATGAGATGAAATGACTAGTGGACGTGCTTCCAGGCGACGGTTCACGAGGTGATAAAAAGTATGAATGTTCTAACAACGAGGGTATACTCACACATGCATGAAACATTTGGAAATTGAGTAGAGGATTCAATCCAGACAAAATTTTATTATAACCATTCTCAGTGTTGCAAAATTCATTTCTGAGTCAGATATAGGTAGTCAGCCTATGTCCTACTATCCCGGGTTGAATATAAATGACTAGTCTATATTCCACCGAGGTTCCATGAATTTTGAAAAACTCAGTTCAGTTATACTAATACTATGTCCTTCACAAATACCAAGACGTTCTGAAAGACTAAGGCAAGTGACCAAACTCGAGGTTAAATGATGAAACTATGCAAAGAAAAACATAACGCAGTGACATATATGATACGTGAACATGCTTATATGAAATACAATTATAGTAATCAACTATAATAAATGAATATAATATATCAGATAATGAGACACAAATCTCATCACCTATTTCAGCAACTAACCACAAATGAGGCATCATCTTGGCAGGCAAGCACGTGAAGGTCATAGGGTTAAGTTTTCTTGAAAGTAGCTATAGTCTAGGTTTTAAAAACACTTAGTTCGCTATAGCCAAAGCTCTGATGCCAAACTGTAACACCCCCAAATGCATACATGTAGCTGGGGTGTAACTCAATTGGTACCACAACACAAGTACAAAAATGGTATTCACTTCAATCATTTAGAATAAAATTGTTTAACCAAAAGTATTGGATTTACATCGTTAAAAATAGTGCGGAAGTAGGCCTTTAAAATAGTTAAAAAAAAAAAGGTCCCCATATGAATAATCAGAGTCTTCTATGACCATACCATGCCCTGCCAAAACCTCATGTAGCGTGCCATTGCTTAATACCTGAAAATACATGCTAAAGTGTCAACGCGAGGTTGGTGAGTTCATACAGTTTTGTGAGAAAGAATGTAATGCATATGGATGAAGATGTCCCAGCAAAGGCATCGTAAATCCACTCAGTTCCAAGTCCCGCCATAAGAGACTTGTAACCTGTGTGTTTACAACCCACTGCCAAATGTAATATGGTTTGTGTGAACAAAATAATGCTTGAATCTCAATTCAAAGATAAGTGTAGCAAAACCGCTATATACACAATTTTAACAATGAAGTTATACAAACAATGATGACAATCCCATGAAATGTAGGTAATCAAACATACCAATGAAATGCAGGTAATCAACCATGTAAAGCGAGTAATGCGTTTAAGTAAAACGAGCATGTATTCTCCCCCAAAGAGTTTACAAAACAATTAAAAGAGTAGGGGCTATGACTCACCTGGTGCAATAGCTACGATGACAAAAGTGGATACACAGAAATGAGGTTCGATCTCTAACCGCAACCTAATATGGATGATACGGTCTAATGTAAGAAATGAAATGATGCTACACATGCAAATACGTATGTTATCGATACCACTCGTTAGTTTTGAAAATAACGCTTATCGTCGAAAAATACGTTTTTGACGTCTCGTTAAGTTAATAACCACTTTCCATGTAAATATGTTGAAACGGTACTCCACGATCCTCGTTTGGTGTTCTATCGGCAAATATAAGGTTTTCGTCGCAAAATATAACATTTTCATTACTTGAAAAATATGTCCAAATTGGCCTTGTAAAACTAGTCGCGAAATAGTGAATATTAAGAATTAGGAAAGAAGCTCAGTAGTTTTAGAAAGATTTTCACCTCATCTAAAAAGTCACAGAAGTGAAGTTTGTCCATACGGGTCTCGATTATAAAGATATATAGCCATGAAGTAAGGTATTTGGGCTGTTTCGGCAGAATCTGGGCAGTTTTCAGGAAAGTTTGGAAGACCATAAGTTATTCGTTATAAATCCTTTTGACAAACGGTTGGATGTTTTGGAAACTAGGCTGGGTGAACTAACTCTTTGTCACACACATAAAATTTCCAGAAATGGGTTTATCAATGAGTAAATTGGCTCTCAACATGATGTATTACAAAAACTGTTTTTCTAGGTAATATTTTGCTAAAAAGCTGATGGAAATAAATAGAGTTTCGTCGATTTTGAAACGTGTATATCTTGGTCGTTATAAGCTTGTTTTCTACGTTCTTTATATCCCCGGAATCATGGGACAACATACTAATATATTTTTGATAAGTCGGGATGGCTAGATCAAGTTTTACACCTCAGATTGCCCATTGAAAATCGTGGGACAGCAAGTCAAATTTTCAGAAAATAGTTTTCGTCGTTAAACTTGCAAAAATCATATCTCCTTCGTTATAAACTCGTTTTAATCCGTTCTTTCGCCCATGGCTTCGTTTTTTAAATTATTTTCTGATTCTCTAGCCCAAAGTTACCTGGAATCCCCTGATTTTTCTGGATATTACAAAATGGGACAGCAACATTTATATTGTGGTTAAAATTCATTTTTCTTGTTTAATACTTGTCCAAATCCACTCCAAATCACCACAAATCTAGTCTAATCCTACCATACACCTTCTTAGAGTGTCGTGGGGTCCTAAACATCACCAACCTTGGTGGGTTTCATGGGAATAATCATAGGCTCTATATATACTCATATAAGTTAGAAAAATACTTGAAAAGTGGTATGAAACATAAATACTTGTATGCTTTGCCAAAATAACTTGAAAATACATCATTTAACAAGTGAAATGAAAGTATGAGATGATAAAAAAAAATTACTTGAAGCTTACTTGGATATATATGGAGTTTGATGAGAAATGGATTAAGAAACCTAGGTTTTTATCACAAAACCCTAACAAGGAAAGAAAGTAGAGCTTGATTAACACTTGATCTTTAAAAATTGATGGATCCTTCCTTGGTTTTTATTTTGGGTCGTGGCTAGGGAGGAAGAACAAGAGAAAACCTTGTCTTTGATTCTTGAAATGAATATAAATGTGTTATTTGTGTTTTTGTATGAAAATATCTAATCCAATGGCATAATGGTAAATAAAGGGTCAAGTGGAAGTAACATGGTGAGGGGGGGGGGGGCTGCACATGGTTGATGAGTATGTAGGAAACTTGTTAATATCTAGTTCACGGAGTCGGTTTTGGTTCCGTTAATCGCTAACCGTAAAGTTTTAAACCGCGAAACGTAAATTCGGGTATCGTAAAAATATGGAACTTGAAAGAATGACTAAACTTGTCAAAATACTCCATAATAAAATATAAAATAAATGGTAAGTTCCATCGGGTTGCTTAAACGCTGTTAAATCTGGAAACGCGGGTTAAAAACGCGTAATTTGCGTAAAACGCTGAACTGAAAAACGTAAAATTCCAAAACTTTTAAAATTGTTGTAAAATGAGAGAAAATCATATTTCTAACTTTTATATTGTTTTATGGACATATCGGGATGCTGGAATGACGTTTAAACCCAAAAGTAAATCTCGGACACGACTTCGTGATTTTTGCAGAAATAATCCGACGAGCGCCAAACTCTTAGATTACCGTTAAAATAGTTTAACTTACGAGAATATGAAATAAAAATTTCGGAGATGAATAGTGAAAGTGAATAGTAACTGATGAATAGTAACTTCCCGAAATAAAAATGAAATTGCGACATGTGAAAAAGGACATGAAATTACGAGTTGTGACAAATTGACCATAGGACCCTAGCCGACTAGATTGCGAAGTATGGAAGGAATTGGCCATAGTACAACCAATTTTTGTGTGTGAATTGAGCATAAGATCACCTACCAAGTGGATGTACTTAAGAAGTTAGGAGAAATCTAAGATCCGAGAGGCCAGATTTCTAGAGAATGAGGTCTATTATATTCGGTGCTTAATGACTTAGCATAGTTTACCGGTGACCTCTGTCAATCCAAAAGGTAATACCTTTCATTTCGGAGTAGGATTCTATGTGACATAGGCTAGACGAATTGAGCATAGGAGTCTAGTGATATTTACCCACTATATGGAACAAAAGAAATTAGGATTACATGCATCTAAAGTCCTGGTTAGCTTTATCTTCCTTTATCTTCCTACTTTCATCCTTGTATTTTAATTATGTTAAAATAGGTTTTTAATAAATACTATAAATCTTCTTTTATTCAAACCTTTTAAATACAAATACCTTAGTTCTTTAGAACAACAGCTCTTAGGGACGACACTTGGATTTACCTAGGATTTACTACACTCGCTCGGGTTCTCTGCCCATTAGTATGTGTAATCCTTGTATATCTTAGTTTATAAATTTAAAGCATGATGAAAAATACGCATCAGCAATGATTCCTCTATATCAAATAGTATGACACTAGTGCAAGTGTTGATCATTCGAGACCATTCAAGTAAGCCTGACCTATCACAGTGTCTTTCTATTAAATCAATTGTATCGACAACCCATAAACAATGTGACATCCGAAGACTATATTATATTTTAAGTCAATTGAGCAAGTCTTATGACGTCCGAGACTATTTATATGAAACCTATAGAGGGCCTGTATTATAATATATAGTATGGTATATTATTCATAATATCACAATATGGAATGTAGTTTATTATTATATAGACTCAAGCATCATTAACATGACTTTTGTGAACATCATGTGCGAACACGGTTCTCGTTATTACAATATAGAGTTTGGTTTATTGTTGTATAGAATCAAGCATCATTACCATTCAATCATTATCACTACTTGCATGAACAACCTGTGTGATCACGGTTCTCATTACAAGCTAATTAATCACCATCATGTATTATTGAAGATCACACATTCATTATCGCTTAAGTATATTATAAAGGAGTCATTGCATTTCATTGATTGCATTCCTTGATCAAGCTTTCAAACTTCAAAGTATAGTAATGATACAAATAAAAGAGTGAAGTATAATTTTCATTAACCCGACTTACATGATCATAAGGTATATTCTCGGTTATCAGCTACCACTCAATTACCATTAGATATTATGAAAGATCACATGTATAATTTCGTAGCATGTATATTGTTCCGTATACCGTACATATAATCACGATTATTGTTAACACGACTTATATGACTCGCATTATTTTATAACAAACATGACGAATACAAGTTAAACTTGTTATTAACTTTTCAACGATCTAATCCGAAAAAAAATTAATAAAATTTTAAAACTGGATAATTGAGTTTTGCATAAACGAAAATATGTTTTTTTTATTTAAAATGCATATATTCGTTTTGCGGATTAGTTTATCCATGATGAGTTGTCGCTAAAGGTTAAGCGGGAAAACATTTTCAAGCCAAAATTTTGGAGGCAAATTTAATTTTTCAAAAAAATATATATTATTACTTTAGCAATGATTTTTTCGTCACTAAAGATAATTTAAATATTTTAATATTTTGTGGCCTTTAACAAATTAACAATAAAATAATGTATATATTTTTTTACTTTTAGCCAAGACTTATGTCGTGGCTAAAGATTTTAACGTTTTTATTTATTTATTTCCTCTTCCAGTCATCATAATAAAATAATGATTATATACTTTTTGCAAAGACGGTCTTTTCATGATTGTAGTATTTGAATGGCACGGGTGTTCCTGTCCTTATTTATCAAGTTGCCACCTGTCTATCGAAGGGGGATTTCCTAGCCTATCGCGGTATATTTTATAAAAAGAAGGAAGAAGAAATTAATGATTTCTCTAATTCTGTGAGAAAAAAAACCAGTTTGTTAGTACTGGGGCAGAGAAGCAATCACCAGAATGGGTCCCTGTTGTTCACAAGTGAATGCACCGGCTGACATGTAGGTATATTTCATGCTTTCCTAGGTGCGCATCTCCGTATACTAAAAGTAGGGGTGGTTGCCATAGATAGATCGGGTCATTTGAAACCAGAGCAATAACCGATGCTACAAAATGAACTAAAGTTATACATGGCGGCCCCTAAAGGCGTAATTGATAGTTTTGTTTTATTTGCCCATCGCAGTCGTCTCATACTCCAAAAAGCAGAGGTGAAGTATGGAGAGTGGACGGATCTACCTGGCCAAGGTGCCAATGTCAAGTAGTTATTCAAAGTCTTGGAATATGTTGTACTTATGGTACCTAGTTAATCTTCCTTTCAATAAGTAAGAATATATTGATCGATCAAGGAGAACCCCTGATGTAAACATAAATGAAGGGGCATACCCCACCCCATACAACCTGATGGAATATGCACAAGGCACATTACGTAATTATATGCCTAATTATATCTAAGCCTATGACGTGATACACAAATACACTTAGATACCTAAATTATACTATATATAATCTATTTATATTATATCAACACCTAAAATGATTTAGAATTCATTTTAACTTAAGTATTTATTATATAGCGTATAAATAATTTATGGGTTAAAAAACTTATTAGTTATTAATTATTATTATACTGATAAATAAACTAACAAATCAAAGATTAGGAAAGTCTTAATTAACCCCTTAAGGTAGTCGACCAAAGGGAGGGGAGAACAAGGGTTTTGCTTAACTTGGTGATCGAGTTCAGAAGATTCTAGGAGGTTAAGATTTAGTAAAAATACAAATGCCTAATCCAAGAATCGAATAACACGCAATAACAAATCTCTCTTCTCCTCTCCCTCTATTGTGGCCGATAGAAACAAACACCCTCTTAGTGTTTTCGGGTTTTGACTTTTATCTTGCTTGGATCAAGGACGGATTTGCATTTACTCAATTGGTGTTAGGACTAGCATTCCTTAGGTATTGCGTATGTATAATGTGGATCAACTATAAAGTATAATCACCTTTTGATTATAAAGGTTTCTTGATCATACCGAGCTAATAAGGTACACGTCTTCTTATTATCTTTAGATTAATAATATAAACATAGGATCCAGTTTGGTGGTTTTTCGTATGCCTCCGCTTATCTTTGATTAAATATATGTGCTTATCTTATATTTATTTTATATGAAAAACGTTTTCTAAAACCATTAAATCCCAACACAACCAAACAAAGAACTCAAGACACTCCCCAGGCTCTAAAATAAAGAAACTAACCTAAGAAATTGATTGAAATTAGATTACGATTACGAAGGCTAAACCTAAACCAAGTTTCTACATAATCAAAAAGAGCCAAAAGATTAATCGAAACTACGCACATAGTAAGCCCAATAAGACACATTGGCCTGGATATACACGAGGCCAACTGAAAAATAGGTATACACATCAAATAAATCTAGACCAGTGATTTTTTTCAATTTGTGTCTGATACATAGTTAATTCTTTTATCTTTCTGTTCCCACTGATACTAATCGATAACAAACCATAATGGCTTTTCTAGGCCCAATTCCATCTATTTTTGTTGAGGGAATTCTGAGTTGTTCATCAACAACTGATCTAGATCTTGAAATAGATAACATTCTTGATCCTTTCTTTTACTAGTCTTATCGGGTTGAACAGAATAAGATTCTCCGCTCTGCTCCTACTCCTTCTTCTCCTTTAGGATATCGTCTTCGTTGTTCCTTTTTTTGCACTAAAAAACTAGTCAAAGCAACTTACTGCCTATGTACGAAATTTATGAAACATGAATATGAAACCAAACAAGATAAAAGAAGAACGATGTATAGTGAGAAAGCTCACCATTGCCTTTAGATGATAAAGGCTTCTTTTACATCCCATCCCCCAGGCAAATCAATAGGAAATTCTATAAGCCATTTTTGTTCTTTTGACAATGAATCACTCCGGTGCAACATGCTAAAGTGACCTCTACGCTTCGTCCCTGGTAGGGCTGAGAAAGTTCCACTTCATTTTTTTACAAAATATTTGTGTTGAAAGTCATTGTCAATATTTGGGAAAGTTTTAGCGATGACATTGTCGTCGTTAAAAGTGGTTCCCAAACTCAAATGTTGAAAATCGTTTATTTTGTCATTTAGTTGGACTTTTAACTACGACTTTGATCGTGGCTAAACGAGTTTCAATTCTTGACTAAATCCTAAATCTAGCACTAACATTATTTTTTTTATTTTTTATTTTTTTATTTTATTATTATTATTAATTTTTTTTTGCTATGCAATAAAATATAATGATAGGAAAGAGCATGAGACCAAACTTAAACCATCTTTTTTTTTTCTTCTGGTAGTAAAGGAAAAGGCATTTCTGATAAAGTGATAAAGCAAACATCACTAAGAAAGTAACTGACCTACCGCAAAAACAAAAGTAACATCAAAAAATAATATACGAATCAAAAGCGGACCCGATAAGATAACAGTAATTTCATATTCACATGGCTTTTACTTGCGTCAAAATAGGTGCATTATTAAAGGGAACTTTTGAGTGACAACTTTTTTGTCTAGTAAAAGTAAACTGCTTAAGTTAATAGTGAAACTTACCTATATGATTCTACATTATTACTCGATAACAAGTTGAGTTCATGAATAAAAAACAATGTCGTGGATTAAATTGGAAGTTTCAATGGATGTCAAGCGCGTTAGATGCAAGTAGATTTTACGGGACCAAACACAAAATAACACATTGATATTAAGTGTTAAAGTGTTGGTTTGAATTTTGAGAGCAAAGTATTAATACACATAAACAAGGTAAAGAGGTAACATATACACCCAAAAAAGTGATATGTTATACAAATTCCATTTGAACAAGTGAGGATGTCGATCAGTATCTAGTAATGTTACTTTTCGACGTTGGTTTGCATTTTACTTGGCCAGGTTCCAACATTCTTAGCCGTTGATTGGATTATGATCAATTTACAATTTTGAAAAACTCAAATTGTTTCATTGCCGACATGACTATACCTTTTTATTTTTCTATTTTTTTATTAATTTCCATTGTCATTAAGCGTTTTTAAGTAAAATTTACAAATCAAAATCAGTTTAAAAAAAACGTTTAAAAATATAAGGTGGTGTTTGTTTTTCATAAATAACTTTTAACAGGCTCTTAATCTGACTCATTCAGACGCGGTCAGACATTTGGGGTCACTAAGAGTGTTTGTTTAGTCAGTGATAAGAGCGTCTTTTTTTTTTTTTTTTTTTTTTTTAACCGTTAAGAGGCGATAAGAGGCATAAACCTCTTATTGAACTAGATGGAGAGGGGGTGTCTTCACACCTCTTAATTTTTTTATTTATTTATTATTATTTTTTTCAACTTTGCATTTCATATTAAAGGTACGTTTACATATTTTCTTAAGAATGTAAAACAAGATAATAATTATCTCACAATTCCTATTTTGTTCAAATTAGAGAGTTCGGGTTAGCGAACTTATATGTCTCAACTCTAATCCAACTCATTTAGATAATCATTAAACCACCTCACGTTTTTTTGTTTTTTTTGTTTTTTTTTTTCAATTGTACTTGAGATTGAATGTTTTGTATAAAATACTTCTAACCCTTTAATTGACTATATTATAAAATTTGTTTTTTTTATGTTTAATAAAGTTTATTTCCCGTGCGAATACAATTGTTTATATTGAAGTGTAAAAACTGATAGTTTAACACATTCAAATATATATTTACAAAAACAAACATATTTATTTGATTTAGATTTCTCAACCACTTATTCTAATTAAGATAGAATTAGATTCAGACTTTTCAACCACATATTCAAATTCAGATGTGTGAATCAGATTCAGATTCAGAGCCTCTTAATAAACAAACAGTGTCTATTCACAAGTCAAACGTCATCACATCATGGGCAACTTTGTACTCCTACAAATATGTCACTTAAAGCTCCATCTTTTTCAGCTACCGTGAGGCCTGGCTCTTCTTCTACCTCCTCCAGTGTTAATACTAGTAACAATAAACCCGTATCAATGCAGTATAAGCTAAGCGACGGGTCTCCAAATATTTCAGATGCTGATCAACGTGCAAAGAATTCGAATGTTGACCCGACTAAGGAAGCTGGAACCCCTGACCGATGATAAGCCGACTTCCATAGGAACTTTTGGTCGTGGTGACAGTAACTGATGTTGCATCTTCTATGACGTGTTTTATTGCAAGTTTATGATGTTTAAAATCTTATGTACTTCGCTTGCTTGATAGTAGTAAATAAGATTAGACCGATATCATGTCTATCATTTAAGTTGACATTAACATAACACATTACATTACACTTCACCTGATCAAGTTGACTAGTTTTCCTTTCATCTATACTTGCCTGTTTTTACCCAAATTCGTTTTGACCGTGATATTACAATATGTTTATATTAGAGTTTACAAATTGAAGCTCAGAGATAGATCTTAATTAAAAAAAAAAAAAAAAAAAAAAAAAAAAAAAAAAAAAAAAAAGGAGTTGATAACCATATATGTACAATGTCAAATAGAAATCGTCTACATCACGATATAAAAATGTTAAAACAATATCATAAAACCTTAATACTATGAACAGTAGGGGTGTCCATGGTACTGGAACCGTCCCGAACCAGAACCGTCCCGAAAGAACCGAGAACCGAAAATATGGAAAAAGTGGAACCAAGAACCGTCCCAAGTTCTTCGGTACGGTTCCGGTACGGTACTCGGTTCCGGTACGGGAATTTCGGGTAATTCCCGCAAGAACCTAAATGTTTAATTATTTTTTTTTGCCGTCGATCATTCATAAAGACATGTTAATAATGCTATAACAATACAAATACACATGGTATTTAACTAATGTACATGATTAAATATTGTATACTTAAACAACAACATATATACTTGATTTAGTTATTTAGTATACTTGATTAAATATTGCGCATCATATTGAATCGAAAAGCATGAAGTATACCAACACCAACTGACCAACATTTTTAAATAATATAACATGCATTCATACTTCCAACCCATTATACTCGTTAACTACAGATTCGTCATTCGTCACATATTGCATTCTATATAATTCACTTGATTCTTCTATTACTATAGGTAAATATCAAATTTACGATAATGATCTCAAGATAAACATACTTTCATGTTGATAAATGATGATGATGATAATAATCTTTAAACGGATTAAAAGTTTAGGTTTTAATTTTATTATGTGTTTTTACGTTTTAGATTTTTTATGTTATAGTTTAATAATGAGTAGGTTTTTATTTATTTATTTATTTATTACTCCTTAAAATGCTATACCCATTATACAATGTCCCAAATAAACCCTATAAAATTTCATATTTCTAAAGTAATCGGTTCTTTTGGAAAAGAACCGGAACCGGACGGTTCCGACCCGAACCGTCCCGAGAACCTAAAATTTGGAATTTTAGGAACCAAGAACCGTACCATGGTTCTAATATACGGTTCGGTTTCGGTACGGTACCGGTACGGTTCCTCGGTTCTTTTGGTTCCTCGGTTCTTTTAGACACCCCTAATGAACAGTATATATATCACAACCATTGCCTCATGTATCATGTATAGTAGTAGCCAGGGGTGGCTCAACCCTCACGGAGATGCAAAGTGAAGCTTTTAAAGGGCCTTTTTATTAAACTACTTTGGCCAAAAATCGTTTATAAAAACTATACTTTTCTAGGCTTTTTTTTTTATGCTAAATCTTTTAGTTTTGAAAAACTTCTTTCTGCCAAAGCAACTGTCCTCTAAACGATTAACGTAATTCTGTACGCCATATAAGCATTAGGGAAAGAGTTTAGATTTGTAATATATGTAAATCGGTGTAGCATTTTATACATGTATAATTTCTCACCATATCTTAGTTCCAAAAACAAATTTATGCCATTTATGCCATTAATATCTGAGTAGTTATGCTCACCTCGTCCTAAAAATATAACTCCACTTTGCTATTTTGGGTTGTCCCAAGATAAAAGTCCACTTCTAATTTTCAAGTAATCAAAATGATTTTAAGTGGGCGAGAATGAAATTTTATTTGCTAATATTGTAAGAAGCTCACTTTTTTAATTTACAAGTTTCGCCCATTAAATTAAAGTTAAAACATAAGACGGGTAATATAAATTTATATTTGTCAAGTGATTACCTAAGGCTTAACTGACAACTGAAACAACACGAGGTGGTTGGCCAACAATAACATTTTTCATAGCAACGACTGCAATGTGTGGGGCGATCAAGAAAATTGCCAACTTGTGTTGAGAAGTTCCAATATCTTTCACATGTTGAGCCTTTCTACACGTGAAACACCAATTAAAAGATCATCTTTACAGGAAAGAGATCAAACAGGTCGAAGGTCACCCAAAATGTATCATAATGCATAAAATGATACGGTATATATTTTTGTAATACTATTAGAGACCTATTTACTAAAAAACTGGACTAAAAATGTTTCTGGTAAGCCAATATCTTTTTCCTAGATCCCGCCCATTTTGATACTTCTTCAGTTTTGCTCATAAATGTTTAAGAGTTTTCATACATGATCATATACATCTAGCCACATCTACACTATAATTATCGGGGATACGTGAGAAGTTATGAAGATGCAATTCAGTGATTCAGCATCAACTTTAGCTCCACGCATTTTCCTAATCTCGCAGCTAGGTTATAATCAGGGGAATGGAGGTACACCTAATCTCTAAACTGGAACCAAAAAGTTTGCCAGTGCGAGCAGTCTCCAAAGATTTATCGGCATCCGTTCCCAACCGGAAAATTCACACAAATTAGACGCATGTAATTGCCCAACCATAAATAATCGATGTAAAGATTAATATATAAAAGGTTGTAACAGAAGGACATTATTATGTAACAATCTTTGTAATTAACCTTTGTATCTTTGAGCTCCTAGTGTCTTACTAGGCTTGCTTTTATTTATATATTCTTTCTTCTGTTGTTCAAAAAAAAAAAAAGTATTACCCCAAAAATCAATCTCATTCTCATAACAGGCAATCCATCTTTCATTACTGCAGGCCATGTTGATTCCAAAACAAATTTGGGCACATCATCATTGTTAATATTATATTCAAAAGGGAGATTTTGCCACACATCTTCATCTAGATGAGGCAGTATTGGAGCAACGACTCTCACTATGGAGGGTAGATGCTCTGCATGAATGAACTATTTGACAACTCAACCTTGTAAAACTCAAACCACCGCTGAAAAGGAATCACCATATTATAGTCTACTTAATACTTATGTCAATATAAAGCGAATAAACCTTCATTGAAATATAAAAACAAATGTCTTACCCAACTTCAACATATCAACATTTTTCTCTGTCTCTTAAACCCTCTCTTTAAAACTAATAGCAGAAACGAAAGCAATAATTAAGAAGGTAGCAACTTTGCTATTACTATCTAATGACCCACATTCCACAAATGTGAAAGACCCAACATATATTATGTTGCCTAAAGTCCTGTAAGCGTTTTTTTATCACAAAGAAAAGCACTAATCTGGTCTTCCAAATGAATTGAATATCAATCAAATATAAGCACAAAAAAAAAATAAAAAATAAAAAAAAAAAAATAAAAAATAAAAAAGACAAAAAATAAAAAACAAAAAACACAACAATTCAAAAGTTTCTATCTATCTACCAATAGCCTTGGGTCCTATCAAGTCAAGCCTCTTCAATAAAGTGATCACGAAACCCTTAGAGATCCTGATTGAAAACTATACAATACTGATGCTTTAGGGGGTGTTTGGGATTGCTTATGTAGACTAATTATCTCCTTGTTCAGTTACTTAAAAGCTAAATAAGCACTTTTGGGTTTTCAAACGTACACTATTAGCTGCATTGCTTTTTTGCTTTTTTCACGGCTGATTATATGTTTCTAATAATTGTCAACCATAGGCCTAAGCCTTTTTTTAGAAGCTAATTATTAACATCCATCATAATTACCAAACTAGCTTACCAGCATAAACAACATACAATTCACAGTAATGAAACCTTATAAATCTTAAACTAAGGGTGTCAAGGATTGCTTATTAGACACGCGCGTTGTAGGACGTTTATTTGTTTAAGGTAATTGGGATGATCGCCATCGTCGCGACAATCAGATTTTAACCTAATTACCTTATGCTAGATAGGGCAAGCGGGTATCATATCCACGAGGAGTATGTTGTTTTAATTTAAGTTTTGGGGTGATCACTGATCAATAAAATTTTGGTTTTGAAATCTTAATAACTAAATAGTGATTACACTAAGTTCTATGAAATAAATATTTGATTGATTGATTTACTTAATAATAAAACTACTAATTGACTAAAAAGTAAATAAACAAATAAAAATTAAATGATCAAATGAAAGCAAGAGTTGTAAACAATTGGGTGAAAAGCAATCCCTCCCGGCTCTGGATATATTCTTATGACCAAGTTACAAATTATTACTAATGTTTGCCTTCAAACTAAGTAAACATAATTTGTATTAATTGAAAAGAATAATTTTGGGCACAAGTTATTCATCACATGAATCGTCTTAATCCCTAAACTAGTTGGACTCGGCACGACTCATTTACTAACAATAACATGTCTTATAATAATCCTATCAATTATTTTTATAATTACTCAAATGAACAATTATGGATAAAAATTATGTTTATCATACGACCGTCTTAACCCCTATACTAATTAGACTTAGCTCAATCGTTGACTCGCAATAATATGTCTCACAATAATTCAATCAAATAATTAAACTAAAATATTAACATCAAATGAACAATTATGGGTACAAATTATGTTTACCATACGACCGTCTTAACCCCTATAATAATTCGGCTTGGCACAATCGTTGACTCGCAATAATATGTCTCGCAATAATTCAATCAAATAATTATACTAAAATATTAACATCATATAAATGATATGCATTAAAATCATATGAATTAATATTTGGCAAACAAAATAAAATCCAAAAACATGTTCAAACCAAATATCTTTTACCGAGAAAGATTACAAAAGGTTTAGCCGCACACCACCATCGTAGATGTTATCGTATGATTCATGTTTGTTTTGCTTTCCATGTTGCACGTACTGTATTCTATCTCCAAAGGAAACCCAAATGAATTAAAACCTTTAGGGGATGCTTGGTATAGGGAAAAGAGAATGGAGAAATGGAAATGAGTCAAATTCCTTTGTTTGGTAGGTAGAAAAAAAAAAGTGGAAAAATGTGGAGAATTGCTAGAGAATTGATATTGTAATTTTTTAAGTTTCATTTCCACTCCTTTTAGTTGGGAAATTGAAGAAATGAGATTATTTTGTAACATTTTTTTTCATGATTTGTATTTTAGTTACAAAAATATTTATGTGAATATTTTATATAATAAAAAAAATCATGAAATTCATTTTTTTATTTAAATAGTTATTTATGTTACATTTTTTTATTTGTTAATAAAAAAACTAATTTTTATTTTTAAAAAAACTATATTTAGAAAAAAAAAATTCAACAAACATTAGAATTTTATTTTAATAAAAACATTTTTTAACAATAAAAAATATTTTTTCTAGAATTGTTATTTAAAAAATAAAAATAAAATAAAAATCAACCAACATTAGAATTGTTATTTCAAAAAAAATAAAAACTATTTTTTTTAAATAACAAACATTAGAATATTTATTTAATTTAAATAAAAATAATTTTTTTTAGAATAGTTATTTAAAAATTAAAAAAATTAAAAAAATAAAAAAATATTTTTTTAAATAACCAATATAAAAATTTGTAGGACCTTAGATATCTCAACTTTATCACATAATGTAAGCACAATATGAAGTAAGGGTGGTGACTTGATATGTATATATGTCGTGTATATGTAGAGAGAAAGAGATGGAAATGGAACTATTATTAAAAGAAAATCACACACAATACACACTCAAGTACACACCTCAAATGACTCATTTGAGGTGTATTTATACAAGAAACATGTTGCCCTAAAAGGCTTGGATGGACTTGGTTTACATGGGCTTTTTATAAAGATTACACTTATCATATTGAACCTTAGAATAGCCACGTCCATAGCCCATTTAACTAGAACTACTAAGACACATTACAAAGTTACAAATATGAGAATGACCATCACTTTCTAATATAATATTTAATGCTAAAAATCTCCCCCTAAGAGGTGGTCATTCGAATGATGCTCCACGTGATTAGGTCTTCTCTGTTCTTTGTCTTGAACTTTGTGTGTCATTGTAGAATAGTATTTTTTCATTGTTCCTTCATGCTTTGTGATCTTTGATAATTGACTTTTCATCTTTCTTTGTTCTTTTGTGATATGGAGCAATCTGCCTTTCGTCACTTCTATGTCTGTGGTGGTTGTCTGCCATTCCAACATGCTCATACATCTTTAGTCTTTGTGATACATGCATTTGTTATTCCTGTTCTTTCACACTGATCTTTGTCACTTTACTTCTGTAGATTCTTTCACATTGCGTAGAATCTTTCTTTGAACTTTTCTTTGCTTTGATCTTTGTGAGAACTTTCCTTTGACTTCGTGATGCATGCATGAGCATGTGGAATCTTTTGCCATAGAGATGATGTATAGCTGCAGGTAAACAGTTAGCAATAAACAACCGGTACTTACAGATAAGGAATTAGAGATCGTCAACAGCATAGTGTGAAGACTCCTTCTAACCCTTACCAAGGCCGTTCCCAATTCGGATACTCCCGAGGGAGCTAACGAGACCTACTAAGTAGCTCAACGAATGGGTGAGTCGCTGGGGACCACTCCACGACTGTAGACCGTTTGAAACCACCGCGAACACTAAGTGTAACCCATAAAGAATTACCGAAGTGGCCTGCTGTTAGGGCTGCTTGATGTTGACCCTGGCAGGAGTTTCCATTCAATCATTGAGAATCACAAATGTGAATCCTCTCATAAATGTTCTCGGCAGATTGCTAAGATCTGCGTAGGACTCTTAAGTTTACATTTGGCGTCCATAATGTTGAACAACCAGTGTAGAAGTATCATTTGTTCCTATGAGATCTTTTGATGAATCTCGAGGCTCTAGACTCGATAAGTGCACATTTGGTTTCCTGTGCAGAGATTAGGGAGAGGTCTCTTGTTTCAATATCAACCATCTCTAAGAGACAGGTCGATAGATTACACCAGTTCCCCGTGAGAATGAAACAAGCTCTATTAAGAGAACTTGAGTGGCTAGAAGGTTAAGTGCAGTGCGTCACTGGGTCCATGACGTCTTTGTATTCAATACCGGTGTCACCTTAGCAACAACCAGTAGCATACGAATTGAACCCGGTGTCTGCCCTAAGGTTGAACATATGGAGGGCTATTTCTTTTCACCCTTTTTCATAACTTTTCTTTTTAATTCTTCAACCCCTTCTTTCTCCTTTCTCATTTTCTCCTTTTTTCAATCATACCTAAGGACTTCTAATTCTAAACTATTCGAATTGTCCTTGGGTAGATCCCTCCGGTTTTGGCGGATCATTGGACATAAACCTAACCATAATCACCTTATTACTCCATGATTATCCAAGATTTATTGATCACATGCCATAAAACCTTTTGTGAAAATCTTTCAAAGAGTTTATGATAATAAAACAGATTGTTGTTACCACTTTGAGAGTTTCGCAATTTTTAAAGGACTCCCCCTTCACATGTGCACATGAATTTTTAAGAAGTTTGCACATGCGTGAGGAGTTTGCACTTTTTAGAATTGATCTACTTTCAGTGAACAAGACCACTTCGAGACACGTTTACATCACTAGTTAGACTAGCTTGAAATTATTACCCGGCCTGGTCAAGTCCAAAGAAAGTTTCTCGAATTGGTACATTCTACTTAGACAAGTCCTATTCGAGACACGTTTACATCACTGGTTAGACCAGCTTGAAATTATTACCCGTCCAGGACAACTATTTTCGATTACAGACATTTTGAGCTTCGTCAATTCGAGGGTTATAACTGAGTCTAGCTCTTTCGAGATTCAGCCACAATCTTTAAACATTTTTTATCACATTTTTAATCATGTCTTCTCCCCCTCAAAAATAGCATATCGTGATATTTTTTATATCAACCGATTGAGAAAAAGCTTTTGGAGAGAAAGACAGATTTGATTTTGCATGAATTCGGAACATTTTTGTTTTTGTACTCCCCCTTAATAATAGCTCATTTTAAAACAATTAAGGGTTTGGAGAAGTTATCTTGAGCACTAATTTTGTGAGATTTTGAGAAATCTTTTGAACAATCTTGAAAAAGTGCTCAAGAATTCTGTTTTGAAAACGAGTTTATGTTTGAAATCTTTTTCGTTTTTTTATACTCGAACTTTTGAAAATGATTTCATCTTTGAACGTCCGAGTCCTAGATTTGAAAATAATCAGAAGTCATCGTTTATGCCCGGGTTTCGTACTGAAGTATACGAAAGCCATTGTGAAGAAACATTAGTGAAACGACATGTTTTACAAAAACATTTTAAAGAACTCCCGTTCAAGCATCTGTACATGTCCGTATCATTGTTGAAAGACATTTCTAGACACGTACAGAATATTGATTTATACGAGAGACACGTCGTGAGAAGAATATTTTTGAATTTTTTTGATTTTATATTGTTTTTGGATTTTTTGAAATTTTATATTTTTGTATTTTGTTTTTGATGGTTTTTCAAATTTTGTATTTTGTTTTTCTCAAAAATATTTACAGCAAAGCGATTTTGAAAACATTTTTCAAGAAGATTCGGGAAGACGTTCTAGCTCCTCAGGAGTTAGGCTTCGCATGTCAATTCGTCGAACTAAATATTTAAACCGTTCTTTTGGAAGGGCTTTAGTAAATAGATCGGCGAGTGGGTAATTAGTCTTAACGAAAAATAATTTAACAGTACCCTCTTCTACATGCTCTTTGATGAAATGGTAGCGGACTTTGATATGCTTCATCTTTGAATGGTGTACGGGATTGCACGAGATGGCTATGGCACTTTTTGAGTCACAATACATAGGTATTCTGTCAAAAGTAAAGCCATAATCTGTGAGTTGTGTCCGCATCCAAAGAACTTAGTCACAACACGCAGATAGAGACACATACTCGGCTTCGGCGGTTGATAGTGACATGCAATATCAACCATTGAAAAGACACAAAGTCAGATTTATTACATGCAGTGATCAGTGAACAGTGATCTGCATTAATTTTTTACACATTAATACTATAAACCAAAACACAATTTCTTCGCACGAAAGAAAGATTATGAACAATGACGATCCAGGAGCTTTGACTATGCATGCACTAACATAGCAAATATAATTTATTGAGTAATGCATAACAATAATATATGAGTAGCATATGCTAGAAACCACTTATTAAATAACTTAAATATCGATAAGTTGGATAATAATGATATATACCTTTAAGCCTAGGTAGCCGTATATTTTTCCATCTTCTTCAAAAAAGCTACTTGGGTCAACAGGTTCAATTGGGAAGATTTCTGGATATCCCTCTTCATCTTCTTTAGAGAATGAAATTTAATATACAAAGACATCATCATGGCTAAGACAAGCTCAGACACAGTTACAAAACAAGATAAACCAAAAGATACAATGAATAAACACATCTTAGCCACTAAGCAACTAGCCAGACATACCAATAGTCATTTATACCTCTATACGTATTATTTGAGAACATCAACTCTAACTAAAACCTTGAACATCAAAAAAGTGTATCAATGCACAACTCCAAATTGATAATTGTCACAAAATTATATTAAAAGGGGCGGTTTTGGATTGCAAATTTTCAGCTTACGCTTTATAAGCACTTCAAAATAAGCACCTACCAATATGATAATTGCATAAGCTCATAGCAATCCAAACACTTGCAGATGTATTTATCACTTTTAACAACACAATATGCATTCCCAAACACCCTCTAACCAAATCTAACTTCAAATCAACTCTAAAAAGTAAATATTCTTTAAATTTAAGTATCTTCTTAGTCCTAATATATCAAAACCTCAATACCAAATATACATTTTGAAAGACTACTAACTATTCCAACTTGGGGAATAATTTACAGCACATCCAAACACTCTGTATAGTATTATCCGAAACAATTACTGGTTTTATAGTTAGTAATGATAATTATTTAATTTGACATCTACTATATAAAGTCATTTTCCTCCGGATTCAACCAACTTAGACCTATAATTCTACGGTCAAATTTTCGTTAATCTGTTTCATCACTACATTTACGTTAAATTTGAAGCATCAGCCTAAAAAATTCACTTCAACTACAACAAATGAACATCTAATTTCTTACCAATTCAACTATTAATAATCAGCTATAAACAACATAATCATAACGGATAAGATTGATCAACTGCATCTCAACATATTAAAACCTGATACATGTAAATAAAACATGACTTTTCAATAGACACTAAAGACCTCCATTATTTACTCTATAAACGTGAATCAGAAATGGTGGTAAACATGACATGACCTTTCATGTAAATGGTAAGTGTAATACGCACCTCAAGCTCATCTGCTTTCGAATCCTTTAAACCATTGCTATTCACAGATGGCTGAAGTATTTTCCCATCTGAAATCATAGATCTGTACATCGACAAACATCAAAAATCAACCAGGATATCAAAATAAAAAGGGTGATAGGAATCAAATTAATGAACCCACGGAGACACTTTACATTCTTGATATACTGATTTTCTGTGGAAAACATTTTGAGGGAGTCATCTTTGTCTCAGCAAGATTATCTGCAAAAATATTCTGCACAGAAGAAAATGAGATGGTCATCAGCATTGCGCTACTGCACACAAATAACAACCAGCATGCAAAAGATTTGTAGGATGATCACCTGAAGAGAAGTTTTAAGATCCGTGACTCCTTTCCCAACCTTTACCAATGACATACAATATCAACCATTGAAAAGACACGAAGTCAGATTTATAAGTACAGAAATCAGTCATTAAAGAATGGAAACACGATTCAAAAAAATATAGTACACAATGTGTACTTACATCAGATATGCTCTCGAAAGAAATATCAGCATATGCTTTAAATGATATAATACTGATCCAGACAGTGATCTGCATTAATTTTTTACACATTAATACTAAAAACCAAAACACGATTTCTTCGCACAATAGAAAGACAAGTGCAAAGACCCCCAATAATATATGAGTAGCATATGCCAGAAACCACATATTTAATAACTTAAATATCGATAAGTTGGATTATAATGATATATACCTTTAAGCCTTAATTAGTAGCCATATATTTTTCCATCTTCTTCAAAAAAAAGATAATTGGGTCAACAGGCTCAATGGGGAAGCTTTCCGGAGATCCCTCATCCTCTTCTTTAGAGACTGAAATTTAAAATACGAAGACATCATCAGGGCTAAGACAAGCAACTCTATACATATATACATCATGATAAACAAACTTCTATTATACCTCTATACGTATATACATCTTTAGCCACTAAGCAACTAGCCAAACATACCAATAGTCATTGATACCTCTATACGTATATACATCATGATAAACAAACTTCTATTATTTGAGAACAGCAACTCTAATTAAAACCTTGAACATCGAAAAAGTGTATCAATGCCCAACTCCAAATTGATAATTGCCACAAAATTATATTACAAGGGGTGGTTGTGGATTGCAAATTTTCAGCTTATGCTCTATAAGCACTTCAAAATAAGCACCTACCAATGTGATAATTGCATAAGCTCATAGCAATCCAAACAGTTCGAGATGTATTTTTCACTTTTAACAACACAATATGCATTCCCAAACACCCTCTAATCAAATCCAACTTTATGTCAACGCTAAAAAGTAAAATTTTCTTTAAATATAAGTATCTTCTTAGTCCTAATATATCAAAACCTCGATACCAAATTTACATTTTGAAAGACTACTAACTATTCCAACTTGGACAATAATTTACAACACATCCAAACACTCTGTATAGTATTATCCGAAACAATTACTGGTTTTATAGTTGGTAATGATAATTATGTAATTTTACATCTACTCTATAAAGTCATTTTCCTCCGGATTCAACCAACTTAGACCTATAATTCTACCTAGAGGTGGCAATTTGTGCCCAAAATCAAAAAAATGGGCTAAATGGGCAAATTTTTAGAAGATTTGGGCACATTTGAGCCCCCTCTTTTTTATGAAATGGGCATATCTTGCCCATTTAGAAGTTAAATGGGCATAATAGGCACATATTTTTCTCTAAATTGGAGAACATTAAATTATTTTTAATAAAAAACTTATGGATGCAGTATATTTTAGTTACTTAAATATAAATGAGGTGTTACGTTTGAGGTCTTTTCTAAAGCGATTCGGATAATATGCGCTCATTTTGCCCGCGCCCATTTAGCCCATGCCCGTTTAGCTCGTGCCCGTTTAGCCCATCGCCCGTTTAGCCCATAGCCCGTGCCCGCCCGTTTTGCCACCTCTAATTCTACCGTCAAATATTCGTTAATCTGTTTCACTACATTCACGTTAAATTTGAAGCATCAACCTCAATTCACTTCAACTACAACAAATGAACATCTAATTTCTTACTAAAATTAAACTATTAATAAGCAGATAATCAGCTGTAAATAACATAACTGGTAATAATTAAGCACATAAAATTTTCTTACTAAAATTCAACTAATAATAAGCACATAATCAGCTGTAAACAACATAACTATCTAATGAGCAGAAAATTAAAAATAATATGTAAACAACACATAATTAGTTGTATTATACCTAACTTGATAACGGGGAGGTGGTGCCGGAGTTAGGGTTTCGGTGGTAGTCGATAACGGCGGTGGAGATGATTAGGTTGACGACGGAGTTAGGGTTTCGATTGGCAAAATTATGGTGGTTGTGGTGGTGGTCGATAATGATTAACGGTGGTGGAGCGATTAGAAGAAAAGAGGGACAAAGTCTTTATTTACTTTTATATTTTAGTGACTTTATTACTGTATTTTTTTTAGCCTTGATTTGTTGACTTTATTATTTTTTTTAATAGCTTAAATTTCCAACTAAAAAGAGTGGAGTTATAAAATTGACCTTTTATATTTTCTTGTTGCTTTTTGTTTTTAATAGCCTAGATTTGGTGACTATTTTTTTTTTTTTTTTTTTTTTTTTTTTTGTGTGTATGTTTAGAGCATAAAGATTCAGGTGCTTTGAAGAGGTTTGCTCGTTATTTGGGTCTTACTGGGTGTCACATTATTAATACTCACACTTCAAAATATCGCCTCATTAATAACCAAGGTTGCAAAAAAACGATAGGTGCTAGTCGGGCGGTCGACCACCGCCTAGCGCCTGGGGGATTGACTTTTTCTATATAAAAAAGGGCAAATGGTACAAAAAGGCATCAAAGTTAGGGTCTATATACAATCAAGGTATCCAACTTTTTTTCTTGCATATAAAGGTTCTCAACTTTTTTTTTTTTGGCTAATTTGGGTTTTTACCTAACTTTCGTTAAGTCACTTAGTTAGTAAATTACATGTTTGGTCCTTGCATATGTATAACCATTTCATCCACAGTCCATAACCACAAAAAAATTTCGAAAACACTAAGCTTCACATAATTGATGTTATGGACTGTGGATGAAATGGTTAAACATATACAAGGACCAAACATGTAATTTACTAACTAAGTGACTTAATGGAAGTTAGGTAAAAACCCAAATTGGCCAAAAAAAAAAGTTGAGAACCTTTATATGCAAGAAAAAAAGTTTGATACCTTGATTGTATATAGACCCTAACTTTGATGCCTTTTTGTGTCATTTGCCCTATAAAAAAATTAAAATTAAATGTATATTAATAAATTTACATATATTTTAACATAAAACACTAAGCTTCACATAATTGATGTTATAGTAATGCATTATTTATTGTTGTTAACATCTCATGTTCACATTTATTTCACTAAAAATAAAACACACATGTTGACAACAACTCAATTGAACAAACACATAATGATAGAATGTCAAACCCACAAGCAAAATCAAACACAAAAAGGGAATTTAATACTCATTTTGCATATTAATTATGTGTGTGACTGTGACAAAATCCACACACGAAGAAAAACCTCAAAACCCACAGTCCCACACATGAACAAAACACCAAAAACAAGCTAAACTAAAAATACGAAATCTAAACCTCCACATATTAAGTTCGGATGTATGTGATTTTGGAAAACAAAGAGGGGTTTCAATTAAAATAATAGCATGCCTTCAAATCTTTAATAATATGTGTTTTAAATTTTTAATTGTGAGTGTTGTGTTTTTATCATCATGAATAGTTCCAATTGTAGATTCAAATGCGTATTTGGTCAGAGTGTATGAAAAGAGGGGTTAATTGGGGTAAAAAAAACCCCTAATTTGAAGTTTTTTTTAAGTGTTGACCACCTAGCCCGATTTGACCCGCCTAGGCAGGATGTTGACTGCTTTTTGGCCAAAACGCCTAATTCGTCTACCTAGCTTCAAATCGCCACGGTAAGTGACCGCCTAGCGCCTAGGCCGTTTTTTTCAACATTGTTCATAACACAAAACAACTAAGTCATTTGTGCCCCACTCACTCAATATAAAGCACACACACTCACATACCCAACGGATAGTTTCAAAGTTTTAGTGAGTATTTGTCATAAATTTTGTAGTGATGTCTGTATGCTATTATCTTATTAGTCTACTATTGTACAAATCTGTGTATGAGAGTTTCGCATAAAGTTTGTCACTCACTATCTGACTTGTTGGTAATTGTGCCTCGCGCAATTACCAAGTCTTATTATAGGATTAGGATTCATCCTAACCTCATAACTTGGAAAACAAATCAAAGAATATGTCTCCCTTCTCCTCTCCCGAAAACCGGTAGAACAAACACCCCTCTCTAGTGTTTTGGTTTGGTTTTTCTAAGTTTGACAAAGGGTTGTGCTAGACAAGATCGTGACTAATGTTTGAAAATCAAATATATAGTATAGTTTTCTCAAAGGAATTGCTAAGGAGATAAGCAAAACCCGATGTCGTAGTTCGTGTGAAGTTGTGAATGGAATTCAAAATTCCCGGTTAGTGAAAAGTGTAGTGAAGTGGGATAAAAGTGATATTGATGAAATTTAAACTAATAAATATGAAACTAAAGCACAAATAAGCAATTAAGCAATAAAATCTAATTACCAATTTAAACTAAACCTAAAATGTAACGTAAAGTTGAAAACGCGAGCTAAAACGTAATTAAACGCTACTTAAAGGCTAACTAAGCTAGGAAGGCACCTAAAAACCTCAAATTACTTTCTAAAAGTTCTAAAGGGTTAATAAAAATTTCAGGAAAAAGAAAAATATTTTTTTGAATTTTCTTTAATTAATTATGAATTAAAAACTAATTAAAAAGGAAAATTAAGAGAAAAATAGCAAAACAATTTGGAAAATTATGAAAAATTAAAGAAAACTTTTAATTGATATTAGAAACTAATTGGAAAAATAAAATTTGAAAAATATTGAAAATTACCCTAAAACACAAAAGTCTCGGGAAATCCCGGCCCTTTTTGAAATTTTAAGAAAAATAAGTCTAAACTGAAATTTTTTAATTTTCCTAAATTAAACTAATAAAAAGAAATTTTCTAAAAAAAGTTTCACTAAATTTTGATTATTTTTGGATTTTTTATGATTTAATTACTAAAGAAAAGAAAATAAAATGGGAAAAATAGAAACTGAAATCAGAAAAATATGAAATTTTTTATAAAAGTCCTAAATTATAACAGAAATGTATGAAAAATAAGAAAAGTGAAAAAAACTATTTGGAATAAGCAAGAAATAAGCTAAACAGTTTGCAAATAAGCTATATTAGAAAAAAGAAAAGAAGCTATAAAAGAAAGGAGAATGCATGTATAAATGAAAAAGACCCAGTGGCGCAGTGGTGAGTGTGTGGGGGTGAGCTGGTTAGCCAGGGTTCAAATCCCAGCAGTGGCAATTTTTTTGAAATTATTATTTTTTTATTTTTCTTTTTGTAAAACTTTAAAATAAGCAAAAATAAGAAACTTTAATGAAGGCACCTTTTTTGAAAACTTGAAATAAGATGAGAAATAAGCACTAAGTGAACCAGAAGGTATTACATCTTATTTTGAAACCAAAGTAAACAAGCAGGCTACTCTAAATGATTATAAGCTAAACTCAAGGTGCAATTATCTAAAAACTATCTATCTCTATTCTAATAAACTATAATAAGCAGGAAAATAAGCTAGATTAAGCAGAAACTACAACCAATGAGCAATACACTATCCTACACCTGCTCAGGTATTGCAGGTCTAAGAGCACAAAAGAAGGACCAAAATAAGCAGATTAAATAGGCAGAGAGAAGCCAAATAAGCACAGAATCTAAAACTCAGCTGAACAAGCTTCTAATAGCCCCTAAATTCAAACACTTAGCTTAAAAGAGCAATTAGAAAAAAAACTTGTGAATGCAGCTGTTTAGACAGAACTCAATGGTGCAGGGGATCCAACTGAGTAGACAGGTCACTTTAAGATCAATTTCAGGCAATCTAATGAATAGAAAACTGAGAAATTCTTGTTGTTACAGATGCTCAAGCAACCAATTTACTCAAATCAACAAGCAAAATATATTTCCAAACAATTATGAAGCCTACAAGTGATCTACAAGTTCTGGCCAATTCTGAGTACAAGATTTTTTTTGACTTTTTGATATTTTAACTAAGTTGACTTAATCTAAATTCTAATGATCTAATATGAATTATTATGTAAGATTAAGCTAAAATGCAACTACTATAAGCTAGATAAACAAGATTTGCAACTATCTCTATGATTATTCTAACTAAATACACCAACAGTTAACTGTTATTAAAATATAAGAACAAATTTGAATTTTCTCTAATGAACCTACTGTTTTTATGCTTTATATGACCTAAATGAACCTAGTATGAGTTGTCTAAACTGATTGCAACTTCTGAAACACAGTCAATCACATAAAAATTTCCTGTTCCAAACACCCTTTAACCAACTGTTTTGCAAGTTTTGTGAAGCAATATAATGATTTAAACCATAATTCCAACACTTAAGCTTACATAATGATGCAACATACTGATTTAAGCACAAATATTCAGATCTCAAACACAATCAACCACAGATTACCACAATGCAAATATATAGCAGTATTGAAACAGTAGGATCAAATATCATGCAAACAACTATTAAATGATGAAAACTACTACTATTAAGCTATAATATGAATAAACTGAACCAAGTAAACAGTAAACAAACACTGAATTCAAGTCTACACTAATAACTCTAATTATGCAAATTTAAGCTTTAAAATGTAAAGGAGAACTCAGTAGACCAATCCCAGCTGAACAGGGATACTCTTGAACTTAAGCCTATCTTTAATAGGCTTTAAAACAGATACACGCCACCTTCTGAATAAGCTTGAGCTTATAGAATAAGCTGTTTGACTTTCGTTGACCAAAAGAGCTTTTGAGAGATTTCAACTTTTTATCCTAAATAAGTACTCACAGAAGCTATGTTAAGCTAAAATGAGCAGTATCTAAATAGAAAACAAGCTTATTGAAGCTTGGTTTTGATTAATGAGAACATTTTTTTTTATATTTCCTGATTTTTTTTTTTTTTTATGTTTTTGATATAAGTTGAACAAAAATCAAATAGTAAACTTTAGATAAGCTAATATTAATGTTTATAAGTTAATGAAACAGTGAATGAGCTTAAACAACAAATGAAAAATAAATTTGAAAATTAAAGGTAACTTAATAACACAAATTATGAAAAGTAAACTATAATTATATTAATTGAAAGATTGATTACATTACTTGAACTGAAATTACATTTGAGAGAATAAAATGGCAGCATAACACTACATAAAAACTACACCCTAAACAAGTGAGATGAGAGGGGTATTTATAGTCGTGTGGGGTGAGGTCTAGGGTTTCTTCAGAAGCTACTAGATCCTCTCAGGTGTGCTTTCTCTCCATCAATACCAGTCATTTGGATTTAGCTCTAATATATGCAGATAAGCTTGCAAAACCACAAATTTATTTATTTATCGAGAGCAGCTGAATGTTACCATCAACAAGGAGAAGAACAAGTGGTACCAATCTACAGTAAAGAAGACCCATAGATTCGCCCTCGACGCAGACAACCTAATCATAACAGATAGGATTGAGCAACTGCATCTCAACATATTAAAGCGTGATACATGCAAATAAAACATGATTTTTCAATAGACACTAAAGTCCTCTATTATTTACTCTGTAAAACGTGAATCAGAAATGGTGGTAAACATGACATGACCTTTCATGTAAATGGTAAGTGTAATACGCACCTCAAGCTCATCTGCTTTCGAATCCTTTAACCCCTTGCTATTCACAGATGGCTGAAGTATTTTCCCATCTGAAATCATACATCTGTACATCGACAAGCATCAAAAATCAAAATTACGCTACTGCACACAAATAACAACCAACATGCAAAAGATGTGTAGGATGATCACCTGAAGAGAAGTTTTAAGATCCGTGACTCCTTTCCCAGCCTTTACCAGTGACATACAATATCAACCATTGAAATACACGAAGTCAGATTTATACGTAGAGAAATCAGTCATTAAAGAACCGGAAACACGATTCAAAAAAATATAGTCCACAATGTGTACTTATATCAGATGTGCTCTCAAAAGAAATATCAGCATATGCTTTATATGATATGCTGCTGATCCAGACAGTGATATGCATTAATTTTTTACACATTAATACTAAAAACCAAAACACGATTTCTTCGCACGATAGAAAGATTATGAACAATGACGATCCAGGAGCTTTGACTATGCCCCCCAATAATATATGAGTAGCATATGCCAAAAACCACTTATTAAATAACTTAAATATCGATAAGTTGGATAATAATGATATATACCTTTAAGCCTTGGCAGCCGTATATTTTTCCATCTTCTTCAAAAAAGGTACTTGGGTCAACAGGTTCAATGGGGGCTTTCCGGAGATCCCTCTTCCTATTCATTAGAGACTGAAATTGAATATACAAAGACATCATCAGGGCTAAGACAAGCTCAGACAGAGTTACAAACTACGAAATCCACTTAAAAACAAGATAAACAAAAACATACAAAGAATACACACATCTTTAGCCACTAAGCAACTAGCCAAACATACCAATAGTCACATTTATACCTCTATACATATATACAACATGATAAACAAACTTCTATTATTTGAGAACAGCAACTCTAATTAAAACCTTGAACATCAAAATAGTGTATCAATGCCCAATTCCAAATTGATAATTGCCACAAAATAATATTAGATGGGTGGTTGCAGATTGCAAATTTTCAGCTTACGCTCTATAAGCACTTCAAAATACGCACCTACCAATGTGATAATTGCATAATCCCATAGCAATCCAAACACTTTGAGATGTATTTTTCACTTTTAACAACACGATATGCATTCCCAAACACCCTCTAATCAAATCCAACTTCATATCAACTCTAAAAAGTAAATTTTCTTTAAATTTAAGTGTCTTCTTAGTCCTAATATATCAAAACCTGAATACCAAATTTACATTTTGAAAGGCTACCAACTATTCCAACTTGGGGAATAATTTACAGCGCATCCAAACACTCTGTATAGTATTATCCGAAACAATTACTGGTTTTATATATAGTTGGTAATGATAATTATGTAATATTACATCTACTCTATAAAGTCATTTTCCTCCGGATTCAACCAACTTACACCTATAATTCTACGCTCAAATATTCGTTAATCTGTTTTCACTCAACTACAACAAATGAATATCTAATTTTCTTACTAATTCAACTATTAATAAGCACACATATAGACAGCTGTAAACAACATAAGTATCTAATTAGCAGAAAATTCAAAATGATATGTAAACAACACATAATTCAACAGTTGTATTATACCTAACTTGATAATGGTGACGATGATTGAAGACGGTTATGGTTACGATAGTGCCGGATTTAGGGTTTCGGTGGTGGTAGATAAAGACGGTGGAGGTGATTAGGTTGACGACGGAGTTAGGGTTACGGTGGTGGTGGTGGTGGTGGTGGTGAAGCGATTAGGTGAGAGAGGGACACGGCCCAAGATGGTTTTATATTCGGTTTTAATGTTGGGCTAGTGTTTAAAAAATGGGACTTTTGAGTCTTATGGTATCGAAAGTGTATTTATTTAAGTTATCTCACTCAATAAGTGAAGGTATATAGTCGTGAACATCCTCTTAAGTAGCATGTACTCCATGTGTTAGCTTTTAAAGAAAATGAACATAATGTTAGTAGGTGATTTAATAGTATACATGCTTGATTATATGAAAAAAGTAGATTAATGTATGGTCTTATTGTCTATGTTTAGCACAACATCGATAACATAGTCTTTTATAAATTATAGTATTAATGTATGGTCTTAACTCTTAACTCTAAGAGCTTCGGGTAAGGTAACTCACTGTCAAAAGTTAACACATTGTCACGTCAGCGCCACATCAGCTTTTATCTTTTAACTTAACTCATGACTTTCCACCCCGGTAATATAACTTATATTTAACTCACATTAACTCACTTTCACCCCAATTATTTTCAATTTCAGCCCCAAATTTAAACAAACACTTCATTTATTTTAAACATAACATAAATTCTTAAATGCTCCATGTCCGGTTCGTCATCATATGCTCTTGTTGTTGTTCCAATTGTTGATGCTTCTTGTTGTTCCAATTGTGCTTCTTGTTGTTCCAATTGTTGATGATATTCAAATGCGGCCATCATATGCTCCATGTCCAGTTCGTCATCTATATCGGAAAAACTTCGTTCTTCTTGGTTATTTTCATTCGGATCCATTGTGAGCAAGAAAGTTTTGGGTGAATTTTTTTTTTTTCTTATAGAGAGGAAGTGTATAGATTGAATTTGAGTTTTGTAAATGTGAAAATAAAATGTGTATGAGGTGAGTATTTATAGTGGTAAGAAAATGGGTTGGATTTTATTTATTTTTTATTATTATTTTTTAAGTATATAGCCGTTATTAACGGTTATAAAGTATAGGGGTGTTAATGAAATTTTTTTTGAACTAAATAGCCGTTTGAGTGGGCTCGGTGTAATTTTTTTTTTTTTTTTTTTTTTTTTTTTTTTTTTTTTTTTGACTTTAACGTGTGTTAAGGGGTTAACGCACCCTTTTAACGTGCAAGTTAACGCGGGACACGGTAAGGTAACACATCCCGTTTTGGAGCTGCGTTAAAAGATAACTTGGGTTGTTACTATCGTACTCTGTAACATATCTTTGCCAAAACAAGACACATAGTGCCATGGGAGTACGGGACTTAATAGTATGGCACTATTCACTTTTTGAAAATCTAGCACCTACCCTAGCTCAATACTCTTTGAGTCTTTTCACCATTCTATGGCAAGTCTAAAATATACAGTAACACATATCTGCCATCAACACCAACCCTCCATACTCTTTTCACCATTCTACAAGCTAAAGAAAAATGTTGACCTTCTCTCACCATTCTACACGTAATAGTGCAGTGTGTGTTTTTTTTATATATACTATTCTACTCCATTATTTGTTGCCTCCATTTTTTTTCCTTTTGTGGAAGTTTTATTCACCAGTATATTTTTAACTTGTTACTCACTATTATTGAAAAGTTTTGATCTTTATACAAAAATACATGACCTGTTACGAATGGATACATTTTCATTCCAGAGGTATTGTCTGATAAAAAACGAATGTGTTCCATAATCGATACAAAAAATACATTAACATTACTAACAACTTACATGATACAGTAGCATAATTACATACAGCGTGACATGGGCTCCGTCTATAAACCCATATGACCTCTTTCTATCAACTCTTTATCCACACATTTCGTCACCTCTTTTCTCTTTCTACTACAAGATTTTATTATGGGTTTATTAAATAATTTTCCTTGTGAATAGATTCATCCCATTTTTTTGTACCTGAAATATGCAATAACATAATACATACAAAATAGAATCTAACATAATATAAAAAAAATAAAATATGTGACTTGTATACACTACTATCAGTAAAGATGATGACACATGACTATAATTTTACAATTGAGCTTTATATTATTGGAGTTTAAAATAAATTTCTAAAAGGTTTAAAACGATGTATCATTAATTATGTTCTTGAAGAAGCTTATAACCAACATCTTTTTTACTTTCACCATCACTCCTGATCAACAACATTAACTCGGTTCATATCTAATGAACAAAAAAAAAAAAAAAAAAAAAAAAAAAAAAAAAAAAAGGAAACGTAAATCAAAGCATATAATGAAACATAATATAAAAGAAGATATAATCCAAATATAATTTAAAACAAAATGGTGCTAAATGATAACCCACTTCACAAGAACCTCATGAGAAAACCTGTAAAATTTAAAGATGATAAAGATAATGGCGTTATCATACGTAATGGGAAATCGATGGAGACCTTTCAGTTCAAAAAAAAAAAAAAAAAAAAAAACCTTCTAATCATATTTTATGAGGAAAATAGAAGTGTCATGTAAAGAGATGTAAAGTTATTACTTTTAGAGATCAAGAAAAAAACTTGATCAACTTACATTGACAAATTTTTTATATTTTTGATTTGAAAAGAGTTACCTTCATTTTCTTCCTTGAAATACGCATTACCTCCACCAGTCTAGTCTAACACTCCTATCATTATGGATAAATATGAAACAAATAATCAGCAAATGTAACAATTCACATTTTCAGGTTAACTTCTATTCCCGAAAATTTCACTATTCATTTTTACTATTCACTTTTACTATTCACTTTTCCAAAATTTGATTTTTATTTCATATTCTCATATGATAAATCATTTCCATGGCAAAATAAAAGTTTGACACTCATTAGATCATTTTCGCGAAAGTTATTAATGAAATACACATTTTAGGGTAAAACGTCATTCAAAAATTCTACGCACAACGAAACTCGACCACGTTAATTTTCCCCGCATCAGAAAAATGTTTGATATACTCATGATTTATTTGAGAATTAATCATGACTGGGAAAAATGTGACCAAATAAACCTCGGCCGTGAGAAACAGGAATTTTCGTTTGTAAGCACTTTTACTTAGCCGTAACCTTAGCCTATACATGCACCGCATTTCTAAGACGATTTGAGTTTTCACATTTTTGGAAAAAGTCAACATATTTTTCCCTCCTCCTTTGACCAAAAATCATTCCTTGATTTTATAAATCATTCCTTGATTTTTAGGCTTACGGTTTTATGTCTAAAAGACATTAAATACCAACCGACACTAGACTGAGCCAGTCTAGACATTATAAGTTATTTTAAATCATTATTATCATATTAGAAAAGTAACATTTTACTTTTCTCAATTTTACACAACATTCGTACGTTTTACGTATTATGCGTTTTAGACCCGTGTTTCCAGTTTTAGCAGGGTTTGAGCACCCCAATGGAACCTACCACTCATTTTATATTTTATTATGGAGTATATTGACAAGTTTAGTCATTCTTCCAAGTTTCACATTTTTACGATACCCGGTTTTACGTTTTGTTGCTTAACCATTTACGGTTAGCAATTTACGGAGTCAAAACTAGCTACATAAGTTAGATAATATCATCAAAGACCAAGCCATCCTATCCTTATCCATGTGAACTGCCTCTAGGGGGGAATCACTCATGTGGCTTGATCTCATGCTTAGAGCCTTAAGATGCATACATGTGTACAACTTAGGCTCCAAGTAAAACTTAGTCACCAAGTTTAGGAAATTTCCTAGTTACTTCCTAACCTCCTGAACTCACTATAAAAGCCCTCTCATTCCCCTTTGTTGCCGTCCACCATCACACACACAAACATCTCATCCTTAGCAAAATTTATTCCAATTTTATGCAAGAATCAAGTGCTACAACTGTAGGGGATAACAATAACGAACACAACCAGATATATTTGAATCTCTGAAAGGCGTGTAAACACTTTCAGATCGAATCAATTCGGTGGTTCTCCCGAATTATTCAATCGGATACAATCCAGAGATTGAGAACGTTTTGTATGGTTTTTGTTTGAAATCTTATGAACCAGAGAACCGAATGACCAAGAGGAAAACGTTATATGTATGAAAAACGGGATTAGGGCCTTCATAACCGCCTTTTTGGCAGGTTTCAAAGTTGTCAAATTTAGTCCCTCAATTTCCGAAAATTTGATTTCCTGAGAAATTTTTAACATAGCAACTTAATGGAAATAAAGGCGGTTATTTTCCTTACATGTTACTTACCTTTCTTTATTGAAAGCCAAAAGTTGTAAGCAAAACCCTAACATACTACTTGTTAAATATCATATTCATGCTATTTACATATCATTCATGCTATATTTTGTCGTGTGATTATGTCCATGATGTTTAAAAATGAGTAAAACAAGTATTGGTATATATATGTTAACTTATGTTATTTAAACAAGTAAACTAGTGACTTTCTTGGTGAAATCTAATCAAAATGGTATAAATATGATATTGGAAAATTACATATTGTAGTAGAGGACTTAACAAGGAAACCATAGCAATTTGAACCACTTAAAATGAGTACATGAGTAAAAAGTTATGACCATTTGAAGTTACCAAAACTTTGCGGCAAAAACTGCCAAATGTTTCTGTAACAGAATTAAACACGCAAAAAGAGGCCCTTCTGCTCCGATTCATCAAAAAGTTAAAACATGAAAGTTGTCCGGAATCACGTTTTCTTCGAAAACACAGGAGCACGTATCCAGAAAATCAATAACGAATGAGATTTTCTTCAGTTTCTTAACAGCTATTTTATATACCAAAGTCACTATATAATAGTTATGGTTTAATAAGACCAAGAGGTCTAATGACCTAAATTCAAGACCACAACCATGGCTAAAGCCAAGGTTGAGTCTCAAGACCATGGAACAATGACCAAAGGTCACGGCAAGGCCATGACTAAATGACCATATAAACTTACCTAGGCGAAAACATGAGCTAAAGAGTTAGCGATAACTTAAACATACAATTTGGATCTACTCCATCTAAAGAACCATGAGATCTTACAAGTAGTTGTCATACAAGATTTAAGAAACTCATTCTAATAACAATCTTCATGTAAAAGTAAACTTTCCTAAGTTTATTCAAATATTGGACATGTAACTTTTCGGATCAAAACTTATATATATATATATATATATATATATATATATATATATATATATATATATATATATATATATATATATATATATATATATTATCAAATACTACAATAGTAGGGAGCCTCATGTGAGGAGTTCATTAAGTAAGCCGTCGAGATGAGTTGTGGATTTACGAATTAAAGTGTCCTGGCTCCTCGAACGTTTACTACATGACTTCTGAATTATGTCGGCCCGAACGGTAGTAAGCGATATATAAACTATACATGTTTCATAAACCATTTCTTTTCAAAGACTTACACTATACTAAGTACTACATCATGGACTAAATGCAAGACATATATGGGCAATTCTTCATATTCTTTACTCCAATCCTAAGTCGCAATATTCTATTATAGGTTGCTCGTAGAAACCTTCGCGATTCAACCATCACATTCACTACTTACTACATAACTTAAGGTGAGTTCGTAGCCCCACGTTCTATTGTTTAACTATTTTACAAACCCAATGGGGGGATACATGCTACTATTTTTCTACTTGAACACAATGCTTTCTACTGTATGCTTACCCGACTATGTTTTATTGTCACTAAATAACGATTGCCATGTTCGAAGTCCCTATATCATGAACCATTAGTCACTAGCTATAGTGAGCGCGAATATTGTGAATAGATCTATTGGATTGACGAATCCCATTTGTGTTGAACAACTACGAGTTCAAACAAATGCACTATATTTGAGATTTAGAGGTATAATGGCAATATTACCTTGGTAGGGCTTCTACTGTAACAACCGTGGTTTTAGCAGGTCAGTTTGACTGATAGTCTTGACTCGGTTGACGTTTGTTTGGTGTGTATTAGGTGTTTGAAGTGATATATGAGTGTTATGGGTGAGTTTTAGCACTAAATTCCTTTGCGTAAATGGTTTTTATTGTGATTTGGAGAGTTTGGGATTTGGGAAAGTTCATTTTGATCACCTTTGTGGTGTAGAAATGACTTGTGTAGTTTTGGTGTTTTTGTGTTTTTGTGTTTTTGTGTTTTTGCGTAACGAGTCTTCGTTCAAGTATTTGAGCGTTAACAAGTTACGAGGAGTTTGTTTTTATGTGTTATGTTTATAAAAAGAGTGTAAAAATCTATTTTTGGAAACTTTGTTTTGAAAATGATAATTTTTCCGGTTGTCGTAAAAGTTGAGGTTTATCGCGTAAGACGTTAGGATTAGCTACGGGTATTTATAAAATATGAAAAATATGAGGTTTTGAGTGTAATAAATATATTTAATAAAACATATATATATATATATATATATATATATATATATATATATATATATATATATATATATATATATATATATATATATATATATATATATATATATATATATATATATGAGAAAAGTTCTTTTGTGAACTAGTTTTTTTGTACATACCAAGGGACAAATCCCCACCATCCATTTAGTTTGATCTAATGGTGGGGATTAACCTAAGATTAAACATGGAAACCTAAGTCCATGTCTTTTTCTTTCCATTTTTTTTTTGTCTTTTTTATTATTTACTTTCTTTCTTTATTTCTTTCTTTTCTTTTTTTTTTGCTCTTTTTTCCAATTAATGTTACACCTTCAATTCACGTTTTTTTCTTTCAATTCACGTTTTTTTTTTTTTTTTTAAAAAAAAAATAAGTCAAGCTTTTCTTTTTTAAATAAATTCACGATTTTTTCTCATTTTATTACGTTTTCGTCTGTTTTCACATGATTATATACGTTTTCAGACGTTTTTGTCCGTTTCCAGGCGTGTTTTTACGCTTTCATACGTATTCGATCTTTTTCATATGTTTTCGTCCGTTTTCATACGTTTCTGAATATCACAATTGATATTCTTAATATCACAAGTGATTTTCTTTGATATTCAAAATATCACTTGTGATATTAATAATATCAATTGTGATATTCAGAAATGTATGAAAACGAAAGAAAACGTATGAAAACGAACAAAAACAAAAGAAAACGTAAGAAAGTGAAAAAAACGTGAATTAAAAAAATGTGAAAATCACTTATAATATTCTGAATAACACTTGTAATTTTCTGAATATCACTTTTGATATTCAGAATATCACTTGTGATTTTCACGTTACAAAACATTAGTTGAACATCACTTGTGATATTCGGAATATCACTTGTGATATTCAGAATATCACTTGTGATTTTCTGAATATCACTTGTGTTTTTTTTAATATCACAAGTGATTTTCAACTAATGTTTTGTAACATGAAAATCACAAGTGATAATCTGAATATCACAAGTGATATTCAGAAAATTACAAGTGATATTCGTGTTACAAAACGTTAGTTGAAAATCACATGTGATATTTTAGAATATCACTTGTGATTTTCATGTTACAAAATATTAGTTGAAAATCACTTGTGATATTCGGAATATCACTTGTAATATTTTAGAATTTTACTTGTGATTTTCTGAATATCACCTGTGAATTTCATGTTTCAGAACAATTGTTGAAAATCACTTGTGATATTCAGAATATCACTTGTGATATTCAGTGATATTCAAAGTGATATTCAAAATATCACTTTTGAAAAAACGTGAATTAAAAAAAGCGTGAAATCACTTGTAATATTCTGAATATCACTTGTGATTTATATTAAGAATATCACTTTTGATATTCAGAATATCACTTGCGATTTTCATGTCACAGAACATTTGTTGAAAATCACTTGTGATATTCAGAATATCACTTGCGATATTCAGATATCACTTGCAATATTTTGAATATCACTTGCGATATTTTGAATATCACTTGTGATTTTTATGTTACAAAATTTTAAAAATCACTTGTGATATTCAGAATATCGCGAGTGATATTCAATATCACTCACGATATTCTGAATATCACAAGTGATATTCTGATAATCACAGTATATCACTTGTGATATTCAGAAAGGTATGAAAACGTTTGAAAACATTTAAAAACGAACTAAAGTGAATGAAAATGGACGAAAACGTATAAAAACGGACGAAAATGAATGAAAACAGATTGAAACCATATGAAAACGTATAAAAATGGACGAAAACGTATAAAAATGGACGAAAACGTATGAAAACGGATGAAAACATATGAAAACGGACGAAAACGTATGAAAATAGACAAAAACGTAAGAAAACGGACGAATATATATGAAAACGGACGAAAACGTAAGAAAACGGGCGAAAACGTATTAAAAAAATTCAAAAACAGATGAAAACGTAAGAAAATGGACGAATATATATATGAAAACGGACGAAAACGTATGAAAACGGGCGAAAACGTAAGAAAACAGACGAAAATGTATGAAAAAAATTCAAAAACAGATGAAAACGTAAGAAAACGTATAAAAACGGACGAAAACGTATTAAAATGGACGAAACGTATGAAAACGGGTGAAAACGTAAGAAAATAGATGAAAACGTATGAAAACGAGCGAAAACGTAAAAAAATAGACAAAAACGTATGAAATCGGACGAAAATGTACGAAAACGAACGAAAACTGACGAAAACGTAAAAAACCGACGAATATGTATGAAAAACCAAAAAAACGTAAAAAAAAAAAAAAAAAAAAAAAATGAATTATAGAAAAAACGTGAAGTTAGAAAAAAAAATGAATTATAGAAAAAACGTGATGTTAGAAAAAAAAAAAGAATAAAAAGAATAAAAAAAGAAAGAAAAGAAAAAAGGAAAAAAAAATGAATAAATAAAATAGACAAAAAAGACAAGAAAAAAAACATGGACTTAGGTTGTCTTATTAAATCTTAGGTTAATCCCCACCATTAGATCAAACTAGATGGATGGTGGGGATTTGTCCCTTAGTTTGTAACAAAAACTTAGTATGTAAAATAACTCACCTCATATATATATATATATATATATATATATATATATATATATATATATATATATATATATATATATATATATATATATATATATATATATGTAAGGAAAATCGGCTAGAAGGGGATAAGGGGGAAAAGGAAACCCAATTTGAGTCCAAATATGACTCTTAAGCCCAAGGATTATCCATAAATAATATATATACCAAACCAAACACCCCTAAAACGTTTTTATTGCAATTTTAGTCGATCCAAGGAGCAAGAGAAGGGAGAAAAAATTAGGGTTTATAATTGTGAAGCAATAATCAAGAATCAAGGTAAAATTCTTAAAATACATGTTCAATTGTTTGATTAATTAATATAATTCATGTAATAATTATATGATGGATTAGGTTTTGGGTTAACTTCTGTAAATTAATGTTATTAAACATGTTGGGATCAATTAATGATAATAGTATGATGATTGGTTAAGAGAATTGAGCGTAAAACATGTTAGTTATTGAGTTAGGGTTTGGACAGATTTGTAAGGCTGTAAAGATGTGAGTGTATATAACAGATGGTGATGAGTTAAGTCACGAATTTTAAGTCTAAATTGAAGTATAATGAAAGAGCTTTCCAAAAAGTCCAGCCACGGTCAATTTTGAGGTCGGGAAGTCGGTCTTTTGATTTTTCTTTGTTAAGGTGTCAAAGCTGTCAAACTGGGACAAATTTTGGGTAAAAGTTTGAGGGTGACATGTGGTTGTAAAAGTGATATTTTGACTTGGTCTTCTGGAATAGTTAAGTTATATTAGACTTCCACGAAGAGGATTCGCGATAAAAACTTGTGGAAGTAATTATTAAAAATCAAAACTTTTTGGTGTGCGTTCAGATCCGAATTTGAGTAGTTGTCAAGTTTGAATTTCTTGTGAGTACTTAAGTGTGTTATTGGTCCATGGCCTTCTGGGATTAGCTTATATGCTTATGAGAGACCATGTTAAATTTTTGGTGTGAGTTGTTGAGCTTTATTTGTCGTGATTTCATGTGAGTAAATGTACTAAAAAATTCTGCGTTTTCTGAGTTTTAGAGTGCAAGGGATTAAGTGAGTGTTAGGTTATGGTGGTGGTTAGTATGGTGTCTAGGAGATCCATGGTGGGTCATATGAGTCTTAGACATCCATTGTAGCTATATGATAACTATAATTATTTGTCAAGCTATATTTTGTAATCACAGTAAATTCGGTTGCCTTGTGTGTTGAGTCTTAAACCTATGAATCTCACCAACATTATGTTGACGTTTTAAGCATCATTTTCAGGTGAGCTTTCTAAGGATAAGATAGAAGGATGTGGATAGACGAGACCTTAGTTGCATTGGAAGTGGTTTATCATTTATGTTTGGATTTATGTTTTGTTTTGGTTATTTTATTTTGGGGTATTGTTACAACACTTTGTGTTTGTACATTGCTCTATATTTATGCATGTAGTTGTTTTCTATGTAGACACCAGGTGTTGCAATGATATCCATGAAGTTACACCTGTGCGTTTCCGCCGTGGCGGGGTGTGACAGATTGGTATCAGAGCCTTGGTTATAGAGAATTAGGTGATTTGACCTAGACTATAGCTTAGGAGTCCCTCATGTAGTTGCATTTAGGACCTATGTGTAAGTATAATACTTTTATATGTCTATTTTCCTATATTTATGAGATATTTTATTGAGTTCGGACGTCTATTCTATTCCCTATACGTAGTATTGTATATATCGACTTTATTATATCGTCTTTCGCACGTAAGATGCTTCGTTGGACAACCGTTGTCGCTATCGAACGCGAGAGAAGTGGTCGGATGAAACGGACTAACCGCAGAATCCGAGTTCCCGATAGCATGTATCTATGTTCGGACAAGGAGAGGACGTTTATGGGAAACGTTGGTGGAGAAGAAGTGGAGAGGTTTGGAACCACGACGACTTCTGGAGATGGAGCCATTACCAAATACCCTTAGTAGTGTCCTTACTTCACATAGGAAGGAGAGGTGGTTTAGTTTAAACCTCGTGATTTGTATGCACTTGTGAATTATGTAGAATTGGAAGAAAAGAATGGAGATGGGGTTGCATGTTGTCGACTACGTCAACGTGTAGGAAACATGAATGGTTGGTTGAGTAAAGATGAAAGGGAGTTAGGATGAAATGGTGTGGATTCAGATCTAGAGTCCACAGTGAGTAGTAAGTTGAATTGATCTAAGTGGGGAGAAAAGTGCGAGAGTGGAGTTGAGCCTTTATGCGACGTTATTTGTTTTGTGTTATGTTTTGAAATTCGTATATTGTCTTTTGCTGTCTGGAGCCATGTTGGAGCGTAATTACTCTTGGATATTGGATCGACCTTATCCAAGTAATTTTGATTATAGAGTTACGTGATCGTCGGAATTGTTCCATGCGAGATGATTGTTTGCGACGTCTTTTGTTTTTGTTGCGTGATTGTTTGCATGATGTGTTGTCATAGGAGGGAGTACACTTGTGAAAGGGGGCATAGATAATTATGGTGGCCAACATAATTATACATGCGTCACAACACAAGTGGACTTGCAAGTATGATAGCATGGATTGCATGGTGTATTAGGTGCTATGTGGTATATGTGTGTTATCATTGAGATGTGTGATTTTGGAAGTAAGTATGCGTGTGAAATAGGCTTATAATTATGGCCGCGAACATAATTATAAGAGTATCATGCACGTGGACTTGTGACCATTATTGCATTGATGGATGTTAGTTGTTATACGTTGTTGTAGATGGTATGTGATATCATGTTGGTGATGGCTGTATGGTTAGAGAAGTATTCTCTTAACCGTTTGGGCAGTCGTTATATTTTGGGGTGTGTAGGTGGTAAGATTCCATCCTACCTATCATATGTTGATACCTCAATTATCGGTGGGTACTTATGTTGTGGTATTTAAGTTGATTCGTTTGTTAGACGCTCGTTTGTATATCTAATTCTTGGGTTGGCATTCCTATTCGTACCATGATGGTACAGATGCCATATTCTTTCTATTCGACGTCGTGATAGGTGTTGGGAAATCGAATTCGTTTTGTTGGATACTGGTTCATTTCTTTGGTTATTCCATACATTCATTCCCCGGATGAATGTTATGCTATTCTTCAAGTATTGTTGGTTCGTGACGAATTGGTGTGGATATTTAATCCCTCATTTACAAACCAATTGAAGTTTGTGACATGTTTTGTGACCTGTTAGTATCGGTGTTTTTCTATGATTTTGGTTTGATCGTTGTACGAATGAGTCTTTGCGTTCTTCGCTTCGTTTTGGGTATTTGAAGGTTGTTTGATGGAAACTAATATTTTTATGGTGAAAATGAAGTGTGAAAAAAATGATTATGTTGATGTCTTACATAAAATGGTTTATGTATATTTTATAAAAAATGTATAAGTTTAAGATATGTTTTGTGAAAAAAAAAAAAACAGTGTTTATTTGTTTTTTTGGGAAGGTTTAGTACGGGAATAAGAACTGTCTATGGTTCTCATTTACCAAACTTGTTATGTATTTAGTTCATCGAGTGTTTCTTTCGTTGAGGTACGTTTGTGGATGTTTTATAGGTACGTGTATTTTATATTTTCTTTGTATAGATGTTCATGAACATTTTATCCGTTTCTATTTTTATTGGGAAAATTTCTCATTGTGTTTTTCTAGCTTTGATTTTGATGTTCGTTACTTCGTTAGTCGGTAATCCATACCCCTTTTGAGTTCGTTAGTATACGTTTTAGTTTGACCGGTTTCATGGTTCGCGTTGTTTACTTAGGATAGATTGTCGTTTTAATTATTAATTTGTTCGTTGAAGAAGAAGAGGATGTTGCCAAGTTGTTCAAGTGAGAGGTTTAGCTTCAAGATAAACGTTCTTCAGATTTCGTGGGCATCGCGGAGGTAGAAGATCCATAAGAGAAACTATGTGATGCATGACCTAGAGTTGGGGAGTAGAACTTGGAGATGATATTTGTATGGAGCAGAATGTGTGGTCTACCCAGATCAGGAGAATTTTTAGCATATATTTGACAAGAGGTTAATATATGTTGAAGAGAAGTTGGGTGTGGAGTTTCTCAGTGACTACGATTGTCTGATTCGCTATCGTCAAGGAAGGGAGGACATCGTGGTAAGAGCGCTGAGCGGGAGTGAACGAGTGAAACTTGGATGTTTGTGAGCAATGATTATGATAATTCGGTTCGGAGTTAAGAGGATGATACTGGCAGCCTAGAGAGAGGCTCAAGGTTGAGAACATGTAAGAAGAATGATTACTTGGTTTAGACCAGTAAATGGAAAGGAACGAAGATGGAGGAATGTACTTTGCGGACCATCAATTAGTTCTATTGAGAGGAAGCATAAGGACATCAGTCATGCAAGGTATTTGATACATCCGAGAATGGATAAGACATATCATTACCTTTGCAAGAGATGTATGGAGGAGTAGGCGAGACTTTTCGCTCGGTGAGTTGGTAATGAGCCATGGGGTGTCGCGTTGATCATCAAGAAACATGATGAAATACTTACTTCGCGATAGTGGTAAACGTGTTATGGAGTCTTAAGAACACGTATGTAGATGAGTGCGACTTATCATTCTCAAAAGAGTGAATTAAGTGAGCGTACCAAATCAGGTGATGGATGGTGAGCTGAGAGCATGGGTGTGTTTGATGTTGGAGGAAGCCGAGGTATACATTTACCCTTAGCTGAGTTCTCCTATATCAACAGTTATCGTTCTAGTATGCAGTATGTGTTTTGCGAAAAGTTGTATGGAGGGTAATGTAGGTTACCCGTTCTGTGGACAGAGGTTGGAACAAGTCAACTAATTGGTCTTGAACAAGAACGAGAGACTACGAATAAGGTTTTCTAGCTAAGGAAAGACTTAAGGCAGCAAGAGATCGCCAAAAGAGTTATGCGGATTATTTCCGTAATGCCCTTAGAGTTTGGTGTTGGTGATATCGTGAGGATAAAAGTATCTCCTTGCAAGGGTGTTGTGCGTTTCGGTAAGAAAGGCAAGCTAGCACCGAGATACGTAGGACCATTTGAGACTTACGGAAAGGATTGAATTTGAGACATATCGGTTGAATTTGCCTGAGGAGTGAAGCAGAGTGCATGATACGTTTCATGTATCTAATGGAAAGAAGTGTTTGGCGGATGCTAGTCTGCACGTGCCAATAGATGAAAGTAGGGGTTGACAAAACTCTTCGTTTTGTCGAGAAACCTGTTGAGATTATGGATCGAGATGTTAAGGGTTTGAAGTATGGTGAGATAGCATTGGTAAAGGTATGGTGGGATTTTAAGCATGGTCCTGAGTTTACTTGGGAACGTGAGGATCCGATAAAATTTAAGTACCCAATTTTGTTTGATGATGTGGTTGGTGAAGTAGATCGTTTCTAGTTGGATTTTAGATCGTGGAAGTTAGATGTTTGTTTTATGGATATTTGTCATTTGTGAGTGCGTCTTGCGGTTACCATTTGGCTTTTCATTTGGTTCGGGGGTATCGTACCTACCTGTGAGAAGTCGTTTGGATTGTTGGTGTTATTGATCGGGGAGTGTATCTATTTGCGTGTATCGTTGGAGTGACGGGATGTTTTCTATCGTGTGAATTCGAGTATTTAGTCGGTTCACATTTTTGCGATTTTTCCCTCTGTGATTTTATGGGGTGGTATTTATCTGCTTAAATATCCATAAATTTTCTTTTGTTGTTGTGAGTGGTGACTAAAGTAGTTGAAATCTCGGGACGCGATTTCCCTAAGTGGGGGATGATGTAACAACCGTGGTTTTAGCAGGTCAGTTTGACTGATAGTCTTGACTCGGTTGACGTTTGTTTGGTGTGTATTAGGTGTTTGAAGTGATATATGAGTGTTATGGGTGAGTTTTAGCACTAAATCCCTTTGCGTAAATGGTTTTTATTGTGATTTGGAGAGTTTGGAATTTGGGAAAGTTCATTTTGATCACCTTTGTGGTGTAGAAATGACTTGTGTAGTTTTGGTGTTTTTGTGTTTTTGCGTAACGAGTCTTCGTTCAAGTATTTGAGCGTTAGCAAGTTACGAGGAGTTTGTTTTTATGTGTTATGTTTATAAAAGAGTGTAAAAATCTATTTTTGGAAACTTTGTTTTGAAAATGATAATTTTTCCGGTTGTCATAAAAGTTGAGGTTTATCGCGTAAGACGTTAGGATTAGCTACGGGTATTTATAAAATATGAAAAATATGAGGTTTTGAGTGTAATAAATATATTTAATAAAAAAATATAATATATATATATATATATATATATATATATATATATATATATATATATATATATATATATATATATATATATATATATATATATATATATATATGTAAGGAAAATCGGCTAGAAGGGGATAAGGGGGAAAAGGAAACCCAATTTGAGTCCAAATATGACTCTTAGGCCCAAGGATTATCCATAAATAATATATATACCAAACCAAACACCCCTAAAACGTTTTTACTGCAATTTTAGTCGATCCAAGGAGCAAGAGAAGGGAGAAAAAATTAGGGTTTATAATTGTGAAGCAATAATCAAGAATCAAGGAAAAATTCTTAAAATACATGTTCAATTGTTTGATTAATTAATATAATTCATGTAATAATTATATGATGGATTAGGGTTTGGGTTAACTTCTGTAAATTAATGTTATTAAACATGTTGGGATCAATTAATGATAATAGTATGATGATTGGTTAAGAGAATTGAGCGTAAAACATGTTAGTTATTGAGTTAGGGTTTAGACAGATTCGTAAGGCTGTAAAGATGTGAGAGTATATAACAGATGGTGATGAGTTAAGTCACGAATTTTAAGTCTAAATTGAATTATAATGAAAGAGCTTTCCAAAAAGTCCAGCAACGATCAATTTTGAGGTCGGGAAGTCGGTCTTTTGATTTTTCTTTGTTAAGGTGTCAAAGCTGTCAAACCGGGACAGATTTTGGGTAAAAGTTTGAGGGTGACATGTGGTTGTAAAAGTGGTATTTTGACTTGGTCTTCTGGAATAGTTAAGTTTTAGGTTATATTAGACTACCACGAAGAGGATTCGCGATAAAAACTTGTGGAAGTAATTATTAAAAATCAAAACTTTTTGGTGTGCGTTCAGATCCGAATTTGAGTAGTTGTCAAGTTTGAATTTCTTGTGAGTACTTATGTGTGTTATTGGTCCATGGCCTTCTGGGATTAGCTTATATGCTTATGAGAGACCATGTTAAATTTTTGGTGTGAGTTGTTGAGCTTTATTTGTCGTGATTTCATGTGAGTAAATGTACTAAAAAATTCTGCGTTTTCTGAGTTTTAGAGTGCAAGGGATTTAGTGAGTGTTAGGTTATGGTGGTGGTTAGTATGGTGTCTAGGAGATCCATGGTGGGTCATATGAGTCTTAGACATCCATCATATGTGTATTACATGGGTTGTAGCTTATAGCTTGACCTTGTGTAATGTGGATTATTTTTGTGTGATATAGATTGTGAATTGTTTTGTGGAAGCTGCGGAGTTTAAGGTGAGTTCATAGTCCCATATTTTTACTTTGTTTTAAACTTGGGATGGGAATGATGCTTGTCTTAAATGTTTTGGTTTACTGTGATTATGTGTGTGGTATTAAAGAGCTTGGACTTATAATGTTATTGTATGTATGCTATGTGTGATTATTTGCTTGCGTGGATGTTTTGGGATTCAATTAGGATAGCGACCTAATTGATGATATATTTTGGGATTCAATTGGGAGGGTGCTTACCCTGTTGCTCGCGCATGCGACCTAATTGATGATTATGGGATCGGGGGACACGAGCCGTCCTGATATTGTAATGATTATGGGATCGGGGGACACGAGCCGTCCTGATGTGGTACTAATTATGGGATCGGAGGACACGAGCCGTCCTAATGGCTGCCTTATGAGTGTTGTTGCCTTTATGTGTGGATATTGACTTGCAAATGCATGTAGCTATATGATAACTATAATTATTTGTCAAGCTATATTTTGTAATCACCGTAAATTCGGTTGCCTTGTGTGTTGAGTCTTAAACCTATGAATCTCACCAACATTATGTTGACGTTTTAAGCATCATTTTCAGGTGAGCTTTCTAAGGATAAGATAGAAGGATGTGGATAGACGAGACCTTAGTTGCATTGGAAGTGGTTTATCATTTATGTTTGGATTTATGTTTTGTTTTGGTTATTTTATTTTGGGGTATTGTTACAACACTTTGTGTTTGTACATTGCTCTATATTTATGCATGTAGTTGTTCTCTATGTAGACACCAGGTGTTGTAATGATATCCATGAAGTTACACCCGCGCGTTTCCGCCGTGGCGGGGTGTGACATCTACAATGCCAATTTTTGATTCGATGTTAATGCTTTGGTTGCATGAGCTTAGTGAAATAATAACGACTTTTGTTTTCTGACTATGAATGTGTGATTAATTACCTCACATTACGATTATTGTGTTCAACAATTTAACTACAAACTCTACGAATTCCACTCAACCTTTGTGTTGACTGGTTAAGTATGTGGACGAGAATGATACAGAAGTGGGCCTTTGTCAGAATGACTTTAATCCTTTTTCAAAACCTATCATATTCATGATGAATCACATTTAAAAGTGTGATTGCCGTTTTTCAATCTAAACCACAAACCAAACTACATTTTACCATCACATTAATCTAAAACCCAAACCAATATGTCAAAAGAAAGGCTACCTTAGTGCGTATTTGTCATAAAATTTGTAATGATGTTTGTTCAGGAACAATCCTACTAGTCTACTACTATACAAATCTATGTGTATGAGAGTTTCACATGCTTTCATAAATGGTTTTGATATTAATCTATTTGATCTTAGCAATAAGATCAACTCATCATCTAACTTGTTGGTATTGGTGTCGTGTGTAATTACCAAGTCTTATTATAGGGTTAGGATTCATCCTAATCTCATAACTTGGAAAACAAATCAAAGAATAATTCTCCCATCTCCTCTCCAAAAAACCGGTCGAACAAACACCCCTCTCTAGGATTTCGGTCGAACAAAAAACCGATCGTGAGGTATAGATAACTAGCATTCAGGTGATACACAGTGACGTGTAGTCTAAATATCTATAGAGGTAATCTCCTTTGATTGCTCTAAGAGGTTCGTGGTTTCAAGGGTGAAATAAAGAGTTCGTTTTAAGCTTCGTTATATCTACATATCACACATCAAGAGGTAATAATAATTGCTCTAAGGGTTTCGTAGGTGTCATTGGTGACATTTTCCGTTGCTATTAAATGTTTTTTTTTATATGATTTAGATATAAAATCACCAACGGTTTTTGGCCAACCCAAATGTTTATATTTGATGGGTCACAACATTGGAATTAAGACACCCCAACAACATTTTCAGGACATTCTCATGACTACTTTGATAGAAAGTACATTTTTGCCAAATCATATGTCCATGTCAGCAACACAAAATATATATGTCATAAAAAATAAATGTGTTGCAAAAAAGGCTACAAAAATTTTAAAATTACAAAAAAATAAAACATTTGTGAAACTTGAGTGGTTAAACCTTACAAAAAAAATATGAGTGACAAAATTAAAACATTAATGAAACTTCATTACCATTTGGTGACTTTTCTCTAAACTAATATTGTGAAAATTAGGATATTACAAATTTATTTTATTTTTATTTAATAAATATATTATTTAAATTGTTTACTATTTTTTTTTTCAAATTAAACTCAGATTCAAATCTTATTTCAACTCACCTATAAAGTAATTAAACTACCCTCTATTTGCAATGTAACTTTAGTAAAAATGAATAGTACAGTTTTTCCTAAAACACAATTAATATTCAATAATTTTTTTTAACGACGAGTTAGTAGCTAGTGATTCGAGCCCACAGTGACATCCAATTGGGCAATATGCAAGCATCGGACCTTTCTCCTTAGGTGATAAACCCCACTCCTGCTTCTATGTTTTCGGGCCCCTGAAGGTCCATGATGAGACTCGAACCTGAGACCTCTTCAAGGATACCTCCCCAAAGTTATCCTTGGTAGCCAACAATTAACCAACTTGCCCAAGAGACCAATCATTCTTCACTAAAAAAAATAAAAAAAAAAAAAATATATTTCCCTCTAGAAAAACCCCCGCAATCCAACAAATCCCAAAACCAATTCAATTTCCCTCTGCTTTCCCCCCAAATCAAAACCCTAACTTTTCAATCCCACAAAATTAACCTTCAATTCACAGAAAGTTCACATTTTTATGTAATATCTCCAATCTTTTCACAAAACCCATTTTTTATTTCCATCAATTTCATCAATTTATTAAAAAAAATTTGATAATTTATTAAAAATAATAATTGATTTTTTGGGTGCAGGTGAGATTGATAATTATGGGTAGTGAGGATGAATCAGATAGTCGTACTACTTGGGATTTTTATGTATTTTGTTACTGATTGTATGCTACAGTCAATTGCGCCATCAGGAGACCAAATGATGGGACGTTATATGGTTGCAATACAGACTATGTAGGCGCTATTTCTGCTATCAAGGATAGTCTGCGAGGTTTCTTTCTGTACATTCTAATTTCTATTAGAAGTGATAATATGGGCGGTTAGGTCAAAACCGTGCCTTTGCTCGAAAGTTATGATGCGACTATTACGTAACGTGTGTCAACACTGTTATAGTAATTTGATTACCCCGGAAAAATCTCTTACATAATACATACGATCATTGTCTTTCTATCTTTATATGCTCCATAAATCTTATGGAGATCTTAAGAAACTTGATAATCTCATTAAGCAAATAATGATTAGCACTACAACAAATTTGTCGTTTTTAAACACTTTTTTCTTCACACTTTATAAAGTGTGAGTTTTTTTTCTAAAGATATTCACACTTAAGAGTGTGAATAATTGTTTCAAAATCCTAACACTTAAAAAGTGTGGAGAATTTTAATCTCACACTTAAAAGTGTGAAGAATTATTTCAAAATCAAATCATCACACTTAAAGTGTGAAGAATTATTTCAAAATCAAAATCATCACGCTTAAAAGTGTGTAGAATTATTTTAAAACCCCCACATTTAAAAGTGTGAAAAATCTTCATAACACTTCACACATAAAAGTGTGAATAATTGGTTCACACATCTACTAGTGTGAATTTTTTTATTCTTCACACTTTAAAGTGTAGCTACATGCTCTAATAAGTATGAATATATTACTATTTTGTAGTAGTATATGTATAGTCAACTTTTGGATGCAAATCATGCAATCAAGAAAATGTTGTAATATAAAATACCACTAAGGCTTAAAAGAATGGATTCACAAAACATACTTTTGTAAAAAAATGGGTTACATAAACGTTCTATGTTTTATATGCTTACAATTCATTAATTCAATAAATTAATTATTTTTTTTCGTATGTGGTAGGATACTTTTTTTTTCTTTTTCTTTTCTTGACATCACAACTTTTATAACATATCATAATGTTAATTCTAACATAACACTATTTATATACTAATAAAGTCATTTTTTTAACCATGATTTTCGACCTTTTGGCCGACTAATCTATGGAATTTGAACCCACCGTCACATAGACTCAAAAAAGGAAGCGGGAATTGAACTTGAGACCTCACACATTTTAAAGTGATTGTCACAAGCCCTTTGCCACTAGGCTACCCTTAAGTGGTTCTAATAAAGCAATTCTATTGAATAATATTGTCATGTTGATTGTAAAACAAAAGGATAATGTATTATGAGGCCAATCAATCTTTCAGTTTTGATTATATAAGCTACTCATTTATAAAAATAAATGGGATAAGTTATAAAGACCCCCCAAAACTACAAGTGATACCTCTCTATGTTTATATTATAAAACTGTAAAACGAAAAGTGCGGAACAAAAAATATAAAGTTTAACAAGTCAAAAGTATTAAACTGACAAAAAAGTATGGAACAATGAAACTGATAAAAAATTATGTTCTACTGTAAACAGAAAATAAAAAGGGAGATGATTTGTGCACTATTTTTTTTCCCATCCACCACTAAATTATGCATAGCGGTATTTACTGTATGTATAACTGGTGTGATTTAGTGGTGTATAGCAAAAAAAATGGTGCACAAATCATTTCCCAATAAAAAAATGTGAAAGTTGTACTTTATATATACTACATATAATGTAAAAATGGTCAATGTGGAATGTTGAGTTTTCAACAATAGTCAAATGAGAGAGAAAGTGGAATGTAATTAATACTTTTATTAAAACACTTCAATACTTAAAATTACAATTATTTATTCACATTGTACAACCAAATTAAAGCATATCTACCAAATTAAATACAACTAATTCAAACACAAATCGGGTTGACCCGGGACGCTTCAAACTCGGCGGGTTGACCCAGCTTAATTTGACCCGTTTTTGACTCAACCTAGCAAGTTAACCCAGTTTAAATACAACCAATTCAAAGACAAATCGGGTTGACCCGGGACGCTTCAAACCCGGCGGGTTGACCCAGTTTACTTTGACCCGTTTTCGACTCAACCTAGCAAGTTGACCCGGTTTAAATCGACCTACTTTTCGACCGGAACGGTTCAACCGGTTGAACCACCCGGGTCGAACCGGGTTTCAAAACATTATCCATTACTTAAAAGTACAATGATTTATTCACATTGTACAACCAATTAAAAACATATCTACCAAATTAAATACAACTAATTAAAACACAAACCGGGTTGACCCGGGACGCTTCAAACCCGTTTTTCGACTGGAACGGTTCAACCAGTTGAACCACCCGGGTCGAACCAGGTTTCAAAACATTATGTTTAATTCCCAAATCTTCAAACTGTAACACCCCCAAAATTTGATACAGCGGAAGACTCAACAAGCTTTCGGGGTGCTACGGGGATTGGTATCCAACACAAGACAATATAGAACGAGATAAAGTAAACATAATAAAACACAACCAAAACGGGGTTTTAGAGTTTACATTCATCCCAACATCATTCAGAGTCAGGCCCAAAATAAATAACAATAGGTCCAAATTTAATTATCAGAGTTTAGAAAATATAGATCCATAACCGCGTGCCACAGCCGAGCCTTCCAATCCAAGTATGCACCTCAACACTTAATTACCTGAGAAAACGTGCTAAAAGTCAGCTTTCGCTGGTGAGATCATAGGTTTAAATTCAACTAATAATATAGTGGACATATACGCAAAACGCTTGCTAGCTAGACTAAGGATTCGCTAAAAGCCTGCGGATACCCTCCGCTCTCAACATAACACACGGGAACCCTTCCGTAATAACCAAATCACACGGATACCCTTCCGTAACAACATAGATATTCGGGTAACCCCCGCAATACCAATAAATACTCGGATAACCTCCGAAGTATTAATAACCTATAGGTGAACACTACAGTATCTACATAAGTCAACCTTGAATAGTACACACGAACCGCGTGACTAAAGCTGACAATAATAAATAACCAAATAAGCCAACCTTGAATAGTACACACAAAAGGTGTGACTAAAGCTGACAATAGATCCTAGTCCATACGCATAGCAAGTTTAGAAAGCATATAAAAGCGATAATAGTCCACGTAAAATGATTTGCACGTTTCTCACCCCAATCGTTGAAAACATAGTTCAAGAGTAAAAAGTGGGGCTATGACTCACCTCAAGTCCAGAAATATAGCAAGACGAGGTAGGTAGCAATAAGATGTATGATAACTCACGAAACAGCAACTACGGACTTGGCACGACCTAACAATATTAACTCTTTCAGAAATCATTTCCTCAATATATAATATTCCCAAACCCGGACGAGAATCCGTTTTATTTCCGAAATCCATTTCGTATTAGTTTGGTGTATTTGCGTTTGGTATCCATACGGGTGGTGGGTCGACTCAAAACAAACCAACAAGATCACACGTAGAACATATAATAAACTATAGATCTAATATTAGCCCAATATATCATTTAAATAAATCGTCAAAGTTTACCAAATCCGTCGATTTGATAATCCTCATATTTATTTACGTAATATACCGTTCCAAGATTACACCCAATCTAAAGCACATATAAAGCACATAGCACGTAATTACTATATAGTATATATCACAGTTTAATAAATTCCTCGTATATATCGTCAAATTGGCCAGATTTCCCGATATATACACTCGCAATCTATTACCCTTTACATATACTACAACCTATGGGCGTCGTAGGATACGATGCCCACTAATATATTCGTTTCGTATAACCAAACAACCCGACTCAACCTTACGGTTGAGTGGTTATTTACTTATAGAAAACGTCCATATTAGTCGTCATATATCCGAGACAACACGAATGTCGCAAATAATAACTTACCTGGACCCGAGTGACGACAATTTCGCCTAACTCAATAAATGTATCCGTTGTATATTCGAAATGACATTTTATTAAATGTTTCATAATTGTCGGGAATTTCCCGTTTATAACACAATTTTTAATAATAATAATACGTTTAATAATATTACGCCACGCTCGTAGCCTAATATATATCTAATCGTATTATTTATAATACGACTCGTGATTATTATTATTATTAATATACGCGTTTATATAGTTATATATACGTTATTCACGTATATACTTTCGTATAAACGTTCATATTATTAATAATTATTATTACGAGTTTTATTATTCTCGTTTCACTTTTAATATTTATTGAGTTACACGAAATGGTCATATGTCCGAGTCATGACTCTCGGCTCATTGTCCAAGTCCAATAATAAACCAAAGTCATAAATAATAAATCTCCGTCCAATCACAATCTCAACCACGGGCTACAACAATAAGGTCCGACTACGGTACCCGACTAACCTATCTCCGTCATCTAACGACCGTCTCATAACGGGTCCTCATATCACATACCAATCGTCAACAACTCCTCAATATTAAACCATAACCAAATCCCATTCGACCCAAAGTGTTCGGCCGAGGAATAATTACCACAACAATATAACAATAACAATAATAATGTAACACTTAGTTCACATTTACCACAAAGTAACATTTAACCAAATTAGTGTTCGGGTCGGTTTACCAAGCCGAACCCGAGGCAACACTTCACCACAACTAGTGTGGTTCCCACCCGAGACCTCCATGGTCTCGGCTAGCTCTAATGAGCCAAACAATACCACACGACCTACTAGGGTCGTCGGCCAAGAACCATTCGACAACCATGGTCAATCGGCAAACCACAAAGTATCCAAATAATCCACTCGACCTCAAAAGGTCATCGGCAACAAAATAAAAATGCGGCTAAGAGCCGCGACCCACCGGGGTCAAACTAAGGCAACAACGAGCCCAAGGTTTGAGATACAACCAAACGAGAACCCCATACGGGTCTCAACCTAGTTATACGAGCGACCAAGATGACCCCGAGACCTCAAGGGTCTCGGTTAGGCTCGGATCAATAATCAAGCCATCGACAAAAACCATGAAACACACGAATCCATCCACCAATCGTACCCAAATCGACCCAAAGAACAAGTACTCGAGCATCTTAGCTCGGATTAACACCACACCCGGATACCAAACTCATTTTTAGTAGCAAAATAATTATTTTCCAATCATTTCAATTCGTCACCCATAAAAACCATCCGTGTAGCCACGGAGTTATCACCAATTCGTGGTCCCCAATAACCAAAACCGATTATACTCACCTCCAAGAACCTCCAAACGATTAGATCTAGTAAAATAACAAAAACTCGACCGGATCTTTAAAGATTTCGTGATGTTAGGGGTTGTTTTAGGGTGTGTATGATACACCAAAAGAAAGAGAATTTGATGAGGAAGAAGATGGTGGTGTTCGTTTTGCAGGGTGGTCGGCGTAGTGGTGGTGGTGGCCGGATATTTGGTCTGGCGGCTAGGGTTAGAAGTGGTGAGGGAGGAGAGAGTTTGAGAGAGATGAAAATGAGTTTGTGTTTGTGTGTGTGGGTTAGAAAAACCGGACCACGCTCCTTTTTGTTAACTTTTTTTTTTTTTTTTTTTTTTTTTTTAAATGTACTAATAATAATAATAATAGGGGTAATAATAATAATAATAATAATAGTAATAATAAAGATATTATTACCGTTGAGCGGGTAAGGTGGGTAGATGTAAAACACGTGGCCCGAACCCGAACTCATTTTAATATTTCCATATTACACGAGAACCTCTCGTAATTAATTAAAATATATGACGGACTCGTAAGACAAATCATAAAATTATGTTAGGTTATCCTAGTGCCAAAGTCAACGTAGTACCAAGTGAGAATCCAAATATACATCACCGATCACATAATCAAAAACGAATTATGAACATAATTCACGAATACCATAACGTCATTTAATAAAATTTTCATAAAATAGGTCTTACAAGTTCGTTGTGAAATGAAAATTTCAAATAAAAATTATAAACGAACTTATATCGAAATGCGGATTTTTAAAATGGCTCCCTAAACTGCCGGTTGTCACATCCTCCCCGTCTCAGAAGGAAACCCGTCCCGGGTTTCACTCGGAAAAATGTCCATCTACGAAGTGAAAAGCTTCGGATATCTCTTCCTGAACTCGTCCTCACGTTCCCACGTAAATTCTGGTCCATGTCGGGAATTCCAACGAACCTTGACGAGCGGAATGCGACTTCTCTTGAGTCGTTTAACTTCACGATCTAAAATCTCAATCGACTGCTCCACGAAATTCAGTTTCTCATCAACACGAATGTCCCTCATTGGAATGACGGGCATTTCATCAGAAAGACACTTCTTCAAGTTACTCACGTGAAACACGTCGTGAACTTTGCTCAGTTCAGACGGTAATTCCAACCTATAAGCTACGGGCCCAATTCTTTCTAAGATCAAGAATGGTCCAATGTAGCGCGGGTTGAGTTTACCACGTTTCCCGAAACGTATTACACCTTTCCAAGGCGAGACTTTCAGCATCACTTTGTCTCCAACCTGGAATTCTAAAGGTTTACGTCTCTGATCGGCGTAGCTCTTCTGCCTATCTCTGGCGGCTTGCAACCGATCATGAATCTGAGTTACTTTCTCGGTAGTTTCCAAAATAAGCTCAGGGCCTGTAAGTTGACTATCTCCAACTTCTGCCCAACCAATAGGCGAACGACACTTTCTGCCATACAAAGCTTCGAATGGTGCAGCCTTAAGACTTGTGTGGTAGCTGTTATTATAGGAGAATTCCGCAAGGGGTAAATACTTCTCCCAGCCTTTACCAAAGTCTATGATGCATGCACGAAGCATATCCTCTAACGTCTGAATGGTCCTCTCACTTTGACCATCGGTTTGGGGATGATATGCAGTACTCATATCAAGCCTCGTCCCCAAAGCCGTTTGAAGTGATCGCCACAAAGCTGACGTAAAACGACTATCACGATCCGAAATAATAGATATCGGAACTCCATGACGCGAAATAATTTCCTTCACATATACCCTTGCAAGCTTATCCACACTATCATCTTCACTAATAGCTAAGAAATGAGCAGACTTTGTCAGACGATCCACAATTACCCAGATAGCGTCACAACCGCTAGCTGTCTTCGGTAATTTGGTAATGAAGTCCATAGTAATCCGCTCCCATTTCCAGACTGGAAGTTCTGGTTGCGTTAGCAGTCCTGACGGTCTCTGGTGTTCAGCCTTAACCTTGGCGCATGTCAAGCACTTACTAACGTACGACGCTATTTCTGCCTTCATATTTGGCCACCAATAGAACTTCTTAAGATCTTGGTACATTTTATCGGAACCAGGGTGAATGGAGTACTTTGACTTATGCGACTCATGCATAATCAATTCTCGAATTTCTCCATATAACGGTACCCAAATCCGATCTCCAAAACATAATAATCCATCCGAACGCTTAACAAATCCTTTCTCATTATCAGCCATCCCAAATATGTTCTCGGCAGATCTATTTTCTGCTTTCAATGCTTCCGTTTGAGCTTCGAGTATTTGAGATGGTAATGGCGATACGATAGTCATTCCCAATGACTTAACTCGTAATGGTGGTATTCTTTCCTTTCGACTAAGAGCATCAGCAACAACGTTTGCTTTACCAGGATGGTAGCGAATTTCACAATCATAATCGCTTAGCAACTCGATCCAGCGTCGTTGTCTCATGTTGAGCTCTTTTTGATTCAAGATGTGTTGTAGACTTTTGTGGTCGGTAAATACGACACACTTGGTTCCGTACAAGTAATGTCTCCATATTCTTAAAGCAAAAACCACAGCACCGAGTTCCAAATCATGGGTAGTGTAGTTTTTCTCATGCTTTTTGAGCTGTCGGGAAGCATAAGCTATCACCTTCTCCCGTTGCATTAACACGGCTCCTAAGCCTTTATGTGAGGCGTCACAATAGACGACGAAGTCCTCGTTACCTTCTGGTAACGCTAAGATAGGAGCACTACACAACATTTTCTTAAGCAATTGGAACGCTTCCTCTTCTTTATCTCCCCATTCATACGTAACACTCTTTTGAGTTAATTTGGTCAATGGTTTAGCTATCTTCGAAAATCCCTCGATGAATCTTCGGTAATAGCCAGCTAAACCCAAAAATTGACGAACTTCGGTTGGGGTTGTAGGTGCAGCCCAATCTTTTATTGCATCAATTTTTGCAGGATCCACGTGGACTCCTTGTCTATCAATCACGTGACCCAAAAATTGTACAGTCGGAATCCAAAATTCACCTTTGGAAAATTTAGCATACAGTTTCTCCTTCCTGAGCAATTCTAAGATAAGTCTTAGATGCTCCTCATGCTCCTTCTCACTCTTCGAATAAATTAGAATGTCATCGATGATCACAATCACGAATTTAACTAAGTAAGGCTTACACACCCGATTCATGAGATCCATGAATATTGCCGGCGCGTTAGTCAACCCAAACGGCATCACCTGAAACTCGTAATGCCCGTAACGGGTTCTGAAAGCCGTTTCGGAATATCTTCCTCGCGAACTCGGAGTTGATGATATCCTGATCTCAAATCGATCTTCGAATACGCACTCGATCCTTGGAGTTGATCGAACAAGTCGTCGATCCTAGGTAACGGGTATCTATTCTTCACCGTTAACTTGTTCAACTCTCTATAGTCAATACACATACGAAACGATCCATCCTTCTTCTTCACAAATAAGACTGGGGCTCCCCAGGGTGAAGAACTTGGTCTTATGAATCCCTTTTCGGCTAACTCCGCCAATTGTTTCGACAACTCTTCCAGTTCGGTAGGTGCAAGACGATAAGGTGCTCGTGCTACAGGTGCAGCACCTGGTATCAACTCAATCTGAAACTCCACTTGCCTACTTGGTGGGATTCCCGGTAAATCATCGGGAAACACATCAGAAAAATCACGAACTATAGGCACATCTCCAATGCACCTTTCCTTTTTCTTCGTCTCTCCCTTCTCAGAAATTTGAGCTAAGAAAAGGTAACATCCCTTCTCCATTAGCTTCGGTAGCTTAGTGCAAGAAATCACTGCCAATCGGGATGGGCTCCTAGAATCCTTTCTGTCTCCTAATATATTTAGGACCTCCTTTCCGTATGGTACACGCACGATCTTCTCGTCGCAAAGTATGTGAGCACGATACTTCGACAACCAATCTATACCAATAATTACATCAAAACTTCCTAACGTGACGGGTAGAAGATCTATGTTGAAAGGGTGGTTCAAGAAATTTAACGTACAACCGCGAATGATGGTATTAATCCTTTCTATGTTTCCATTAGCTAACTCTACATCATACTCAATTCCTAAGGTCATCGGGGGTTTCTCTAGTAAGGGTGCAAACGTAGTGGACACCAAACTTCTATCGGCACCAGTATCAAATAGTATGGAAGCATAACGATTATTGAGAAGGAACCTATCAGTAACGACGTTCGGATCTTCTCCTTTCTCGTTCCTGAGTGCATACACTCTTCCATGAGCGGCTCCCGCTTCCACACGTTGGTCCTCATTGTCTTGACGTCCACGGTTTCCTCCAGCTCCACGGTTTCCATTATTGTACTCCACCCGATCCTTAATTTCCTCAGTTCCACGATTCTCTACACTCATTCCTATAATGTCCCTTCTTTCCACATCCATAACAAGTAACATTTGTGTTACTCATAGTTTCAGGAGTAGCTTGAACCATAGCAAGGGGTCGTGCTCTACACTCCCTAGATACATGTCCTCTCCTTGAGCAACTCTGACAAATCACAGTACATTGTCCTGTACGATTCTTGTAGCAACGACCACACTTGGGTGCATCACCATTTTGGTTCCTTTTATCTCCATTCCCAATAGCTTAAACCTTAGCAATAGCTTGTCGCTTGTTTCGGTGATCATTACCCTTAGGGTGTGGTGAGTGCTTATTCACTCACTATTATATGGCCAAAAACCAATCCAAAACGACTATTTGAGCTAACAAACGCCAAGAAAACATGTGTTTTTGTGTTTGTGATATGCAGGTACGGATATTTTACAAAATGACGAAAAATCATGAGAAAACAACGAAACCGAGCACGAGAGTATGAAAAGGTTCAAGAGCTAAGGCCGGGAAAGCAATTTTCAGATATTCATCAAAGATATGCTATATTGGTCAAAGTCAACCTTGGAAAATCATCATTTGACAAGTTCAACCCTTGGATCAAGTTTCCTGAATTGGCTGATATAGTCCTTAAAGTTTCAATTATTTCAACATTGGTCCTTGTAATTTTTATGCTAAAAATCTGCCAAAGTTATATTATTACAAGCCCAGTTTTCCTTAAAAAATTACCCACAAGCCCAAACCACAAATAATGTCTAAAGCCCATTCCCTAAAACTTTACCTGATCCATCACTCTTAATAAAACAGTCCATACCCACATCCTTTTGGTCAAACGGTCAAGTTAATGTAAATAATAAAATTACACTGTACCTTTTTTCCCTCCACCCAATTCACCCCCAAATACCAAGTTACCCAGCAACCTAAGAACCCTAGAATTACCCTTCCTCAATTCACCCACTCTCACCCAATTATTTACCCAATTAAGGGTATAAAGGACAAATCCCTGACACCTGACACCTCCTGACTAGAAGAATGACAAGTGGCAGCTTTGGATTGGTCAAGACGCGTCACCAGACGAATAAAGAGCTGTGATTGGTCCAAGTTTGTCACAAGGAATCTAATATTGGATATTCGTAGAAGATGCTTTTTCTAGACGCTCCTCACTTCGTGGCTATATAAGCTCCTCACCTCCTCACATTTGAAGCTGTTAGTGGTAGGAGTAGATTAAGCTTAGAATAGCTTTAGGAGTAGTATAGAGTAGTTAATAGAGTAATGAGTTGGTGTTAAAATTGTTTTTAGAATATATTGAATTCATTTAAAAGTTTAATAATAAAAGTTTTTAGTGTAATTGATTTCAATTCATGTTCATTTACTGAAACTTGTTTCAAATTAGTTGTAATTAAATTCTCTTAAAGCTTTGATATCATTTAGATCAGTTTCTCAGTAGTTCATTCAAGCTAGCCATTAGTTTGAAGAGAGGTTTCTGCTTATATTGGTTATAATGGTTTTGGTCAACGAAAGTCAGACTATAATTAGATGATGGTGACTCTGGGTGAATTATGGTGATGAATTCCTGGTGGTAGTTGTTGTTCTGTATGGTATTCGCCTATCTAAATGATAGGCTTGGATTTGGATTATCCCCTATTTCAGTTAGGGACCTAAAAATGTAAGTTCACTCTTAATTTCTCACTATTGAAGTGTGAAAACTGCTTGTGTTGCTTGAATCTTAGTAGTTTACTTGATTGCTGATTTATTCATGATTAGTGTAGTTATTGTTATATTCACTTGAGCTGTTATTGTTAGCTGTTTAATTACCTTAGCTTAGTACATGTAATCGCTTTATTAAACTGTTTCATTTAGGTAGTTCTGCAGTTGATAATTTCAGTTGTTAAACATTTCATTTTATTGTTGATTCAGCTTCTGGAATTGCTATTACATGAGATTTGATTATTAGTTTCAGTGGTTATTAGTGTAAATATGCAAGTGGTAGTGTAATCTTTCTTTACTGTAAGCATTGGTATTTAGTTGTCTTTCTTGCATAATCAGTTCACTATAGGACCTGTTAGATTAGTAATGGTTTAAAATGAGTAGGATAAACTTTAGAAAGTCAAAGTTAACCAATTATTTCTTCTCTGCTTGCATATTTTGTTACCTGTTCATATACAATTGATCTATTGAAGTGAACTGTGTTGGCTCTTGTGATTTTACTGCTTATACTAGTTCAACTTATCATATAGTAGCAGATTTAGGTTAATAAAACTGAGCTTGGTCTAAGTTTGAGTAAATGGTAAAAGTCAATATCTGCTGCACCATTTCTTGTTAAACCAGTTGTCATCAGCTAATCTAGCATTAAATTAGAAGTCAAATGGTGAGTTAGATTAAGACCTTTTAGAATTTTTAGGTACTCAGTTTGGTAGATGAGCTTTAGCCTCCATTAGTTTGCATTTTATAGCTTATTAGAACTGCTTATTTGCTTCAGTAAGTAGGGTGTTAAGACTGGATTTGCTGTCATCATTTAAGTTTGCAGCGGTACTAATTCACATGTAATCTGAGTTTTGTTGATCATCTAAGTTCTTTTAAGCTTTTAGATTAGTTTCTCTTTGATATCTTGCTTACTACTTCATCTGTTTATGCACTGTTTGCTAAATTGCTTTTTCGCATTGCTTATTTGAACCTGTTCTAGCCTTTTGCTGTGTTCTTGTTTGCTTATTGGTCTTATTTCTGTTCCACTGAGCTCATTTTAGTCTCAAAAACACTGGGTCAAAGTTTGGTCAACTTTGGTTAAGGAGTGCTTATTAATAAGCACTCCCAATAAGCTAATTTTGGCTTAATAAGCACTTCTGAGCATCTTTTTCTTTCCAAAATTTTTCTGCAAGTTTCTTACAATATTTTAGAATTTCTGGTAATTTTTCATAATTTTCTGAGGTCATTTGCTATTTTTCTTATTTTCTTTTAGTTTAAAATCATTTTTAAATCATTTTTAAATTCCAAAAATCCATAAAAAATAGAAAAATGCCCTGAAAAATACAAAAATAGTTTTTAAAATTATTTTATAATATTCTAGATTTTCTAAAATAGTTTTCATAATTTTCCCATTATTTTTCATATTTTCTTTTATTTTTAATTACTTTTTAATTCATTAAATAGAAAATAAATTCTAGAAAATAAATAAAAACTCAAAAAAATATTTTTCTTTTTCTTAAAATTCTTTTTAATAGTTTTAGATTTTTAGAAAATATTTCTAAGTTCGTAGGGTCATTTTTCGTAATACGTTACGTTTTAAAATTTTGCGTGTGCATTTCCGTTTTCGCGTTTTTCACTTCGGTGCATAGTTATTTTGTACTCTTTGCATATTTTATAGTTGTTTGTGAATACTTGAATATCTCGATTATATTTTTCACGTTCCCGCTTTTCACGACACGATTTTGCGATTCGACTATTCACGACTCCATTCTACCTTCGCTGGGAAAACGACCCGGGAAATACTTTCACCGGTATTTCTTCGGAATAATTTTATACTACAAAAACACTTTGTCAAAATTGCGCCGCTGCCGGGGAAGGTCGAAGTGAGTTTTTGAATATCGTTTTGAAAAATCATGTTTTGTTAAGCCTTCCTCTATTTTGTATATATTTTCTATAAAAATAAAAAAATAAAAAAATCAAAAACACTTTTACTAAAGTGTTTTCAAAATACCAAAAATAAAATAAAAGTTACAGCCTCGTTCCGATCGAAAGAAAGGGCGTTGTAAACCAAATAAGTCTCGCAATATAACGAAAACGTGTAATTAGTTGATTATCGGATTACTTCAATTCAACAACCGATTAAGCGGGAAAATTCGTTTCTCTCGTTTCGTTGCGCGTAGTTTTGAAAGAAACGGTTTCAATTAACGTAACGTTTCACAAAAAGAAAATAAAAGAAAATAAAAGTTTTTGTGATTTGTTTTTCTATAAATATAAAAACCAAAAATAATCTTCTTATCCTCTAAAATTTGATTCTTTTTCTCAAACCCTCTTACGTTTAATTCTTATGGATACGTTTTGTAATAATTGTGGAGAACCCTTTTTCGGAGGGTTGTGTGTGTGGTGTACGTGCGATGAATGTGGAGAAAATATTCGTGATGGCTTTTGTTTGAATTGTAATTTTCACACGTGTGATCAATATTCGTTCAACAATTCGTCTAATATTCCCGATTTTTATACACCACCACCACCTTCGTTTTATTGCTATAATTGTGGAAACCCGTCCGACGAAGGATTACCGTGTGGGCAATGTTTTTGTAACCAATGTGGATACACGAATTGTATATGTTATGCCCCGAGTGCTGAAACGTCTTACGCTTGTGATACGAGTTTTGATAATTATCCTCAAAATGATTTCAATCATACTTTTCAAAACTTTTATGAGCAAGTACCGTATTTTAATGGTGATTCATCGAATTTTGAAAATTGTGGGGGATCGTTTGAAAATTCTTATAATGAACCTAATTTTTGTTACGATTCTCATGGTTTTAACCAACCCCCACAAACTTCCAATTTTAATAATGATGTTCTTGAACTTAAATCAATGATGGATAAGTTGAAAGAGATGGTGATTAATCGTTATACATCTAATCCCGAGCCTTATGAGAGACCGATGGAAATACCTCGTGTCGAAGAAAGAAAATTCCAGTTTTGCGAGTGTTGTTTGTACGATGATGATTCCACAATTACCGTCAATATAAACCCTCAAAATGATTCTATCTCTTCTCCCGTAGAGCCCGTGGACTCTCTAATAATGGGGGACGAGCCTCTTGACACTATTCCGGCAACGGAATCGGACGAATTCAATAAGTCTAGTGTTGAGAACCTCGTTCCAATCCAAAGTGAGTCCGGGGAAAATTCTAACGGTGATTCTACTTTCCATCCTTCTTTCACACCGGTTGAAGGGAGTGATGCCGTTTTAGATGAGATCGAGGCATTTCTTGTTAGTGATACCATTCCGACAATGGTTGACGATGCTAATTTTGATCTGGAGGAAGATATTCGTGTACTTGAAGAGTTATTGAATAACGAACCATTAACTTCTCTTCCTCCGATGAACAATGATGATTATGGTGAAGTCGAAAGTTATTCCGATTCTCACAATGAGTATACTACGAGTGATGAAGACTCTTGTGAAGATATCGATGATTATGAAGAAGATGTTGATGTGGAAATACAAGATGAAGCTCTTCGTGACAGATTATCCAAAGTTTATCTTCTCATTTCTAAGATCGAGGCGTTGAAAGATCTTCTGACTTTTTCTCCTATCCCCGATAAGGATAGTGATTCTTTACCCGAGCTTGAAATTTTTCGATTTGAAGAGACGAGTAGTGGCAGTCCCACTATTCATGTTGATATCTCTCTTCCGGATTATGAGTGCTTTCACTTTGAGATCGACTCTATACCTATTTCCGATAATCCGTTACGTGACCCTCTTTTAGAGGATGTCGATCTATTTCTTGCTGCGGATGACTCGATACCACCGTGTATTGAGAATGACGAGGATGATATTTCATCCGATTTGCTTTCTTCTCGTCTACCTGCAAAACCACCCGATATAGATTATGAATCCGGTACGAATGAAGATATTTTTCGAATGGTGGATGAGGTTTCGGAACTTGAATTTGCTCTTACTATCCGGGTGTTTCAACCATTCTTTGTTTATCCCATCACTTCGTCACTTTTCCACTCCACCGGGAGTGAGGACACCGTTTTTGACCCTGGTATCTTTTGTGCCATGTGGTCGTTTTCTTTGCTCTCCCCAAGGACGAATTAATTCGGGGATCGAGTCAAGCTCATGTGACTCGGTGAACAAAAACAAGCGCTTCGTGGGTGGCAACCCATGCTTATCATTTCATCTTCTTATTTTCTTTTTCTAACACCTAATGTGAGGAGGGGGTGCCTCTTCTACTCTTGTGTTTCGTGGTTGTTTGTGATGATTGTTCAGGATTGTCCATGATTTATGATGACTCTCGTGCTCGTTATCTTTTCACTTGGAGTCTCATTCATCGGTGCTACTTGGAAATCCTATATCCGTTAAATCTTATCGACTAACGTTTTCTTTGGCATAATTAATAAACGGCCTAGAATTTTGTTAGGATTGCCTTAACCCATCAAACATTGAGGACAATGTTTCGTTCTAGTCGGGGGGAGGGTGAATCTTCGATTCGATTTTGACCTTGCATGTTTCACAAGTCGTGTACTCTTGCAACTCCGTTTTTCCACCAAAATAAAAAAAATTTGAAAAAATGAAAAATTTTAAAAAATTTTGATGAAAAAGTACAAAAAGATGTGAAAAAGTTGAAAAAGTTGTACAAAAATATAATAAAGTTTGAATAAGTGTTTTGACACCTTGTTGACTTTCTTGCTGGCGAGAGTAGGAATAAATATTTTGACTTAACCGGGCATGTTGAGCCCTAGCTTGTTCCCTTAACCAATGATGATCACATAAGCTTGTGCTAGTTTTGTACACCAGGAGCTTTAAAATGCGAATTCTTTCTTAAGAATCTGCAAGTTCCCGTACTTGACTTTATACATGCGCAGCTTAAAAGCTTTCGCTAGTCTTTTACATCAGGAGCTAGAAAACGCGAATTCTTCTTCTAGAATTTGCAAGTTTCCGTAACTGACTTTATATATGCGTGGCTGATTATCGGCTAAGTATTCGCTGGTTTCATTATTTGGAATCTTAAATTGCGAAGAGCGAGAAATGATAGAGTTTATTTAGAAGTTAGATGCTAAACGTGGAGTAGTGGTTCTCTTTAGAGCTCATAAGAGGTACTTGTGGCTTTTTACTCCCATCAGAAACGTCACCAATATATAAATAGATGTTCTAGGTTAATTAGTGGTATTTCGGTTTGAATAATATTTAGTTCTTTGTTTTCTTAAGAGAATTTTTGCTTTAGAAATTGGGTACATATCAAGGAACACCAAAAATAAGAGTAAAAAGTGAAAAAATCAAAAGTCAAAAGTTGATTATCTATGTGGTTTTGGAGCTACCCGTTAAGCTTCCATTGATGTTAAGAAAAAAAATCAAGAAAGAAAGAAAAAAAAAAGTGAAAAGTATGAAAAAAATGAAAAATGAGAAATGAGAAAAGTGAAAAATGAAAGTTGTAGTATTGTTTAATAAGAGCTTATGTATGTATCAATAAGTTGTTGGCGCGTGAGGTGCATGTGATACGTGATTAGTAATCAGTCACATGAGGTGCACGTGATCGTACTCCGCAACTTATATCCTTGATATTGTATGTACCCCTCATTCCTTGAAATGGACCGAATTTCTATTGCAGTGGTTCTTAAGAGAAAATGAATAACTACTTATCGTTTTAACTTAGGTATCACTATCGGACTTAAAATTATCGAAACGAGAAAATATGAAGCAATTCATTTCTCAACAAAATAAAATATTGAGATACAAAACCTAGGTATGGGAGTAAGAAGTTTCACAAGTAACTGTTATGAGTAGTGTTAGCATCTAACTTGTAGATAAGCTGTGATCTCGTTTGTAAACTTAGTTTGGGGACTCGTGAAAAATCAAGGATGACGATTTTTATCCATATGGTCGCTTTTTAAAAGAAGTGTTTCTACTCGTTGACCCTAATAATTATTGCAAGATAATGAGAGTTCAACAAACCGTCAGGGTGATGGTCTCTCTTTCTCTTTCCATTCTTATCCTTATCAGCTCCTTCCAATTCTAATGAATCCATTAATGGTTGAGCGATTTTGATGGCCTCATGGATATATGTAGGTCTAGCAGCAATCACGTCATTCCTTGTAGCCACAGGCAACCCATTGGTATACCGCTCAATCTTTTGAGTCTCAGTTCTAACCATATCGGGGCAAAGCAAGGCCAACTTCTGGTATCGACGATTGTAAGTCGCCATATCAGTACCCTTCACTTTGTGATTCCAAAACTCAATCTCCAGCTTCTTAATCACATTCCTTGGGTAGTAAGTCTAAATCAGCAAAGACTTGAATTGCTCCCAAGTCATAGCATAAGCCACATCACTACCAACCGAATTTCGGTAATTGTTCCACCAAGTTAAAGCTTCATCCTTAAAAGTAAAAGAAGCAAACTTTACTTTCGCATTCTCGGCGCAACCACTGACGTTAAACACTGACTCAGTCTCCTTTATCCACCTGACCAAGTAGACCACTCCTTCGGCTCCACCAAACTCAATGGGTCCACAAATTTTAAACTCCTTGTAGTTACGTTCATTAGTACGAACAGGTGGAAATGTTCCAACAGAATTTGTTGGAATGATTTGACTCAGCTAGTAGCTCAGCAACTCGTTGCTCCACAAGTTGATTGATCATTACTTGATTCACAGTAGGTGCGCTAAGTGGAACATAATCAGTTGTCTCCCTGAACAGCAACATTTTGATTCCTGTCGTTGCGATTAGTAGTGTCCAGGTTCTCAGGAGTAGGGGCTTCAACATTTCGAGTAGGACGGCGTCCTCGACGACTAGGGGTAGTCGTTGCAGGACCAGTTCTGGTAGCTCTAACAGGGTTTCGTCGTACAACCATTAATATAATACTAACACAATATCAACCACGCAAATAAGACACAATTCTCCATGTACGCCGAAAATCGTAAAATATCATACGAGCTCACCATCGTCCATAAGTAGCGATCAATACGTCGTTCCATACTACCAACAGGCATAATAGATACTAATCGTTCCATACAAGACGGATGTACAATCCGAATATCATGACATAAGAGATATAATAACTAGCTCTCCTAACCAAATACTCCTTGGTTTATGTAGCAACACAACAACCTGATTCCAAATCGATCTAGCCATGATGCTGGCGTAGACTCCTCAACTCTGATCTCAATTTATCCAATTCTCTCCATAATGATTCCAACTCAACACTGTGAGTATCAGTATCCCTCTTGAGGTCTGCAACCTCCTTTTCTAACACTGTGTTCCTCTGCCACAACTTGCGATCTCCCTCGCGAGCCGTGAGGAACCTCTCTGCAGACTCTCTATCTGCTCATGTATCTCTATCATACATGTCTTAATCGCTGTCGTCCTGCCCACGACAGTTGTCTAATCAACTCTTAACTCAGTAACAAACTCAGCAATAAACTCAGCAATAATCATCTCAAGGCGGTCAGACATCCGCGAGATCCTCTCGCCCTGTGCAGTAATCTGAGCTCACATCCTACCAGTCTCACCTAACTCTGCATGCTCAGCAGAAACCTCAGAAGGTGCATCCGACGCCACAGGACTACCAGGTGGTGAATCAAACAAAAACGGATGATCAGGTGAAACCGGCTCTAACGGATGTATCGGGGGAATCGGGCTTTGCAGAATGAACTGAATGTGCTAGCGACCCATCATCATCAGGCATATCCTCCTCCTGAGGATCATTCTCTTCCCAATCCTGAGGGTCATCATTCTCTTCCTCATCTTGAGGGTTATCATTCTGCTTACCCGCATACTCCTCGTCGAAGGGGTACTCCATCACTCGTCATCTTCGAGCATGCGAACCACGAGGCGATACAGTCGGCGACTTAGGGCGACAATGCAACGATAAAGTAGCGGCCGAACGCATGACCAACACGTATGGGTCATCAGGGGCCATAGTGATCTACGATGGACGACGCGTACTCGCAATAACAATTCTTAACAACAATACGTGCAAGGAGGCTATTATTTGTGACAACGGCGTAGGGTAGGTGTAAGTGTTTCAAAACAACTTAAATCACAACTCATAAAATCGTACCAAATATTCACATCAAATAATACCATATAATCTAAATAAAAGAATTTCAAACACCGCATTCCTAAAAATGTTCATAAAACATATAGACCATATAAATCCTCAAGAACGCCATCTTAATACTAAAATCCATAAACCTCAAATTGTCTCAAATATCTCATAATACCTCAAATAATAGAAGATGCTTCGGCTTGGCGGGCTGGCGGGCGGTAGTCAAGGATCATTTTCTTTAAAAATACGGTTATAGTTTAGGCGTTTATTTACCTAGTTCTCTATAACCTTGGCTCTGATACCAATCTGTAACACCCCCAAAATTTGATACAGCGGAAGACTCAACAAGCTTTCGGGGTGCTACGGGGATTGGTATCCAACACAAGACAATATAGAACGAGATAAAGTAAATATAATAAAACACAACCAAAACGGGGTTTTAGAGTTTACATTCATCCCAACATCATTCAGAGTCAGGCCCAAAATAAATAACAATAGGTCCAAATTTAATTATCAGAGTTTAGAAAATATAGATCCATAACCGCGTGCCACAGCCGAGCCTTCCAATCCAAGCATGCACCTCAACACTTAATTACCTGAGAAAACGTGCTAAAAGTCAGCTTTCGCTGGTGAGATCATAGGTTTAAATTCAACTAATAATATAGTGGACATATACGCAAAACGCTTGCTAGCTAGACTAAGGATTCGCTAAAAGCCTGCGGATACCCTCCGCTCTCAACATAACACACGGAAACCCTTCCGTAATAACCAAATCACACGGATACCCTTCCGTAACAACATAGATATTCGGGTAACCCCCGCAATACCAATAAATACTCGGATAACCTCCGAAGTATTAATAACCTATAGGTGCACACTACAGTATCTACATAAGTCAACCTTGAATAGTACACACGAACCGCGTGACTAAAGCTGACAATAATAAATAACCAAATAAGCCAACCTTGAATAGTACACACAAAAGGTGTGACTAAAGCTGACAATAGATCCTAGTCCATACGCATAGCAAGTTTAGAAAGCATATAAAAGCGATAATAGTCCACGTAAAATGATTTGCACGTTTCTCACCCCAATCGTTGAAAACGTAGTTCAAGAGTAAAAAGTGGGGCTATGACTCACCTCAAGTCCAGAAATATAGCAAGACGAGGTAGGTAGCAATAAGATGTATGATAACTCACGAAACAGCAACTATGGACTTGGCACGACCTAACAATATTAACTCTTTCAGAAATCATTTCCTCAATATATAATATTCCCAAACCCGGACGAGAATCCATTTTATTTCCGAAATCCATTTCGTATTAGTTTGGTGTATTTGCGTTTGGTATCCATACGGGTGGTGGGTCGACTCAAAACAAACCAACAAGATCACACGTAGAACATATAATAAACTATAGATCTAATATTAGCCCAATATATCATTTAAATAAATCGTCAAAGTTTACCAAATCCGTCGATTTGATAATCCTCATATTTATTTACGTAATATACCGTTCCAAGATTACACCCAATCTAAAGCACATATAAAGCACATAGCACGTAATTACTATATAGTATATATCACAGTTTAATAAATTCCTCGTATATATCGTCAAATTGGCCAGATTTCCCGATATATACACTCGCAATCTATTACCCTTTACATATACTACAACCTATGGGCGTCGTAGGATACGATGCCCACTAATATATTCGTTTCGTATAACCAAACAACCCGACTCAACCTTACGGTTGAGTGGTTATTTACTTATAGAAAACGTCCATATTAGTCGTCATATATCCGAGACAACACGAATGTCGCAAATAATAACTTACCTGGACCCGAGTGACGACAATTTCGCCTAACTCAATAAATGTATCCGTTGTATATTCGAAATGACATTTTATTAAATGTTTCATAATTGTCGGGAATTTCCCGTTTATAACACAATTTTTAATAATAATAATACGTTTAATAATATTACGCCACGCTCGTAGCCTAATATATATCTAATCGTATTATTTATAATACGACTCGTGATTATTATTATTATTAATATACGCGTTTATATAGTTATATATACGTTATTCACGTATATACTTTCGTATAAACGTTCATATTATTAATAATTATTATTACGAGTTTTATTATTCTCGTTTCACTTTTAATATTTATTGAGTTACACGAAATGGTCATATGTCCGAGTCATGACTCTCGGCTCATTGTCCAAGTCCAATAATAAACCAAAGTCATAAATAATAAATCTCCGTCCAATCACAATCTCAACCACGGGCTACAACAATAAGGTCCGACTACGGTACCCGACTAACCTATCTCCGTCATCTAACGACCGTCTCATAACGGGTCCTCATATCACATACCAATCGTCAACAACTCCTCAATATTAAACCATAACCAAATCCCATTCGACCCAAAGTGTTCGGCCGAGGAATAATTACCACAACAATATAACAATAACAATAATAATGTAACACTTAGTTCACATTTACCACAAAGTAACATTTAACCAAATTAGTGTTCGGGTCGGTTTACCAAGCCGAACCCGAGGCAACACTTCACCACAACTAGTGTGGTTCCCACCCGAGACCTCCATGGTCTCGGCTAGCTCTAATGAGCCAAACAATACCACACGACCTACTAGGGTCGTCGGCCAAGAACCATTCGACAACCATGGTCAATCGGCAAACCACAAAGTATCCAAATAATCCACTCGACCTCAAAAGGTCATCGGCAACAAAATAAAAATGCGGCTAAGAGCCGCGACCCACCGGGGTCAAACTAAGGCAACAACGAGCCCAAGGTTCGAGATACAACCAAACGAGAACCCCATACGGGTCTCAACCTAGTTATACGAGCGACCAAGATGACCCCGAGACCTCAAGGGTCTCGGTTAGGCTCGGATCAATAATCAAGCCATCGACAAAAACCATGAAACACACGAATCCATCCACCAATCGTACCCAAATCGACCCAAAGAACAAGTACTCGAGCATCTTAGCTCGGATTAACACCACACCCGGATACCAAACTCATTTTTAGTAGCAAAATAATTATTTTCCAATCATTTCAATTCGTCACCCATAAAAACCATCCGTGTAGCCACGGAGTTATCACCAATTCGTGGTCCCCAAGAACCAAAACCGATTATACTCACCTCCAAGAACCTCCAAACGATTAGATCTAGTAAAATAACAAAAACTCGACCGGGTCTTTAAAGATTTCGTGATGTTAGGGGTTGTTTTAGGGTGTGTATGATACACCAAAAGAAAGAGAATTTGATGAGGAAGAAGATGGTGGTGTTCGTTTTGCAGGGTGGTCGGCGTAGTGGTGGAGGTGGCCGGATATTTGGTCCGGCGGCTAGGGTTAGAAGTGGTGAGGGAGGAGAGAGTTTGAGAGAGATGAAAATGAGTTTGTGTTTGCGTGTGTGGGTTAGAAAAACCGGACCACACTCCTTTTTGTTAACTTTTTTTTTTTTTTTTTTTTTTTTTTTTTTTTTTTTTTAAATGTACTAATAATAATAATAATAGGGGTAATAATAACAATAATAATAGTAATAATAAAGATATTATTACCGTTGAGCGGGTAAGGTGGGTAGATGTAAAACACGTGGCCCGAACCCGAACTCATTTTAATATTTCCATATTACACGAGAACCTCTCGTAATTAATTAAAATATATGACGGACTCGTAAGACAAATCATAAAATTATGTTAGGTTATCCTAGTGCCAAAGTCAACGTAGTACCAAGTGAGAATCCAAATATACATCACCGATCACATAATCAAAAACGAATTATGAACATAATTCACGAATACCATAACGTCATTTAATAAAATTTTCATAAAATAGGTCTTACAAGTTCGTTGTGAAATGAAAATTTCAAATAAAAATTATAAACGAACTTATATCGAAATGCGGATTTTTAAAATGGCTCCCTAAACTGCCGGTTGTCACACAAACTTTTATTATTTTTCGTATAACCTATAAACTTTTTTTTATCAATAAACTATATGTCGCTATAAAATCTCGTTGCTTGCGGGTTGCCCCCTCATTACTTGCGTTTGAAAATAGGATGCCCGATTATTCTTTTAAGGAATCTTGATCCGGAAAATGGATTATGTAATGACACGAGGTTGATATGTAAACGTTTTGACCCTAATGTCATCAACGCCGAGATTGCTGTCGGGCAACACGCTGGAGTTAGAGTGCTCTTGCCAAGAATTCCTCTTGCTCCATCTGAAGAAGACATGTTCCCTTTCAAACTAAAGAGAACACAATTTCCTATTCGCCTTAGCTTTGCGATGACTATTAATAAAGCTCAAGGCCAAACAATTCCAAATGTGGGTGTCTATTTGCCTGACTCTCTTTTCTCCCATGGCCAGCTTTATGTGGCATTGTCTAGAGGGATTTCCCGTAGAACAACAAAGGTATTGGTTAATCCAGTCAAAGAGTTCCGTCAAGCAGGAATCTACACCTCGAATGTCATTTATCAAAAAGTTTTACGCGAAGAGTAACGTGTGTTGTTAGTTTTTATTTCATAACTGATGTAATGTTTTACTTTCAATTTCATAAAATGTTTTTATATGTTGTTTGATAGATGTTAAGATTTTTTTTTTAATATATATTTTAGTTATCGTGTAATAAAACCGTTTGCAATTACATTCTGATTGGTTCAAGTTCTATTTTGTACTCTACACAAAACACTCACCACAATATCATAAATCGTTAATTATCTGCTTATAGGAATTCCGTTGCTATGCACGGGTACTCGCCTAGTTATTGTATTAATTAATGAGCCAGGAGGGGATCAACTATTATGTGTTTGCTTTTGTTTAGAAGCAGGTGCCAAATCAACAAATCCCCCAAATTAATCAATTTCCCTCCACTTTTCCCCCAAATCAAAAACCCTAACCCTAACTTTTCAATCCCACAAAAATCAACCTTCAATTCAAAAAAAGTTCACATTTTTATGTAATAAATCCGATCTTTTCACAAAACCCATCTTTTATTTCCATCAATTTCATCAAATTTATTAAAAAATAATAATTGATTTTTATTGTTTTTATGGGTGCAGGTGAGATTGATAATTATGGGTAGTGAGGATGAATCAGATAGTCCTACTACTTGGGATTTTTATGTATTCTGTTACTGATTGTTTAGTTTGAACTGGTTATTGTTGGCGTATTCAGAATCATAAGTACGGGTGAAATGAGCTATTTTGGTTATTGTTACCGATAGCAAAGGTATTATTTTTTTACACTCTTGATGTCTCTGTTAAGTATCTCAAATAAGGTAATATTAACAACAAAGCCCTCTGTTTGAAACTAGTATTCATAGGAATTATGGAATTTTTTTTTTGATATGATGTGATCTGATTGGTTAATGATATATTTGGAAAGTGTGTAGTTAATAATTTGCTCCATGTGTATCATTAACGAACAGGATAATATGTTAAAGTGTGTAGTTAATAATTTGTTTTATGATACTGAAAATCTAACTGTGAAGTGTGCATCACTGGTTGTACAGTTTGAATCTGAGAACTAGTATGGATGAACAGGTTGTATAATAGGAGTTTAATATAACTAGTTAGTTTAGGAGTGTTTTATGATATCAAACGATCTTACCGGTTAATGATGAATTTGAAGCACTTAATTTAAATTTGCTTAGTGTGCATTACTGGTTGTATGGTACATATATTGCTGCACGTCCGGAATAATTCAACTCTGAGAACTGGAAACTAATATGGATCAGTTTGATATAACTTGTTGTTTAACAAAATAAAACCCCAATTACACGAGTACAAGCTATCTGCTATTAAACTAATATGGATCAGTTTGGTATAACTTGCCACTGCCTTCACTTGTCATGCTGCTGCACCCTCACATAATAAGATAAAAAGAAAGATAACTGGCCAAGGATTTCAACTCCAAGATACTAGCCATCTGCTGTTAAACCTTCTACCAAACATCCCAAAAACCAATTTTGCAGGAAACCTACTTTATGCGCCATCTGCTGTCAAAATGTAACCTCAAAAATTTGTTTGTTACATAAGTTTTTTTAGTGATGGGAAGATATTAAAAGCAGCAACCTGTAACTTAATAAGGAGCTTAGTGGTGACTTGATCAATGGAGTCAAAAAGAGAATCAACTTTAGAAGTGCAAGTCTTAAACTTGGAAATAAGCAAAGAATAAGCTGATGAAGGGAGGGAAGGAATATCTCTCAATTCACAATAGGATTATGAATCACATATCTACAAAACAAATTAAAAACTAGTAATGAATTAAACCAAACTTTTTTAATTAAGAAAAATAAATAAAAGTTGAAATAATTACTTCCAAATAGAAGGGATGAAGTTGGTATTAATTCCAGCTTTATCGAATTCAGTTCGAATGAAGGTGGCATCAAAAACAGCTCGAAACGTTGTCATATTTATCAAAGTGTTTGTTCTAATTTAGGGTTCATGAATGAATGATGTGAGATTTATGTGTCTGTAATTGGGGTTTTATTTTGTTTCAGTTGGGCCACTAAGTACTTGATATAACTTGTTTAACTAATATGACCGATGTAGTGTTTAGCAATACACGAGCATAGTACTTTAAACACAGACGTAGGATCATCAAGCAGTTACAGTTTACAATCTTTCCTACTCTAAATTCTACCTTTGCCATCATACTGTAAATGATTTTCTAGAAGTTGACGTTTAGGGATCGGTGGTGCTTACCCCTTGTTGAATCTCAGTATCAAGTGCTTTAGGGTGTGGTGACTGTGGTCTTCTTTGCATACCCAGGGTATATATTTTAATGTTTTTAAATTTATATGTTTGTTGATGTTATTTGATATTGACTGAATTCATATTAAGGGGGGTGTTTGGGACTCTTGCTTTTTTACTGAAACTATAGTACTACCCTGTTTTTCAATAGAAAGTAGCTGCAACAAAATTGAATTCTGATTATTTCGAGATTCTTACACAAGTGAACTACTATTGAATTTTGAAGAAGAGTGAGTGCGGATTATGGAACTTTAAGTAGTGAAACTGAAGCATAACAACATTATCTTGTATTTAGTTGTAGCTTGGTAAGAGGCTGAGAATTTCAGCCAAAGTTGTCAAAGGGTCTAGGTGCACTAAACAACGTTAAGGATATAGCTATATTTTCTCTGATTTCCCTCAAGTAACTAGATAAGTTGGCAGTTGTAGGTAGTTAGTAGAATGGTTGTAAAAGCACCAGGTTTACTTATATTTTCTCTGATTTCTCTCAACTAGATACGTTGTCACTTGTAGGTAGTTAGTAGAATGGTTGTAAAAGGACCAGGTTTAGCTATTAAGTTGAGTACATAGCTCTGTATCATGGGTCGCAAACTGTAACGAAAGTTAGACAAAGATAACACCTTAAAATCACATTGATTGATAAGTGATCTTAAGGATCTTATCTGTGTTTAATCTTTTATTTATCTGAAACTTTCTGTATGTATGCCTGTGTTTTTCTTGGATGAACCAGTGGATGCCTGCACAAGGCAAGTAGGCATCGGAGGTTACTTCCATACACCAATCTTAGTTTATAGCATTTTCGTGTATACTTTTTTCATTGTAGTAAAGTTACTGCTATAAGGGTCAAGCATCACTTAATAGAACAACTTAGGATCTGCATATATACATTCATTCCTGTGAATCTGCTGGTGTTCAATATGTGTGGCATCAATTGTAGTGTAGTGGATTCTTTTTGTTCTGATCTACTTATCTGTACAGCAAGTTCGTTGATGACCTGTTTATATAAACTTATCTTTGTTGATGCCAGTTTCATATCTTTGTTTCTAAGTGAAATTTTCAATACCTCAAATTGACTTAACCACAAACAGTTTCATATAACAGTTTTAACTATAACTTTTGGTTTTCTTTTTCATTTTTTAGGAGATTATGGTCTGAAGCGTCACGTAGTTTAATGTCTTACTACTCTAATGTGTTGGTACTTGGTGACATCCCATAGCATGTTTATTCAGGACCATCAAAGTCTGTATGCTATTAACCTTCTAGTTTCCTACTGAACCTTGTCACACACTTAGCATTTCATTAATGGTTTTGATATTAATCTATTTGATCTTAGCAATAAGATCAACTCATTATTTAACTTGTCGGTTTTTAGTCGGTTTTGTCGGGTTTCAACCCGAACCGACCCGACATGTCCGGAAAAGTGCAACCCGATACAAAACCGAGTTTCATTCGGTCGGGTCGAGTCGGTTCGGTTTCAGACGGGTTTTCGGGTCGGGTCAGGTTCCCAAAAGCTCAGCCCTATCGTGAACAACTTGATAGATTTGAGAATTTGGATGGATTGGTATGCCCTTTAACATCCACCAAATAGACATTTTTGTTTAAAGAAAACTGTATTTGTATATCAATAAATAATCCCAATTTTATTAATAAAATGTTTTATAAAGTTTGATGCATTAAAGTTAGCGTTTGGGAGACCTTCGGCCAGTTTTCTGACCCGTTTTGTTCTATGAGACCTCTTTTAATTACCAAGATTTATCCATTCATAAGTCGATGGATCAAAATTGCCATGTATGATAAAATTATTCTTTTTGTCAAGAGACTACCTGGAGCACAAGTCACAGCTGCAAGAGCACGACCGGGTTGACCAGCAATAACAGCATAGCAACGTCTGCAAAGAGTGGGGTGATTAAGAAAAGAACCAGCTTGAGTCAAGAAATTCACAATTTGAACCTTCTGCAAATCCATATTTTCTTAATAAACATATTTTCTTTAAAAGAAAATTATAAACTACTACGGAGTAATTGTTAATTGTGGTAGTTGCATCATTCTTGTTGTAGATAGTAGACTATTGACTTGTTGGTGTACTATTAAGTTCACACACAAATTGTCTATAGTGTATAGTAACCCATATGATATGCATGCACCTTCCCAGCCTAGTGGTCTTTGAAATACGATAAATATTAAACAGGTCTTCAAGGGCTGCTACAGCCTAGTGGTTTTAATTAATTGCAACTAATGAAGTGGCATGGTGGTAACTTATACTATACATGACATCGCATGGCGTGTTTGTTACGAATCTATGTACGACAAATCTGAAATTTCATTTACATCTGTAATGTAGTAAAATGGATGAAAGCCACAAAGGTTTATAACTAAAACACTTCACTTTGTTTTTCATGTTTTTCCAAATGTTGCTCAGAATCAAGTTTGTGCATCATCCTTTTGTTTGTTTCTCGACGAAGTCTTTAATCATCTCCTTCAAATGCTGTGTACGAACAAAATATTTGTAATTAGCTTAGGATATGGAGTTGCGTCTTAGAGAATAGATTCATTATAGTACATTAAAGTCCCACTAAAGGATTGTTTTTGGCAAAAGCTCGTTTTATAACATGAAAATGACTCATTCGACCATTGAAGTCAATATGGGAGTCGAGTGTTTAAAATAGAGTAGCAAATTTAACGCTGGCATATGATGAAAATTTGGGATCGAGTGGTTAGACAGAAACCTGCAGTTCGTGATGAAGCACAACAGTCTTCTTTAGTCGTCTATTTTTCTGCAACATCAAACAAATACACAATTAAAACATGAAATAACAGAAATGGTAAAAAGTTAACAGGAAATCATTTATACTAAAATGCAGTATGTAATGCTCTCTAGGAAGAACACAAAAGCAGTTGAGCAAAGAAAGCTAATTTCCACTGGACAAAATTTGGAAAACACAATCCATTCATCAACTTATTACGATTCAATAATCCCATCATCACAAAACACAATATCAGTACCACAATCGAATGCCCAACAAACAACAAATTCAACAACGCCATACCCCTCAATCTATCCTCATCAAGAACACAGTTAACATCAGCATTCCCCTCACCACGAACAATCACCACTTTACCACACCCTTTAAACGCAAATTCATCACTATACAATGACAACCCAACTTGCAAAACCCAAGTACCTTTCAAAACAATCCCACCCGACAACTAAAAATCAGCAAAAAACGCAGACGGCCAAATGGAAAGATAAAAAATAAATGGATTGATATTGCCACCTCTAGTTTACAGCCTATAGAACAGCTTTATTAGAGCAAACTGAGTCATTAGTTTAGAACTGCTTTATTAGGTGTGTGAGCCCTACCCAACCCAACTCATTTCACCCTTCCTATAAAGTTACCCATTTTAGCCCGTTGTCTGACCCACCCCCTTTGCCAGGGCAATATTGGAATTGATCAGAAAGGCTGAAGGAGAACATACAACAGGGAATATACCTGACCAAGTCTCAACAGGTGGCTGTCAGAGTAATGGAAGAACCGGTAAAGGGCTGCAAAACCAAGCAGTTTTTTGTTGAATCAATAACATCAATGGGATTGTTACCTGATACAGAAACAGTTGAAATGGAGAATTTAGCTCTAATATATGCAGATAAGCATGCAAAACCACATATTTATTTATTTATCGAGAGCAGCTGAATGTTACCATCAACAAGGAGAAGGACAAATGCTACCAATCAACAGTAAAGAGGACCCATAGATTCGCCATTGACGCAGACAACCTAATCATAACAGATAGGATTGAGCAACTGCATCTCAACATATTAAAACGTGATACACGCAAATAAAACACAACTTTTCAATAGACACTAAAGACCTCTATTATTTACTCTGTAAACGTGAATCAGAAATGGTGGTAAACATGACACGACTTTTCATGATAATTGTTATATACTTTCGACGAACTTTTTTTTTTAGTTTCCACCCAGAAAAAATCATATATGATTCGTAAAAATCATATATGATTCGATTCTTACGAATCATATATGATTCTTACGAATCATATATGATTTCTTAAGAATCATATATGATTCGTAAGAATCATATATGATTTGTTAAAATCGAATCATATATGATTCTTACGAATCATATATGATTTTTCTGAGCGAAAAAAAAAAGTTCATCGAAAAAAAAGTTCGTCGAAAGTATATAACAATGCATATCTATAGAAAGATAATTTAATTCTCGTCGCGATGGTATTTTTTTTTGTAACTTGACGATTTACGGTTTGCGAAATATTTAAGTTTTAAAAAAATGGTGGAAGTTTATTTTTTTATTTTGATAAAAAAAATGAGTGGTTAAGATTGCTTGATGGGTTCTATGGTAAAAGTTAGATCTATAAAGAACTTTTGGCAATGATATATACCTTTAAGCCTTGGTAGCCGTATATTTTTCCATCTTCTTCAAAAAAGATACTTGGGTCAACAGGGTCAATGGGGAAGCTTTCCGGAGATCCCTCTCCCTCTTCTTCAGAGACTGAAATTTAATATACGAAGACATCATCATAGCTAAGACAAGCTCACATACAGAGTTACAAGCTACAAAATCCACTTAAAAACAAGATAAAAAAAAAGATACAAAGAATAAACACATCTTTAGCCACTAATCAACTAGCCAAACATACCAATAGTCATGTATACCTCTATACGTATATACATCATGATAAACAAACTTCTATTATTTGAGAACAGCAACTTTAATTAAAACCTTGAACATCAAAAAAGTGTAACAACGTGCAACTCCAAATTGATAATTGTCACAAAATTATATTTCAGCTTATGCTCTATAAGCACTTCAAAATAAGCACCTACCAATGTGATAATTGCATAAGCTCATAGCAATCCAAACACTTAAAGAGATGTATTCTTCACTTTGAACAACACAATATGCATTCACAAAATTAAAATTAAATGTATGGTAATAAATTTAAATATATTTTAACATAAAACACTAAGCTTCAAATAATTGATGTTATACTAATGCATTATTTATTGTTGATAACATCTCATGTTCACATTTATTTCACTAAAAATAAAACACACATGTTGACAACAACTCAATTGAACAAACACATAATGACATAATGTCAAACTCACAAGCAAAACCAAACACAAATATGGAATTTAATACTCATTTTGCATATTAATTATGCATGTGACCGACTTATGTGATAAAATCCACACACGAAGAAAAACCCAAAACCTCAAAACCCACATTCCCACACATGAACAAAACACCAAAAACAATAATCTAAACTGAAAATACGAAATCTAAACCTCCACATATTAAGTTCGGATGTACGTGATTTCGGAAAACAAAGAGGGGTTTCAATTAAAATAATAGCATGCCTTCAAATCTTCAATAATGTGTGTTTTAATTGTGATTGTTGTGTTTTTATCATCATGAATAGTTCCAATTGTAGATTCAAATGTGTATTTGGGTCAGAGTGTATGAAAGAGAGGTTAATTGGGGTTAAGAGGGGTTAAACTGAGAAATTCTTCTTGTTACAGATGCTCAAGCAACCAATTTACTCAAATCAACAAGCAAAATATATTTCCAAACAATTATGAAGCCTACAAGTGATCTACAAGTTCTAGCCAATTCTGAGTACAAGATTTTTTTTGACTTTTTGATATTTTAACTAAGTTGACTTAATCTAAATTCTAATGATCTAATATGAATTATTATGTAAGATTAAGCTAAAATGCAACTACTATAAGCTAGATAAACAAGATTTGCAACTATCTCTATGATTATTCTAACTAAATACACCAACAGTTAACTGTTATTAAAATATAAGAACAAATTGGACTTTTCTCTAATGAACCTACTGTTTTTATGCTTTATATGACCTAAATGAACCTAGTATGAGTTGTCTAAACTGATTGCAACTTCTGAACCACAGTCAATCACATAAAAATTTCCTGTTCCAAACACCCTTTAACCAACTGTTTTGCAAGTTTTGTGAAGCAATATAATGATTTAAACCATAATTCCAACACTTAAGCTTACATAATGATGCAACATACTGATTTAAGCACAAATATTCAGATCTCAAACACAATCAACCACAGATTACCACAATGCAAATATAGCAGTATTGAAACAGTAGGATCAAATATCATGCAAACAACTGTTAAATGATGAAAACTACTACTATTAAGCTATAATATGAATAAACTGAACCAAGTAAACAGTAAACAAACACTGAATTCAAGTCTACATTAATAACTCTAATTATGCAAATTTAAGCTTTAAAATGTAAAGGAGAACTCACTAGACCAATCCCAGCTGAACAGGGACACTCTTGAACTTAAGCCTATCTTTAATAGGCTTTAAAACAGATACACGCCACCTTCTGAATAAGCTTGAGCTTATAGAATAAGCTGTTTGACTTTCGTTGACCAAAAGAGCTTTTGAGAGATTTCAACTTTTTATCCTGAATAAGTACTCACAGAAGCTATGTTAAGCTAAAATGAGCAGTATCTAAATAGAAAACAAGCTTATTGAAGCTTGGTTTTGATTAATGAGAACATTTTTTTTTTATATTTCCTGATTTTTTTTTTTTTTTTTTTTATGTTTTTGATATAAGTTGAACAAAAATCAAATAGTAAACTTTAGATAATTTAATATTAATGTTTATAAGCTAATGAAACAGTGAATGAGCTTAAACAACAAATGAAAAATAAATTTGAAAATTAAAGGTAACTTAATAACACAAATTATGAAAAGTAAACTATAATTACTATATTAATTGAAAGATTGATTACATTACTTGAACTGAAATTACATTTGAGAGAATAAAATGGCAGCATAACACTACATAAAAACTACACCCTAAACAAGTGAGATGAGAGGGGTATTTATAGACGTGTGAGGTGAGGTCTAGGGTTTTTTCAGAAGCTACTAGATCCTCTCAGGTGTGCTTTCTCTCCATCAATACCAGTCATTTGGATTTAGCTCTAATATATGCAGATAAGCATGCAAAACAACATATTTATTTATTTATCGAGAGCAGCTGAATGTTACCATCAACAAGAAGGACAAATGCTACCAATCAACAGTAAAGAGGACCCATAGATTCGCCATTGACGCACACAACCTAATCATAACAGATAGGATTGAGCAACTGCATCTCAACATATTAAAGCGTGATACATGCAAATAAAACACGATTTTTCAATAGACACTAAAGACCTCTATTATTTACTCTGTAAAACGTGAATCAGAAATGGTGGTAAACATGACATGCCTTTCATGTAAATGGTAAGTGTAATACGCACCTCAAGCTCATCTGCTTTCGAATCCTTTAACCCCTTGCTATTCACAGATGGCTGAAGTATTTTCCCATCTGAAATCATACATCTGTACATCGACAAGCATCAAAAATCAAAATTACGCTACTGCACACAAATAACAACCAACATGCAAAAGATGTGTAGGATGATCACCTGAAGAGAAATTTTAAGATCCGTGACTCCTTTCCCAGCCTTTACCAGTGACATACACTATCAACCATTGAAAAGACACGAAGTCAGATTTATACATACAAAAATCAGTCATTAAAGAACCAGAAACACGATTCAAAAAAATATAGTACACAATGTGTACTTACATCATATGTGCTCTCAAAAGAAATATCAGCATACGCATTAAATGATATGCTGCTGAGTGCTGATCCAGACATTGATATGCATTAATTTTTTACAAGTAGCATATGCCAGAAACCACTTATTAAATAACTTAATTACCGATAAGTTGGATAATAACGATATATACCTTTAAGCCTTGGTAGCCGTATATTTTTCCATCTTCTTCAGAAATGATACTTGGGTCAACAGGGTCAATGGGAAGCTTTCTGAAGATCCCTCTTCCTCTTCATTAGAGACTGAAATTTAATATACAAAGACATCATCAGAGCTAAGACAAGCCCGGACAGAGTTACAAACTACGAAATCCACTTAAAAACAAGATAAACAAAAAGATACGAAGAATAAACACATCAATAGCCACTAAGCAACTAGCCAAACATACCAATAGTCATTTATACCTCTATACATATATACATCCTCATAAACAAACTTCCATTATTTGAGAACAGCAACTCTAATTAAAACCTTGAACATCAAAAAAGCGTATCAACGCGCAACTCCAAATTGATAATTGCCACAAAATTATATTAAAAGGGGCGGTTGTGGATTGCAAATTTTCAGCTTACGCTCTATAAGCACTTCAAAATAAGCACCTACCAATGTGATTATTGCATAAGCTAATAGCAACCCAAACACTTCGAGATGTATCTTTCACTTTTAACAACACAATATGCATTCCCAAACACCCTCTAATCAAATCTAACTTCATATCAACTCTAAAAAGTAAAATTTCTTTAAATTTAAGTATCTTCTTAGTCCTAATATATCAAAACCTCAAAACCAAATTTACATTTTGAAAGGCCACTAACTATTCCAACTTGGGAAATAATTTACAGCACATTCAAACACTCTGTATAGTATTATCCGAAACAATTAGTGGTTTTATAGTTGGTAATGATAATTATGTAATATTACATCTACTCTATAAAGTCATTTTCCTCCGGATTCAACCAACTTACACCTATAATTCTATGGCCAAATTTTCGTTAATCTGTTTCGCTACATTTACGTTAAATTTGAAGCATCAGCCTAAAAACTTCACTTCAACTACAATAAATGAACATCTAATTTCTTACTAAAATTCAACTATTAATAAGTTAAGGACATAATCAGTTGTATTATACCTAACTTGATAATGGTGATGACGATTGAAGACGGTTATGGTGACGATGGTGCCGGAGTTAGGGTTTTGGTGGTGGTGGTAGATAACGACGGTGGAGGTGATTAGGTTGACGATTGAGTTAGGGTTTCGATTGGGAAAATTACGGTGGTGGTGGTGATGGTAGATAATGACGGTGGATCAATTAGGTGAGAGAGGGAGTATTTTTATTTTTTTATCTCTTGTTGCTTTTTATTTTTGGTGACTTTTTGGGCCTTAAATAGCTCAAACGATAGGTTACCCTAATAATATTACTGGCTAAAAAATAGTTATATCCAGGGGATAACTAGACCACATTTTATATAGGAAGCGTGTTAGGAAAGTTTATATGTTATACAACAAGCATATGCACTTATATATATGAAAACTTCTTTTAAACTGCTTCAAAAATATGCTGATACACTTTGATGTGTTGTTTTACTCTAAATTAAGCAAAAAGCAGCTGAGCTAATTTGTTTAGAAAATAAACAAATAGGCATTTATAATTGCAATCCCAAACACCCTCTAACTAGTTAGTCCATTACAAATAAGCAGATAGGCATTTGAATAACCAAATATAAGTTACGAGTAGTGGTCGATAATGACGGTAGTCTTTACTTTACTTTTATAATTTGTTGACTTTATTAATTTTTTTTAGCCTAGATTTGCTGACTTTATTTATTTATTTTTTTAATAGCTTAAATTTTCAACAAAAAGAGAAGAGTTATAAAATTGCCCCCTTTTATATTTTCTTGTTGCTTTTTGTTTTTAATAGCCTACATTTGGTGACTATTTTTTTTTTTTTTTTTTTTTTTTTTGTATGTTTAGAGCATCAAGATTCAGGTGCTTTGACGAGGCTTTACTCCTAATTTGGGTATCACTGGGTGTCACATTATTAATACTCACACTTCAAAATCTCACCTCATTAATAACCAAGGTTGCAAAAAAAACGTTAGGTGCTAGTCGGGCGGTCGACCACCGCCTAGTGCCTAGAGAGATTGACATTTTCTATATAAAAAATAAAATAAAATCAAATGTATATTAATAAATTTAAATATATTCCAATTGGGAGAAAATTAAATATATTCTACGCTCAAATTCTCGTTAATCTGTTTTTCACTACATTTGCGTTAAATTTAAAGCATCAGTCTAAATTGACTTCAACTATAGCAAATGAACATCTAATTTCTTACTAATTCAACTATTAATAAGGACATAGAGAGCTGTAAACAACTTAACTATCTAATTAGCAGAGAATACAAACTGATATGTAAACAACACATAATTCAACAGTTGTATTATACCTAACTTGATAATGGCAACGACGATTGCAGACGGTTACGGTGATGATGGTGCCGGAGTTAGGGTTTTGGTGGTGGTGGATAACGGCGGTGGAGATGATTAGGTTGACGACGGAGTTAGGGTTTCGATTGGCAAAATTACGGTGGTGGTGGTGGTGGTAGATAATGACGGTGGAGCGATTAGATGGAGAGAGGGACACGGTCTTTCACTTTTATATTTTGTTTATATTTTTATCATTTGTTGCTTTTTATTTTAGAAAAATGATATATTTATAAAAACTTTTAATGAGGTGTCATTTTGTAATGTTTAATTAAAGAGAAGAAATAGAAAATATTAAAAAAATGCACCAACCATAAAATGACACCTCATTTTATAAAAGTTTTTGTGAAAGTTTTGTTGTGGTTGTATCATTTTTCTTATTTTTAATAGCCTATATTTGGTGACTTTTTTTGTAACTTTATTGGGTAAGAGTTTTAGTCAGTATTTATCATAAATTTTGTAGTCTACTACTGGACAAATATATGTATAAGAGTTTCAAGTGAAGTTTGTTACAAACTTGGCATTTCACAAATGGTTTTGATATTAATTTATTTGATCTTAGCAATAAGATCAACTAATTATCTGACTTGTTGGTATTGGTGTCGTGCAGTGTCGTCTCTGAGTTTATAAATGCTCAGTTCAGGATTCAGTTTAAAGACAAGTACGGGGCCAAAAATAGAAAGTAAATGATTTAATTAAAAGATAAAATGAGAAATAATCGTTTTCAATGTGTCTGACCATAATTTTTTTAATGCAACACTACAAATCAAATTCATGAAGTCACTTTTATAAGATATATAAACATATCATATAAAAATCTTGAGGCCCCTAGAATTTGGAGGCCATGTGCTATAGCACAACACATCTTCTTCAGTCGTCTATTTTTCTGCAATATCAAACAAATACACAATTAAGACTAGAAATAACAGAAATGTTAAAAAGTTAACAGGAAATCATTTCTACTAAAATGCAGTATGTAATGCTCTCTAGAAAGAACACAAAAGCAGTTGAGCAAAGAAAGCTAATTTCCACCGACAAAATTTGGAAAACACAATCCATCCCATTATCAGGATATTTGGAAAACATAACTCATTATAAGCTCATCGGATTGAACTAGTAGAGGGCTGAGGCAACTTGTTACGATTCAATAATCTAATTATCACATAACACAATATCAGTACTACAATCGGATGCCCAACAAACAACAAATTCATCAACACCACACCCCTCAATCTCTACCCTCATCAAGAACACAGTTAACATCAGCACTCCCCTCGTCACTATACAATGACAACCCAACTTGCAAAACCCAAGTACCTTTCAAAACAATCCCACCCAACAACTAAAAATCAGCAAAAAACGCAGACGGCCAAATGGAAAGATAAAAATAAAAAGGTTGATATTGCCACCTAGGGGTGTTAATCGGGTCGGGTTGGTTGGGTTCGGGTCAAACGGGTCGGGTCCAAGTCGGGTCGAGAGTAAAAATAATATACCCGAACCCGACCCTATTTAAGGTCAGGTTAGTCGGGTTCGGGTCAAATCGGGTTGGGTCGGGTTCGGGTATGTGCCATTTACAAAATCACATTTTTTTTTTAACTTGGTAGCTAAAATGCTTATGAAATTAACCAAAGCCTATGAGATAAGCCAACTAGCCTGCTTACAACGAATAATAGAGCATATTGTTGTTTTCGTGACTACTATATTAACATACATTTTAGACTACGAAAGAGATCCTGTTGCTGACATAGTAGATTCAGGTTCAACATGATGCACATGTTCAGGTATCATCAATTCATCATGCCCAATCATACACACTTTTAATGATCATCTCACTATCAAATTTGGTAACCAAACTTATATAGCCATAGGCTTAGTTTCAATGAAACAACGTGCAGAATTGGATTGCATTTCACTTGTAGGCTTGTAGCATACTAGTATAAATGTATGGCAGTGACTCATTTTTACCATCTACAATATAACTTAAAAATATAGAGTCTTATGAAAGGACTCAATCAAACAACATATATCTAACATGAATTTACTCAATTACACTTTTACCACATGTAACAAACACAATGATACAACTTGCAGACTTGCAGACCTACAGACCATGTAACATACACAATGAATATGATGCAATATATGTAAAAAACCAAAGATACAAGTACTAGAACAACATCAGTATGCAAATAATAAAACAACATGTAATAATTGGAAAATATATCCATTCATATTACAATACTTAAACAACATAAGTACTTCAGTTTAATATGCAACATCAGTCAGTAGGCAACATCACAAAATACAATACTAACAATGACAGTAGGCCTTTAATAATTAAAGATCGAGTACAGCAACAATACCACAGGCAGAAAAAAAAAAAAAAAAAAAAAAAGTCGGGTCAGTCGGGTTGACCCAAACCCGAATTGACAAAGTATTTTGAACCCGGTACCCGACCCTACTTCGTACTCGGGTTAATCGGGTTGACCCGATTGACCCGAGTTAGATTTTGGACCCGAGTAACCCGACCCGATTATCCTTATTCGGGTTCGGGTCCGGGTCGGGTCAGGATTTATGACACCCCTATTGCCACCTCTAGTTTACAGCCTATAGAACTGCTTTATTAGAGCAAAGTGAGTCGTTAGTTTAGAACTGCTTTATTAGGTGTGTGTGTGTGTGTGAGCCCTGCCCAACCCCAACTCATTTCACCCTTCCTATAAAGTTACCCATTTTAGCCGTTGTCTGACCTACCCCCTTTGCCAGGGCAATTATGGAATTGATCAGAAAGGCTGAAGGAGAACATAAAACAGGGAATGTACCTGACCAAGTCTCAACCGGTGGCTGTCAGAGTAATGGAAGAACCGGTAAAGGGCTGCAAAACCAAGCAGTTTTTTGTGGAATGTCCTGCTGATCACTTTTCTTCTCAACTAGAAGATACATCTGCCAGTCGGGATCAGTAACATCAATGGAATTGCTACCTGATACAGAAACAGTTGAAATAGGGAATTTAGATCTAATATATGCAGATAAGCATGTATAACCACATATTTATTTATTAATCGTGAGCAGCTGAATGTTACCATCAACAAGAAGAACAAGTGGTACCAATCTACAGTAATGAAGACCCATAGATTCGCCCTCGATTCAGACAACCTAATCATAACAGATAGGATTGAGCAACTGCATCTCAAGTTCTCAACATATTAAAACGTGATGCATGCAAATAAAACACGATTTTTCAATAGACACTAAAGACCTCTATTATTTACTCTATAAGACGTGAATCAGAAATGGTGGTAAACATGACATGACCTTTCATGTAAATGATAAGTGTAACACACACCTCAAGCTCATCTGCTTTCGAATCCTTTAACCCCTTGCTATTCACAGATGGCTGAAGTATTTTCCCATCTGAAATCATACATCTGTACATTGACAAGCATAAAAAATCAACTAAAATATCAAAATAAAAAGGGTGATAGGAATCAAATTAATGAACCCACGGAGATACTTTACATACTTGATATACTAATTTTCAATGGAAAACGTTTAGAGGAAGTCATCTTTTGTCTCAGCAAGATTATCTGCAAAAACATTCTGCACAGAAGAAAATGAGATGGTCATCAGCATTGCGCTACTGCACACAAATAACAACCAACATGCAAAAGATGTGTAGGATGATCACCTGAAGAGAAGTTTTAAGATCCGTGACTCCTTTCCCAGCCTTTACCCGTGACATACAATATCAACCATTGAAAAGACACGAAATCAGATTTATACGTACAGAAACCAGTCATTAAAGAACGGAAACACTATTCAAAAAAATATAGTACACAATGTGTACTTACATCAGATATGCTCTCAAAAGAAATATCAGCATATGCTTTAAATGATATGCTGCTATCCAGACAGTGATCTGCATTAATTTATTACACATTAATACTAAAAACCAAAACACGATTTCTTCGCACGATAGAAAGATTATGAACAATGACGATCCAGGAGCTTTGACTATGCCCCCCAATAATATATGAGTAGCATATGCCAGAAACCACTTAAATATCGATAAGTTGGATAATAATGATATATACCTTTAAGCCTTGGTAGCCGTATATTTTTCCATCTTCTTCAAAAAAGATACTTGGGTCAACAGGTTCAATGGGGGAAGCTTTCCGGAGATCCCTCTCCCTCTTCTTTAGAGACTGAAATTTAATATACGAAGACATCATCAGGGCTAAGACAAGCTCAGACAGAGTTACAAACTATGAAATCCACTAAAAAACAAGATAAACAAAGCGATACAAAGAATAAACACATCTTTAGCCACTAAGCAACTAGCCAAACATACCAATAGTCATTTATACCTCTATACGTATTATTTGAGAACAACAACTCTAACTAAAACCTTGAACATCAAAAAAGTGTATCAACGCGCAACTCCAAATTGATAATTGCCACAAAATTATATTATAAGAGGTGGTTGTGGATTGCAAATGTTCAGCTTATGCTCTATAAGCACTTCCAAATAAGCACCTACCAATGTGATAATTGCATAAGCTCATAGCAATCCAAACACTTAAAGAGATGTATTCTTCACTTTTAACAACACAATATGCATTCCCAAACACCCTCTAATCAAATCTAACTTCATATCAACTCTAAAAAGTAAAATTTCTTTAAATTTAAGTACCTTCTTAGTCCTAATATATTAAAACCTCAATACCAAATTTACATTTTGAAAGACGACTAACTATTCCAACTTGGAGAATAATTTACAGCACATCCAAACACTCTGTATAGTATTATCCAAAACAATTACTGGTTTTATAGTTGGTAATGATAATTATGTAATTTTACATCTACTCTATAAAGTCATTTTCCTCCGGATTCAACCAACTTAGACCTATAATTTGAAGCATCAGCCTAAATTGACTTCAACTACAACAAATGAACATCTAATTTGTTATTAAAATATATTCGTTAATTAGTTGCAATAAAACATATTCATTCACTTGTTATTAAATTAGTTGACTAGCAGTACAATATATTAATAATGAAATTTGTACATTATGTGAACAAGTTCTATAATCATGTATCATTTGCTACTTTTTTTTTTTTTTTTTTTCTTTTTTTTTTTTTTTTTTTTTTTAATCTTTATCTTTCATAAAGTTCCTAGCAGCAGGCAGTGGTTGACCAGCAATAACATTATAGTGACGTCGGCAGTGTGTGGGGTGATCAAGAAAAGAGTCGACCTGAGTTGATAAGTTACAACTATTTTCACATTTTGAACCTTCTGCACGTGATACACCAATCTGTATTTTCTTTTTCACCTTAAGTCACATACTCTCCAAAGTATAAACTAGTTAATATATATGATTTAGTTACCTGATGATTTTTTTTGGTGTATTAACAAAGGTATAGAATTATATATAGTAAATTCTTGGTCGTTGAAGTTGTGTTCTCTATTTCATGAATATAGTTTGTTTGTGGATGTGTTTGGTTATTAACTTTGTACTATCGTTTTCAAACAGGACATTTCAAAACTTATACTCAGTAATTACCAATGTGGATCAAACATGAAAGTATGTGAGATTGTGAATGTGTGTGTGTTCCGTGTTATTTTATATAATGGATAAAGGTCCTTTTTTGCATTATTGTAAAAATAAAATAAAATTATTAAGAGACAATTCACACATAACTTGAATATGTAACTAAACATCAAAGTATAATAAGGTACAAAGGACGCGGTTTTGGTGATGTTAGACGCGTCAACTTTAAAACAGTCACTCCACGCGTCGGTCTAGGTTTTATGGGAGAACTCGGTTGGTTGATAAAATGAGTTGTGGAGGTTGTGTGTGTATATTTGGTTTTTGTGAGGCATATTTGTATTTAAGTGGGGTACATTTGAGTTAGTTTTTATGGGGTAAGTTGGTTGTCATGTTGGTGATTGGGTGAAAAAGTGATATGTCATTGAGTTAGCAGTGGTAGTGTTGGTCACTACCACAACCAACCTAAACTAAACCGAAAGCCACAATAGCATGGTAGAAGGATTTTTTTCCTTTTTTTTTTTCAATATATATTTATTTACTATTCGAAATATGACATTACAATACAATGGCAGGTAACCGGGTAACAAGTTGCGCCGCTACCCCCTTTTGAATAGCGAACCTTATTATACTAAAAACAAAGTTTGAAACCTTAGAAGTTTTTAATAATTATGTAACATTCACTAGATAATAACGAAATGATCAAGGATTTTGTTTTGGTCAAATAAGTGGAATAGTTGAAATAAAACATCAACATAAATTCAAAACCACAAGAGTACATGATTATGAAATGATATTTTCTTGGCTAATAATCATTTCATCAAATCACTAAATGTGCACTTAATTACAATAGAACATTGGCTAAAAAGTCCTCTTTTCATTTAGTGAAAACAAGAACATGTGAACAAACACAACATGTGAACGAGTTTAATAATTAATTGTTGATAAGTATTACTAGTATAAACTTGGCCGATTATTTAAGGAATATATTCATTGTTGGATGCTAACAACTACAACCACGTATGAACAACTTTAACAATTACTTATTGATAAATATTATAAAATTGCCAATTATCAATTGAAATATATTCATTAATTGTCATTAGATGCTAATGGTTTTGTATCTCGTGTAAAGTTTCTTAACGGTTCTATTGTCATTTATGAAATGATGACAATGAAATTTCTTTCTTTATTCATTAAGATAAAGACAGCTAACAAACCCACACTTAAGTAATAGGGAAATTTGAAGATGTTATTATGTATCAGTTTGTTTGGTTTGTGTTTGTATATATTGATGCGGATAAGTGTGTGACATTCCATGTTATTTTTAATGGATGGAGGTGTGGTTTTTGTCAAGGCAATTGGCTTTTTGCCTATAGTTTATAGGAAACGTCCATTTTGTTGAATAATTTAAAGTTTGAATATAATAAATAACAAAACAACAAACATCAGTATGATGTGCTCTTTAACTGCTACGAAAAATAATACTCCCTCCGTCCTAATATTTAAGTCCATTTTGACTTTGTCAAAGTCTTATCATCCCGATTTTGACATTAATTATTTTTTTTCATGTTATATAATACTTGATGAAAATTATACCAATGAAAATGCATTTAAAACACAAATTCATTTATATATTTCGCATCAAGTATTATATAACATGGAAAAAAATAATTAAGGTCAAAGTAAGAATAAAAAGATTTTGAAAAAGTAAAAATAAACTTATAATTTGGGACGGAAGGGGTACAATATGAAAACATAACTTCGAAAAAATCATTTATGTTAGACAAATCATTAAGGGCTGCTAGTGCCTATTGGTCTTATTTAACCGTATGTATAATATTTGAGAATGATAAGGGTTGAGAATATAGTTCCAACTGCATCTTATGGTCGAAGTGGTGGTCACTTGTACTATGCGTAATCATTGAATCTATACTCTACATACTTATGCATTTTAACCATTTTGGTAGTGATTGTTAGATAAAAAAAAAATAACAAAACGTACAAATTTCATTATTAATAATCACTTGAACAAGCTCAATAACAGACAAACCTCAATTCCAAAATTAACATAAAATAAATTTCATTATTAATAATCACTTGAACAAGCTCAATAACAGACAAACCTCAATTCCAAAATTAACATAAAATCTATTCGAGGTTTAAACACGATAATCATGCCAAAACACCAACTCAACAACAGAGGACACATAAAGTGATAGGTAGCATGTTTAGTCAAGCGATCCAAAACATTTCATCAAACAGGTTGCATGCATATTTATTTACATGAATTAATTAACAAACAAAAGCCATATATTGATTATTAGTGATGATCAAGGATTTCTTTTTGGACAAATATTTAGAATTTGTTGAAATGAAACGTAACATAAATAGAAAACCATGAAGTGATACGTTTTTGTTAATCTGCAGTTATTAAATTGGCCATGGCAATAGAACAAATTCATTGATTATTCAACGCATTTATCATTTGCTATGGGGCTTTTGTATCTTTTGTATAGTTCCTAACAACTCATTTGTCATCTATGAAGTAGGGGTGAGCAAACAGACCAGATGGACCGGACCGACCGACAAAACCGGCCAGACCGGACCTGACCGTGACCGGACCGACCACATTCGGTCCGGTCTCGGTCTAGGGTTTTTTATAATTTCGGTCTCGGTCCGGTTCGGTTCAGCTTAAAAACCAGACATTTAGCCTATTTGGACCGAGACCGGACCGGACAGAACCAGACCAACCACATTCGGTCCGGTCTCGGTCTAGGTTTTTTGCCGGATTCGGTCTCAGTCCGGTCCGGTCCGGTTTCACCCGATGAGCACCCTTACTATGAAGTGATGAAAACGAATTTTCCTTTTTTTTTTATAGAGATAAAAGACAAGCTAACAACCCCATAAAATAAAATATAATTTAGCCCTGTAATTGCAAGAAAACCAGGTTCTTGCATAATTTAGCTATGAATTCTCAAAATTTTCAAACACACCATCAATTAAAAACAATTAAGCATCCATCACTTCATATAAGATGTATCAAAACTCGAGTGCGCATGTCATCCATGAGATTTTTCATTAAAAAAAAAAAAAAAAAAAAAAAAAAAAAAAAAAAAAAAAAAAAAAAAAACCACATTTGTAGATGCTTAATCTGAAACAACATACGAAAATTCTCTATTTAATCCGATATCCACACTCCTCAATTCAATTGATCTTTTTCTTGTATTTTTTACCTCTCAAAGTCCCTCCTTAGAATCAGTCACATGTATTTCTCTCGACGACAAGATCTATCGCAACATGGAGCACTTGTCTCTTTAATAACATATGGCATCATATATATAATTGGTGAAATGAGTAACTGAGGATACATAATTAGTTATAGGTAACGTGCATCCACCTTTCAACAATTCAAGTTATACTAGGTGTTATAAAGTAATTGTATAAATCAGATCTTCACTATTGCTCCATGGTAAAGACAGACTAGTTATATGAAGGATAGTGCTATGAACCCCGTGTGTAGAAGTATTTAAGTACACCTGAATATTCTAAGCTAATGGAGTCCCTTATAACTCTAACGAGATCAAATGATATATCATACAAAAAGGAGCTGTAACATATCTTTTTTTCTTTGCTCTAACATATCGAGCAACTCCATCTCTAGATAGAAAAAATCTGACCAGAAGCATGTTCACTCCTAGGTATAGAATATCGACGTAAAAGCATGATACACTGTAGAGGTGAAAGAATGCGCAGGTTGTGTAATGGGTTAGGGTTGGAACAGGCTTCAAACGCGTCAACCCAGAACATTTTTTTGTAAAAATTTCCAGAATTTTATAAATAAATAGTGTGAATATGATTAATAAAATGATTTATGAAGTTTGATGCATTAAAACTATTGTCTGGGTGACTTTCGGTCAGTTTCTGACCCGTTTTGGTCTAAGCGGACATTTTTAACTAAAGATTTGCTCATTATAGATATAACCTAACCTGAATTGATCCATCCATAAGTCAATGGGTCAAAATTGCCAGGTAAGCAGGTATTATATGAATTTATTTTTCTTGTCAAGAGACTACTTGGAGCCCAGGTCACAGCTGCAAGAGCACGACACAGTTGACCAGCAATAACATCAGACCAACGTCTGCAAAGAATGGGGTGATCAAGAAAAGAACCAACTTGGGTCGAGAAGTTCACATTTTGAACCTTCTGCAAGTGAAACGCCAATCCATATTTTCTTCTCCCCTTGAATCAAATTATCTCCAGAATATGATACATTTTCAATTCATCAATAGGTGCCTCCTCCGAGGTGGAAAGAATCTCAACCTACAGAATCATCAATGAACAAATGTAAAAGGTATATTATCAAAACCTAAAAGGGTATATTGTGTGCAACAATGTACTATATACCAGGCATAAAAATTTCGATTCATTTCTTATGAATAAGTAGAGTCCCGCACGTGCGGGGGGTGGGGGTCCTTTGAACAAACTTTTTTTTGAAAAAAAAAGTGTTTTGGGTCAACCACCCAATCCATTCAACATTTTTCTACCCGAACCTGTCCATTTTGCAGCATCCACAAGTGCAACTTTTGACATTATTTATATGCAAAAAGTATCATAGAACTAACCTAAATATACTAGTTGTTATAAGGTAATTTGCATAAATCAGACCTTCATTATCGCTCCATGGTAAAGACAAACTAGTTATATTAGAAGTATTGAAATACAGCTGAATGCTCTAAGCTAATAGAGTCCCTTATAAGTTATAACTCTAACGAGATCAAATGCAATTTCAAACAAAAAGAGCTGTAACATATCTTTTTATCTTTGCTGTAACATATCGAGCAACTCCATCTTTAGATAGAAAAATTCTGACCAGAAGCATGTTCACTCCTAGGCTTAAAATATCGACATAAAAACATGGTACACTAAACAGTGCGCAGGTTGTGTAATGGAACAGGTCATACGGGTCAACCCGGAAAATTTTTTTGTCAAAATTTCTAGAATTTTATAGATAATTAGTGTGACTATAATTAATAAACTGTATTTGAACATCAATAATCCCATCTTTATTAATAAAATGATTTATGAAGTTTGATGCATTAAAGCTACAGCCTGGGAGACTTTCGGCCTGTTTCTGACCTGTTTTGTTCTAATAGAACATTTGTAATTAAAAAGATTTGCCCATTACAGATATCACCTAACCTGAATCGATCCATCCATAAGTCAATGGGTCAAAATTGCCAGGTACAATATGAAATTATTTTTTTTTTGTCAAGAGACTACCTGGAGCACAGGTCACAGCTGCAAGAGCACGACACAGTTGACCAGCAATAACATCATAACAACGTCTGCAAAGACTGGGGTGATAAAGAAAAGAACCAACTTGAGTCGAGAAGTTCACATTTTGAAGTTTGAACCTTCTGCAAGTGAAACGCCAATCCATATTTTCTTCTCTCCTTGAACAAATTATCTCCGGAATATGGTACTTTTTCAATTCATCAATTGGTGCATCCTCAAGATAGAAAGAATCTCAATCTACACTATCGCCAACTAGCAAAGGAATATAGAAGATTCATTATTCTGAAAAACAAGTCCAAAACACACTCACATTTAATAGTGTCATAATCTAACCATCAGCTCAAATTAAAATAAATACACTCAGAATACCACAAAATAACCATAAAGTTGGCATCTATATGAGCATTCAAGAATTACCATCTCCTTGATTATTACTAATGTTAACTAAACTATAACCACTATGAAAGGAAGTCTAGATATCACAACTACTTTCTATATACAAATAGGTTTCATGGGTGCTACTAGTTTATCCAATTTCGCAGAATAAAAACCAAATCTCCACTAAAAAAAGGCCATTCTCTTAAAGGCCATTTAAGTCGATATAATATTTCTATCCAACAACAAGTCCAAAAGATCTCAATGATATGACCAATTTACACCACTATTGAAGGATACGTCTTTATCAAACAGTTAGTTTGCAACTCAGTTAAAGATCTCAAGTTTCGAAGATCAAAACAATAATATTATGCCAGTTATACATACTTAATATTTGTACCTGAGATGGAGTCCATTCTACTTGATTGATTGCACTCATAGCAGTCTCTCTGAATACTTCAATAGACACAAACCATTGTTCGCCAATCATATGGAAACTTGTGCTCTACAAAGATAAAGAATAATGGCATTTAGTTATACTATTTACATGGCATCAAAGGAAAAAAACAACAGTAGTTTATTAATACTTCCGGGTGAATGATATGACTTACCGTAAGGTTATAGCATGACAATGAATGAAAGTCCATCTAAGTAATCTATTCCAGGAGGATTGTCGTCACCAATTACATCACGTCCACCAAAGATCCCAGCTTCTTCAGTGAGCTTTTCTTCATCATCGAAACTCAATGATGCTAAAAGAAGACGATTCTGTAGATGATGAACAGCTTATCAGTGACAGAATCTGAACACTTTTGTAGGATAAGACTAGTGAATAATATGAACATAAGTACTAACAAGAAAATAAAAATAGAATACTTTGACTAACTATAAAATTCGATCCAATATTAGATTAAAAATCTCATCAGTTTCATGATTAGGATATCAAACATGGATACGAAGATATCAAGAGGACAAGATAATGGCGTACGAGTTCTTCTCAAGAGCAGATAACAAGGTCAACAAAGAAATGTCAAAACACCATTACATTTATGAGTATCAGAATCCTACTACGCCGTATCACAGGCTTGTTCAAGTACAAATACAATCAAACAATCATGATAAAAGTATAAACCCCATCTCTCATAAGTCAAAAAAGACATATGAACTTCAAGCTCTAACGCCTTAAATCATAAACAGAACAACAAAAAAAGTTCCGATTAAATCATCCACTAAAACAAATCATCCACTAAAACAAGGTCAATTAAATCGAAAACACAACGTTTACCAACAAGAAGTCACATGGGCCGAAGTAACATGACCAACTTGTATCACTATTCAAGTAGACATTTCATCAAACACTTGGTATACCATCTTCTTGGTTGTGGATTGCAAATTTTCAGCTTATGCTCTATAAGCACTTCAAAACAAGCACCTACCAATATGATTATTGCATAAGCTCATAGCAATCCAAAAACTTAAAGAGATGTATTTTTCACTTTGAACAACACAATACGCATTCCCAAACACCCTCTAATCAAATCTAACTTTATACCAACTCTAAAAAGTAAATTTTCTTTAAATTTAAGTATCTTCTTACTCCTAATATTATCAAAACCTCAATACCAAATTTACATTTTGAAAGACTACTAACTATTCCAACTTGGGCAATAATTTACAGCGCATCGAAACACTCTGTATAGTATTATCCGAAACAATTACTGGTTTTATATATAGTTAGTAATGATAATTATGTAATTTTACATCTACTCTATAAAGTCATTTTCCTCCGGATTCAACCAACTTAGACCTATAATTCTATGGTCAAATATTCGTTAATCTGTTTCAACTACAACAAATGAATATCTAATTTTCTTACTAAAATTCAAGTATTAATAAGGGCATACAGAGCTGTAAACAAGATAAGTATCTAATCAGCAGAAAATTCAAAAGAATATGTAAACAACGCATAATCAGTTGTATTATACCTAACTTGATAATGGCGACGACGATTGAAGACGGTTACGGTGACGATGGTGCCGGAGTTAGGGTTATGGTGGTGGTAGATAACGACGGTGGAGAATGGAGATGATTAGGTTGATGATGGAGTTAGGGTTTCGATTGGCGAAATTACGGTGGTGGTGGTGGTGGTGGTGGTGGATAATGACGGTGGCAATTAGGTGAGAGAGGGAGTTTTTTTTTTTTTTTTTTTTTTTTTTAATCTCTTGTTGCTTTTTATTTTTGGTGACTTTTTGGGCCTTAAATAGCTCAAACGATAGGTTACCCTAATAATATTACTGGCTAAAAAATAGTTATATCCAGGGGATAACTAGACCACGTTTTATATATATAGGAAGCGTGTTAGGAAAGTTTATATGTTATACAACAAGCATATGCACTTATATATATGAAAACTTCTTTTAAACTGCTTCAAAAATAAGCTGATACACTTTGATGTGTTGTTTTGCTCTAAATTAAGCAAAAAGCAGTTGAGCTAATTTGTTTAGAAAATAAACAAATAGGCATTTATAATTGCAATCCCAAACACCCTCTACTTGTTAGTCCATTACAAATAAGCAGATAGGCATTTGAATAACCAAATATAAGTTACGAGTAGTAGTTCTTACTTAGGCCGAGTGCACGGCAGACTCACATGGGAGTCGGGTGTAGCACGGGCCACATACAATTTTAAGTTACAAAGTGTAACTTTTTTTTCTTTTTTCTTTTTTTTCTTTTTTTTTAATGCGTATTTTTTGGGTACGTGTTACCTTCAATTTTACCTAAAATTTCTTTATAGGACGGCTTTAGTACACAAAATCATTAAAAAAATGGTGCAACACCTTTTTAAAAATCGTGGGTCAGTTTCTGGCCGAGTATAATGGTCACTAAAACCCACCACCTCAAAGTCACAATCACATCATCATTCAACATATCGCCGAGCAATCGTAGTGGTGACCACCAAACTCTTAATTAGTGTGAAGGGTTGATGCGCGATCAGTGTCAGACCCAAGACCAAGAGTCATCAGATTCATTTTAAGAAAAATAGAAAAATACCAAAAATCTTATATACTAAAAGATTAAGTAGTGTTATCAATGTAAAGTGATCTTCATAAATGTTTCATGCATTGATTGTAATATGTGTATACTTCATGTGTAAGTACATTGGTTTGAGTTTTATGCTTAAGTTGTAAGTACTTATGACATATATATTTACTACTTAATTGAATGACCATCTCCAATATCAAATGTAATTCATCTCAGCTCAAGGAACCCCACATTCAATCCAGGTAGCCGAGGGATCTCTTGATACATAACTGTGCAATTATGAAATATAAACATTGTCATAATGCAATTATGAAACATAAACATTGGCACAAAGTATATCAACCATCACCATTAATAGCATATAATTTTACAGTTACATAATCTCAGATGTATAAATTTTAAGGCCATTCCTGCAGTTTTGTATACTTCCAACTTGATCTTACATCCCTGCTCACATCCCTGCTCAATTCAATCTAAAGTTATAATGGCAGACAGGTCCAGCCAGGCAATTGAAAATAATGTCATACAATCAGAAAAGGCCATTGAAGCAAAGAAACAGGTTTTCCTTGATGCATTGGAAGTTGGTGCCTCTCGAACAATAGTTGTCATGGTTTGTAGGAAATGGGATGTGTGTGCTAGAACCGGCCGTTATATAAGCACAGATTTCATTGTTTCTGATGTGAAGGTAACTTAAGTCTTCATTCCTCTTCAAGTCAATTGGTGCCTATTACAAATATAGATATTGTATTAAATTATAAAAACTATAACCATGCATAGTTGTCACATAGATTATTCAAGAAACAACTTATATTTTCTACTTTCAGGTGAATATTGTGCATTTAAATTATAAAAAGTATAACCATGCATAGTTGTCACATACATTATTCAATAAACAGCTTATATTTTGTACTTTTAGGGGAATATTGTGCATTGTACTTCAAAGGCAAACGTTTCACATAATTTTATAGACAAGTTAAAGGATGGGTTTATTTACTCAATCAAAGACTTTAATGTCATACCAAATAAGGATGACTACCGCGTTTTGAAAGACTGCAATTTCATGATTGAATTTGATGGTTCAACGATTGTAAGGAAAGTTGCGGACAAACCAGATGGTTTTGTCAGACATCCTTTCCAGTTGGTGCCTTTTGAGGAAATTCAATCCAATGACAACATATTCCTTTATGGTAAGGTCATGATTGTTCATTTTTAAAAGTTGTTTTCCAAATTATAGCAACAGTTATAATTTAGTTCACATTTTCCAGATGTTATTGGATACATCACCAATGTAGGTAGGACGACTTACCAAAAGACAGGTTCTAGGAATCTTGATTTTCATCTTGCTAACCAAAGGTAAATATTATTTTGTATGGTTATTATACCTAATCATATATTTCTAATGAAATCATTGGGTTTATAATTCTTATAACAGTGGCGAGTCTATTAGGGTTACCCTATGGGGGGGGGGGGGGGCTTTATGAAGTCTTGATTGAAAAGAAAACCAATCATACTGGATTGTGTGCCGTGATTCTAACATCAGTCAGTGCTAGAAGCTACAATAGTAAGGATCCATTCAACATAATGTTTTCCTATTATTTTAAATTTTGAAAATTAACTTACTTTGTGTATTTACCTTTCAGATAAGATATATTTGTCAAGTACCTCCTCCACATTGATTCTGGATGATGATGATATCCCACACCTGAAACGATTTAAAGCAGGCAGTAGGTAAGCAAACTTATATTACATACATCTCTCATTATAAGCAGCATTTAAATATCACATGGAAATCTAATTATATTGATCATTGCAGTGGTGTGAATAAAAAAAAAAAGAAATTGTAGTTGTTGATCACTCTGTACCAAAGGCTGGAACCATAGAGAATGTGTTGATGTGGGCCAGAAACAGGAAGAATGATGTACATCTCTACTTTCCTATTGCTCTTTTACTCTAATTTTATCTCATTACTATTTATTGATGTCCTATTCACTTTCTCAGAGCTCAACCTTCATTTGTAAGGTCACGATCAATAACGTCATAACTAGAAAAGGATGGAACTATCCATCGTGTGGAGGTGAAAAATGCAAGAAAGGATTGACGAGGCAGGGAGGCCAATTCTGGTGTGATGGATGTAGCTCAACTACGAACTACCCAGTTATAAGGTGTTGCTCTTACTTTTCAACAGTAATTGACTCTTTTAAAAACTATATTGGAATAACAACATTATTAATCAATTGTTGTAAAAAAAAATTATTGCTCACCGTTTTAAGAAAATCATACATTAAATAGGAAATGGAAATATTATTTTAATTTGGTGTACGCTATTTGTTGTGCAGGTACAAACTTGAGCTTGCTGTCTCTGATGAGACAGATCAGACAGTAATTGTTTTGTTTGATGAGACTGCAACTGCGTTGGTTAAACACTCAGCAGCCTCACTTTTTGGAACAGAAGATCAGGTATATTATTAAAATTTTGCTAATCTTAAAGAGTTTTGCAATAATTTTACTAACCTATTATTCGGTTTCAGGATTCAGAAGAACATGTTGTTTTGCCACGTGCCATATCTAATATTATTGGCACCACTCACAAGATGGAGATAAAAACACATACCTACTATGAACATGGAAGCTATGAAAGCTTCACATGTTCTGCAATTTGTGTAGATGACCATGCTGACGAAAGCGGGACTTCAAGCATGGTTGATGAAACTGCTGCATCTAAAACAACTCTATTCGTTGTATCTGAGGATAAAAAAAAACAGGGTTAGCCAATAATTTCATATAAAATATATTTACAAATTTTATAATGCAACTGATTAACTTATTGATGGTTGTATTATTTTAGAGATGATGTTGAGCAATTGGATACCTCAATAGGTGAACAGGAAGTGCTCGAATTGAATGCAAAAGAGGTTGAAGAGAAAGAGAATGCACATGCTGCAGTTGAAAAATGCCGGCTTAAGAAATTATCGGATGAGCCATCCCTCTCTACTCCATCAAAACCTGATGAAAAAAAAATCCAAAAAAAAGGTTACGCAATGATTCATGTATTCATACCTAGAAACATATTAAACTACAATTGCTTATATGACATTTATCATTGTGTTGTCTCAGTGATGATGTTGAGGATTCAGATACTGAAATAGAGTCACTTACAAAAAAAAAAAAAAAGGTCTGAATTAGAGTGTTTTCTTTTGTGATTCTATTATAAATTAACATGTTATTTATTGCCTTTTTATTCTTTCATGTCTTGCTTAGGATGGTTGTTGCGACATCAGACGAGGAATAGTCATCAGGCAACCAAGCGTTTGAACTCACAAGTCAAATTGAATCAATTATGAGTGAACCATGCAAAGAATAACCAATTAGGAAAAATGTAATAAGTTGGATCCTACTAGCTGATAGGATCTATGAATTTTCCTACATTGAGACAATATTTATGTTTAATTATCGATTTCCCTATTTTGAATGAGTTGTGTTTGTTTCCATGTTCTTTGTCTATATTTGTTAGTGCTTTATTTTCCTACAACTGCTTTTTATTTGCTTATAAACAAATATTTCAATTTAATAACCTATAAATATCAAAATCAATCAAAGCAAAGATTTGTGCAGTACTTTATTTGCTACATAAATAAAATTAAACGATTTATCATAAAAGAAAACTTATGAAGTCACATACAAGTATAACTCAGCATGACTAATTCCTATATTTTGCATGTGTTGTGTTCGTTTCCATATTCAAACTGTGCCATTCAAGTTTGTGCATACATATATCAAATACAGGAACACAAACATAACAAATTTATAATTCTTTTAGTATATAAGAAAAGTTACAAAATAACCTAAAAGTGTATCTGAACATGAATGATTTCAGTTTATTAAGTATTCTATGACATGATATAAATAACAAATCAATAACCTACAAGTACTTTTCATTTGCTTATTAATAAATATTTGAATTTATTAACCTGTAACTATCAAACTAATAACCTACAAATGCTTTTCATTTGCTTATCAATAAATGTTTCCATTTATTAACCATTCTATGTCATAATATAAATAAGAAACTAATACCCTGCTTCCAACACAACTCAACAATATGTCAGATCCTACACCTATTCACCTTATCCCACCATCCATCCTAAAGCTAAAAAAAAACCTACGAGTTGTCCTCATCAGGAACATCGATCCAAACAAAGGTTTGTTCATTGGAACCCACTTAACTATCAAGCGATTCAACCCATTAGTTATTGAGGCAGAAATCATAACCGGGCCAAATATAGGGGACACAGTTTTTATACCAAGAATTACCATGATAATAACCATAACAAGATGGCCATTCAAAATGAAGTGCACACAATTTCCCATCAAAATATGTGATGCAAAGATAACCGCTGGAATGAAGGATGATAAACAACATGAAGATTGAAGACGTGAACAAATAGCTTATTTCCAATAAAATTAATAAGATGAATCAGAAATATTGTTATGTCTATGTAACTTTTTCCCATATTCATCAAATAAATCATGTTTGATTATTTGTTTTAATTTAATGAATGATTTCTTTTGTTATGACCTTTTAGTTATAAAACCTTATGAATACCTAATAAATATACTTTATGGGTCATTGGAAGTTATAAAATTGATTTGTAACTGCAGATAATTTAAAAAGGTTGGGAAGCCTTTAAAAAGACACATTATAAGTTATACAATCACATAGCAAATTGTTTCTTCACAAAAACATATTTCCTAATCAAATTCCTATATCATGGAATTAACCAAGGAAGTCATTAGCCAGTATTTTCACCTAACAATAATGGAGGCTGCCAAGCAACTTAATGTTGGTTTGGGTACTTTGCAAAGATTCTGTAGAGATGTGGGTTTTCAGCGTTGGCCACAGCGTAAGTTGAAAAGTTTAGATTTATTAATCAGTAATCTCCAGGTCAGAATTCAAATTAACCTAACATTTTCTTTTTATGCTTTACTAATCTTAAGTCTAACACGAAAAAATCATTTCCTCTTAATGAATCGCTTCAATTATAGACTGAAAATGAAGGTGGAACAATTGACAACTACACCAATGTAATCATAACAAGGTTGAAAGAAGAAAGGAGGAAACTACTAGAAAATCCTGATTACAAATTTGCTCCAAGCACAAACAAGTTGAGACAGAGAAACTTCAAAAGTAGATACAACAGAAAGAAAAACTTGAGATTAGTCCAAGCAACACCAATTGACGCTATCCCATTGCAGGTTATATATCCAACCAATAAATCAGACTATGAAGAGATGGATGGTGATTATGAAAGTGAGAAAGATAGCACAGAGTAGTTGGAAAAAGATATTGGAGTCTTTGAATTTACAATGTTAATTATTAATAATTAGAAGATTGTTAGTTGTTGTGTAATGTTTACCTTTGCAATAATACAGTCTTTCTGTCTTATCGTGTATAAACAATTTAATATTAGACAACAAAACCTATCAGTATATTTAGTTTAGTTGAAAAGTGGAAAGTATGTATACTTGATGAATCCAATGTAACAATTCGCATTTTTCAGGATAATTACTATTCCCGAAAAAATTCACTATTCACTTTTACTATTCATTTTTCCCGAAATTTGATTTTTATTTCTTGGGCTGAAGTGATAAATCATTTCCATGGCAAATTAAAAGTTTGACATTCATAAGCTCATTTTCGTGAAAGTTATTAAGGAATTACACGGAATTATACGTTTTAGGGTAAAACGTCATTAAAAAATTCTACGTACAACGAAATTCGGTCGCGTTAATTTTCCCCGTATCAGAAAAATGTTTGACACACTCATGATTTATTTGAGAATAAATCATTACTGAGAAAAACATGACCAAAATAAACCTCGGCCGTGAAAAACTGGAATTTTCAGTTTTAAGCGTTTTTACTCGGCCGTAACCTTAGCCTATACCTGCACCGCGTTTCTAATACGATTTGAGTTTTCAACTTATTAGAAAAAGTCAACATATTTTTCCCTCCTCCATTGACCAAAAATCATCCCTTGATGTTATAAGTCATTTCGTGATTTTTAGGCTTACGGTTTGATGTCTAAGAGACATTTAATACCAACCGACACTAGACTGAGCCCAGTCTAGACATTATAAGTCATTTTAAATCAATATTATCCTATTAGAAAAGTAACATTTTACTTTTCTCAATTTTACGCAATATTCGTACATTTTACGTATTACGCGTTTTAGACCCGTGTTTCCAGTTTTAGCAGGGTTTTACCACCCAAATGGAACCTACCACTCATTTTATATTTTATTATGGGACATATGGACATGTCTAACAATACTTTAAAGTTCCATAATTTTACGACACCCGGTTTTACGTTTTGAGGCCTAATCATTTACGGTTGTCATTTCCCGGAGTCAAAACTCTTTCTAATACTTAGGATAATACCAAGCAAAGTCCACACCTTGTCCCCCAAGTTTAGGAACCAACCTAGGGGGGGGGGGAATTCAGCCTTGTGTGTCTTGATCTCATGCTAGGAGCCTTAGGATGATTACATGTGTTCAACTTGGCCTCCAAGGGTTGACAAGTCAACACAAGTAACCTCCTCATTTTTAGTATAAAAGAGACTCATTCTCTTCCTTTCTCTTGCAATACCAACGACCCTAAACCATCAAAATGCACCATTTTGATCATTGATCTTGCTCATTCAATCCATCACAAGTTCAAGTCATAGTTCCTAGTTGATCCTTAACACCTTTCAACCATAAAACTCCATAAAATCACCATAAAACACCAAAAAAACTCATCAAATTTCTAAGTGTTCTTAGTGAAGATTTTTACTAAGGCTTGTTTTTGTGATAAGATTAGTGTTTATCAAGGGATTATAAGATAGGGTTTTTGATATGGAAGCTTGGCTATGGTTGGAAAATATTTGGAAAATATTTGGAAGATTAAGTAGTAGTTCTTGGTCTTGATCTTGGTTCTAGTTAGTTTCTTCACAAGTTGTAAGCAAACCCTAACTTGCTTCTTGTTAAATAATCATGTTCATGTTATTTACATACTATTCTTGCTATATTATGTCTTGTATGCATGTCCATGATGTATAAAAATGAACAAAACAAGTTATTGTAATTGATTGTTAAGATAAGTTATTAAAACAAGTAAACTAGTAACTTTCTTGGTAAGACCTGATCAAAGTGGTAAAAATATGATATTGGATCATTACATATTGTAGTAGAGGACCTAACAAGGAAACCGTAGCAATTTGAACCACCTAAAACGAGTATACGAGTCAAAAGTTATGACGATTTGAAATTACCAAAACTTTGCGGCAAAGCTGCCAAAACTTTCTGTTACAGAAACCTAAAACACGCAAAAAGAGGCATTTCTGGTCCGTTTCATGAAAAAGTTAAAACACGAAAGTTGTCTGGAATCACGTTTTCCTTCAGGTACAAAGAAGCTCGAGCCTTGAAAACACTTTCTGAGTGAGATATTTCTAAATTTCTTAACAGCTATTTACATATATATAAGTCACTATATTATGGTTATACTTTAAAAGGAACAAGAGGTCTTATGACCAATAATCAAGACCACCACCATGGCTAGAGCCAAGGTTGTGTCTCATGACCTTGGAACAAGGACTAAAGGTCATGGCTAGGCCATGACGAAATGACCATAACAACTTACATAGGCGTAAACATGAAACAATGAATTAGGCGATAACATGAACAAGCAATTTGGATCTACTTCCCCTAAAAGGAAACCATGAGATATTACCAAGAGAAAATGGTCATTCAAGACTTATGAAACTACCCCTAATAACAATCTTCATGTACTAGTAAACTTTCCTAAGTTTATTCAAATATCGGACATGTAACTTTTCGGATCAAAACTTATATCTATATATTTTATCAACTACTACAATAGTAGGGAGCCTCATGTGAGGAGTTCATTATGTAAGCCGTCGAGATGAGTTGTGGATTTACGAGTTAAAGTGTCCTGGCTCCTCGAACGCTTGCTAACATGACTTCTGAAATATGTCAGCCCGAACGGTAGTAAACGATATACAAAACATACATGTTCATGAATCTTTTCTTTCAAGGACATACAATATACATCATACCACATCATGGACTAAGTGCAAGATATATTTTGGCATGTTTATGTTTCCTTGGACATTATTCCAAACCTAAGTTACAACAATTATTCTAGGTTGCTCGTAGAAGTTCTTACGACATATCCATCATTCTCATTATACATCATCCAACTCAAGGTGAGTTCATAGCCCCATTTTCCATTACTTAATTGTTTTACAAACCCTTGGGGGGAATACATGCTATTTTAACCGAGCACAATGTTTTTAAATTGTATGCTTGCCTGATTGTTTTATTATCACTAAGTACCAACCTTGCTAAACCGAGATCCCTTATTATGAACCATTTAATCACTAGCAATAGTGAGCGCAAATATTGTGAATAGGCCTATTGGGATTGACGAATCCCATTTGTATTGACTAAGTTCAAACAAATGCACTAATATTTGAGATTTAGGTATGTTAGCAAAGTACCTACCGGGATAAATCTGCCGATCGATATTGGTACACGTTAACGTTATGGTGTCATAAGCTTAGTGTATAATAACTGTTCCGGGCGTATAATAACGTAGCCTACCTGTTTTGTTTTCCAAACATTGGTGTGAGTCTACAAGCTCACACTACCAACATATTGTGTTCAAACGATTTAACAAACTCTATGAATATCACTCAACCTTTGTGTTGACCTCTCAAGCATGTATTTCAGGTTCATGACGATCAAGGATTGCACGGAAGGACACGGATACTCAAGAGGGCTATAAATTTTATTATCATTCAAAAACTCATTTATTATACATTGTAAACATGGAACCATTTGGGACCTCATTTTGTTATCTCTGATATTTATATAATTTGAATGATAAATCTTTTAAAACGACTCAATTGGAGTTCGTTTTCTATTATTGTGACTATTGTGCCGTCGAGTAACACCCAGTTCGAATTCCACTGCAACCATGAATTGGGGGTGTTACAGATTGGTACCAGAGCCATGGTTATAGAGAAACGGGTCTAATTGAGACCTAAACTATAACCGCAATTACAAACAAAAACATTTTATAGCCTTCCGCTCTCCGTGTCTTCCATCCTCCAGACGATTATGGATTTAGTAAGCATGTTATGCTTCACAAACATATTAGTATATTCATATATACCCATTTTGAGCATTTCCCCGTAAGCATTACTATATTGATATATAAACTCGGTTTATTTTCAATCATTTATCTAAACAATGGACTAAACATATCTGCGTATGCCTATTCTAAGGCATTTCGGCACAGCCACACTCTCCCAATCATGTTCCTACTCCAACATTATATGTCCAAGACATTGTAACTAATTACAATGGTCTCATTCGCTTTTCAAGACATTGTATGTTACAATGGTCTCATTCACTTTTCAAGACATTGTATATTACAATGGTCTCATTCACTTTTCAAGACATTGTATATTACAATGGTCTCATTCACTTTTCAAGACATTGTATGTTACAATGGTCTCATTCACTTTTCAAGACATTGTATGTTACAATGGTCTCATTCACTTTTCAAGACATTGTATATTACAATGGTCTCATTCACTTTTCAAGACATTGTATGTTACAATGGTCTCATTCACTTTTCAAGACATTGTATGTTACAATGGTCTCATTCACTTTTCAAGACATTGTATGTTACAATGGTCTCATTCACTTTTCAAGACATTGTACTTTTCAAGACATTGTATATTACAATGGTCTCATTCACTTTTCAAGACATTGTATGTTACAATGGTCTCATTCACTTTTCAAGACATTGTATGTTACAATGGTCTCGTTCACTTTTCAAGACATTGTGAGATACAATGGTCTCATTCATTTTCCAAGACATTGTGAGATACAATGGTCTCATTCATTTTCTAAGACATTGTATTATACAATGGTCTTAACCATTTCTCAAATGTTTTGAGTCACACAATGGTCTAACCTACTTCCCAGACATTGTGAATTACACAATGGTCTAATTTACTTCCGAGACATTGTGATTTACGTAATGGTCTCTGGAATTATTCCATCACATCATCAATATCATTTCATATGATATCAAAAACCCATCACAATCTACCGATTTCCAAACAAGAAATATGAGATTTCTAAAGGACAAACTAATCCATCATTGACAAAAGCTGAAGTTCAGCCCTACATTCATCAAAGTTTTCTTCTGAAACCTTCATTATTAAAAGTTCGTGATCCTGGCCAAGTATGTTCTATTTTAGAACTACTTAAAACTTCCTTTCCATACGTACCTACCCTTACTATCTTCTATGCAATGGAATATGAAAACATGGGTTACAAGTCTTGTATGGACGGGACTTGCAACTTAAGGGTTTGACATCGCCTTTGTTTAGTGGACAGTTTTCCCGAAAGCAACGGACATATCACAAGTATACCTAATTTAGGTATTTGAAAATTTTATCGAACCTCGGCTAAATATAGACTAGTCACCTATATTTAACCTAGGGACAGTGGAATATAGTCTGACTAACTATATTCGACTTAAAATTTTCAAATACTGAGAGTAGTTGTACTAGGGTTATGTTTAGATTGATTTCCTACATGAACACGATAAACCACCACAATACATTAAAACAATCTAGACACACGATAGTGCCTTATCACTCAGCAAGATCTTAACACCTTATTTGTATGATCTAAATTCATTCTTGAAATTTTTCATTTATGAGATAATCCGAACTACTATCTTGGGATAGTTATCAATTATTCTCTTCATCCTGTAGAAGTACTATCCTGTTTAGGTCCTAAGGATACCATTCCATCATAAACTTTTAAAATCTCTTAAGATTTTTAAAGCAAACTCAACATCTATACCTAAGAGTATTAATGTTAAGCATACATTACACACTTTTGTTTATCAACATATCACAACATTACCTTCACAACCGTGGCAAACACAAGCTCATTAACACATCTTGATGCACTTTTAAAGCTCAAATCATCCTTAGTTACACCACAAGTACCCTCACCAGCTTTACAAGATTGAATATTCATCTTGCACTTTTGGAACACCAGTATCATCTCATAATACACTACCTTGTAACTCACCGGCTAAGTATGAATGTTGTGCTGGGAATTATTAAGTAGGATGATTTGTAATTATTTTAATGGATTGGGATGCCTTTTCATTTAAATAAAGACATTGTAAATCACCGAACCATAAGTTTATATTTCCCTATTTACATTGTTTGGGATGCCTCTCTATGTAAATAAAGAATTATAAATAAGTGGGCTTATTTGTATCCGAAATAACATAAGTATGAAGTCAATAAACACTAGGTACAACGACCGATTACCTACTAGGCTATGATTGCAATTACTATCTCAATTCCTATTAATATTCGACTGCTATATCAATTTCCTTTGATATTCGATTATTACCATACCTTTCCTACACAAAAGTATGCCTGATCCTACACCATACACTGAAACGACAAATCAAACTCCATCATTGGTAATCCCAGACTTTAGTCCTCATAAGTAACCACACCTTTTCATTGACACCACTCCAACATATGACACACAAAGAACTTCGGGACGAAGTTCCCCGTAAGGGGTAGAGACTGTAACAATTCGCATTTTTCAGGATAATTACTATTCCCGAAAAATTTCACTATTCACTTTTACTATTCATTTTTCCCGAAATTTGATTTTTATTTCTTGGGCTGAAGTGATAAATCATTTCCATGGCAAATTAAAAGTTTGACATTCATAAGCTCATTTTCGTGAAAGTTATTAAGGAATTACACGGAATTATACGTTTTAGGGTAAAACGTCATTCAAAAATTCTACGTACAACGAAATTCGGTCGCGTTAATTTTCCCCATATCAGAAAAATGTTTGACACACTCATGATTTATTTGAGAATAAATCATTACTGAGAAAAACATGACCAAAATAAACCTCGGCCGTGAAAAACTGGAATTTTCAGTTTTAAGCGTTTTTACTCAGCCGTAACCTTAGCCTATACCTGCACCGCGTTTCTAATACGATTTGAGTTTTCAACTTATTAGAAAAAGTCAACATATTTTTCCCTCCTCCATTGACCAAAAATCATCCCTTGATGTTATAAGTCATTTCATGATTTTTAGGCTTACGGTTTGATGTCTAAGAGACATTTAATACCAACCGACACTAGACTGAGCCCAGTCTAGACATTATAAGTCATTTTAAATCAATATTATCCTATTAGAAAAGTAACATTTTACTTTTCTCAATTTTACGCAATATTCGTACATTTTACGTATTACGCGTTTTAGACCCGTGTTTCCAGTTTTAGCAGGGTTTTACCACCCAAATGGAACCTACCACTCATTTTATATTTTATTATGGGACATATGGACATGTCTAACAATACTTTAAAGTTCCATAATTTTACGACACCCGGTTTTACGTTTTGAGGCCTAATCATTTACGGTTGTCATTTCCCGGAGTCAAAACTCTTTCTAATACTTAGGATAATACCAAGCAAAGTCCACACCTTGTCCCCCAAGTTTAGGAACCAACCTAGGGGGGGGGGGGAATTCAGCCTTGTGTGTCTTGATCTCATGCTAGGAGCCTTAGGATGATTACATGTGTTCAACTTGGCCTCCAAGGGTTGACAAGTCAACACAAGTAACCTCCTCATTTTTAGTATAAAAGAGACTCATTCTCTTCCTTTCTCTTGCAATACCAACGACCCTAAACCATCAAAATGCACCATTTTGATCATTGATCTTGCTCATTCAATCCATCACAAGTTCAAGTCATAGTTCCTAGTTGATCCTTAACACCTTTCAACCATAAAACTCCATAAAATCACCATAAAACACCACAAAAACTCATCAAATTTCCAAGTGTTTTTCGTGAAGATTTTTACTAAGGCTTGTTTTTGTGATAAGATTAGTGTGTATCAAGGGATTATAAGATAGGGTTTTTGATATGGAAGCTTGGCTATGGTTGGAAAATATTTGGAAAATATTTGGAAGATTAAGTAGTAGTTCTTGGTCTTGATCTTGGTTCTAGTTAGTTTCTTCACAAGTTGTAAGCAAACCCTAACTTGCTTCTTGTTAAATAATCATGTTCATGTTATTTACATACCATTCTTGCTATATTATGTCTTGTATGCATGTCCATGATGTATAAAAATGAACAAAACAAGTTATTGTAATTGATTGTTAAGATAAGTTATTAAAACAAGTAAACTAGTAACTTTCTTGGTAAGACCTGATCAAAGTGGTAAAAATATGATATTGGATCTTTACATATTGTAGTAGAGGACCTAACAAGGAAACCGTAGCAATTTGAACCACCTAAAACGAGTATACGAGTCAAAAGTTATGACGATTTGAAATTACCAAAACTTTGCGGCAAAGCTGCCAAAACTTTCTGTTACAGAAACCTAAAACACGCAAAAAGAGGCATTTCTGGTCCGTTTCATGAAAAAGTTAAAACACGAAAGTTGTCCGGAATCACGTTTTCCTTTAGGTATAAAGAAGCTCGAGCCTTGAAAACAGTTTCTGAGTGAGATATTTCTAAATTTCTTAACAGCTATTTACGTATATATAAGTCACTATATTATGGTTATACTTTAAAAGGAACAAGAGGTCTTATGACCAATAATCAAGACCACCACCATGGCTAGAGCCAAGGTTGTGTCTCATGACCTTGGAACAAGGACTAAAGGTCATGGCTAGGCCATGAAGAAATGACCATAACAACTTACATAGGCGTAAACATGAAACAATGAATTAGGCGATAACATGAACAAGCAATTTGGATCTACTTCCCCTAAAAGGAAACCATGAGATATTACCAAGAGAAAATGGTCATTCAAGACTTATGAAACTACCCCTAATAACAATCTTCATGTACTAGTAAACTTTCCTAAGTTTATTCAAATATCGGACATGTAACTTTTCGGATCAAAACTTATATCTATATATTTTATCAACTACTACAATAGTAGGGAGCCTCATGTGAGGAGTTCATTATGTAAGCCGTCGAGATGAGTTGTGGATTTACGAGTTAAAGTGTCCTGGCTCCTCGAACGCTTACTAACATGACTTCTGAAATATGTCAGCCCGAACGGTAGTAAACGATATACAAAACATACATGTTCATGAATCTTTTCTTTCAAGGACATACAATATACATCATACCACATCATGGACTAAGTGCAAGATATATTTTGGCATGTTTATGTTTCCTTGGACATTATTCCAAACCTAAGTTACAACAATTATTCTAGGTTGCTCGTAGAAGTTCTTACGACATATCCATCATTCTCATTATACATCATCCAACTCAAGGTGAGTTCATAGCCCCATTTTCCATTACTTAATTGTTTTACAAACCCTTGGGGGGAATACATGCTATTTTAACCGAGCACAATGTTTTTAAATTGTATGCTTGCCTGATTGTTTTATTATCACTAAGTACCAACCTTGCTAAACCGAGATCCCTTATTATGAACCATTTAATCACTAGCAATAGTGAGCGCAAATATTGTGAATAGGCCTATTGGGATTGACGAATCCCATTTGTATTGACTAAGTTCAAACAAATGCACTAATATTTGAGATTTAGGTATGTTAGCAAAGTACCTACCGGGATAAATCTGCCGATCGATATTGGTACACGTTAACGTTATGGTGTCATAAGCTTAGTGTATAATAACTGTTCCGGGCGTATAATAACGTAGCCTACCTGTTTTGTTTTCCAAACATTGGTGTGAGTCTACAAGCTCACACTACCAACATATTGTGTTCAAACGATTTAACAAACTCTATGAATATCACTCAACCTTTGTGTTGACCTCTCAAGCATGTATTTTAGGTTCATGACGATCAAGGATTGCACGGAAGGACACGGATACTCAAGAGGGCTATAAATTTTATTATCATTCAAAAACTCATTTATTATACATTGTAAACATGGAACCATTTGGGACCTCATTTTGTTATCTCTGATATTTATATAATTTGAATGATAAATCTTTTAAAACGACTCAATTGGAGTTCGTTTTCTATTATTGTGACTATTGTGCCGTCGAGTAACACCCAGTTCGAATTCCGCTGCAACCTTGAATTGGGGGTGTTACATCCAACAAAGTAATTATCGCCTCCATAACAAAATCAAACTTTCAGCAGGTCAATATAACTCTATAAAACCTATCCCTAACTCTTAACATCTTTGAAATATCATAAAATCTGAAACATCTTTCAACTTAACAATCAATAAATGAAGAATTTACATCACATAATACTAAAAGGCAATCCTTTGAGCTTCTTAATTTTGTAACTCTATAAATATATAAATTATACTTAATAGCGTATACAACACAGACAAACAGCCATTTTTATGAACCAATGGATCATGGTAAGTTTCAATTTATTAGTTTTTTTAAATATATTTAAATAGTTGAAACAAATAATATAATTGTTCTTTTATTTTTCAGATACACTTAAGAAGGATAGGAGGATAGCATTACTATCAAACATGATGCATAACTCCATAACCATTCAGTCACATACAAGACTCAGATCAGATGGGAAAATTGAGAGCTATTGTGATTTAAAACTAACAGAAATAATCACACAGGAAGGAGGTAAACACAAACAAATATACATTTTCATTCAATTATTAATCAATACAATTATGCTAAAAAATGAAACTATTTTCACAGAATCATCCAAAAGTTCAAGGAATAACAGGGAACCTATTAAACAAAAAAAAGCAGTTTATTCTTCCAACATGCCTAAAAATACCCGCAAAAGATATAAAGATACTAATTTCCAGTTACCACCAACAGCCAAACAAGTGAAAAAGCGTATGCCTAAACAAAGTCATAAAAGAATAGGGTTGACATCTACAGGTAAGTTTTAATAGAATTTTACTCTTTTTCATTTCAGTTTTACTAATTTAACATTAAGTAACAAAATCACTTATCATTATTTATGTTATTCAAACAAGGGGTTGCCGTCTCTTACCATAATCTTGGCCCACCATCGTATACATGTTCTAACTGTGGTGCGATTATGTGGTATGAAGAAAGAGCTAATAAGGTGTTCAAGCCTTTAAATCCAACATTCTCCCTTTGCTGTCAAAGTGGGAAAGTTCTACTCACCAAATTCAAAGAAGCACCACCACTGTTAAACAACCTCCTTGATTATACTGATTCTTCTGCATCAAAATTTAGAGATCAAATTAGAATATACAATAGTATGTTTTGCTTTACATCTTTTGGAGCAAAAATAGATAATTCCATTAATTCAGGACGGGGGTCCTATACTTTTAGAATAAACGGACAAAACTATCATCTAATTGGGTCACTTCTACCGAACGAAGGAGAATAACCAAAGTTTGCTCAACTTTATTTCTTTGACACACAGAATGAAGTTAACAATCGCATGTCTGCTTTTATTGATAAAGACACAGAACACGAAATTGATGAAACAACAGTCATGAACCTTATTGCAATGCTTAATGAGTCAAGTGCTGTGGCCAAGGCATTCCGCATGGCAAGAGATTGGTCTGCTTCTCATGCTACACCCAGCCTACAGCTTCGGCTTATTAGCAATAGAACAACTTCAAGACAATACAACACGCCAAGTGTATCTGAAATGGCTGCTCTTATCACAAATGATTTTGGTCAGGGCATCCCTGTTCGCGATATCATTGTTAGTTGTAAGAACACGGGCAAGCAAAGAATATCTGAATTGCATGCATCTTACATGGCCCTGCAATATCCTTTACTCTTTCCCTATGGAGAGGATGGATTCCATGATAACATACCTTATCATAACAATACAGGTGTACGGCAGACTGTACGTGGATTTATTACAATGAAGGAGTACTACGCATACATCATTCAACAACGAAATAACCAGGGTACTAATTTATTGAGGGGAGGACGGTTATTCCAGCAATTTTTGGTAGATGCATACACATCAATAGAAGAACAAAGACTTAAATGGACGAGAAAGAATCAAGATAATCTATGTGTGGATCTTTATCATAACGTATTTGATGCTGTTACAAGAGGAGATACAAATGCAGCCGCGATTGGAAAAAGAATAGTGTTACCGTCAAGCTTTACAGGAAGCCCAAGGTATATGATGCAAAATTACCAAGACGCCATGGCTCTATGTCGGACATTTGGGAATCCAGATTTGTTCATCATGTTCACGTCCAATCCAAAATGGCCCGAAATTGCTGAGATGCTTGCTCATATTCCTGGCCAGAAGTCACACGATCGGCCGAAAATTGGAACGAGGGTTTTTAAGATTAAATTAACTGAATTATTGGATGATCTCACAAAAAGACAGATTTTCGGTGACTGTTGTGCAGGTAATATATTACACATACTAAAGTCAATAAGATTATTCATTAAAATCATTATAATTTGTAACTAATGCTTTCTAAACATTTCATTTCAGTTGTGTACGTTATTGAATTCCAAAAACGTGGCTTACCCCATGCACATATTTTATTATGGCTCAAAAATGACGCGAAATGCAGAACAGGAGCTGAAATAGATGATCTAATCTCAGCAGAAATTCCATGCCCCATAAATGATCCGGATGGATACAAAGTTGTTACTGAATATATGTTACATGGACCCTGCGGGAAGGATGCAAAATATGCCCCATGCAACATAGAAGGCAGATGTTCAAAACATTTCCCTAAATCATTTTATCCAGAAACAACCATTGATGGAGATGGCTACCCTGTTTACCGTCGTAGAGATAATAAAATTTGTTTTCTAAAGGGCAAGTTCAATTTCAATAATAGATATGTTGTTCCTTACAACAGATATCTTCTACTTAAGTACCAAGCTCACATAAATGTTGAATGGTGCAATAGATCAAGGGCAATCAAGTATTTATTTAAATACTTAAATAAAGGCCCTGATCGAGCTACTATTGTCATCCAAGAAAACATGAAAAACACTGATGCAACACATCCTGCACATGTTATTGAAGTTGACGAAATCAAGAATTTCTTGAATTGTCGTTACTTAGCACCATGTGAAGCTGCATGGCGACTTTTTTCTTTCGACATCCATTGCTCCTACCCATCAGTGATGAAGCTAAATTACCACCTACCCAACCAGAACGCAATAACACTGCGTGATTCTGAAAGCTTACCAATTCTACTTCAAAGAGAAGGCATCAACATAACTATGTTTACCGAGTGGTTTGAACTAAACAAGCGAGATACAGCAGCACGTGAATTCACTTATGCTCAGATTCCAGCGAATTATGTATGGCATGAAAAACAAAGAATTTGGAAGCTTAGAAAACAACAAAAATGCATAGGCCGAATGGTTTATTCCAACCCTGCTTCAGGCGAACAATACTATCTGAGAATGGTATTGAATATAGCGAAAGGTCCTGAATCGTTCGAAAAACTGATGACAGTTAACAACATAACATATCGGACATTTAAGGAAGTTTGTTTTGCATATGGATTGCTCAATGATGACAAGGAATGGACCCATGCTATATCAGAAGCAAGGTTTTGGGCATTAGCACCTCAATTACGAGACTTATTTGTTACAATCTTGCTATTTTGTGAAGTTAGCAGGCCACGACAATTATGGGAAGAAAATTGGGAAGCTTTATCAGAGGATATTTTACATAAAAAAAGAAAATATTTCAGGTATCCAGACTTAGAACTTACAAATGAACAGATTCAGAATTATTATTTGGTAGAAATAGAGGAACTGCTACACAGATTTGGAAGATCTTTGGCAGAATTCCAAGATCTACCACAGCCAAACCCAAAGCTCCTAACAAACATGGACAATCGTTTGATTAGAGAAGCATTGGACTTTGACATGAGAAAAAGCAAGATTGAACATGAACAACTTCATTCGATGCTAAACCACGATCAACAAATGATTTATCAAGAAGTTATTGAATCTGTATATAGTCAAAAAGGAGGCTTCTACTTTGTTTATGGGCCTGGAGGGAGTGGTAAGACGTTTTTGTACAAGACTATAATATCAAAGCTAAGGTCAGAAAGAATGATAGTTCTTGCAGTTGCGTCTTCAGGTATATCATTTTTTAAAAATTTATTGGATAATTATACAAGCATAGTATGCATTACAACAATATTAAACATTATTATTAAACCAGGAATTGCTTCTTTACTACTACCGGGAGGAAGAACGGCTTATAGCAGATTTGTTATTCCATTGGAATTAATGGACAACAGTACATGTGGAATCAAACAAAACACACACCTGGCCGAATTAATCAAAGAAGCCAAGTTAATAATTTGGGATGAAGCCCCAATGACTCAGCGATACGCTTTTGAAGCCTTAGACAAGACATTGAGAGATATTTTGGGGTTCGAGAATCCAGAAAATAGAGAACGCATTTTTGGAGGAATGACAGTGCTACTAGGAAGTGACTTCAGACAAATTCTACCAGTAATACCAAAAGCTAAAAGACCAGAAGTTATCCAAGCTTCTATTAACCGATCAGACCTATGGAAAGGTTGCAAGCTTTTTACTCTAACACGCAGTATGCAAGTAAATGAATATACAGAAAACGGGAGCATTGACACTAGAAAACAAGAATTCAATAAATGGGTGTTAGACATAGGAGATGGCAACTTGGAAGCCAAAATTAAAGAAGGAGAGGATGAACCAACTTGGATTCAGATTCCGCATAATTTTATTATAAAATCAGGAGATTCTCCACTTGAGGCAATCGTCCAAGAAACATTCCCTGATTTTACAATAAGGCAGAATGAAGATGCGTATCTAGAAGAAAGGGCTATACTAACTCCAAAGAATGACGACGCTGATAAAATAAATGAGCATATGTTTAAAAAGTTAGCAGGAGTGTCTGTCACATACAATAGTGCAGATGAAGTTTGTAAGGCATCAACTGATACTCTAGATCAAGACAAGCTATATCCTGTTGAGTTTTTGAACTCCTTAAATTTTCAAGGCATTCCGCCACATTCTCTATGCATAAAAAAGGAACTCCCGATAATGCTTTTGCGAAATGTTAATCCAAGTCAAGGATTATGCAATGGAACAAGACTAATCATTACTGATCTTGGGCAATTCGTTATTCGAGCTAAAATCCTAACTGGATCACATATAGGAAATACTGTCCTTATACCTAGGATCACAATGACATCAACTCAGTCAAAATGGCCATTCCTAATGAAACGAAGACAGTTTCCTGTGAAACCATGTTATGCGATGACCATAAACAAAAGCCAAGGTCAGTCCCTTAAGCATGTTGGAGTCTACTTACCTAACCCAGTGTTCAGCCATGGCCAACTATATGTCGCCCTATCAAGAGTCACAACCCCTGATGGACTGAAAATCCTAATGATAGAAGACGAAGACAGCGAACTCAAAGACCGGACACGAAATATTGTTTTCAAGGAAATTTTCAGTAACCTAAAATAACAATATGTAATTCTACCCAATTATGTATCTGTTACTTTTCAAAAAATAAATATCTTACTCCTTTATTTTTGCTGAAAAGTTATTCTACATTTCTCAAACTCAATATACAATTTCATATAGCTAAAATAAAGAAAACTAGACAAATAATACCATTTCCTACCACTATTAGTTGAATATGCAGACCTCCAGCACAAACAAATAGCATAAATCGGGTGCCCAAATTCTTGAAACTCTTCCCATTTTTCACGTTAACAGGATTTGACCCAAACAACCTGAAACCAAACTCATCTACATCAGAAATTAATATTCTAACACTAACAATAATAAAACACAGACTATACTTACAAATTACTTACAACACATTCTTTGATAAACATCACAAATCTTTTTCGACTACATATCGTCTTAACTAGATCCCCAACCTCATCAACTATATATGTAAACTGTAAATGCTTCAAACAAACATGCCAAATGAGCTACAACATATGCATCATATCAACAATCCAAAATAATTAACAACAGAAAACTAATAAAATCAACATACGAACCTTGGAATAAGATCCGCCATACAATTATCATCATTACATGATAATTTTAAAACAATTGAAGCGAAATCATGATTATTAAATCAACACAACCCTTGATTAAACTGATTATATATTTTAATTTCAATAAATTTAATCTAATTGAGAAACCCCATTTTTAGATGAAACCCTAATTTAACACAACCAGATCTAAATAGTGTGTGTCGTGAACTCATGTGTGTGTGAGAGAAAATACCCAAATGCTTTAACATAAATAGTAAAATAAATAAATAAATAAATTAAAACAAACTATATACAAAAATAGATATAAACATAAATTTTATTATCATTATATAATAATTCATTACACTTCCATAGATCCATTACATTCATTCCATGATCAGTCACTTGCCAAAAGCATACACAATAAGTGACAAAAGATAACCCAAAAGATAACCAACATCATGAACCTCTAATCTTCATCAGAGGTGAAATCTTCATGATACTCCATAAGCTTAACCTGACGATTTTTATCACCAATGCCATCACTGATGTCGTTGATCAGAGTAGTCAACAACAAAATCCTATTCCTAAACCTCTCAAGTGATTCACCTAAACAACGAATAACATCCACAGCTTTTTCATTATATGGCCCAAACTGATGAGCTTCCCTCATTGTAACCGCAAGCTTCTCAACTACCTTCTCAAGCTGATTACGCTCCTCCCACATTCGCATAAAAGACCCCTCTTCTTCAGACTTTTGATAGCTAAACAAAACCTTAAATGCAGTAGCCAAGTTATCAGAACCACTTGTTTCCTTGAGTTCCTTAATGTTGTTCGAAGAAGGATTAGCCATGGATGATGATGAATTAGAAAATAGGTGGCAATGGAAATGATAAATTAGGTTAAACATAATATTAAGGCTAATGTACAGTCTTATTTATAATTAAAAATAACAAGCAAATTGGAAAACAAAAAGCCAATGGGAATGAATGAGTGCAAATCATAACTGCAGTAGTAATTGATGCAGGGAGTTCATATTCCCATGCAAAATTATGATTTTAGCATTTAAAGAAGAAATGGCAAATATAACAAAAACAGCCCCCGCACTTTATGTTTAACATACAAAAAAATAAATTATTTTCAACAAAAAAAACACTTAATCTTAACGGCCTAATCTTCTTATGCATGAACATCTTTCTTTACATGCCATAACATATTAAGAAAAACCATAATAACACTAAAATAACAACTATATAAAAATACCAATTACATACGCAAGTTATTTTCAACGTAAAATACATGTATCTGAATAGCCTACACTTCTTATTCACGAACAACATCTTGCAAAAATATATAAGACAAGAATTACTGCCTAAGAATACATTATAAAAATTACGTACAGTCCCTGTGCATCGCACGGGTCTTCTTTACTAGTCGTTACCAAAAAATTAAGAACCAAGTTCATTTTAGAAAAACAATATTTTTGACATAAATACGCCTAAATAAATAAAAATCTACGAGATTCTCGTGCGCTCTCAAAAACCTCCCTCGGTCCGCCCCTGCATGTAGGGGTGTTATCGGATCGGGTTATTGGGTTTGTCGGGTCGGGTTTTGAAATATAAAAAAAAAAAAAGTGGCCCATAACCCGACCCAATTAGAAATTGGGTTAGCGGGTTCGGGTGGGATTCGGGTCGGCTTATGTCGAGTCGGGTGATTCTGGTTGTCGGGTACAAACTGCCATAATCATTGTTATCGTTACTACTACACTTGGTATACCATGTTGTCAAACTGCACATAGAATGCAAAACGATATTTCAAAACTATATAGCCGAACCCAATATTCTTTCAAACTTATATTTCAATATAAATAAAAAAACATTCACGTCACTATAAGTATAAATACATATGTCCTATATAAGTAAGTATAGATTTTGAGTTTTTTCTTGCTTAGAAAAAAGTCTAGGAACGGTCGTATAAATAAGATGATTGTGATCAATTTTTGTAACTATTTGAATGACACTAGGAAGTAATACTCTAACGATAGTTCACTTTTAGTCACCAGTGCATGGCCACATATGGGCATGTGCAGAGTGATCAACTACACAGAGCCCAATATTAGTAAGGGGCCTCAAATTTGATCCAACATGTATATTAGTATATATCCCAATGTTATAAGAAAAAGCTCATTTGAGTCCAGTTGCTTATGTCCTAATGTTTTGCCAGGATCTTTTTTATTTGTTTTTATGTTAACATTAGGCTCAAATAGGTAATTTCATTTTTTCTTATTTTTAGAAAGTAGTTTTAGTATTTAATAATATTACCTTATTACTATATATACTAATAGAGCGTCAAATGACGCCATCTCACGTCACCTTTGCAGCCCACTCACTTTGGGACCAAATTTTAGCCCAAATAAATAGGCCTGATCTATGACTCGCGTTGACTCGGTGATTCACACAACTCGGACCGATTCCGCCGGTCTCCGTAGCCAAAAGTTTAGATCCACACGGTAAGGGGCGGACCTAGGTATTGACTTTGGGGGGGGGGGGGGGGGGCGGTGCCCTCCACGACTCGCCGAAAAAGTTCAGATTTTAGTGTAAAAAAATTTTTTTTGGACCTTTTTATTAAGGTGCACCCCTCCAAAATATCAAATTGCCCCCCACCTTGAAGCCAAAAAAGTAAAAACCTTAGTTTTTAGTGTAAAAAATAAAAAATATGACCTTTTTATTAAAATGCATCACAAATTTAATCAAAAAAAAATTTCCCCCCGCCTTGGAAAATTCTGGGTCCGCCACTGCACACGGTTTACATCAAAACAAAAAGGTTTTACATAAGTTTTATTATGCAACTGCCGAGTGGTGGTGGTGTCGAGGTGGCGGCGGTGTGGTGTCGACCGGGTACCAAACGAGCTCCAATCGAGCTCAAAAGCTCCAGAAATAATAAGGGTGGCTTGATCTACATTTTCGGAAGTTTTGGGAGTCGGCCGGAAAAATTCTCCGGCGACGATGACGGTCCCGTCGGTCGTCCGGCATGTGAAGGAGAGAGGGAGAGGCAAAGGTGTGTGTGAGGGAGAGTTATAACTTATAAGTGAGGTGAGAGAGAGAAAAAGAGGTTTATATATGATGGGTAGGGCCAATGGTGGACAAAGGAGAAAGTGGAGGGGCTGCGGCGTAACTGTGGAGCGGAGGGGGTGATGTTGGCAAGTGGGGGAAACTTTTGGAATATTTAATGTGGGACCCATTTAACATACCAAATGGACTCGAAAAATTACGAAACTTGCACCATTGTTTTCGAAATGATTTTTCTAATAAAAACGAGTATAAATAGGCAAAACTTTTACGAAATCAATTTATTTACTAAAGACGCAAACTATGCATGTAACACAAACTTTAAGGCCCAATTTTATACTATAATGTACAAATCTTTCACGTGAAGTTTTCACACACTTAGCATTACATAAATGGTTTTGATGTTACTCTATTTTATCATAGCAATAAGATCAAATCATTATCTGACTTGTTGGTAAGCCTTTTAACATCCACCAAATAAACATATATTTTTATAAAGAAAACTTATAATCTAGTACTAATCATCAAGTAAATTTGATCGTTGAATCCTTTTGTAGCATTTGTAGCTACTTAAATGAAAAATAAAAGACCGTAGCACACTCTCGTTATTGACATATGTCAAAATGATTGGATGAGATACTGAAAGAGAATAAGTGAAATACACGTGTGATCCTTTGAGAAGAGATCATTCACACGTCAAAAGTTTTCTACATATCAAATGATCAATCCTAACCAAGAAATGGACTGAGGATTTGTAAAAGGGTGTTGCACAAAATAAATGTTGGCTAACTAAAGTTAAATCATAAAAAATGAAAGTAGCAAAAAAATTGGAAGTTGCATATACCACAAAAAAAGCAATTTTAAAATCTTTTTGCACTTCCTAACCTGAAATTGGGTGTATCCCGTGCCACACCCGGCATACATGTGAGTCCGTCCATGTCCTAACTACGTACTCAATTTTTATATTAAATAACAAACTCACTTTCACCCCCTTTTAATATATATATATATATATATATATATATATATATATATATATATATATATATATATATATATTAACACATATCTTTTAAACCATTAACCATTAAGAGAAAAAATTACACTATCGTGATGAATATTTAATTATTTTTTAATAGAATATACTTTCGATAAAAAAAATGTCACGTTTTTTAATTTTTTATAATTCTCGTTATTAAACTTGCATTAGAAATCACATGTGATTCAACATTAATTTGAATATTCTAATATTTAAACATGTATTAAAATGTACAAAATTTTAGATATTTCACCATTTTTTCCAAAAACTAGACATTGATAGCTTTCCAACCATTTATAACACATTATATTTCGAATTGTAGATTAGTGCTTTTTACCACTTGTGACTATAAAAGTTTCATAAATAAACTGCTATAATCTATAATTGAAGTGCAATATGTGATATATGATTTAAAAGTCATGAATGTATGTTTTCCATTGCAAAAAATGGTAAAAGTTTGTTATTTATACACATATACTTATGTCAATTTTAGTACAGTTGTTTAGTGTGCAACTTCCATTTTAGTGTTAAATCACATGTGATACGTTATGCGAATTTTAATATTGAAAAAAAACATGAAGAAAACATACAAAAACAAAAAAACATAATTTGTTGAAAGTATATGAACGTGCTCATATATTAAAAGATAATAAATGCTCGTCGCGACGATATAATTTGTTTTGCCTAACGATTAACAGTTGATAAGATATATAAATTATACAAAAGATGGGTATAATTGCATTGTTTAATTAAAATATCAATTAATCTCTTCAACTACAACAAATGAACATCTAATTTTCTTACTAATTCAAGTATTAATAAGCACATGATCAACTGTAAACAACATAACTGCTAATAATTAAGCACATAAAATTTTCTTACTAAAATTCAACTATTAATAAGCACATACAGAGCTGTAAACAACATAAGTATCTAATCAACAGAAAATTCAAAATAATATGTAAACAACACATAATCAGTTGTATTATATCTAACTTGATAATGGTGATGATGATTAAAGACAGTTACGGTGATGACGGTGCCGGAGTTAGGGTTTCGGTGGTGGTCGATAATGACGGTGGAGGAATTACGTGAGAGTGGGATAAAGTCTTTACTTTTAGTGACTTTTTGTATGTTTATTGGGTAAAAATTTATGACTTTTTGTATTTTTATTGTTTTTATCTTGTTGCTTTTTATTTTTGATGACTTTTTGTATGTTTATTGGGTAAAAAATTTAGTGAGTATTTGTCATAAATTTTGTGGTCTACTAGTGTACAAATCTATGTGTATGATAGTTTCATGTGAAGTTCGTCACACACTTAGCATTTCATAAATGGGTTTGATGTTAATCTATTTGATCTTAGCAATAAGATCAACTCATTATCTGACTTGTTGGTAATGGTGCCGTGTGTAATTATCAAGTCTCTGTCTTACTATAGGGATTAAGATTCATCCTAATCTCATAACTTGGAAAACAAATCAAATAATATCTCTCCCATCTTCTCTCTTAAAAACCGGTCGAACAAACACCCCTCTCTAGGGTTTCGGTTTTGTTTTTCTAAGATTGACAAAGGGTTGTGCTAGACAAGATCATGACGTATAAATAACTAGCATTGAGGTGATACATAGTGGTGTGTAGTGTGGATATCTATAGAGGCAGTCTCCTTTGATTGCTCTAAGAGGTTTGTGGGTTTCAAGGGTGAAATCAAAAGTTCGTTTTAAGCTCTGTTAAATATACAAAGCACGCATCAAGAGGTAATAATAAGTAGTTTGGCCAAGCAAAACGTTTATATTTGACGAGTCACAACATTGGAATTAAGACACACTACAAAAAATTTAAAATTACAGAAAAATAAAACACGTGTGAAATTTGAGTGGTTAAACCTCACAAAAAAAAAGTATGCGTGACCAAATTGGAACACTAAGGAAACTTCGTTACTATTTGGTGACTTTTTCGCTAATATAGGTATCGTGAAAATTAGGATATTACTAATTTATTTTATTTTTATTTAATAAATGAATTATTTAAATTGATAAGTGCTGTTTGATAAAACTGTATTATTTAGTACTGAATGAATCAAAAATGCTAAACAATTCAAAAGCACCGAATGAAAATGACTTTGAATTAAAAAACTGTTTGATAAATATTTTTTGTAGCGTCTCTAAATAAAAGAAAATGACCATTTTAACCTCAAATATGATTTAATATTAAATGAAATATGTTACTGATAAATAATGTTTATTTATTGAACTTGTAACGTAAAATTCATAGGTAAAAAAACAAATATGGATTATAAATAATAATATCATCACAAAAAAAAATCATACAACTATAATCTAATAATCATGAAATTTCATACTCAGTATATGTTTTACCAAACATATAAACAATTATGACAGTACGATGTGATATCAAATTTCATCACTCACATGGGACTATTAAATTTAATAAAAGTACTAAGAGAGTAGCTGAGCATTAGGGATACTTTAGGTAAATGTAGAGCCACTGAATCATTTTGTACACTTCATCACACAAAATCACTCGGTACATACACTACAAGAAAAACTGGTATTTGAGAGTGTGAAAATGGTGCCAAATACTCAAAAAGCCGTGCCAAATGCTATTTGGCACCACTTTGGCACACTTTTGGCTCCGTCTTAAATACGAGGGTGCCAAATACATTTGGGTCGGGTTGAAACTATGCTAAATAGTATTTGGCACAGTTCTTGGGACGGTTTAACTTTGGGGTGCCATGAGTGAGGAATTTGGCACGGTTGATAATCTTGCGTTCCAAATGGTCACACTTTTATATCCCGTGCCAAATGCGTATTTGGTACTAATTCATTTCCCGTGCCGAATGCTTATTTGGTACAATTTTTATTTATCGTGCCAAAATGCGTATTTGGCACTAATTCATTTCCCGTGCCGAATGCTTATTTGGTACAGTTTTTATTTACCCTGCCAAATTAAATAGGACGGTTTTATCTACCATGACAAACGTATTTGGCACGGATTCCGTTGTTGTGCCAAAAAATATATAATTAATCTGTCAGTGTCTACTTTTTAATCTACCAAACATACTTACCGATTAATTTATTTACATAATAAGTTCTGAACTATTTGATTCAGTATTAATCAAACACACCTTTCTTACATATTTTTTTCAAGTTAAACTCAAATTCAAATATTATTTCAACCCCACCTATAAAGTAAGTAAACTACTCCCTATTTCCAATGTAACTTTAGTAAAAATGAATAGTACAGTTTTCCTGAAACACAATTAATATTCAACAATTAACCAACTTGCCCAAGAGACCAATCATTTATATATATATATATATATATATATATATATATATATATATATATATATATATATATATACACCAAAATATTTCCTCCTAGAAAAACCCCCGGAATTCAACAAATCCCAAACCAATTAAATTTCCCTCCACTTTTCCCCCAAATCAAAACCCTAACCCTAACCCTAAATTTTCAATCCCACAAAATTCAACTTTCAATTCACAAAAAGTTGACATTTTTATGTAATAACTCCAATCTTTTCACAAAACCCATCTCTTATTTCCATCAATTTCATCAATTTATTAAAAAAAATTAATTGATAATTATGGGTAGTGAGGATGAATCAGATAGTAGTACTACTTGGGATTTTTATGGGATGTTATATGGTTGCAATACAGACTTTGAGGTTTCTTTCTGTACTTTCTATTAGAAGTGATAATATGGACGGTTGGGTCAAAACCGTGCCTTTTGTCCACTAAAAAACTTTCATATTATATTTCACGTGTGACTTTCTACCCGTTCTAACCATTTAACCCGTTTGAGATTTACTTATAACACAAATGGGTGCAACTGTTCACAGGTTCAGGTGTTCAAAATGGTGCAACAGGATCACCCTCGGCTGGTAGACTATTTATGGTTATTGGTGCAGGCGGTGCTGGAAAAGCTCTTGCATATGGAGCAAAAGCGAAGGTTGCAAGGATTGTGATAGACAATGGGACCTACGGTTAGATTCTACCAGCCTTCATGTTACCATTCCTAGTACTCGTACTTGATTATCTGCTTATTGTGTTTTTTGAGGAGATGCATAAATTTGACTATGCTTATTCTACTTAGTTTAGGGGTGAAATAAGGTGTTTTCAGTAAGGAGTTTCAGATTGTTTAGTTTGAACTTGTTATTGTTGGCGGATTCAGAATCAAAAGTTTATGAGATAAGCTGTTTTGGATAAGTAGATTTTCTGGTTATGAGTATAAGCTGTTTAATATGGTAATCCCAAACACCCTTTGTTGAGTTTTGATACAGTAGATCAGCAGCTTGAGTGTTTGGATATGATAATAGGCTCATTTGATGGTGAACCAAGCAGCAGCTATAAGTAACAGTTTCGGAGTTGCCTATTCAAACAGCAAATCCAGTTCTGATTATTTTACATCTTAAATCCCTTATTAGCTGATTTCCGAAAACTTAAACAAATGCAATATCTTATTATCTGTTTTCGTTACTGTAGAAGCCTATCTACATAGTTTTTGCAGCATTGCCTTTTGTTATAGCAATTGCTTATTTCATGAAAGCATAAGCAGTTTTAATAAGCACTACCAAACTTCCCCTGAAGTCAATCTAATCATAGAAGTATTGATGTTGTATATTATGAATCCTTATTACAAAAAGGGACATTTATATTTTTCTTTAGGACAACAAGGGCTATTGGTTTCTTGATTAATCTAGTCCATATTACATGACGTTGTAACACTTTATCTTTCCTGAAAATGTTTCTGATTCTATGTTATTTTCTAGACCAACATGGGAAGGTTGTCAGTACGACGGAGATGAACGAAGTTGATTGGCTATTCTTCGATTAGCAATGGAATTAGGAGCTGGTCATATCGATTATTAACAAGACCAAAATACTAAGGTGAACACTTATTATGAGACCGAGAGAGTATTACATCCACCAAAAACTTGAGTAATAATCAATGATTTCTTTTAGAGCAAATAACTAGAATTTTCTTGGATTGAGGTATCAACATAAATTACATACCACAACATACAAGCTCGTGAAGTGAGATTTTGTCGTAGATCTTTCATTTTCAAAAACTTACTAGAACAACACTCAATTACAGCATCACATTTGCTAAAAAGGCTCTGTTACATTTAGTCAAAGACCAGGATGGGTTGTGTATGAATGTGAGAAACGGAAAAACTCAGAGGCAATACAAAAACATGTGAACAGATTTTCATAATCTGTTGTTAATTACTTAATTAATATTAAAATATTGGTCAACTAGCAATAGAATATCATTAATTAGTTAGATGCTAATTTGTTTTTTAATCAATTGTTAAGACCTACAACTTTTTTATGATTCATGATAGAATATGAAATGAGTATCGAGACACTTGATATCTTATAATTAAAGTAATTTATTTGAAAGTTTCAATTGTGTCTACCTGTATAATATTCCCTAGACATGTTAAAGTCTCAATGTCGTATTTAATTGATCGTAGACCTGGTTTACTTGATTATAAAAGTATAAGCGTTTATCATGAATTCATTAAAAAGTACATCAAAACTCGTCAGCACACATGTCATCCATCAATTTTTTCATTATTAAAATTCATAGATGCTTGTCATGATAAATCATGGCATTTAAAAGTTTTTGGTTCAATTATGTTGATTCCTTCATGATTTATTTTTTCTTCTCAAAAGTCGACAGATTCAGTAACATTTATTTCAGATCATTTTGTATGATAGGCGTTGAGTTTACTAAACCTCTAAACCCTCATTGCTTACTCAACAAAAGATCTATCGCAACATTGAGATCGTCTCTTTACACTCACTTTGACCAGAAACATTATAGGCTTGATCACAGTTAGATTATTATGATTACAGAAATTATTGAATCAAATGTGAAAATGGCAACATGCAATTGAATGTAAGACTTGCAACCTATTTTAAGACAATAATGTCATACATAAGGGGTTAGTAATATCTACTTGCAACCCATTTTAAGACAATAACGTCATACATAAGGGGTTTAATAATATCTACCACAAATAAATTTTCAACAGTACTAGTAATGAAAAGGAATCGCCATATTATAGTCTACTTAATACTTATGTCAATATAAAGCAAATAAACCTTCATTGAAATATAAATGAAAATGTCTTACCCAACATAAAGGCGATCTTTGGCAACATCAAAGTAGAAAATCTATCCCCCAATTCTAGTTAGTACATTCTATTTCATCTCCCTATAGAAGTAAATTTTCGCAAAATAACACTCCAACCATCTATCCCCCCGAGGGGGTGTTTCTTTTCTTCGTAATGGGGAAGAAATGTGGACCCAAACCCTTAATGCATCTTAATTGGGAGAAGCATTAAAGCTTCTCTCTCCTCAATAAGGGGGTTGGTAATTGGTGCGGGGAGGCACGGTACGGGGTTGTTCCCGTGCGGGAACACCACCGCCGGCCATGCGGTACTGATTCGTGTGAAAATCAAGTTATATATAGTATATTATTACTCAAGAGATCCGCAAAGAAATACGAATAACCCGAGGTCGTAGTCAGTGTGAAGGGTTGAATGGAATTTCGAATTCCCGAATCGTGAAACGTGTCGTGAAAGTGGTAAAAAGTGATTTTGATGAGATTACACTAATGAAATAGTAAAAGAAGCACAAATAATCACTTAAGCACGTATTTCAAATAAAGAAACTAAAAACGTAACGTAGAATCGAAAACGTAAGCTTAAACGTAAATAAAACGTAAACGTACGAAATGAAACGCGAATTTTAAGCTACACTACTCCTACGGACTTCAAAATAATTTTGTAAATTTAAAAATGATAAAAGAAAATTTTAAGAAAAAGAAAAATATTTTTTTGACTTTTTATTTATTTTTTTATGAATTAAAAACTAATTTTACTAATTAAAAATTTAAAAGAAAATGCAAATAACGTGAGAAAAATGAAAATTTAATTTTGAAAATTATAAAATAACTAAAAAGTAATTTTAAAACTAAAAACTAATTTTTTTGGCTTTTTGTATAATTTTTGGGAATTAAAAACTAATAAATCTAATTAAAAATTCAAATTAAATTCAAAATAAATGGGAAAAATGCAAAATAAATTTCTAAAATTCTAAAATAAATGAAAATAAATTTCTAAAATATTTTTGGATTTTTCTTGGCTTTTTCTGATTTTTTTTGATTTTTTAGTAATTAAAATGAATTAAAAATGGAATAAAAATGAAAATAAAATAAGAAAAATGTGAAAAATTCAAGGAAATTCAAAAATAATATTCTAAACTTAAGAAAAATGTGAAAACTTGAAAATAAGCTGTGGAAATACTGTTTGGCTTAAAATTAGCTTATATAAGTGCTTATTTATAAGCAATACTTGACACAGTTGACCAAAACTTTGACCAGTTGACTGTTTGACTTAAATAAGCTCAGATAAACAGATTTAAGACCAAAAGATACTCAGAAACTCAGAATAGGATCAAACAAGTTGCAAATAAGCTATGGAGATAAGCCAACAAACCAAGCAGATAAGCAATAAGCAATATTAGAAGGAGTGGTTGTGGATTGCAAATTTTCAGCTTATGCTCTATAAGCACTTCAAAATAAGCACATACCAATGTGATAATTGCATAAGCTCATAGCAATACAAACACTTAAAGAGATGTATTTTTCACTTTTAACAACACAATATGCATTCCCAAACACCCTCTAACCAAATCTAACTTTATATCAGCTCTAAAAAGTAAATTTTCTTTAAATATAAGTATCTTCTTAGTCCTAATATATCAAAACCTCAATACCAAATTTACATTTTGAAAGACTACTAACTATTCCAACTTGGACAATAATTTACAGCGCATCCAAACACTCTCTATAGTATTATCCGAAACAATTACTGCTTTTATAGTTGGTAATGATAATTATGCAATTTTACATCTACTATATTGTGACAACTGGCAAAATAGGGAGCCGTTTTATAAAACCCGCATTACATAAAAAATTATAATTTGGAATTTTTGAAAGTTTGTTATGACGAGATATTTTACGAACGTTGGTACAAGATTTTTAATCGTACGATATTTATGAGATTTGATTATTTATTTATGGTTTGGTTTGATTCGGTCGTGATGATTTATTGTGAGATCGTTATGTTTGGCACTACATTGACTCCGGCACGAGGTTAACCTGACAATTTTAATTTCATTTTATTATTGGATCGGATATTATTATTTTTGGAACGGATTCGGTTTGAAAGACATTTGGTTATTTAAGTTTCGGGTTTGGTCCGTGTATTGACACCGGGCTACTAAATCCCTACACCCACTATTATTATTATTATTATTAAAAAGTTTATCTTTTTTTCTAATAAGAGTAACTACACATGAATCGCCCCTGTGAATACCACACAACCCACCAACACCTTCACTACTTAAATTCTCTCTCTCTCTTCTTTCTTTAAACACCACCGCCGCCCCCCTTTATACCACCATAGCTCCGCCACCGCCGCCCTCACCATAAAAACAACACCACCATCTTCACCATCTTTTCGAGATCTATCTATTGGTACCAATCACGCGCTCTAACTCCCACTCTAACACCGATTTCGATTTTAATCCCCACGAGTTCATCACCACTTTTTATTATTTCTTGGAGATCTATTCGTTTGGCTTTGGTTTTTGAAGGTAGGCCGAGTTTTTGACTCGTGTTTGTGTTCGAATCGTGACTATGGGTCACGGTTTTCATTTTCTCTTTCGGGTTTTCATGGATTTTGAGGCAAGAATCAAATGGGTTTTTGATAATAATGGTTTAATGGAGGTTTGGTATCCAGGTGTGAACTTTTCCGACGGGTCGAACCTCGACCGAGAGTTATGCTCTCGGTTTGGGTAGTATTTGGTCGATTTTCTTGGCCATTTGATGTATTTTGATCTTGGGTTCTTGTTTGGTTGCTCTCGGTTATGATTTGGTCGACCCTTGTGGTCGTTGGTATTTTGGCCGAACACCCCCTAGGGGCTGTTTTGGTTCGATTGAGCTCAAGGAGCTAGCCGAGACTCATGAGTCTCGGGTGTGGCTCTCATTTCATAGTTTGAGCTTATGATTGACCCGGGTTGACTTGGTAACTCAACCCGTTGCTTATTTGGTTTTTGGACAATATGTTACTTGTGGTTTATTATTTATATTTTTGTTGTGATTGTGATATGGGCATTTGGTATATTATTCGGACGCGATGCGGTATTTCTTGATTGTGAGTATATTTGGAGTTGTGTTGACGAGTATGGAATTGGGGACCGATTGTGAGACGGTCGATTAGATGACGGAGATAAGTTAGTTTGGGTGCCGTAGTCGGACCCTCATGTTGTAGCACGTGGATATGGGATTGATTTGGACGGAGTTGATTTATTATTGTGACTTGATTTTATTATTTGGACTTGGACTATGAGCCGAGGGTCATGACTCGGACATGTGACCAAATTCTATGACTCGATAAATATTTAAAAATCGATATTGAAAATAATACTCGTAATAATATTATTAAGAATATAATCGTTTATATACGTATATAGACGTGTTAAACATGTATATATATATATATATATATATATATATATATATATATATATATATATATATATATATATATATATATATATATATATATATATATGCGTATATTAATAATAAAACGATCACGAGTAAACGTTATAATAATAAAACGATAAGTTATTATACTATGCAAATAGTGTAATAAATGTCGGACTATTGTTATAAATAATAATTATATAAATGATGGCGAAATAATAAGTCGGGTAAATAATAATTAAAAGTGTGATTTTATTTATAAATTAGAAACTTATCGAGTTATGCGAATTGTGGGTCTTTAAAGTCCAAGTGGGCTTTATATTGTGACTTTTGTGTTGTCACGGATATATGACGATTAATATAAACATTTTATATATCGAGTGACTTATTCTAAATCGAGTTATTTGACGATATAAAATGAGTATATTAATGGGCATCGTATCCCACGACGCCCATAGGACGTGGTATATGTTTTAGGGTAATAAATTACTATATGTCTCGTGGAATTTGGCCGATTCGACGATATATATAGGGAATTTATTGGACTATGATATATATCAAATAGAATCTTTTGTGCAATGTGCTTTAGGTTGGGTATAATTTTGGAACGATATATTACGTAAATAAATATGGGAGATTATCAAATCGACGGATTTAATAAGCTTCGATAATTATTTAAATAATATGTTGGGCTAACATTAGACCTATAGTTGTTTTATTATTTTTGTTTGTTGTGGCTTTCTGGTTTCAGTTGTGTCGACCCTCCACCCATATGGATACCAAACGTCAAACTTCAAATTAATATGAAGTTAATTCGAGAAATGGATATTTTTGGAAAGTAAAATGGAATACGTTCGGGAATGGGAATATTTGATTTTGAGGAAATGATTTCTGAACGAGTTTGATATTGTTAGGAAGTGCCGAGTCTGTAGTCGCCGTTATGTGAGTTGCTTGAGATTACTTACGTCTTTCTTCTATCGCTTCTTTTGAGGATTTCTGGACTTGAGGTGAGTCATAGCCCCACTTTTTACTCTTGAACTTTGTTTTCAATACTTGGGGTGAGAAACGTGCAAATGTTTTATGTGGACTATTATCGCTTTGTTTTATTTAAAACTTGCTATGCTTAAAGAACTAGGTAGGATTAAGCGAGGCCTAGTCCCGAACTAGGTAAGCTATTAATTTGGTTATAGAGCGAGGCCTAGTCCCGAACTAGGTAAGCTATTGATTTGGTTATAGAGCGAGGCCTAGTCCCGAACTAGGTAAGCTATTGATTTGGTTATAGAGCGAGGCCTAGTCCCGAACTAGGTAAGCTATTAATTTGGTTATAGAGCGAGGCCTAGTCCCGAACTAGGTAAGCTGTTGATTTGGTTATTGAGCGAGGCCTAGACATGAGCTAGGTAAGCTGTTGATGGATTGTTGAGCGAGGCCTAGTCCCGAACTAGGTAAGCTATTGGATTGATGATAGAGCGAGGCCTAGACTTGAGCTAGGTAAGCTATTGATTGGATTGATTTGAGCTATAGCGTGCACCTATAGGGTTAATTTGATTTGATTTGATTTGGTTGGATTATTGGTTGGATATTTTGGTTGGATTATTGGTTGGATATCTTGGTTGGATGATTGAGGCCTAGTCTAGCTAGCAAGCATTTTGCGTATATGTCCACTATATTGAATTATGAATCTAAACCTATGATCTCACCAGCGAAAGCTAACTTTTAGCACGTTTTCTCAGGTAATTAAGTGATGCTCTATGGATGCTTGGGATGGGAGGCTTGGCATTTGGCACCGGTTATGGATCTATGTTTCTAAAACTCTGATAACTATTGTGGACCTATATTTAATTTCTTTTGGGCCTGACTTTGGATGATTTTGGGATAAATGTAAACTCTAAAACCCCGCGTGGTTGTACTTTTATTATGTTTACTTTATCTCGTTCTTTTATGTCTTGTGTTTGGATACCAATCCCCGTAGCACCCCGAAAGCTTGTTGAGTCTTCCGCTGTACCAAATTTTGGGGGTGTTACAGATTGGTATCAGAGTCAAGGTTATAGAGAACTAGGTAAATAGACACCTAAACTATAACTAATTTTTATAGAAAACGATCCTCGACCATTGCCCGCCAGCCCGCCAAGCCGAAGCATCATTGTTTATTATTGAGGTATTATGAGATTATTGAGATGATTATAGATTTGGGATTTCTTGAGATGATTTGAGGTTTTGAGGTTTATGGATTTAGTGATATGATGGCGTTTTGAGGAATTATATGCGTTTTGAGGAATTATATGGCTTAATTATTTTGCGAATGGTTTTAGTAATGCGGTATTTTAAATCTTTCTTGATTATATATGACTTGGAATTATATGATGATTTATGGATATGGTATTTTGAGTTCGCGGTTTAGTTGTTTTTTAAACACTTACACCTACCCTACGCCGTTGTCACAAATCATAGCCTCCTTTGCACGTGTTGTTATTAAGAATTGTTATTGCTAGTACGCGTCACCCTTCGTAGATCACTATGGCCCCTGATGACCCATACGGGATGGTCATGCGTTCGGCCACTACTTTATCGTCTCATTGTCGCCCTAAGTCACCGATTTTATCGCCTCGTGGTTCACCTGCTCTGAGATGACGATTGATGGAGTACCCCTCCGACGAGGAGTATGAGGAGGAGTATGAGGGTGAGCAGAATGATAACCCTCAAGATGAGGAAGAGAATGATGACCCTCAGGATGAGGAAGAGGATGATCCTCAGGAGGAGGAGATGCCTGATGATGATTTTTCGCCAGCACATTCAGCTCATTCTGCGAAGCCTGATTCCCCGATACATCCGTTAGAGCCGGTTTCACCTGATCATCCATTTTTGCTTGAGTTGCCACCTGGTAGTCCCGTTGAGTTGAATGCACCTTCTGAGGTTTCTGCTGAGCATGCAGATTTGGGTGAAATTGGTAGGATGTGGACTCGAATTACTGCACAGGGCGAGAGGATCTCGCGGATGTCTGACCGACTTGAGATGGTTATTGCTGAGTTTATTGCTGAGTTGAGAGTGATTTGATTACTATCGTGGGCAGGACGACAGCGATTAGGAGAGGTATGATGGAGGTACATGAGCAGATAGAGAGTCTGCAGAGAGGTTTCATCACGGCTCGCGAGGCAGATCGCAAGCTGTGGCAGAGGAACACGGAATTGGGGAAGGAGGTAGCAGACTTTAAGAGAGATAGTGATACTCGTAGTGTCGAGTTAGGATCGTTATGGAGAGATTTTGATGGTTTGAGATCAGAGTTGAGGAGTCTACGCCAGCTTCATGGCTAGATCAATTTGGACTTGTGATGTTGTTGTGTTGCTTCCTAAGCCAGGGAGTGATTGGTTAGGAGAGCTGGTTATTCTATCCCTTAAGTCATGTTATTCGGATGGTATGTTCGTCTCGTATGGAACGATTAGTATTTATTATGTCTTTTGGTGTTTTGGAACGAAGTATCGATCGCTACTTTTATGGATGATGGTGATTTCGCATGATATTCTATGGTTTTTGGCATACATGGAGAACTGTGTTTCTATTTGCGTGGTTCATATAGTGTTGGTATTGTGTTCGTATTTCGACTTTCATCAATCGGATTCTTGTTGGACGTTATGGTACGTATTATCGGAGACTCACGAACTTGTATGATGTTTCAGATCAATGGCTACACGACGAAACCCTGTTAGAGCTACCAGAACTGGACATGCAGCAACTACCCCTGGTCGTCGAAGACGCCGTCCAACTCGAAATGTTGAGACCCCTACTTCTGATAACCTGGACACTACTAACCGCAATAACAGGAATCAAAATGTTGATGTTCAGGGAGACAATGATCATGTTCCACTTAATGCACCTACTGTGGACCAAGCAATGATCAATCAACTTGTGGAGCAACGAGTTGCTGAGCTACTAGCTGAGTCAAATCATTCCAATAATTCTGCTGGAACATTTCCACCTGTTCGTGCTAATGGATGTAACTACAAGGAGTTTAAGATTTGTGGACCTATTGAGTTTGGTGGAACTGAAGGAGTGGTTTACTTGGTTAGGTGGATTGAGAAGACTGAGTCAGTGTTTAACGTCAGTGGTTGTGCGGAGAATGCGAAGGTAAAGTTTGCTTCTTTTACTTTCAAGGATGAAGCCTTAACTTGGTGGAACAATTACCGTAACTCGGTTGGGAGTGATGTGGCTTATGCTATGACTTGGGAGCAATTTAAGTCTTTGCTGATTCAGACTTACTGCCCAAGGAATGAGATTAAGAAGCTGGAGGTTGAATTCTGGAACCACAAGGTGAAAGGTACCGATATGGCAACTTACAATCGCCGTTATCGAGAGTTGGCCTCACTCTGTCCCAATATGGTTAGGACTGAGACCCAAAAGATTGAGAGGTATACCGATGGATTGCCGGTAGCTACAAGGAACGATGTGATTTCTGCTAAGCCTGCAAATATTCATGAGGCTATCACTATCGCTCAACAATTGATGGACTCTTTGGCATTGGAAGAAGCTGAGAAGGATAAGAATGGAAAGAGAAAGAAGGATGATCACTCTAAGGGTAATGATCATCGAAACAAGCGACAAACAACTACTAGAGCTTATGCCATGGGAGATGGAGACAAGAAGAACTACAATGGAGATGCACCCAAATGTAACCGATGTTACAAGCATCATTCTGGTCGATGTACTGTGATGTGCAAGAATTGCTCTAAGATGGGACACATAGCTAAGGATTGTAGAGCTCGACCACTTGCTATGGTTCAAGCTACTCCTGAAACTATGAGCAAAGCAAATGTTACTTGCTATGGATGTGGAAAGAAAGGACATTATCGGAATGAGTGTAGGGAATCGTGGAACCGAGGAAATCAAGGATCGGGTGGTAATGGGTACAATAATGGAAACCGTGGAGCTGGAGGAAACCGTGGACGACAAGAAAATGGGGACCAACGTGTGGAAGCTGGAGCTGCTCATGGAAGAGTGTATGCACTCTGGAACGAGAGAGGAGAAGATCCGAACGTTGTTACTGGTACGTTCCTTCTCAATAATCGTTATGCTTCCATACTATTTGATACTGGTGCCGATAAGAGTTTTATGTCCACTAAGTTTGCACCCTTACTTGAGAAACCCCCGATGGCCTTAGGAATTGGTTATGATGTAGAGTTGGCTAATGGGAACATAGAGAGGATTAGGACTATCATTCGCGGTTGCACGTTAAACTTTCTGAATCGCCCTTTCAACATAGATCTTCTACCCATCACGTTAGGAAGTTTTGATGTCATTATTGGTATGGATTGGTTGTCGAAGTATCGTGCTCATATAATTTGCGATGAGAAGATCGTGCGTGTGCCATACGGCAAGGAGATTCTGAACATACCAGGAGATAGAAAGGATTTGAGAGGCCCATCTAGATTAGCGGTCATATCTTGCACTAAGTTGCCAAAGCTAATGGAAAGAGGAAGTTACCTTTTCTTAGCCCAAATTTTTGAGAAAGGAGAGAAGGAGAAGAAGGAAAGGTGCATTGGAGATGTACCTATAGTTCGTGATTTTTCGGATGTGTTTCCCGATGATTTGCCGGGAATTCCGCCTACTAGGCAAGTGGAATTTCAGATTGAGTTGATACCTGGTGCTGCACCTGTAGCACGAGCGCCTTATCGTCTTGCACCTACTGAATTGGAAGAGTTGTCGAAACAACTAGCGGAGTTAGCCGAAAAAGGATTCATAAGACCAAGTTCTTCGCCTTGGGGAGCCCCGGTCTTATTTGTGAAGAAGAAGGATGGATCGTTTCGCATGTGTATTGATTATCGAGAGTTGAACAAGTTAACGGTGAAGAATAGATACCCGTTACAGAGGATCGACGATTTGTTCGATCAACTCAAGGATCGAGTGTGTATTCGAAGATCAATTTGAGATCGGGATATCATCAGATTCGAGTTCGCGAGGAAGATATTCCGAAAATGGCTTTCAGAACCCGTTACGGGCATTACGAGTTTCAGGTGATGCCGTTTGGGTTGACTAACGCACCGGCGGTATTCATGGATCTCATGAATCGGGTGTGTAAGCCTTACTTAGATAAGTTCGTGATTGTGTTCATCGATGACATTCTGATTTATTCGAAGAGTGAGAAGGAGCATGAGGAGCATCTAAGGCTTATCTTAGAATTTCTCAGGAAGGAGAAACTGTATGCCAAGTTTTTGAAATGTGAATTTTGGATTCCGACGGTACAATTTCTAGGTCATGTGATTGATAGACAAGGAGTTCATGTGGACCCTGCTAAGATCGAAGCGATTAAAGATTGGGCTGCACCTACGACCCCAACAGAAGTTCGTCAGTTTTTGGGATTAGCCGGCTATTACCAAAGATTCATTGAGGGATTTTCGAAGATAGCAAAACCGTTGACCAAATTGACTCAAAAAGTGTTAAGTGTGGATGGGGAGATAAGGAAGAGGAAGCATTTCAGTTACTTAAGGAGATGTTGTGTAGTGCTCCTATCTTGGCGTTACCTGAAGGTAACGAGGATTTTGTCATCTATTGTGACGCTTCACATAAAGGTTTAGGAGCTGTGTTAATGCAACGAGAGAAAGTGATAGCTTATGCTTCCCGACAGCTCAAGAAGCATGAGAAGAACTACACCACCCATGATTTGGATTTAGGTGCTGTGGTTTTTGCTTTGAGGATATGGAGACATTACTTGTATGGAACCAAGTGTGTAGTGTTTACTGACCACAAGAGTCTGCAACACATTCTGAACCAAAAAGAGCTTAACATGAGGCAGCGACGTTATAATTGAGCTGCTAAGCGATTACGATTGTGAGATTCGCTACCATCCGGGTAAAGCAAACGTTGTTGCTGATGCTCTTAGTTGAAAGGAGAGGATTCCACCGTTACGAGTTAGGTCATTAGGAATGACTATCGTATCGCCATTACCGTCTCAAATATTAGAAGCTCAAACGGAAGCGTTGAAAGCAGAAAATCGGTCTGCTGAGAATATATTTGGGATGGCAGAAAATGAGAAGGGTTTTGTTAGACGTTCTGATGGAGTATTATGTTTTGGAGAGCGAAGTTGGGTACCATTGTATGGAGGAATTCGAGAGTTGATTATGCATGAGTCGCATAAGTCAAGATACTCTATTCATCCTGGGTCTGACAAGATGTACCAGGATTTGAAAAAGTTATACTGGTGGCCAAATATGAAGGCAGATATAGCGTTGTATGTTAGTAAGTGCTTGACTTGCTCTAAGGTTAAAGCCGAACATCAGAGACCGTCAGGATTGTTGACGCAGCCAGAACTCCCGGTTTGGAAATGAGAGCGGATTACGATGGACTTTATTACCAAATTACCAAAGACAGCTAGCGGTTGCGATGCTATATGGGTAATTGTGGATCGTTTGACTAAGTCTGCTCATTTCCTGGCGATTAGTGAAGATGATAGTGTGGATAAACTTGCGAGGTTGTATGTGAAGGAGATTGTTTCTGGTCATGGAGTTCCGATATCGATTATTTCGGATCACGACAGCCGCTTCACGTCAACGTTGTGGCGATCACTTCAAACCGCTTTGGGGACGAGACTTGATATGAGTACTGCATATCACCCCCAAACCGATGGTCAAAGTGAGAGAACTATTCAGACTTTGGAGGATATGCTTCGTGCATGCATCATAGACTTTGGTAAAGGCTGGGAGAAATATCTACCCCTTGCGGAGTTCTCCTACAACAATAGCTACCACACAAGTCTTAAGGTTGCACCATTTGAAGCTTTGTATGGTCGTAAATGTCGTTCACCTATTGGTTGGGCAGAAGTTAGAGATAGCCAACTCACAGGCCCTGAGCTTATTTTAGAAACTACTGAGAAGGTAACGCAAATTCGAGATCGACTACAAGCAGCTAGAGATAGGCAGAAAAGCTACGCCGATCAGAGGCGTAAACCCCTAGAATTCCAGGTTGGAGACAAAGTGATGTTGAAAGTCTCGCCTTGGAAGGGTGTGATACGTTTTGGAAAACGTGGGAAACTTAATCCCCGCTACATTGGACCATTTCTTATTTTGGAAAGAATTGGGCCTGTAGCTTATCGTTTGGAATTACCAATGGAATTGTGTAAAGTTCATGATGTGTTTCATGTTAGCAATCTGAAGAAATGTCTTTCAGAGGAAACACCAGTTATACCAATCAAGGATATTCGTGTGGATGAGAGTTTGAATTTTGTGGAAGAGCCGATTGAGATAATGGATAGAGAGATCAAACGACTCAAGAGGAGTCGTATTCCGCTCATCAAAGTTCGTTGGAATTCACGGCACGGACCGGAATTCACGTGGGAACGTGAGGATGAGTTTCGAAAGAGATATCCGAAGCTTTTCACTTCGTAGATGGGTTATTTCGAGAGAAACCCGGGACGGGTTCCTTCTGAGGCTGGGAGGATGTGACAACTGGCAAAATAGGGAGCCGTTTTATAAAACCCGCATTACATTAAAAATTATAATTTGAAAATTTTGAAAGTTTGTTATGACGAGATATTTTATGAACGTTGGTACGAGATTTTTAATCGTACGATATTTATGAGATTTGATTATTTATTTATGGTTTGGTTTGATTCGGTCCTTGATGAGGCGAAAAATGGTCCGTTTTTAGGGGGTCATTTAAGCCCGAATCCGAATTTATTTGATCAAATATTGCCCTAAATCGTTCCTTTTGTGATTTTAGGTACTTGGAGAGTGAATTCTGGAAAAGAAGCCATTTTGGACGTTTTTGGAGCATAAAAGTGAAGAAAACGGCAAAGTCTCAATTTTCCATGCTGGGAACAGTTCATGAAGGCGTCAAGAGTTTTCCTGACGACGTCAAAACCCCAAGAATTAAAATCCGTAGTTGATGACGGCGTCACACACAGGGCGTCAAGAGTAATTTTTGTGACGGCCTAGGCCTTGACGGCGTCAGAAGTAGATCAAGGCCGTCCGAGGAAGTATTTGGCGGTGAGATGATGGCGTCACACCTTTGTTCTTGACGCCGTCATCCCTATTTTCCTATATATAGTTTTCTAGTTTTTCACATTTAAGGGAGAAGTTTTGGAGAAACCCTAAAGACGATTTTGGTGCAACTTTTACAGGTTTTTCAAGGGTTCCAACCCCTTGATACCTTGCATGATTAATTAAGATAAGTGTTCTTCTAATTCAATCAATATGTCTATGTGTTGGTTGTCTATATCTTGTTCTTGTCTTAATTCTATCATGCTAGGCTAGATCTCTTTTGTGTTTGCTTAGATCTAATGAAACCTAGATATTGATTATGTGTTGATTACTTGTTTATTCTTGTCTTGGATGAATGATTTATATGTTAGGCTTAAGAAAACTGGCAGATCTCCAAATGGTAACATGCTTGAACGTCTTAAGAAACATGAACCGAGGCGTACTAGGTCTTTATTGGTTGTATTTAATGCATGAGCCACTGTTTACAATCCCTATAGTTGTGCTGGGCATGGTGTAGGAGGAGATAAGAGCTCATAGAATTGGGGAGTTATGTATGCCACCCCATGAATGGTATTAAGGAATACGATCCGTCATCCATGCAATTATAACAAGTAATTAACGTGTAAAAGATATCTAGGGAGTAGTGAAATCTAAGTAAACACATTTTCTCCAATTACTGCTCACAACCTTAGTATTATTTAGTTATTTTCATTTTAAGTATTTTATTTTGATTGCATCTTAGCTTTGGGTTAGTTGAATAGCAACTAATTCCGCCCACTCTTCCAAAACCCGAGATTTTTACTTGCTTTCAAAAAAATATAAAAACACAAAAATAATCATCCCTCACATTTAGAACTAGTATTTAGGCTTTCTAATCCTAGCGACACTATTCCTAAGCTGAACGATCAATCCCCCGGTACTTGTCACTATACTATACTACAACGATCAGGTACACTGCCTGGTGGGGGTTGTAAGCTTCTCGAGATCCCTCGAGAGGTAAAGCCTGTTGCGATTCCCACGCATCAAGTTTTTGGCGCCGCAGCCCGGGTGTAACACCCCCAAAATTTGATACAGCGGAAGACTCAACAAGCTTTCGGGGTGCTACGGGGATTGGTATCCAAACACAAGACATAAAAGAACGAGATAAAGTAAACATAATAAAGTACAACCACACGAGGTTTTAAAGTTTACATTATCCCAAAATCATCCAAAGTCAGGCCCAAAGAAAAATAAATATAGGTCCACAATAGTTATCAGAGTTTTAGAAAACATAGATCCATAACCGGTGCCAAATGCCAAGCCTCCAATCCCAAGCATCCGCAGAGCATCACTTAATTACCTGAGAAAACGTGCTAAAAGTCAGCTTTCGCTGGTGAGATCATAGGTTTAGATTCTTAATTCAATATAGTGGACATATACGCAAAACGCTTGCTAGCTAGACTAGGGCTCAATCATCCAACCAAAATAATCCAACCAAATCAAATCATCCCTATAGGTGCACGCTATAGCTCAAATCCATCCAATCAATAGCTTACCCAGCTCAAGTCTAGGCCTCGCTCTATAATCAATTCAATAGCTTACCTAGTTCGGGACTAGGCCTCGCTCAACAACCAAACAATAGCTTACCTAGTTCGGGACTAGGCCTCGCTCTATAACCAAATCAATAGCCTACCTAGCTCAAGTCTAGGCCTCACTCTACCTAGTTCTATAAGCATAGCAAGTTTTGAAATAAATAAATAAAGCGATAATAGTCCACATAAAACATTTGCACGTTTCTCACCCCAAGTATTGAAAACAAAGTTCAAGAGTAAAAGTGGGGCTATGACTCACCTCAAGTCCAGAAATCCTCAAAAGAAACGATAGAAGAAAGACGTAAGTAAATCTCAAGCAACTCACGTAACAGCGACTACTGACTCGGCACTTCCTAACAATATTAAACCCGTTCAGAAATCATTTCCTCAAAATCAAATATTCCCATTCCCGAACGTAATTCATTTTACTTTCCAAAATATCCATTTCTCGAATTAACTTCATATTCATTTGAAATTCGACGTTTGGTATCCATACGGGTGGAGGGTCGACACATCTCAAACCAAAAAGCCTCAACAAAGAACAATAATCAGATAACGATAGGTCTAATGTTAGCCCAACATATTATTTAAATAATTATCGGAGCTTATTAAATCCGTCGATTTGATAATCTCCCATATTTATTTACGTAATATATCATTCCAAATTTATACCCAACCTAAAGCACATTGCACATACGTTTCTATTTGGTATATGTCGTAGTCCAATGAATTCCCTATATATATCGTCGAATCGGCCAAATTCCACGAGACATATAGTAATTCATTACCCTAAAATATATACCACATCCTATGGGCGTCGTGGGATACGATGCCCATTAATATACCCATTTTATATCGTCCAATAACTCGATCTAGAATAAGTCATTCGATATATAAAATGTTCATATTAACCGTCATATATCCGTGACAACACAAAGTCACAATATAAAGCCCACTTGGACTTTAAAGACCCACAATTCGTATAACTCGATAAGTTTCTAATTTATAAATAAAATCACATTTTAATTATTATTTACCCGACTTATGTTTCGCCGTTATTTTTATAGTTATTATTTATAATAATATCCCGACATTTATTACACTACTTGCATAGTATAATAACTATCGTTTTATTATTATACGTTTACTCGTGATCGTTTTATTATTAATATACGCATTTATATATATATATATGTACGGTTAACACGTCTATATACGTATATAAACGATTATATTCTTAATAATATTATAACGAGTATTATTTTTAATATCGACTTTTAAATATTTATCGAGTCATAGAATTTGGTCACATGTCCGAGTCATGACCCTCGGCTCATAGTCCAAGTCCAAAACAATATAATCAAGTCACAATACAAATCAACTCCGTTCAAACAATCCCATATCACGTGCTACAACATGAGGGTCCGACTACGGCACCCGACTAACCTATCTCCGTCATCTAATGACCGTCTCACAATCGGTCCCCAATCCACTTTCGTCAACACATCTCCAAAAATACTCATAATCAAGAAATACCGCAACGCGTCCAAATAATAACCAAATGCCCATAATACATTCACAACAAAATAAATAACAACAAGTAACATATATTGTCCGAAAACCAATTATGCAACGGGTTGAGTTACCAAGTCAACCCGGGTCAAAGTTATACTCAAAACAAGGTCGTGGGTCCACCCGAGACCTCTAGGGTCTCGGCTTGCTCTAAACGAGCCAACCCAACCAAACGGACCATAGTGGTCGTCGGCCAAACCCAAACAACAACAACAACAAGGTCAACGAGGGCCCCTTGGGTCTTGGTGTCTCGATAACAACAACATGAAACGGGGAGGACCCCTTTGGGTCTCGGCTCGACAAAACAAGCCACAAAACCGACCCCGAGACCTCGAGGGTCTCGGTTATGCTCAAACCGAGCATCAACCCACCAAGAATCATCAATCCTTCCACACAATTGAACCCAAAACAATCCAACCCGGATACCAAACACGTTTTTATCAACCAAAATCCTTTTTCCCACTTTATTCTCACAAAACCCATTCAAGAAAAACCATATACCCGCGGATTGGGTATCAAATCGAGACACACGAGTCGGACTCGTGGTCACTCACCTTAAAATTTGACTCCAAACTCGATTCCTTTAAAAACCCAACAAGATGAAACAAAAATGGTGGTGTTAAATTAGATGTGGTAATTCGTACGTGGTGTTAGTGAAGGTTTTAGAGCGCGTGCAATACACCAAAAGATAGATCGGGACACAAGGGTTAAGATGGTGGTGTTAGATTAGATGTGGGGGAGGCGGGTGGCGGCTGTGGTGGCCGCGCAAGGTGGCGGTGGTGTTAGGGTTTTGGGTGATAAAGATGTGAGGATGAAGGAGAGAGAGAGAGATGGTGATTTGGTTATGTTTGTATGTTTTTGTGTGTGTGTGGCGTGGGGTGATTATACCCAAATGAACCAACCGGCCCCCAAGGCCCAAAAATAATAAAAAGATAATAATAATAATAATTTTTGTGATATTAGAGGAGTGGGTGAGGTAACCCGAGATAAATAACGCGGACCAAACCCGAAACTCATTCCAAAATTTGAAAACTTCACGATACGTTCCAAATGTAATAATAATATCCGAACCCATATAAAATAATACTAAAATTGTTAGGTCAACCTAGTGCCGGAGTCAAAGTAGTGCCAAAACAACAAATCTCAAAATAAATCATCACGAACGAATCAGACCAAACTGTAAATATATAATCAATCCTCATAATTAACATACGATCAAAATCAAGTACCAACGTTCGTAAAATATCTCGTCACAATAAATTTTCAAAAATTCTAAATTTATAATTTCAATGTAATGCGGGTTTTATAAAACGGCTCCCTATTTTGCCAGTTGTCACATCCTCCCAGCCTCAGAAGGAACCCGTCCCGGGTTTCTCTTGAAATAACCCATCTACGAAGTGAAAAGCTTCGGATATCTTTTTCGAAACTCATCCTCACGTTCCCACGTAAATTCCGGTCCGTGCCGCGAATTCCAACGAACTTTGATGAGCGGAATACGACTCCTCTTGAGTCGTTTGATCTCTCTATCCATTATCTCAATCGGCTCTTCCACAAAATTCAAGCTTTCATCCATACGAATATCCTTGATCGGTATAACTGGTGTTTCCTCTGAAAGGCATTTCTTCAGATTACTAACATGAAACACATCATGAACTTTACTCAGTTCTATAGGTAATTCCAAACGATACGCTACGGGCCCAATCCTTTCCAAAATAAGAAATGGTCCAATGTAGCGGGGGTTAAGTTTCCCACGTTTCCCAAAACGTATTACACCCTTCCAAGGCGAGACTTTCAACATCACTTTGTCTCCAACCTGGAATTCTAGGGGTTTACGCCTCTGATCGGCGTAGCTTTTCTGCCTATCTCTAGCTGCTTGTAGTCGATCTCGAATTTGCGTTACTTTCTCAGTAGTTTCGAAGATAAGCTCAGGGCCTGTGAGTTGGCTATCTCCAACTTCTGCCCAACCAATAGGTGAACGGCATTTTCGACCATACAAAGCTTCAAATGGTGCAGCCTTAAGACTTGTGTGGTAGCTATTGTTGTAGGAGAACTCCGCAAGGGGTAGATATTTCTCCCAGCCTTTACCAAAGTCTATGATGCATGCACGAAGCATATCCTCCAAAGTCTGAATAGTTCTCTCACTTTGACCATCGGTTTGGGGATGATATGCAGTACTCATATCAAGTCTCGTCCCCAAAGCGGTTTGGAGTGATCGCCACAATGCTGACGTGAAACGGCTGTCGCGATCCGAAATAATCGATATCGGAACTCCATGACGAGAAACAATCTCCTTCACATACAACCTCGCAAGTTTTTCCACACTATCATCTTCACTAATCGCCAGGAAATGAGCAGACTTAGTCAAACGATCCACAATTACCCATATAGCGTCGCAACCGCTAGCTGTCTTTGGTAATTTGGTAATAAAGTCCATCATAATTCTCTCCCATTTCCAAACCGGGAGTTCTGGCTGCGTCAACAATCCTGACGGTCTTTGATGTTCGGCTTTAACCTTAGAGCAAGTCAAACATTTGCCAACATACAACGCTATATCTGCCTTCATATTTGGCCACCAATATAACTTTTTCAAATCCTGATACATTTTGTCAGACCCAGGATGAATAGAGTATCTCGACTTATGCGTCTCATGCATAATCAACTCTCGAATTCCTCCATACAATGGTACCCAACTTCGCTCTCCAAAACATAATACTCCATTAGAATGCTTAACAAATCCTTTCTCATTTTCTATCATCCCAAATATGTTCTCAGCAGCTCTATTTTCTGCTTTCAATGCTTCCGTTTGAGCTTCCAATAATTGAGATGGTAATGGCGATACGATAGTCATTCCTAATGACCTCACTCGTAACTATGGAATTCTCTCCTTTCGACTAAGAGCGTCAGCAACAACGTTTGCTTTACCAGGATGGTAGCGAAATTCACAATCGTAATCGCTTAGCAACTCAATCCAACGTCGCTGCCTCATGTTAAGCTCTTTTTGGTTCAAAATGTGTTGCAGACTTTTGTGGTCAGTAAACACTACACACTTGGTTCCATACAAGTAATGTCTCCATATTCTCAAAGCAAAAACCACAGCACCTAACTCTAAATCATGGGTGGTGTAGTTCTTCTCATGCTTCTTGAGCTGTCGGGAAGCATAAGCTATCACTTTCTCTCGTTGCATTAACACAGCTCCTAAACCTTTATGTGAAGCGTCACAATAGACGACGAAATCCTCGTTACCTTCGGGTAACGCCAAGATAGGAGCACTACACAACATTTCCTTAAGTAACTGAAATGCTTCCTCTTCCTTATCTCCCCATTCATACTTAACACTCTTTTGAGTCAATTTGGTCAACGGTTTTGCTATCTTCGAAAATCCCTCAATGAATCTTCAGTAATAACTGGCTAATCCCAAAAACTGACGAACTTCTGTTGGGGTCGTAGGTGCAGCCCAATCTTTAATCGCTTCAATCTTAGCAGGGTCCACATGAACTCCTTGTCTATCAATCACATGACCTAGAAATTGTACCGTCGGGATCCAAAATTCACATTTCGAAAACTTGGCATACAGTTTCTCCTTCCTGAGCAATTCTAAGATAAGTCTTAGATGCTCCTCATGCTCTTTCTCACTCTTCGAATATATCAGAATGTCGTCAATGAACACAATCACAAACTTATCTAAGTAAGGCTTACACACTCGATTCATGAGATCCATGAATACTGCCGGTGCATTAGTCAACCCAAACGGCATCACCTGAAACTCGTAATACCCGTAACGGGTTCTGAAAGCCGTTTTCGGAATATCTTCCTCGCGCACTCGAAGCTGATGATATCCCGATCTCAGATCGATCTTCGAATACACACTCGATCCTTGAAGTTGATCGAACAAATCGTCGATCCTCGGTAACGGGTATCTATTCTTCACCGTTAACTTGTTCAACTCTCGATAGTCAATACACATATGAAACGGTCCATCCTTCTTCTTCACAAATAAGACCGGGGCTCCCCAAGGCGAAGAACTTGGTCTTATGAATCCCTTTTCGGCTAACTCCGCTAATTGTTTCGACAACTCTTCCAATTTAGTAGGTGCAAGACGATAAGGTGCTCGTGCTACAGGTGCAGCACCAGGTATCAACTCAATCTGAAATTCCACTTGTCTAGTAGGCGGAATTCCCGGCAAATCATCGGGAAACACATCCGAAAAATCACGAACTATAGGTACATCTCCAATGCACCTTTCCTTCTTCTCCTTCTCTCCTTTCTCAGAAATTTGGGCTAAGAAAAGGTAACTTCCTTTCTCCATTAGCTTCGGCAACTTAGTGCAAGATATGACCGCTAATCTAGACGGGCCTCTCAAATCCTTTCTATCTCCTGGTATGTTCAGAATTTCCTTGCCGTAAGGCACACACACGATCTTCTCATCGCAGATTATATGAGCACGATACTTCAACAACCAATCCATACCAATAATGACATCAAAACTTCCTAAGGTGACGGGTAGAAGATCTATGTTGAAAGGACGGTTCAGAAAGTTTAACGTGCAACCACGAATGATAGTCTTAATCCTTTCTATGTTTCTATTAGCTAACTCTACATGATAACCAATTCCTAAGGCCATCGGGGGTTTCTCAAGTAAGGGTGCAAACTTAGTGGACACAAAACTCTTATCGGCACCAATATCAAATAGTATGGAAGCATAACGATTATTGAGAAGGAACGTACCAGTAACAACGTTCGGATCTTCTCCTCTCTCGTTCCCGAGTGCATACACTCTTCCATGAGCAACTCCAGCTTCCACACGTTGGTCCCCATTATCTTGTCGTCCATGGTTTCCTCCAGCTCCACGGTTTCCATTATTGTACCCATTACCACCCGATCCTTGATTTCCTCGGTTCCACGATTCCCTACATTCGTTCCGATAATGTCCTTTCTTTCCACATCCATAGCAAGTAACATTTGCTTTGCTCACAGTTTCAGGAGTAGCTTGAACCATAGCAAGTGGTCGAGCTCTACAATCCTTAGCTATATGTCCCATCTTAGAGCAATTCTTGCACACCACAGTACATCGACCAGAATGATGCTTGTAACATCGGTTACATTTGGGTGCATCTCCATTGTAGTTCTTCTTGTCTCCATCTCCCATGGCATAAGCTCTAGTAGTTAGTTGTCGCTTGTTTTGACGATCATTACCCTTAGAGTGATCGTCCCTCTTTCTCTTTCCATTCTTATCTTTCTCAGCTTCTTCCAATGCCAAAGAGTCCATCAATTGTTGAGCAATAGTAATAGCCTCATGAATGTTTGCAGGCTTAGCAGAAATCACATCGTTCCTGGTAGCTACCGGTAACCCATCGGTATACCTCTCAATCCTTTGAGTCTCAGTCCTAACCATATCGGGGCAAAGTAAGGCTAACTCTCGATAACGGCGATTGTAAGTTGCCATATCGGTACCTTTCACCTTATGGTTCCAGAACTCAATCTCCAGCTTCTTAATCTCATTCCCTGGGCAGTAAGTCTGAATCAGCAAAGACTTAAATTGCTCCCAAGTCATAGCATAAGCCACATCACTCCCAACCGAGTTACGGTAATTGTTCCACCAAGTTAAAGCTTCATCCTTGAACGTAAAAGAAGCAAACTTCACCTTCGCATTCTCCGCCCAACCACTAACATTAAACACTGACTCAGTCTTCTCAATCCACCTAACCAAGTAAACCACTCCTTTAGTTCCACCAAACTCAATAGGTCCACAAATCTTAAACTCCTTGTAGTGACATCCATTAGCACGAACAGGTGGAAATGTTCCAGCAGAATTGTTGGAATGATTTGACTCAGCTAGTAGCTCAGCAACTCGTTGCTCCATAAGTTGATTGATTATTGCTTGATCCACAGTAGGTGCATTAAGTGGAACATGATCATTGTCTCCCTGAACATCAACATTTTGATTCCTATTGTTGCGGTTAGTAGTGTCCAGGTTATCAGGAGTAGGGGTCTCAACATTTCGAGTAGGACGGCGTCCTCGACGACTAGGGGTAGTCGTTGTAGGACCAGTTCTGGTAGCTCTAACAGTGTTTCTTCGTACAGCCATTGATCGAAGTCACAATACAAGATTCGTCAGTCTCCAATAACACGTACCATAACGTTCTACAAGAATCCGATTGGTGAAAGTCGAAATACAAACATAATACCAACACAATATCAACCATGCAGATAGGAACACAATTCTCCATGTACGCCAAAAACCGTAGAATATCATACGAGATCACCATCGTCCATACAAGTAGCGATCGATACTTCGTTCCAAAATACCAAAAGACAAAATAAATACTAAACGTTCCATACAAGACGAACATACAATCCGAATAACATGACTTAAGAGATAGAATAACTAGCTCACCTAACCAAGTACTCCCTGGCTTAAGAAGCAACATAACAACAACACAAATCCAAATCAATCTAGCCATGATGCTGGCGTAGACTCGTCAACTTTGATCTCAAACCTTCCAAACCTCTCCATAACGATCCCAGTTCAACACTGTGTGTATCTCTATCTCTTTTGAGGTCTGCTACCTCTTTCTCCAACTCCGTGTTCCTCTGCCACAGCTTGCGATCTGCCTCGCGAGCCGTGAGGAAACCTCTTTGCAGACTCTCTATCTGTTCATGTATCTCCATCATACCTCTCCTAATCGCTGTCGTCCTGCCCATGACAGTAGTCATATCAATTCTCAACTCAGCAATAACCATCTCAAGTTGGTCAGACATCCGCGAGATCCTCTCGCCCAGTGCAGTAATCCAAGTCCACATCCTACCAGTCTCACCTAAATCTGCAGGCTCAGCAGATATCTCAGACGGCGCGTCCGACGCCACGGGGCTACCAGGTAGTGAATCAAACAAGAACGAGTGATCAGGTGAAACCGGCTCTAACGGATGTATCGGAGAATCGAGCTCCTCAGCATGAGCTGAATGTGCTGAAGACCCATCGTCATCAGGCATCTCCTCCTCCTGAGGATCATCCTCTTCCTCATCCTGAGGGTCATCATTCTCTTCCTCATCTTGAGGGTTATCTTTCTGCTCACCCTCGTACTCCTCCTCATACTCCTCGTCGGAGGGGTACTCCATCAATCGTTATCTCTGAGCAGGTGAACCACGAGGCGATAAAATCGGTGACTTAGGGCGACAATGAGACGATAAAGTGGTGGCCGAACGCATGACCAACACGTATGGGTCATCAGGGGCCATAGTGATCTACGAGGGGCGACGCGTACTAGCAATAACAATTCTTAATAACAACACGTGCAAAGGAGGCTATGATTTGTGACAACGACGTAGGGTAGGTGTAAGTGTTTCAAAACAACTAAACCGCGAACTCAAAATACCATATCCAAAAATCATCATATCATTCCAAGTCGTATATAATCAAGAAAGATTTAGATACCGCATTACTAAAACCATTCTCAAAACAATTAAGCCATATAATTCCTCAAAACGCATATAATTCCTCAAAAACGCATCATATCACTAAATCAATAAACCTCAAAACCTCAAATCATCTCAAGAAATCCCAAATCGCTAACCATCTCAAATATCTCATACTACCTCAATAATAAACAATGATGCTTCGGCTTGGCGGGCTGGCGGGCAATGGTCGGGGATCGTTTTCTATAAAAATCGGTTATAGTTTAGGTGTCTATTTACCTAGTTCTCTATAACCTTGGCTCTGATACCAATCTGTAACACCCCCAAAATTTGATACAGCGGAAGACTCAACAAGCTTTCGGGGTGCTACGGGGATTGGTATCCAAACACAAGACATAAAAGAACGAGATAAAGTAAACATAATAAAGTACAACCACACGAGGTTTTAAAGTTTACATTATCCCAAAATCATCCAAAGTCAGGCCCAAAGAAAAATAAATATAGGTCCACAATAGTTATCAGAGTTTTAGAAAACATAGATCCATAACCGGTGCCAAATGCCAAGCCTCCAATCCCAAGCATCCGCAGAGCATCACTTAATTACCTGAGAAAACGTGCTAAAAGTCAGCTTTCGCTGGTGAGATCATAGGTTTAGATTCTTAATTCAATATAGTGGACATATACGCAAAACGCTTGCTAGCTAGACTAGGGCTCAATCATCCAACCAAAATAATCCAACCAAATCAAATCATCCCTATAGGTGTACGCTATAGCTCAAATCCATCCAATCAATAGCTTACCCAGCTCAAGTCTAGGCCTCGCTCTATAATCAATTCAATAGCTTACCTAGTTCGGGACTAGGCCTCGCTCAACAACCAAACAATAGCTTACCTAGTTCGGGACTAGGCCTCGCTCTATAACCAAATCAATAGCCTACCTAGCTCAAGTCTAGGCCTCGCTCTACCTAGTTCTATAAGCATAGCAAGTTTTGAAATAAATAAATAAAGCGATAATAGTACACATAAAACATTTGCACGTTTCTCACCCCAAGTATTGAAAACAAAGTTCAAGAGTAAAAGTGGGGCTATGACTCACCTCAAGTCCAGAAATCCTCAAAAGAAACGATAGAAGAAAGACGTAAGTAAATCTCAAGCAACTCACGTAACGGCGACCACTGACTCGGCACTTCCTAACAATATTAAACCCGTTCAGAAATCATTTCCTCAAAATCAAATATTCCCATTCCCGAACGTAATTCATTTTACTTTCCAAAATATCCATTTCTCGAATTAACTTCATATTCATTTGAAATTCGACGTTTGGTATCCATACGGGTGGAGGGTCGACACATCTCAAACCAAAAAGCCTCAACAAAGAACAATAATCAGATAACGATAGGTCTAATGTTAGCCCAACATATTATTTAAATAATTATCGAAGCTTATTAAATCCGTCGATTTGATAATCTCCCATATTTATTTACGTAATATATCGTTCCAAATTTATACCCAACCTAAAGCACATTGCACATACGTTTCTATTTGGTATATGTCGTAGTCCAATGAATTCCCTATATATATCGTCGAATCGGCCAAATTCCACGAGACATATAGTAATTCATTACCCTAAAATATATACCACATCCTATGGGCGTCGTGGGATACGATGCCCATTAATATACCCATTTTATATCGTCCAATAACTCGATCTAGAATAAGTCATTCGATATATAAAATGTTCATATTAACCGTCATATATCCGTGACAACACAAAGTCACAATATAAAGCCCACTTGGACTTTAAAGACCCACAATTCGTATAACTCGATAAGTTTCTAATTTATAAATAAAATTACATTTTAATTATTATTTACCCGACTTATGTTTCGCCGTTATTTTTATAGTTATTATTTATAATAATATCCCGACATTTATTACACTACTTGCATAGTATAATAACTATCGTTTTATTATTATACGTTTACTCGTGATCTTTTTATTATTAATATACGCATTTATATATATATATGTACGTTTAACACGTCTATATACGTATATAAACGATTATATTCTTAATAATATTATAACGAGTATTATTTTTAATATCGACTTTTAAATATTTATCGAGTCATAGAATTTGGTCACATGTCCGAGTCATGACCCTCGGCTCATAGTCCAAGTCCAAAACAATATAATCAAGTCACAATACAAATCAACTCCGTCCAAACAATCCCATATCACGTGCTACAACATGAGGGTCCGACTACGGCACCCGACTAACCTATCTCCGTCATCTAATGACCGTCTCACAATCGGTCCCTAATCCACTTTCGTCAACACATCTCCAAAAATACTCATAATCAAGAAATACCGCAACGCGTCCAAATAATAACCAAATGCCCATAATACATTCACAACAAAATAAATAACAACAAGTAACATATATTGTCCGAAAACCAATTATGCAACGGGTTGAGTTACCAAGTCAACCCGGGTCAAAGTTATACTCAAAACAAGGTCGTGGGTCCACCCGAGACCTCTAGGGTCTCGGCTTGCTCTAAACGAGCCAACCCAACCAAACGGACCATAGTGGTCGTCGGCCAAACCCAAACAACAACAACAACAAGGTCAACGAGGGCCCCTTGGGTCTTGGTGTCTCGATAACAACAACAACATGAAACGGGGAGGACCCCTTTGGGTCTCGGCTCGACAAAACAAGCCACAAAACCGACCCCGAGACCTCGAGGGTCTCGGTTATGCTCAAACCGAGCATCAACCCACCAAGAATCATCAATCCTTCCACACAATCGAACCCAAAACAATCCAACCCGGATACCAAACACGTTTTTATCAACCAAAATCCTTTTTCCAACTTTATTCTCACAAAACCCATTCAAGAAAAACCATATACCCGCGGATTGGGTATCAAATCGAGACACACGAGTCGGACTCGTGGTCACTCACCTTAAAATTTGACTCCAAACTCGATTCCTTTAAAAACCCAACAAGATGAAACAAAAATGGTGGTGTTAAATTAGATGTGGTAATTCGTACGTGGTGTTAGTGAAGGTTTTAGAGCGCGTGCAATACACCAAAAGATAGATCGGGACACAAGGGTTAAGATGGTGGTGTTAGATTAGATGTGGGAGAGGCGGTGGCGGCTGTGGTGGCTGCGCAAGGTGGCGGTGGTGTTAGGGTTTTGGGTGATAAAGATGTGAGGATGAAGGAGAGAGAGAGAGATGGTGATTTGGTTGTGTTTGTATGTTTTTGTGTGTGTGTGGCGTGGGGTGATTATACCCAAACGAACCAACCGGCCCCCAAGGCCCAAAAATAATAAAAAGATAATAATAATAATAATTTTTGTGATATTAGAGGAGTGGGTGAGGTAACCCGAGATAAATAACGCGGACCAAACCCGAAACTCATTCCAAAATTTGAAAACTTCACGATACGTTCCAAATGTAATAATAATATCCGAACCCATATAAAATAATACTAAAATTGTTAGGTCAACCTAGTGCCGGAGTCAAAGTAGTGCCAAAACAACAAATCTCAAAATAAATCATCACGAACGAATCAGACCAAACCGTAAATAAATAATCAATCCTCATAATTAACATACGATCAAAATCAAGTACCAACGTTCGTAAAATATCTCGTCACAATAAATTTTCAAAAATTCTATATTTATAATTTCAATGTAATGCGGGTTTTATAAAACGGCTCCCTATTTTGCCAGTTGTCACACCGGGGAATAGTTATTGTCTAGGTTAGGATTTCTTTTTATTAGGTCTACTTGCTAGATTCCTTTCTAGTAAGATTTTATTTTTATTTTTAGGTCTTCTTTAGTCTATCTTATTTCTTTGTGTTTTTGTTCGTAAACTGTTTCGATGGATAACAATAACATTGATCGTTTGATACCTGTTATTCGTGTTTTTCGTCATAGGATTTTCCAAATGCCCGCCCCACTTCCTTTAGCAGAAAACGAGAACCCACCTAACCTCTCACCCAACCACCACTTTGACAATAATTCTGAGCTAGAAGAGTCTGATCATGATGATGACCGTAGGGCTAGTCCTTTTTACTATGCAGACTCCGATGAGGATCTTGATGATGGTGACGTGATTAATGAGGATAGAATGGAAGAGGAAATAAACCCTCTTAGGTATGTTGACCCTAGAACTAGGATTGAGTGTGATAGTTCATTTAACATGCAATTCCCTTGTAAGATTGGATTTAAGAGCTTTAACGCCTATCTTAACTCATCTCTTCCAATGAACATAATCTCGCGCAATGAATATAATAAAATCATGGTAGATGAGTTAGAATACAAAGGAGAAAACATTATTGCTAAGGCAATACCATTGCGTGTGTTTGTAGGAAGTTTGGTTTATCTTGTTGAGTTCATGGTTATGGAGGATCTAGGAGAATTTATTGATGATAAATTGACCCAAGTTGTGTTTGGAAGACCTTTCAAACGGTTGACCAACCTCGATGAAAAACTCATAGAAGGGTTAATTACATTCTTGGATGGGGATGAAGAATTTGTCTATCAAATGCCCCGCACACACCCTAGGTTCAAGGATTTCTCCATGGAAAAGTGTAGTAGGTATCCGCCTATAGAGATGTTAAGTGAGAATGATAAGAAAAGAGAACTTAAGTATACTCATGAAAAGAATAAAAGATACTATCGCGGATGCTTAGAGTTAGGAGATGATTATAGGAAAGATGAGGCGACTATTAGATGGCTCACACTTGGTTATGTGAGCATAAGCGATACACGTTAACCCATGACCTTGAGTCTAGCTACAAGACTCGTAAATAAAGAAAAGCGCTTCTTGGGAGGCAACCAATGTTCTGTGTGATTTTATTTGTTTGATTGTTATTTGCTTCCGTATGCATGTTTAATTTTTATTGTTCGTAGATCATGTTTCTAAACTAAATAAGTGGAAATGCTTTACTTTGTTGTTTTGGCCTAGTCTTAACTCCACCTAGAAGTATTTTTGCAAAAGATAAGTGTAAGGGGAAACCCCAAATATGTTTTCAAGAAACAAACCGATCATGATTCTCCACAATATTAAATGAACATGTATATTCGTATTTGTTAGAGTCAAATGCTTGTATTGAGTCATAATGAAGTTTTGCAAGATTTTCCAGGAAGTAGGACCAAGTTTTTCTAGAAATTTTCCGGAAACTTAACATAAGAATTTCTGCAGATCCATTTTGACGGCGTCAGAGGATTACTCTTGACGGCGTCAGGAGTAAAAATCTGGAAATTTTACCGGTTTTGTTTTTCTAACGGAGTCTTATGGTTTTTGTGAATTATTAAGTTTTATAATCTCCAGGAAATCTGCAAACTTCATTCCACAAGCATTATATCTTACTTTGTTTTCTAGGATTTAGAAACTTATATAGGATGCCGCCGATTTTACGCCAGGTTATCTTGTCTATTTTGTCAGGATTTACAGGTTATGTTCGACAAGGAGATGATTTATATTCTGGAAGGGAAGCTTTGATTGTTCATTTTCTTGGAGGAAGATTTAACCTGGCCATCCTATTATCCATACCGAGCGAATCAGGGGAGTATTTGATTTCATTCTCTTTACTTTTTCACTTTTACATTCTTTACTTGAACATTGGGGACAATGTTCATCTTAAGTGTAAGGGGAGGGTAAAAAGATGATACCTTACATATGCACTTTCGCTTGAGTTTGTTTTGTTTGATAGGAGATGTGTAATAAAACTATGAGAAATACTTGTTAGTGTAATTTTAGCGCCAAATTTAAATTTTTTTTACAACATTTAGGAGTGAAACTTTAGCCATAGCAAGCGTCTCATGGATAGGAGATTGTATGACTAGCACATAACCGTATATTCAAAAAAAATTCCACCCAAATATGTGAGGTTCGCCTTTAGATTTGATAGGAAAAGCATTCATTATTAGTGCTTATGAGTGTACCGGTAGCATTTAGATTCTAGAACTTGCGTTAGTGATGCATCCCGAGACCGCTAGTGAGACTACATTCGTGTGGTAGGATTTACTACATGATAAGAGGCATTAGGATCACCCTTGTGTTAAACCCATATCATAATTACTTGACCATTTAAGTCATATTACTTGGCTAGTTAAGTCAACTAATTTTTCCCACACCCTTAGCGTTGTACTCATTTTTAGTACACGAAACCCCTAGTACACCCCTCCGAGCCTATCTTTTCGTTTCTAACTTTAAGCATTTTACTTAAAGGAAGAATTTGTTACACCCCACTTAAATGTACACCCAAATCGCCTTAGCCTTCCGTGTATGCGCTCATTTTTAGTGCATTATTGTTATTTGTTAAACCCTAAGTTAACTTTCTAATTGATTACATGGTTGCTAAGTCGAGTCATATCCTTGTACATATTGTTTTGGGACGATTGGGACTCATGGGTAAGTACTTATTTTATGGAGTAATGGGGAAGAACATCATATATTACCCCCATATGTACGTTAATCTTAAAATTGCTCCAAGTGTTTTGATTTTCTTAATTCGAGTCATTAGTTTAGTTAATTGTAAAGTATGTAAAGATTCAAGTGTAAGGGAAACTCTCATCCCCTATGATGTATTATTTTGGATGGTAGGGTAAGAGTGTATGCAAAAAAAATAATAATAAAAAAAAATAAAAAATAAATAAAAAACAAATCGAAAGAAAAGAAAAGAAAAAAAAATAGAAAAAGGAAAAAGAGAAAAAACATACGGACTACCATCCCTTTTTATTCTATGTTCAATTTATGTTTTTGTTATTTTTCATTTATTAGCTTAAGTCGAGTCTAGTCTTGGCTTAGCAACGCCATATTGTACATGTAATTAACCAAGATTGTTAACTCGCCACCAGTAAAACTTCCTTTATCCAACAAAACCGTGTAATTCATATCCCTATACCTAACGTTACAACCCTTTAAAAGACCTCTTTGATAGTTTATCCTAGGTGCTTACGCCATGTGGTGGAGGTTTGATCCTTTCCCAAGCCTATGGTAATCTATTTTGCTATGACAGGTAGTGAGAGATATCTTCCATTTCCATAATGTTATATTACTTTATTACACCCGAGAGATGTGAGTATCTAAACACTATTTGTAAGGTGCTTGTGTATGACCTCCGTGCTTGTCTATTGGTCTTTAGTGGAACGATTATTTGTTGTAATTACTTTTATATTAGAGTTAAATGACCCCTAACTTGTCTTTTGAGTAGAATAAAAGCGCATTTGCTTGAGGACAAGCAAATCTCAAGTGTAAGGGTATATGATGAGGCGAAAAATGGTCCGTTTTTAGGGGGTCATTTAAGCCCGAATCCGAATTTATTTGATCAAACATTGCCCTAAATCGTTCCTTTTGTGATTTTAGGTACTTATAGAGTGAATTCTGGAAAAGAAGCCATTTTGGACGTTTTTGGAGCATAAAAGTGAAGAAAACGGCAAAGTCTCAATTTTCCATGCTGGGAACAGTTCATGAAGGCGTCAAGAGTTTTCCTGACGGCGTCAAAACCCCAAGAATTAAAATCCGTAGTTGATGACGGCGTCACACACAGGGCGTCAAGAGTAATTTTTGTGACGGCCTAGGCCTTGACGGCGTCAGAAGTAGATCAAGGCCGTCCGAGGAAGTATTTGGCGGCGAGATGACGACGTCACACCTTTGTTCTTGACGCCGTCATCCCTATTTTCCTATATATAGTTTTCTAGTTTTTCACATTTAAGGGAGAAGTTTTGGAGAAACCCTAAAGACGATTTTGGTGCAACTTTTACAGGTTTTTCAAGGGTTCCAACCCCTTGATACCTTGCATGATTAATTAAGATAAGTGTTCTTCTAATTCAATCAATATGTCTATGTGTTGGTTGTCTATATCTTGTTCTTGTCTTAATTCTATCATGCTAGGCTAGATCTCTTTTGTGTTTGCTTAGATCTAATGAAACCTAGATATTGATTATGTGTTGATTACTTGTTTATTCTTGTCTTGGATGAATGATTTATATGTTAGGCTTAAGAAAACTGGCAGATCTCCAAATGGTAACATGCTTGAACGTCTTAAGAAACATGAACCGAGGCGTACTAGGTCTTTATTGGTTGTATTTAATGCATGAGCCACTGTTTACAATCCCTATAGTTGTGCTGGGCATGGTGTAGGAGGAGATAAGAGCTCATAGAATTGGGGAGTTATGTATGCCACCCCATGAATGGTATTAAGGAATACGATCCGTCATCCATGCAATTATAACAAGTAATTAACGTGTAAAAGATATCTAGGGAGTAGTGAAATCTAAGTAAACACATTTTCTCCAATTACTGCTCACAACCTTAGTATAATTTAGTTATATTCATTTTAAGTATTTTATTTTGATTGCATCTTAGCTTTGGGTTAGTTGAATAGCAACTAATTCCGCCCACTCTTCCAAAACCCGAGATTTTTACTTGCTTTCAAAAAAATATAAAAACACAAAAATAATCATCTCTCACCTTTAGAACTAGTATTTAGGCTTTCTAATCCTAGCGACACTATTCCTAAGCTGAACGATCAATCCTCCAGTACTTGTCACTATACTATACTACAACGATCAGGTACACTGCCTGGTGGGGGTTGTAAGCTTCTCGAGATCCCTCGAGAGGTAAAGCCTGTTGCGATTCCCACGCATCAGTCGTGATGATTTATTGTGAGATCGTTATTTTTGGCACTACATTGACTCCGGCACTAGGTTAACCTAACAATTTTAATTTCATTTTATTATTGGATCGGATATTATTATTTTTGGAACGGATTCGGTTTGAAAGACATTTGGTTATTTAAGTTTCGGGTTTGGTCCGTGTATTGACACCGGGCTACTAAATCCCTACACCCACTATTATTATTATTATTATTATTATTATTATTATTATTATTATTATTATTATTATTATTATTATTATTATTATTATTATTAAAAAGTTTATCTTTTTTTTTAATAAGAGTAACTACACATGAATCGTCCCTGTGAATACCACACAACCCACCAACACCTTCACCACTTAAATTCTCTCTCTCTCTCTTCTTTCTTTAAACACCACCACCGCCCCCCTTTATACCACCATAGCTCCGCCACCGCCGCCCTCACCATAAAAACAACACCACCATCTTCACCATCTTTTCGAGATCTATCTATTGGTACCAATCACGCGCTCTAACTCCCACTCTAACACCAATTTCGATTTTAATCCCCACGAGTTCATCACCACTTTTTATTATTTCTTGGAGATCTATTCGTTTGGCTTTGGTTTTTGAAGGTAGGCCGAGTTTTTGACTCGTGTTTGTGTTCGAATCGTGACTATGGGTCACGGTTTTCATTTTCTCTTTCGGATTTTCATGGATTTTGAGGCAAGAATCAAATGGGTTTTTGATAATAATGGTTTAATGGAGGTTTGGTATCCGGGTGTGAACTTTTCCGACGGGTCGAACCTCGACCAAGAGTTATGCTCTCGGTTTGGGTAGTATTTGGTCGATTTTCTTGGCCATTTGATGTATTTTGATCTTGGGTTCTTGTTTGGTTGCTCTCGGTTATGATTTGGTCGACCCTTGTGGTCGTTGGTATTTTGGCCGAACACCCCCTAGGGGCTGTTTTGGTTCGATTGAGCTCAAGGAGCTAGCCGAGACTCATGAGTCTCGGGTGTGGCTCCCATTTCATGGTTTGAGCTTATGATTGACCCGGGTTGACTTGGTAACTCAACCCGTTGCTTATTTGGTTTTCGGACAATATGTTACTTGTGGTTTATTATTTATATTTTTGTCGTGATTGTGATATGGGCATTTGGTATATTATTCGGACGCGATGCGGTATTTCTTGATTGTGAGTATATTTGGAGTTGTGTTGACGAGTATGGAATTGGGGACCGATTGTGAGACGGTCGATTTGATGACGGAGATAGGTTAGTTTGGGTGCCGTAGTCGGACCCTCATGTTGTAGCACGTGGATATGGGATTGATTTGGACGGAGTTGATTTATTATTGTGACTTGATTTTATTATTTGGACTTGGACTATGAGCCGAGGGTCATGACTCGGACATGTGACCAAATTCTATGACTCGATAAATATTTAAAAATCGATATTGAAAATAATACTCGTAATAATATTATTAAGAATATAATCGTTTATATACGTATATAGACGTGTTAAACGTATATATATATATATATATATATATATATATATATATATATATATATATATATATATATATATATATATATATATATATATATATATATATAATGCGTATATTAATAATAAAACGATCACGAGTAAACGTTATAATAATAAAACGATAAGTTATTATACTATGCAAATAGTGTAATAAATGTCGGACTATTGTTATAAATAATAATTATATAAATGATGGCGAAATAATAAGTCGGGTAAATAATAATTAAAAGTGTGATTTTATTTATAAATTAGAAACTTATCGAGTTATGCGAATTGTGGGTCTTTAAAGTCCAAGTGGGCTTTATATTGTGACTTTTGTGTTGTCACGGATATATGACGATTAATATAAACATTTTATATATCGAGTGACTTATTCTAGATCGAGTTATTTGACGATATAAAATGAGTATATTAATGGGCATCGTATCCCACGACGCCCATAGGACGTGGTATATGTTTTAGGGTAATAAATTACTATATGTCTCGTGGAATTTGGCCGATTCGACGATATATATAGGGAATTTATTGGACTACGATATATATCAAATAGAATCTTTTGTGCAATGTGCTTTAGGTTGGGTATAATTTTGGAACGATATATTACGTAAATAAATATGGGAGATTATCAAATCGACGGATTTAATAAGCTTCGATAATTATTTAAATAATATGTTGGGCTAACATTAGACCTATAGTTGTTTTATTATTTTTGTTTGTTGTGGCTTTCTGGTTTCAGTTGTGTCGACCCTCCACCCATATGGATACCAAACGTCAAACTTCAAATTAATATGAAGTTAATTCGAGAAATGGATATTTTTGGAAAGTAAAATGGAATACGTTCGGGAATGGGAATATTTGATTTTGAGGAAATGATTTCTGAACGAGTTTGATATTGTTAGGAAGTGCCGAGTCTGTAGTCGCCGTTACTTGAGTTGCTTGAGATTACTTACGTCTTTCTTCTATCGTTTCTTTTGAGGATTTCTGGACTTGAGGTGAGTCATAGCCCCACTTTTTACTCTTGAACTTTGTTTTCAATACTTGGGGTGAGAAACGGGCAAATGTTTTATGTGGACTATTATCACTTTGTTTTATTTAAAACTTGCTATGCTTATAGAACTAGGTAGGATTAAGCGAGGCCTAGTCCCGAACTAGGTAAGCTATTGATTTGGTTATAGAGCGAGGCCTAGTCCCGAACTAGGTAAGCTATTAATTTGGTTATAAAGCGAGGCCTAGTCCCGAACTAGGTAAGCTATTGATTTGGTTATAGAGCGAGGCCTAGTCCCGAACTAGGTAAGCTATTAATTTGGTTATAGAGCGAGGCCTAGTCCCGAACTAGGTAAGCTGTTGATTTGGTTATTGAGCGAGGCCTAGACATGAGCTAGGTAAGCTGTTGATGGATTGTTGAGCGAGGCCTAGTCCCGAACTAGGTAAGCTATTGGATTGATGATAGAGCGAGGCCTAGACTTGAGCTAGGTAAGCTATTGATTGGATTGATTTGAGCTATAGCGTGCACCTATAGGGTTGATTTGATTTGATTTGATTTGATTTGAGTTGGTTGGATTATTGGTTGGATATTTTGGTTGGATTATTGGTTGGATATCTTGGTTGGATGATTGAGGCCTAGTCTAGCTAGCAAGCGTTTTGCGTATATGTCCACTATATTGAATTATGAATCTAAACCTATGATCTCACCAGCGAAAGCTGACTTTTAGCACGTTTTCTCAGGTAATTAAGTGATGCTCTATGGATGCTTGGGATGGGAGGCTTGGCATTTGGCACCGGTTATGGATCTATGTTTCTAAAACTCTGATAACTATTGTGGACCTATATTTAATTTCTTTTGGGCCTGACTTTGGATGATTTTGGGATAAATGTAAACTCTAAAACCCTGCGTGGTTGTACTTTTATTATGTTTACTTTATCTCATTCTTTTATGTCTTGTGTTTGGATACCAATCCCCGTAGCACCCCGAAAGCTTGTTGAGTCTTCCGCTGTACCAAATTTTGGGGGTGTTACATATATAAAGTCATTTTCCTCGGGATTCAACCAACTTAGACCTATAATTCTACGGTCAAATATTCGTTAATCTGTTTCACTACATTTACATTAAATTTGAAGCATCAGCCTAAATTCACTTCAACTACAACAAATGAACATCTAATTTTCTTACTAAAATTCAAGTATTAATAAGGACATACAGAGCTGTAAACAACATAAGTATCTAATGAGCAGAAAATTAAAAAGAATATGTAAACAACACATAGTTCAACAGTTGTATTATACCTAACTTGATAACGGTGGAGAAGGTTGAAGAAGGTACGGTGACAATGGTGCCGGAGTTAGGGTTTCGGTGGTGGTAGATAACGATGGTGGAGGTGATTAGGTTGATGACGGAGTTAGGATTTCGGTGGTGGTGGTGGAGCGATTAGATGGAGAGAGGGACACGGTCTTTCACTTTTATATTTTGTTTTTATCATTATCTTTTGTTGTTTTTTATTGACTTTTTTATATTTAGTGGGTAAATGTTGTCCCTTTAGTTTGTAAATGGAGTTGAGATATTGGAGAGGTTTAAAAAGAAAAACATGAGAAAGAAAATATATAATTATATAAAAATATATATTATTTTAAATGAAAATTAAATATAAAGAAAAAAAGAGCAAAAATGAAGATTAGAAAAAGAAAGTTGGCTAAGTATGTGGACGAGAATAATGCAGAAGTGGGCCTTTGCCAGAATGACTTTAATCCTTTTTCAAAACCTATCATATTCATGATGAATCACATTTAAAAGTGTGATTGCCATTTTTCAATCTAAACCACAAACCAAACTACATTTTACCATCACATAAATCTAAAACCCAAACCAATGTGTCAAAAGAAAGGCCACCTTAGTGAGTATTTGTCATAAATTTTGTAGTGATGTCGGCTCAGGAACATCAAAGTCTGTATCATACTAGTCTACTACTATACAAATCTATGTGTATGAGAGTTTCACATGAAGTTTGTTACACACTTAGCATTTCATAAATTGTTTTGATGTTAATCTATTTGATCCTAGCAATAAGATCAACTCATTATCTCACTTGTTGGTATTGGTGTTGTGTGTAATTATCAAGTCTTATTATAGGATTAGGATTCATCCTAATCTCATAACTTGGAAAACGGATCAAAGAATATCTCTCCCCTTTTCTCTCTCAAAAACCGGTCAAACAAACACCCCTCTCTAGGGTTTCGGTTTTGTTTTTCTAAGCTTGACAAAGGGTTGTGCTAGACAAGCTCATGAAGTATAAATAACTAGCATTCAGAGATACACAGTGACATGTAGTGTGGATATCTATAGAAGCAACCTCCTTTGATTGCTATAAGAGGTTTGTGGTTTTCAAGGGTGAAATCAAGAGATCATTTTAAGCTCTGTTAAATATACAGACCACACATCAAGAGGTAACTAGAAGGGTACCCGCACAATACGGCTGTGGGAATCTGGTAACTATTTTTGTAGCGAGCATATATTTTTCATTCTAAACTTTCTTATTTAGCATATCTCAAATATTAAAAAGTAGTATAGATATGTTTTTCAAATATAACGTCTAAATTATTAATAGTATAAATGGTTAACACTTTTATTTTTCAAACTTTAGCTTTAAATTAGTGGTTATAAGTTTAGTGAGCTATTCTTATAGACAATTTCCTTCAAATTTTCAGATTTTACATTAAATTTCTACTTTTCCTATTATAGTAATGTTTTTTGTCTTAAAATTATAAAACTTCCTTTTATAGGAAGTCCCAAATACTTTATAATGTAGTATAGATAATAATTGCTCTAAAGGTTTTGTGAGTTTCATTGATGGCATTTTCCGCTCCTCTTAAATGTTTTTTATATGATTTAGATATAAAATCACCAACGGTTTTTGGGCAAGCAAAATGCTTATATTTGATGGGTCACAACATTGGAATTAAGACACCCAACAATATTTTCACGACATTCTCACGAAAACTTTGATAGAAAGTATATTTTTGCGAAATCATATGTTCATGTCAGCAACACAAAATATATATGTTATAAAAAATAGATGTGTCATCAAAGAAGGCTACAAAAATTTTAAAATTACGGAAAAATAAAACATTTATGAAACTTGAGTGGTTAAACCTCACAAAAAAAGTATGTTTGACCAAATTGAAACACTAATAAAACTTTATTATTATTTAGTAACTTTTCTCTAAATTAATATCGTGAAAATTAGGATATTACAAATTTATTTTATTTTTATTTAATAAATGTATTCTTTAAATTGAAAAGTAACTTTATTTCATATTTTTTTCAAATTTAACTCCAATTCAAATCTTATTTCAACCTACCTATAAACCAAGTAAACTACTCTATATTTGCAATGTAACTTTAGTAAAAATGAATAGTACAGTTTTTCCTAAAACACAATTAATATCCTACAAATGTTACACCGCGAACTTTTTATGCCATGGACAATTTAGGACATCATATTAGATGATAGATACGATCCAAGCCTAATTGTGGGCTTGGGTTTATTTATCCTCTCATACATCATGCATCTTAACTTTATGTTTCCGCTACCAAGGATTGGACAACAATTATAAACGCAATACTTTTTTAATTTACAACTTTCTACGCATGCTTGGAATTTTGTGCATTAGTCTGTCGCAACATGCAAATGAGATGTTTCAAATATTCAAAAATTAAAAAAAAAATGAGATGTTTCATTATTATGTTATCGGTTTTTTATAGGTTTTTTTAGTCTTTTCTGATTGCTTGGACACAATTTTTTAAAAATACCCGTCGAATTAACGGATTTTTAAATTTAATTAATAAAACACAGTTTTGAGGTCAAATAAAAAAAAATGCAATATGAAAGTCTCAACTTAGAGCATCTGCAATGTAGAGTTTGATGAAAAACTTTTCACTATTTGAAAAAGCTTTTCAAAAGCTTTTTATCATTACAATGAAAGACTTTTCAAATGATTTGAAAGAAAAGACTTGGCACCAGCCAAACATTTGAAGCAATAGCTTTTTACTTGCTAGAATTGTTAACATATGTATCAAGTCAAAATAACTTAGCATTTATTGCCATAAATGCATCAAGTCATTGAAAGACTTGGTGCAATTCGGATGCTCTTAGGATGTCAAATAAAAAAAAATGTTGAATTTATTTTCACTTTTTTTATATGTAGATTGTTAGGTCAATGATTTGAGCAAAACACACCTAAAACATAAATATGGGACTATGAGTTCTTCAAGTTACTAGAAGATGCTTTGCTCGAAAGATAAAATGTGACTCTTGCGTAACGTGTGTCAATGCTGTTATAGTAATTTGATTATCCTGGAAAGTTTCTTATATAGGATCATTGTCTTTCTATCTCTTTATGTACTCCATAAATCTTATGGAGATCTTAAGAAACTTGACAATCTCATTAAGCAAATAATGAGTAGGCATAGTCAACTTTTGGATGCAAATCATGCAATCAAAAAAATGTTGTAATATAAATACCACAAAGGCCTAAAAGAATAGATTCACAAAACATACTTTTGTAAAAAATGAGTTATCTAAATATTCTATGTTTTATATGTGTACAATTTAATAAATTAATTTATTTTTTTGCGTTTGTGTAAGATATTTTTTTTTTCTTCTTGACATCACAATTTTTAAAACATATCATAATGCTAATTCTAACATAACACTATTTAGATACTAATAAAGTCATTTTTTTAACCATGATTTTCGATCTTTTGGCCGACTAATTCACGAGATTTGAACCCACCGCTACATAGACTCAAACCAGGAAGCGGGAATTGAACTTCAGACTTTACACATTTTAGAGTGATAGTCACAAGCCCTTTACCACTAGGCTACCCTTAAGTGGTTCTAATAAAGTTATTCTACCAAATAATATTGTCATGTAGATTGAAAACAAGAGGATAATGTATTATGAGGCCAATCAATCTTTCAATTTTGATTATATAAGCTACTCATTTATTAAAATAAATGGGATATGTGATAAAGACCTCTCAAAACTACAAGTGATTCCTCTCGATTTTTATATTATAAAACTGTAAAACGAAAAGTGCGGAACAAAAAATATAAAGTTTAACAAGTCAAAAGTATTAAGGGTGCGTTTGGTATGTTATAAGGAATCACAATCGGTAATGGTATCTTATAGGGTGGAATGGGAATGAAGATATCATTGTCGAAATTGATGTTTGATATAATAATATAGTATGGGTATTAGATTTAATAAGATGGGGCCTGTTACTATTTTTTTAACGCAATAAATAAAATTTCAAATATAATAATACTTTGTTTTTTTTTATGGTGGAAAATGAAGATGTCAAAAGGGACCCACTTGAATGGTTAAAAACCCACCACTTCCCACTAGAATGAGTCTATGAGTATAGATTTATAGTTTGATTGTCATAGTACCCAACCAAACATTTATAATCATTATGATTGTCATTAAATCATTCCAATAACCATAAACCAAACACACCTTAAACTTACAAAAAGTATGGAACAATGAAATTAATAAAAAGTTGTGTTGTACTGATGCGTAGGGATTGCACCAGGCTTTACCTCTCGAGGGATCTCGAGAAGCTTACAACCCCCACCAGGCAGTGTACCTTAATGACAAGTACCGGGGGATTGATCGTTCAGCTAGGAATAGTGTCGCTAGGATTAGAAAACCTAATTACTAGTTCTAGGGATGAGAGATGATTCTTTTTATATTTTTATATTTTTATGAAAGCAAGTAAAAATCTCGGGTTTGAAGGATTTGGGCGGAATAGTTGCTAGTCAACTAACCGAATACTAAAGATGCAATCAAAATAAAATACTAGAAATGAAAATAAAACTAAATTAAACTAAGGTTGTGAGCAATAAGTGGAGAAATGTGTTTACTTAGATTTCACTACTCCCTAGATATCTTTTACACGTTAATTACTTGTTATAGTTGCGTGGATGACGGATTGTATTCCTTAATACCATTCATGGGGTGACGTACTTAACTCCCCAATCCTATGAGTGCATACTTCACTCCTATGTCGAGCCGGCTAAGAAGCTCCTAACATGGGATCATTAGAATTTACTCATGCATTAAATACAACCAATAAAACCTAGTACACATCGGTTCATGTTTCCTAAGACGTTCAAGCATGTTACCAATTGGAGATCTGCCAGTTTTCTTAAGCCTAACATTGAAATCATTCATCCAATACAACCATAAACAAGTAATCAACACATAATCAACATCTAGGTTTCATTAGATCTAAGCAAACACAAGATAAATCTAGCCTAGCATGGTGGAATCAAGACAAGCACAAGATATAGACAACCAACACGTAGACATATTGATTGAATTAAAAGAACACTTATCTCAATTACACATGTAAGGGATCAAGGGCTGAAAACCCTTGAAAAACCTATAAAATTCGTAAATGGTTCGGTCTTAGGGTTTCTCCAAACTTCTTCCTCTCTAATGAATGAAAATTAGAAAACTATATATAGAAAATTGAGTCTGACTGTAACAATTCGTAATTTCAGGTTAACTTTTATTCCCGAAAATTTCACTATTCACTTTTCACTATTCACTTTTTACTATTCACTTTTACTATTCACTTTTCACTATTCATCTCAGAAATTTTTATTTCATATTCTCGTAAGTTAAACTATTTTAACGATAATCCGAGAATTTCACACTCGTTGGATCATTTCTGCAAAAATCACAAAGCCGTGTCCGAGATTTACTTTTAGGTTTAAACGTCATTCCAGCATCCCGATATGTCCATAAAGCATTATAAACAATAGAAATATGATTTTCTCTCATTTTAGGACAATTCCAAAACTTTTGGAATTTTACGTTTTTCAGTTCAGCGTTTTACGCGAATTACGCGTTTTAGACCCGTGTTTCCAGTTTGAGCACCCCAATAGAACCTACCACTCATTTTATATTTTATTATGAAGTATATTGACATGCTTAACCATACTTTCAAGTTTCATATTTTTAGGATACCCGGTTTTACGTTTCGTGACTTAACAACTTACGGTTAGCAACTTACGGAGTCAAAACTAGTTACATAAGTAGGATAATACCATCAAAAGTCCACACTTGCTCCCCAAGACTTATGAACCGACCTAGGGGGGGAGTCATCCCATAGGTGGCTTCATCTCATGAATTTAGCCATAGATCATCACTTAATTACAACTTGGTCACCAAGTTTATGTAATTTCCTAGTTAGCTTCCTAACCTCCTCTTCATAGTATAAATACAAGCTCATTTGCTTCCTTTCTCATCAATAAAAACGCCACAACATAAATACCTAGCACCATGATCCTTTGATCTTCAAACTACAAGTTACACTACAAAGTTCAAGGTCTTAGTATTCTCTACCTAGTTCTTAAGTTTGTTTGGTGATTCCATGGATGAATTAGGAGCTACACAAGGTTACTAGGGCTGAAGTTAAATGGTTTTCACAAGGTCTATATCAAGGCTAGCAAGGGTTACAAGAGTTATGGTGAAGGGTTTACAAGCATAGGTTTAGTGTCCTAGTTCATACTTGACTTCCTTTCTTAAGTGAAAGCCAAAAGTTGTAAGCAAACCCTATTACACTTTCTTGCTCAATATCATTTTCATGCTTATTATGTTTCTTTCATGCTATATATGGTCTTTGTATTGTGTTCATGATGTTTAAAAATGGATAAAACAAGTATTGGTATATATATGTTAACTTATGACAAGTAAACAAGCAAACTAGTGATTTTTATGGAGAACCACGACCAAAATAGTATAACTATGATATGAAACACTTACATAATATTATAAAGGACTTCAAAAGGAAAACATAGCAATTTGAATCACCCAAAACGAGTACACGAGTCAAAAGATACGGCCATAAGAAGTTAGCGACACCAAAACGCCGAAACTGCCTATACCCTACTGTTTTGCATTCTGCCAATTTTAAAGTCACTCTTCTGCTCCGATTCATCAAAAAGTTAAAACACAAAAGTTGTCCGGAACGACGTTTTCGTTCAGGAACAAAGAAGCTCGAGCCCTGAAAACGCTTTCCGAGTGATAATTTTCTTCAAATTCTTAACAGCCCATTTTAGACCAAAGTCACTATATTATAGTTATGATTTACTAAGACCAAGAGGTCTAATAACCTAAAGCCAAGACCACAACCATGGCTAAAGCCAAGGTTGAGTCTTAAGACCATGGTAACAATGACCAAGGTCACGGCAAAGCCACGGCTAAAGACCATATAACTTTTAAAGATCAAAAAGCTTATATATATATGTTATCAAATACTACAATAGTAGGGAGCCTCATGTGAGGAGTTCATTAAGTAAGCCGTCGAGATGAGTTGTGGATTTACGAATTAAAGTGTCCTGGCTCCTCGAACGTTTACTTCATGACTTCTGAATTATGTCGGCCTAAACGGTAGTAAGAGATATACAACCTATACATGTTTCATAAGCCATTTATATTTAAAGACTTACACTATATACTAAGTACTACATCATGAGCATTATGCAAGACATATATTGGCAATTCTTCGTATTCTTAGACGTTACTCCAAACCTAAGTCGCTACGTTCTATTATAGGCTGCTCTTAGAGACTTTCGCGATTCGACTATCACTTTCATTTCTCATTACATAAGCTTAAGGTGAGTCATAGCCCCTACTTTTTCATACTTGTTTTAACTCTTTGGGGGGGATACATGCACAACTACTTGCTTACTTGTACAAATATTCAAAACATTTATACTTGATTGTTTTATACTTGATTGTCTTATACTTGATTGCATTATACTTGATTTCATACATACATGACTGTTTTATACTTTGGGAAGTGGCTCCCAGTAAACATTTATCTTTGGGAAGTGGCTCCCAGTTTTCTTTGGGAAGTGGCTCCCAGTTGTCTTTGGGAATTGGCTCCCAAGTGAGGTCTTCGGAGATGAAGTAGAGACTCACTACTAATTGCTTAATTGTTTTGATGAACTATTACATGTCTTATTCATTCTATATATTTAGCAGTGGGTTGTGAACACACAGGTTGCAAGTGTTGTTATGAGCGGGACTTGCAACTGAGTGGATTCTCAATGCCTTTGCTGTGTGAACATTCTTTTGAGACTTTTTCAACTGTTTTAAGAGAAACTCTATGAACTCACCAACCATTGTGTTGACACTTTAGCATGTTTATCTCAGGTTAGTAAGGCGATAGCTAGTGCGTGGAACTTAGAGTCAAGCTGCATACTCTGAAGACTTACGCTTTTATCATTTACCATTCAAAACATTTTGTATACATTTATGTATCATACTTTGGAATCTCATGTTTGTAACTTTGAATTCATTAATCGAATGGTAACTTTTCAAAACGTCTCATTTAGAGTTCGTTTTCTATAACTTGTACTTTGTATTATGAAGTAGCACCCCTATGACACAGTCTTCCGCTGCGGTATTTTGGGGGTGTTACACTGACGGTGTCAAGAATAACCTTGTGACGCCGTCATCTCGCCGCCAAAAGAATCCTCGGACTGCCTTGATCTACATCTGACGCCGTCACGTTATACATTTTTCCAGGCCGTCACGTATTTAACTCTTGACGCTCTTCCTTGTGACGCCTTCATTTCTGTAGTGGGCCGTCATGATTTTTACTCTTGACGCCGTCAACTTGTTACTCTTTACGCCGTCACACACTGTTCCCAGCTTGGAAAATTAAGTCTTTGGCGTTTTCTTCACTTTTATGCTCCAAAAACGTCCGAATTGCTTCCTTTTCCAGATTTCACTCCCAAAGTACCTAAAATCACAAAAGGAACGATTTAGGGCAATATTTGATCAAATAAATTCAATTCCGGGCTTAAATGACCCCCTAAAAGTGGTTTATTTTTCGCCTCATCATATACCCTTACACTTGAGATTTGCTTGTCCTCAAGCAAATGCGCTTTTATTCTACTCAAAATACAAGATAGGGGTCATTTAACACTAATATAAAAGTAATTACAACAAATAATCGTTCCACTAAAGACCAAAGACAAGCACGGAGGTCATATACTAGCACGTCACAAATAATGTTTAGATACTCACATTTCTCGGGTGTAATAAAGTATAAATTACAATATAGAAACGGAAGATATCTCTCACTACCTGTCATAGCAAAATAGATTACCATAGGCTTGGGAAAGGATCAAACCTCCACCACATGGCGTAAGCACCTAGGATAAACTATCAAAGAGGTCTTTTAAAGGGTTGTAACGTTAGGTGTAGGGATATGAAATACACGGTTTTGTTGGATAAAGGCAGTCTTTACTGGTGGCGAGTTAACAATCTTGGTTAATTACATGTACAACATGGCGTTGCTAAGCCAAGACTAGACTCGATTTAAGCTAATAAATGAAAAATAACAAAAACATAAAATAAACATAGAATGAAACGGGATGGTAGTCCGTATGTTTCTTTCTCTTTTCTTTTTCTTTTTTTTTTCTTTTTTTTTCTTTTTCTTGTTTTTTCGATTTTTTTTTTTTTTGCATACTCTCTTACCCTACCATCCAAAATAATACATCATAGGGAATGAACATTCCCCTTACACTTGAATTTTTACATACTTCACAATAAACTAATCTAATGACTCGAATTAAGAAAATCAAAACACTTTGAGTACTTTTAAGATTAACGTATATATGGGGGTAATAAATGATGTTCTTCCCCATTACTCCATAAAATAAGTACTTTACCCATGAGTCCCAATCGTCCCAAAACAATATGTACAAGGATATGACTCGACTTAGCAACCATGTAATCAATTAGATAGTTAATTTAGGGTTTAACAAATAACAATAATGCACTAAAAATGAGTGCATACACGGAAGGCTAAGGCGATTTGGGTGTACATCTAAGTGGGGTGTAACAAATTCTTCCTTTAAGTAAAATGCTTAAAGTTAGAAACGAAAAGATAGGCTCGGAGGGGTGTACTAGGGGTTTCGTGTACTAAAAATGAGTACAACGCTAAGGGTGTGGGAAAAATTAATTGACTTAACTAGCCAAGTAATATGACTTAAATGGTCAAGTAATTATGATACGGGTTTAACACAAGGGTGATCCTAATGCCTCTTATCATGTAGTAAATCCTACCACACGAATGTAGTCTCACTAGCGGTCTCGGGATGCATCACTAACGCAAGTTCTAGAATCTAAATGCTACCGGTACACTCATAAGCACTAATAGTAAATGCTTTTCCTATCAAATCTAAAGGCGAACCTCACATATTTGGGTGGAAATTTTTTTGAAAGTACGGTTATGTGCTAGTCATACAATCTCCTATCCATGAGACGCTTGCTATGGCTAAGGTTTCACTCCTAAATGTTGTAAAAAATTTTAAATTTGGCGCTAAAATTGCACTAACAAGTATTTCTCATAGTTTTATTACACATCTACCATTAAACAAACAAACTCAAGCGAAAGTGTATCTGTAAGGTATCATCATTTTACCCTCCCCTTACACTTAGGATGAACATTGTCCCCAATGTTCAAGTAAAGAATGTAAAAGTGAAATAAGTAAAACAAATGAAATCAAATACTCCCCTGATTCGCTCGGTATGGATAATAAGGTGGCTAGGTTAGATCTTCCTCCAAGAAAATGAACAATCAAAGCTTCCCTTCCAGAAAAATAAATCATCTTCTTGTCATACATAACCTGTAAATCCTAAGAAAACAAACAAGACAACCTCGCATAAAATCGGCGGCAATCTATATAAGTTACTAAATCCTAGAAAACAAAATAAGATATAATGCTTGTGGAATGAAGTTTGCAGATTTCCTGGAGATTATAAAACTTAATAATTCAACAAAAACTTTAGAACTCCGTTAGAAAAACAAAACTGGTAAAATTTCCAGATTTTTACACGTGACGCCGTCAAGAGTAAACTCGTGACGCCGTCAGAAGTGACCTGCAGAAATTCTTATGTTAAGTTTCCGGAAAATTTCTGGAAAAACTTGGTCCTACTTCTTGGAAAATCCTGCAAAACTTCATTATGACTCAATACAAGCATTTGACTATAACAAATACGAATATACATATTCATTTAATATTGTGGAGAATCATGATCGGTTTGTTTCTTAAAAACATATTTGGGGTTTCCCCTTACACTTATCTTTTGCAAAAATACCTTTATGTTGAGTTAAGACTAGGCCAAACAATAAAGTAAAGTATTTCCACTTTTTAGTTTAGAAACATGATCTACCAACAATAAAAATAAAGCATGCATACGGAAGCAAATAACAAACAAACAAAATAAAATCACACAAAGCATGGGTTGCCTCCCAAGAAGCGCTTTTCTTTATTTACGAGTCTTGTAGCTAGACTCAAGGTCATGGGTTACTACGTGACCTCATCATTGGTTTCACTCTTTAGGTCGTCTTCTAAACCAGTTTTGTATTCCGGACCTAGTTGCAAGCATTCTTTGTAGAAACCAAGCATCCTATTCTTCACATACTCTACTCCTCTACGTCTATCCTCATCATTCCTATAATAAGCCGCTTGCTTGTGTTCCTTTTCTAAATTAGAGAGGAGGCGGTATTGCTCAATATTGTAGGGCATTTGGTAGGCAATCTCATCATTCTCTTCCTTGAATCTAACTATCCCTAGAGTCGGATCATAACTCATCCTAGTGGCCTCAACAAATGGTTTTCCAAATATTATTTGGCTTAGGCAATCATCTATCACCGGGCGAGTGTCTTCTACTATCATAAAATCGATCTCATAAATGAAATTGCCTATAATCACATGCAATCCCTTCACTTGTCCTACAAAATTACTTATCAGATTCTTATTGGTCATCATCCTAAAATCAAGTTGCTTCTTCATCACCCAATTGTAATAAGTCCTAGTCATGATGTTTACAGGAGATCTGGGATCGATATAAGCTTTCCATATGTGCATATGCCCGACGTTGCATGGTATGTTGATGTTAGAAGGGTCTCCTATTTTGATAAGGGGTGTGCCAAGGATATATGGTCTCTCAGGACTATCGAATAAATCCTTATGGTATTCCCGTTCTTCCTTGGTGGGCAACTTATCAAAGTACTTCTCCATAGTTTTTACTTCCTCTAACCCCTTTTCCTTATTAACCTCAACTTCCCTGCTTTCATCCCCAGTTTCGGTTTCTACTCCAACTTCATCCTTGTCACTTTCTTCTACCTCCTTATCTATTGGCTTAATGGTGACAACATTGACAAAGTGGACATGTTTGGATGATGAGGGATCCTTAATTTGGATTCCGTTATTGGTGTCCCTAGTGTCCTTCCTAGGTGTAGTTAACGCTTGGTTGTTGAGGGCTTTCAACAAGTTGTCTATCTTGTTGGTCATCTCCGTTTGTTGTTGGTTGAATTCGGTTTCAAACCTAGCTATGCGAGCTTCTTGAGATGCCTTGAACTTTGACATCAATCCTTCAAGATTGTTGGTACTACCATAGTTGTTAGAAGGATTGTTGTTAAAAGTACGGTTGGAGGGTGGACCGTTTGGTTGGTAACGATTAGGCGGATTGGAAGAATTGGGTTGATTTTGTTTCCACCTAAGGTTTGGGTGATTTTTCCAAGAGGGGTTGTATGAATCACCGTAAGGGTTTGGCTCGGGCTTGAAAGTGTACCACTTATCTCCCGCTTCGTCGGTACGCGAGGATGCGTAGTCCGCAAAAGCTGTTCCGGGGAGTTCCACACAATCACGAGTGTCATGGGGACCACTACATAATTCGCATGAAGAAGTGATTTTGTTCACTTGGCTTGAAGGCTTAGGAGCTTCGTAAGATTTCATGAGAAACTTGACTTGGTCCTCAAGTTCCATAATCCTACGGTCGGGAGTGCTAGAGTTATTTGAAGGCAAAGATATTGCCTTGACCGTTTTGTTCAAATCACGGGGATCATTCCAACTTTCGTTGTCATAGAGAGCAAGATCTTCTATGAGTTCCCATGATTGTTCCGCACTTAGATCACGTAGCTTACCACCGACCGATTGGTCAATGGCTCGCCTCGTGGAGAGATCGATATGGTCATAAAAGATTTGGACTTGGAGCCAAAGATCTATGCCATGATGAGGGACTTTTTGGAGTAAGTCCTTGAAACGAGTCCATGCTTCATAAAGAGATTCATTTTGACGTTGTTGGAACATCAAGATGTCATTTCTAAGCTTAGTAGTTCTCCCCAGTGGGAAAATTTGAGCAAGGAAACGAGTAGTGAGATCATCCCATGTGGTGATGGATCCCGCGGGTAAACGCTCAAGCCATTGACTAGCTTGATCCCGTAGAGAGAATTGGAATAGGCGTAATCGGGTTGTCTCTCTAGTTGCAACATCTAGGTCTATGGAGTCTACGATTTTAAGGAAGTCCTTAAGATGTTGATTTGGATCTTCGGAAAAGTCCATGGAATGCACATCCGCTTTGCACCAACCGGATGGTGTCGGATCGCAAGGGAGTCACATTGGCTCCGGTGAGCTCAATGGTGTTTCGGTAGCCTTGGTGGCTAGGTCGGGAATACTCTCCTAAGGTTCGGGGCCTAAGAGGTTCTAGTGGTGTGTTTTGTTGTGGTAGGATGACGGGTTCAAAGATGTTCCCATCGTCCATGATGTCGGGTGGCGAAGAGTTACGAACAAAGACACAAAGAATTAAGATAGACTAAAGAAAACCTAAAAATAAAAATAAAATCTTACTAGAAAGGAATCTAGCAAGTAGGCCTAATAAAAAGAGATTCTAACCTAGACAATAACTATTCCCCGGCAGCGGCGCCAAAAACTTGATGCGTATGGATTGCACTAGGCATTACCTCTCGAGGGATCTCGAGAAGCTTACATCCCCCACCAGGTAGTGTACCTGAGCGATGTAGTATAGTATAATGACAAGTACCGGGGGATTGATCGTTCAGCTAGGAATAGTGTCACTAGGATTAGAAAACCTAATTACTAGTTCTAGGGATGAGAGATGATTCTTTTTGTATTTTTATATTTTTATGAAAGCAAGTAAAAATCTCGGGTTTGAAGGATTTGGGCGGAATTAGTTGCTAGTCAACTAACCCAATACTAAAGATGCAATCAAAATAAAATATTAGAAATGAAAATAAAACTAAATTAAACTAAGGTTGTGAGCAATAAGTGGAGAAATGTGTTTACTTAGATTTCACTACTCCCTAGATATCTTTTACACGTTAATTACTTGTTATAGTTGCGTGGATGATGGATTGTATTCCTTAATACCATTCATGGGGTGGCGTACTTAACTCCTCAATCCTATGAGTGCCTACTTCACTCCTATGTCGAGCCGGCTAAGAAGCTCCTAACATGGGATCATTAGAATTTACTCATGCATTAAATACAACCAATAAAACCTAGTACACATCAGTTCATGTTTCCTAAGACGTTCAAGCATGTTACCAATTGGATATCTGCCAGTTTTCTTAAGCCTAACATTGAAATCATTCATCCAATACAACCATAAACAAGTAATCAACACATAATCAACATCTAGGTTTCATTAGATCTAAGCAAACACAAGATAAATCTAGCCTAGCATGGTGGAATCAAGACAAGCACAAGATATAGACAACCAACACATAGACATATTGATTGAATTAAAAGAACACTTATCTCAATTACACATGTAAGGGTTCAAGGGCTGAAAACCCTTGAAAAACCTGTAAAATTCATATATGGTTCGGCCTTAGGGTTTCTCCAAACTTCTTCCTCTCTAATGAATGAAAATTAGAAAACTATATATAGAAAATTGAGTCTGACGGCGTCAAGAACAACCTTGGGACGCCGTCATCTCGCCGCCAAAAGAATCCTCGGACTGCCTTGATCTACATCTGACGCCGTCACGTTATACATTTTTCCAGGCCGTCACGTATTTAACTCTTGACGCTCTTCCTTGTGACGCCTTCATTTCTGTACTGGGCCGTCATGACTTTTACTCTTGACGCCGTCAACTTGTTACTCTTGACGCCGTCACACACTGTTCCCAGCTTGGAAAATTAAGTCTTTGGCGTTTTCTTCACTTTTATGCTCCAAAAATGTCCGAATTGCTTCCTTTTCCAGATTTCACTCCCAAAGTACCTAAAATCACAAAAGGAACGATTTAGGGCAATATTTGATCAAATAAATTCAATTCCGGGGCTTAAATGACCCCCTAAAAGTGGTTCATTTTTCGCCTCATCATGTACTATAACGAGAGGGTCAAAAATATTTGTTGTATTTATTGGTGAGCCTAGAGGGGTACCAATAAGACACACAAAATAAATTTATAAGACGCACAACCATTATGTGTTTACTTTTGTTTAGAAACAGGTGCCAAAATCAATCAAATCCCCCAATTAATCAATTTCCCTCCACTTTTCCCCAAATCAAAAACCCTAACCCTAACTTTTCAATCCCACAAAATCAACCTTCATTTCATAAAAAATTCACATTTTTATGTAATATCTCCAATCTTTTCACAAAACCCATCTTTTATTTCCATCAATTTCATTAATTTATTAAAAAAAATGATTTTTATTGTTTTTTTTCCGAGGTGAGTTTGATAATTATGGGTAGTGAGGATGAATCAGAATAGTCGTATTATTTGGGATTTTTATGTATTCTGTTATTGATTGTATGTTACAGTCAATTGCACCATCAGGAGACCAAATGATGGGACGTTATATGGTTGCAGTACAGACTATGTAGGCGTTATTTCTGCTATCGAGGATAGTTTTCGAGGTTTCTTTCTGTACTTTCTATTAGAATTGATAATATGCGCCGTTGGGGTCAACACAAATGGGTGCCACAGTTTACAGGTTCAAGTGTTCAAAATGGTGCAACATGATCACCCTTGGCTGGTAGACTATTTTGTGGTTGTTGGTGTAGGCGATGATGGAAAAGCTCTTGCTTATGGAGCAAAAGCAAAGGTTGCAAGGATTGTGATACACAATGGGACCTACGGTTAGATTCTACCGGCGTTCATATTACCATTCCTAGTACTCGTACTTGATTATCTGCTTATTGTGTTTTTTGAGCAGATGCATAAATTTCACTATGATTATCTACTTAGGTTAGGGGTCAAATAAGGTATTTTCAGTAAGGAGTTTCAGATTGTTTAGTTTGAACTGGTTATTGTTGGCGTATTCAGAATCATAAGTACGGGTGAAATGAGCTATTTTGGATAAGTTGATCTTCTGGCTATAAGCATAAGCTGCTTTACTTAGTAATGCCAAACACCCCTTGTTGCATTTTGATACAGTAGATCAGCAGTAATAAGTGTTTAGATATGATTATAGGCTCAATTGATGGTGAACTAAGCAGCAGCTATAAGTAACAGTTTTGGAGTTGCCTATTCATATGGCATATCCGATTCTGATTATTTTACATCGCTGATTGCCTAAAACTTAAACAAATGCAATATCTGATCATCTGTTTTCGTTACTGTAGAAGCGTATCTACACACTTTTTGTAGCATTGCCTTCTGTTATAGCAATTGCTTATTTCATGAAAGCATAAGCAGTTTTAATAAGCATTACCAAACATCCCTTGGAGTCAATTTAAGAAGTATCACAACCCAAAAGACAGCAACTACGGACTCGGCACTTCCTAACAATATAAACTCGTTTCAGGATCATTTCCTCAAAATCAAATATTCCCAATCCCGAATGTATTCCTTTTTACTTTCGAAAAATCCATTTCTCGTATTATTCTCATATTAGTTTGGTATTGGTGTAAGTGAATACACACACCTTTTATTGACCGAATCAGACCCAAAAAAGACCAAAAACCGATGGATAATTGCCAAATATATGTGTTTTTGAGTTTTTGTACATGCAGGTAAGTGGAATATGAGAAAAGGACAAAAATGAAGCCAAAATCGGAAAAACGAGCACGGGATATGGACAGGAGCCGGGAAAGCTAAATTGGTCTTTCATGATTCAAGAATTGTCAAATAAAGCCCTTGGAAGAATAATTTGAAGAAATGGCAAAAGAGGTCCCTCAAGTTTCCAAGTTGTCAAATATGATCCTTTAAAGAAGAATTTTGAAGAAATGACAAGTCAGACCCTTCATATATTCAAGAATATTCAAGTTTGGTCCCTTGAAGTATGATTAAAAAGATGGCAGAAGAGGTCCCTAGAAAATCAACATTTACAAATTAGTCCCTTTAATTATCTAAACTTACAACTAAACCTATAATATTACTTCTACTAAAACATGACCCAAAACCTTAAATAAATCTACAAACCAATCCATCTATTCCTAGTCCCAGTTACATCCCAAGCCCACACCTCAATATTCAACCTGATCCACCCATTAACCAAACCAATAATAATAACCAGTCAAATATTAACCCCAACCCGCAATTTTAACCCGTACACTATTCACCCATCCCCTCCACCCAATAACCCTGGTTAATCCTGACTCACATAAGCCTCGTAGCCCAACCCGCCATTATAACCCGCCATTGTAATGCTCAATTTATTTTATAAGCTCTTATTGTAATCTGATCTTTCTAGTTTAAATAAAAGCTTGATTTCAGTTGTTATTCATTTCTTTCCAAGTAATTTTAGTGAACTGCTTACTAGTTAATAAGCTTGTTTAAGTTTCTTTTATTCCAGTTTTAGTTTAATATTAAATTTAGATTTCATCTTTTCTCTTTTGTTTACTGTTTCATCATCAAAATAAAAAATAAAAAATAATAATAATATGATAAGTAGTAAAGTGGTATAAGCTTGAACAAGCTCATAACATCCACTCTTATAAGCTCATAAAAGCTTGTCTATATTTCCAGTTGCTTGTAATTGTAGATATTAGCCTATTTGATCTTAGTCCCATGTAGTGTAGCTATTTAAGTGCTCTTTATTGATAGTTATCTGATGTAGCTCTAGTTTACCTCTTTACTACTCATAATTGGCTTAGACTACATATTAGTGTTCTTGCTGTCATTTGTCAAATTTTATTGTTCAATTAGGCTTAAATACAGTTAAGATTATTAGTTTGACCATTAGGATTGGAGTTTGAAGCTTAGAAATCAAAAAGTTAGTGTAAGTGCTTACTTATAAGGGTGTTTGGCTTAAGCTTTGATTCTGTGTTTGAGATGTTTGCAGGTGTTAAATATAGCTCAAATAGTCTTCATTAGGCTCATACAGCATATTCAAGTCATAAAATCAGTATCCATTTAGTGAAAAAGTCAAATCCCTTTTCTATTTTCAATCAGGTGCTTATTTATGTTTTTTAGCTGATGTAGTCATAGATTTTGGGAAAACCTTGTTTAACTTAGCTTGATTAAGTTTTACATTAGCTTAATATATCATGTAGATCAGCTTATGTTATTTTGGAATTTCATTTTAGTCAAAGTTCTAGTACAATTCAAAAGTCAAACTTAGGGTAGAATTAGGTTTTTTTAGTTTTTTGGGTTCCCACTAGTACAAGCTTGATTTTGCCCCCCTTAGGTCTCACCAATTAGCTTATTAGAAAGCTTAAAATTCAGCCGCAAGTAGGTCACTTAAGCCTTATAACTAAAACTTCATAAGTACTCGAATTAGGTTACGGCCCGGGCTTATATTTGTTTTTTGAGTTGAATTGGGTTTGTTTAGGTCTATTACACTAAACATGAGCTTTTGGTGCATTCTAGTGCTTATTTGCTTATTTCAAGTGCTTATTAAAAATGCTTTTCATGCTTATCTGCTTATTCTGTGGGCTTATTTGGGTTTTTATTGTTTATTTGTGCTTATTTAAGTTAGTTGAGCCTGTCGTAAGCTTTTGGTGGTCATTGGTGCATAAGTGCATATTCTAATTGCTTATTGAAACTGCTTATTGTGTCCAAACTACTTATTAGTAGGCTTATTTAAACTTTTTTATTTTTCCTAGTATTAGAATATTATTTTAGATTTTCTAGAATTTTCTCAGATTTTTCCAAGTTAGTTTAGTACTTTTCATAATTAATATTAGTATTTTAAGCATTTTAAATTATTTTAAATTCAGAAAAAATAAATAAAAATACAAAAAAAATAGTTTTCTGTTTCAAAAATATTTTTTAGTTATTTGAGAATTTTCAAAATTAAAATTTCATTTTTCTAGGTTATTTTCATATTTTCTTGCATTTTTAATATATATTAAATATTTAAAAATAGTTTTTAATTCATAATAATTACATAAAAAGCCAAAAAAATATATTTTAAGTTTTATAAATAGTTTTAGGTTATTTTAGATTTTTTAAAATTAAATTTTCATTTTTCTCACTTAATTTCACTTTTATTTTTATTTTTATTACTTTTTAATTAGTATAAATAGTTTCTAATTAATAATAATTAAATAAAAAGTCAAAAAAATATTTTTATTTGTCCCAAAATTTTCTTTTTATCATTTAGAACTTAGAAAAATCATTTTCACACCCGTAGGATTAGCCTAGCTCTAAAATTCACTTTTTATTTCGCGCGTTTACGTTTATCTTACGTTTAGCTTACGTTTTTAGTTTTAATTACGTGTTAGGCTTACGTGTTTACTTATTTGTTGTTTAATTAGGGGTCCCCATAAAACTACCTCACATTCACTTCACGATTCACGACACCGATCCAACGAACTTGAATTCAACCTTCGTTGGGAAAACGACCCGGGGATTAATATTTACCCGTGCAATCCTCGGAGATATCTTTCTATATACATATATATAGCTAAGAATATCAGGTATCCATGTGGTTGGAGGGTCGAAACAACTCAAAACAAGAAACCATAACGAAAAAGAATAATAAAACCATTTATAGGTCTAATATTAGCCTAATATATTATTTAAATAAATCATCGAAGTTTTTCAAATCCGTCGATTTGGTAATCCCCCATATTCATTTACTTAATATATCACTCTAAGATTATACCCAAAACCTAAGTCACATAGCACGTAGAGTACTATATGGTAAGTATCAAAGTTTAATAAATTCCCTAGATATATCGTCAAGCTTACCAAATTCGTCAATTTGGCAAACTTCGCGAGATATTTAGTAATTCATTATTTCCGTACACATACCATAACCTATGGGCGTCGTAGGATACAATGCCCATTAATATACTCATTTTATATAACTAAATAGATCCTATTTAATCCGTCGATCAAATAAGTTATCTAGTTATAGAAAATGGATATATTAACGTCACATATCCGTGACAAACACAAAAAGTCATAAAATAAATAATATGGCCCACTTGGACTCAAGTGACCACGATCCCATATAACTCGAAAGTTTCCTCGTTTCATTTTTCAAAAAGTATTTCATTTAATATAATTATTCAACGTTAATTATGTCGGCATTTATAATCGTTTAATCATAATAACGTTCCCGATATTTATTACACTACTTTCGTAGCATATTATATATCGTCACGTTATTATAATATTACTTGTGATCGTTTTATTATTAATATACGCACTTGTATAAATATATATACGTTTTCACGTTTATATATTTATATAAACGTTTATATTATTAATAATATTACTACGAGTGTTTATTATTAATTTTTGATTATAGTTTATATCGAGTTATATAAGATGGTCACATGTCCGAGTCATCACCCTCGACTCATTGTCCAAGTCCAAATGTCAATGCGTTTTGTCAAAATCAACCGTTGACTATAGAGTCAACGTGACTTCGACACGCACAACCAAAGTCCAAGTAATAATAATAATCAATCTCAACCAAGTAATCCATCTCCGTCCAACAAGTCCCATATCACGTGCTACAACAATAGGGTCCGGCTACGGCACCCGACTAACCTATATCCGTCAATCTAATTTGACCGTCTCACAATCGGTCCCTATTCATCCGCATAATCGTCAACACTTCACAAAATAATCATGTACCCTTTGTCGAGACCACAAAAAGGTCTCGACCCAACAACAATATTCGGCCGAAACAAATACTACAACAACAACAACAACATTAAAATAACAACATGTGAACATCAAACAATATCACCCTCGGGTCAAATTTACCAAATCACAACTCATGCCAAGAGACCCATTTGGGTCTCGGCAACACCACAAGTCAAGGGGACTCAACCCAAGACCACAAGGGTCTCGTAAATCTATAAAAACCAAGTAATATTAGAGGTGGTGAGGGTGTGTACGGCGGCGGAGATTAAATCAACGAGGTGATTTGGGTGGTTTGGGCACGCGTGATGTACACTAATAGAAAGAGGATGAAGGGAGGGTTAAGATTGTGGTGGTGGTGTGAGCGTGGGAGTGGCGGTGTGGTGGTGGCAGCCGGATGTAGGCGGCGGCTAGGGTTAGGTGCAAGATGATGATGATGAATATGAGAGAGAGAGTAAAGTGTGTTGGTGTGGATGTTTTTGTGAGCCAGGAACCACAAGGGACGATTTTTGTAGCTTACTCTTTTTATTATTTTTATCTAACAATAATAATAATAATGGTATAGGAGGTAAATGGCTAGTCAAAGAAACACAATGACCAAACCCGAAAACCTTTTAAAATATCTCGACATTCTCAAACCGAGCTCATTCCCAATAATTAAAATTCCAATATACGTTCCATAAATATATAACTCGAACCGTAAATTCAAATATTTAAAAATTTCGTTAGGTTATCCTAGTGCCGGAGTCAACGTAGTGCCAAATGAAAATCTCAAAATAAATCACCACAGATATTTCATACCAAATCAATAATTCAAATATCAACTTCCATAAATACCACGAAATTCAAAATCACGGTTCAACGTTTACAAATTCCTCGCGAATAAACTTTCAAATATTCAAAAATCATTAAATTTAAAGTAATGTGGATTCTTAAATAGTTCCCTAATTTGCCAGTTGTCACATTCAGCCTCATTATTTTCTTTGTGCAGTATGTCTCGTACTTTTACTGGACAATGCAACCCCACACATTTTTCTGAAAGCTTGAACACAAGATAACACACATATTCTGTATCCGGTGACAACATTTGACTTCTAATAGTGCATTTGAGATAAAATACTTGTTGTGGCAAAACCTCAATCACGTCTCGAAATCTGCATGTACAATATATATACATAATTCACATAAATGAAACTATTGGTTTTAAAAAGAAGTGAAACTATTGTCAAACATATATTTACAAATCCTAATTTGGTATTTTAATACATGAGCACATTATGCATGTACTATTAGAAAAAGTCTAACGTATAACAAAATTAGTTGAAAAAAGCAAACCTGGACTCTGCTGATGGTATTGAAGTAAAAAGATCCACATTAGAGAATTTGTATAAAGCCGCCTTCGGCGAAAGAACAAGAAGTTTCTTTTCATTTACTTCCCCAACCAAAACAATTCGCCATAGTTGTCGTGTATCTTGAATATTTCTTCAAATTTAGTTGGCAATTGTTGCACCTGATCCACATTGAAGTTGATTTCAAGACTTGTTGGACTTCCTTCAACTTTCTATTTTCTTCATATTTCACCTGTGTACAAATCATGTTAAATATGCAACACTGAACATGAGTTTGGTTTAATTTCTTCCGCCATGAATCCAACCCCTTTAGCACAATATAAAAAAAAGAATATAAAATGGATCCAAGAAATATTTATAAACTCACTATGTCAATGGCTCGAAATTCAATGCCTTCAAGAAAAATTGCACCATCTCCACAATAGTACATTGAAAAGCTCTCTAGTAAAAACTCAAAAATGACATGTTCATTCTGATTCGAGAAACGGTGCAACTCAATCATCATCCACTGCTTATCTCTTCATGTTGCGAAATATGCATGCAGACTTTCGTGTCCCTTTCTATACTTTAGGTTAACATACATAGGTTTACTTGAACAGTTTCTTGAATCACAAAATTTGAAGACAAAATAGACCCCATAAACAACATTAGGAGATAAAAATTGAGCTCTTGTCTTGATTTCGATGTTCAATTCGGAAATCTAACATCTCCACCACTGTCCCAAACCTGCGCAAATTATAAACATCCAAGTCTAAACGAGTCATAGCCTTTATTCCCATACACTTCATTCCCAACATGCCATTGTCTCATCCTATCTTGAGTTAGTAAACGTCTTCTCATCACGAGGTAATAATAATTGCTCTAAGGGTTTCGTAGGTGTCATTGGTGACAATTTCCGTTGCTATTAAATGTTTTTTTTTATATGATTTAGATATAAAATCACCAACGGTTTTGGGTCAACCTAAATGTTTATATTTGATGGGTCACAACATTGGAATTAAGACACCCCAACAACATTTTCTTGACATGACTACTTAGATAGAAAGTACATTTTTGTCAAACCATATGTCCATGTCAGCAACACAAAATATATATATGTTACCAAAAGTAGACGTGTCCTCAAAGAAGGCTACAAAGATTTAAAAATTACAGAAAAGTTAAACACTTGTGAAACTTGAGTGGTTAAATATAATAATAATAATAATAATAATAATAATAATAATAATAATAATAATAATAATAATAATAATAATAATAATACATTGGAGCGCGTGTTGCTCCACATATTTTTAGTAGGATTGGTTTTGCTGTAGCTAGAGGTGTGGGGGCTCAGTTAGTATCTCGGCTCCCCACTAATTTCTTGTAAAATCCTATTTGTTTTTCAATAAAGTGATGGTTTATAAAAAATAATAATAATAATAATAATAATAATAATAATAATAATAATAATAATAATAATAATAATAATAATAATAATAATAATAATAATAATAACAACAAAAAGTAACCAAATTGGAATACTAATGAAACTTAATTACTCTTTGGTGACTTTTTCTCTAAAATTAATACCGTCAAAATTAGGATATTATAAACTAATTTTATTATTTATTTAATAAATGTATTATTTAAATTGATAAATAACTTTCCTTTCTAATTTTTTCAAATCAAACTCAAATTCAAATCTTATTCCAACCCAACTTATAAACCAAGTAAACTACTCTATATTTGCAATGTAACTTTACTAAAAATGAATAGTACAGTTTTTCCTAAAACACAATTACTGTAGTATTCAACAATTAACCTTACTTGCCCAAGAGACTAATCATTCTTCACTGCAAATAGAAATAAAAAAGTAAAAAAAATAATAAATCCCACAAAATTTCCCACTTAAAAAAACCCCAAAGTTTCATAAAATCCCGAAACCAAGTCAATTTCCCTCCACTTGTCCCCCAAATCAAAACCCTAACCCTAACCTTTCAATCCCACAAAATTAACAATCAATTCACAAAAAGTTGACATTTTTATGTAATAACTCCAATCTTTTCACAAAACCCATCTTTTATTTCCATCAATTTCATCAATTCTCATTTTAGTTACTCAAATGCATGGCGTTGTGGCCAAAATACAGTCAACAAGAGCTGACATTGTCAAGTTTTATTAGCTTACGTGTTTATTTAAGTAGCTTAATTAATCATTTAGGTTCCAATAATAGCAATGGTGATGGGTGAAAAAAGTTTGATGTCTCGAGTACTCTGCCCCAAATTTAGTGGATATTTGATGTTGGGTTTATTAGTATTATGAATTGCTTGATTTGGGAATTGGGATTCTTGACTTTTGAGTTAAAACTGTTATGATGTGCTAGTATACTGAATTGTTTGGGATTTTTGCTTATGTAAACAACTTATCTTTGTATTGCTTTTTTTAAGCAGATGATGTAATGTGACTATGCTTATCTACTCGGTTTTGGGTAAATAAGCTCTTTGTAATTAGCAGTTTAAGTTTAGGATGAAATGTGTGTTTGGGAATTGGGAGTTGCTAATGGATAAGTGTTTTCGGATGAAAAAGGGCTTATGCTTATGATATCCTTAGAACTCCTATAATGTGAATGCAGTTTTCTTCTGATGGTATACTGAATCGTCTAACATGTGATGGGGATGTTTCAGAATTTGGATTGTTTCTATAACAGATTATCTGCTTATTGTGTTTTTTTGAGCAGATGCATTAATTTGACTATACTTATCTACTTAGTTTAGCGGTGAAATAAGGTCTTTTCAGTAAGAAGTTTCAGATTGTTTAGTTTGCACTGGTTAGTGTTAGTGGATTCAGTATAGTAAGTTTAACCTTAGGGGTGAAATAAGTTGTTTTGGATAAGTTGATCTTCTGGTTATGAGCATAAGCTATTTAACTTAGTAATACCAAGCACCCTTTGTTGCGTTTTGATACAGTAGATCGGCAGTAATAAATGTTTGGATATGATTATAGGCTCATTTGATATTTGTACTAAACAACAGCTATAAGTAACAATTTGGGAGTTGCCTATTCAAATAGCATATGCGTTTCTGATTATTTTACATGTTAAATCCCTAATTAGCTAATAACCGAAAACTTAAACAAATGCAATATCTGATTATCTGGTTTCGTTATTGTAGAAGCCTATCTACACATTTTTTGCAGCATTGCCTTCTGTTATAGCAATTGCTTATTTCATGAAAGCATAAGTAGTTTTAATAAGCATTACCAAACATTCCCTGAAATCAATGTAATCATAGAAGTATTGATGTTGTATGCTGAATTGATATCAGACAATTCCTTCGATATTACTATTACAAATCCTTCTTACAGAAAGGGACATTTATATTTTTCTTTAGGACAACCAGGGCTATTGGTTTCTTGATTAATCTGGTCCATATTACATGATGTTGTAACACTCTATCTTTCCCGAAAAGGTTTCTGATTTTATGTTATTTTCTAGAACCACATGGGAAGGTGGTCAGTACGACGGAGATGAACAAAGTCGATTGGCTGCTCTTCGATAAGCAATGGAATTAGGAGCTGATCACATTGATGTTGAGCTTAAGATTCTCTTCTTCTTGAAATAAAAATCGGTTTCTTTGCGTCATGGGCCTGTCTAAAGTACTATTATTTGTGTTCTTACATAGTAAATTCCTGTTATACTATTAGACATAATATTTCTATCAGATTTCTCTTTTTTGTTACTGAAATTCAGGCCGTTGATGATTTCAACCACATAATCCATGGAGACAAGCCTACAAAGTGTAAACTCATAGTTTCTTCCTGCAATTATCAAAATACTCCTTCGATAGAAGAGCTTGGGAACCTTGTGGCCAAAATACAGTCAAGAGGAGCTCTGACATTGTCAAGTTTGCAACAACTGCTGTAGATATAATTGATGTAGCACGAATCTTTCACATTACTGCTAATTCTCAAGTAAGCGGCGTAAGTCATGCATCATAAATTCTAGAGATAGAATTCCGTTTGTTAAACATCTCTGAATTGTATAAGTTGGTATCTAGTTCGAGCTAGTTTGACGTCTAGGATCTATAGGTGTCTTTAGTCCTTGATTCATTTTTATCTTTCGTCGTGCTTTGTTGCTAATTTTTCCTCACGTTTTAGGTATTTAGAATCTTAGCTTGTACCCTTTAGGCTGCCCAGGCGTTTTTTTTCGTAGTAGCATTACTAATCCTCCCGTGTACATATTTGCCTTTGCTCTAAGGTTTAGAGCCCTTTGCTTCATCTTCTTCTTTTTTTGTTGGTGCCTCTATGTTCCCATGCTTGTATGTGGTTATGCTTTTTATCCCCCATGCTTTTGTTCATTGCATGTGTTCATTTCTGCTCTTATGTTAATTCCACATTTTCCCTATTCTCGTTCTTTATTTTATATGTTATGCTTTTCATGTGTTGCATGATTATTTGGTTCTTTGTTTTAATGTGCTCCTTGTTAGCATGCTTGGATTTATATGCTTTCATTGTTCCTCTATTCGCATCTATAACATTCACACTTTCTTGAGCACTTTCACCCTTTCATTTACACTTGCCTGATCTTTCGGGTTTACCCTAAAGTATGTGTATGATCTGTCTACACTCCACCTCCCCCATACAGGATTGGGTATTGTTTTTTGGGTAAAAGGTCAAAAGACCCGGTAAATATAATATTGTTGTTAACATCTCTAAATTATTTCCTGCTTAATTTATTTACTTGGTTATTTAAATACACATATTAATCATTTAGGTTCCAATAATAGCAATAGTTATGGGTGAGAAGGGTTTGATGTCTTGAGTACTCTGCTCCAAATTCGGTAGATATTTTACATACCGATATTACGTGACAATGTACTTAATCCAATAAATAAACATGTTTATGAGCTGTTGTGCTTCCCACAACCCATTTTTATAACATATATGGTATATCCATAAAAAAATTACAAATAAATATTCACGTAATAACATGGCAAGAGATTTGGGTCAATAGTTTTATAATATTTTATCTTTCATTCGTCTCATCCACAATATTTACATAACACATGTAGGTGTGGAATTTCTTTTTAAACTTTAAAACATTGTACTGTACCGGGTATCACGTGACTGTCCACATACTTCAGTAAATAATGAACAATGCCTACTATTTTTATATTCCATCTCTTTACGTGTATGGACAATCTACAATTATAAGTAGCTAGCTTCACGAGCTGCCCAATGAGTGGGCTAGTTTCAAGTGTTTTCATTAAATGCCTTTCAAATCAAGTTAATAAACAAATTCAACCATAACAAATAAAAAAAAGTAATTGTAACACCCCCAAAATTTGGTACAGCGGAAGACTCAACAAGCTTTCGGGGTGCTACGGGGATTGGTATCCATTCAAAGTCATGAAAGAATGAGATAAAGTAAACATAAGAAAAACACAACCAAAACGGGTTTTAAAGTTTACATTTATCCCAAGAATTATCCAAAGTAAGGCCCAATAGAAATAAACATAGGTCCACAATGATTTATCAGAGTTTTAGAAAATAGATCCATAACCGGGTGCCATAGCCAAGCCTCCAATCCAAGCATCCAAAGGGCATCACTTTATTTCCTGAGAAAACGTGCTAAAAGTCAGCTTTCGCTGGTGAGATCATAGGTTTAAATTCATAATTCAGTATAGTAGACATATACGCAAAACTTTTGCTAGCTAGACTAGGCCTCGATCATCCAACCAAAATAATCCAACCAAAATAATCCAACCAATATAATCCAACCAAATCAAATCAACTCTATAGGTGCACGCTATAGCTCAAATCTATCCAATCAATAGCTTATCTAGTTCAAGTCTAGGCCTCGCACTATAATCAATCCAATAGCTTACCTAGTTCGGGACTAGGCCTCGCTCAACAACCAAATCGATAGCTTACCTAGTTCGGGACTAGGCCTCGCTTAATCCTACCTAGTTCTATAAGCATAGCAAGTTTTAAAATAAATAAAGCGATAATAGTCCACATAAAACATTTGCACGTTTCTCACCCCAAGTATTGAAAACCAAGTTCAAGAGTAAAAGTGGGCTATGACTCACCTCAAGTCCAGCAAATCCTCAAAAGAAATCGATAGATGAAAGACGTAAGCAAACTCAAATAACGGCAACTACAGACGCGGCACTTCCTAACAATATCAAACTCGTTCAGAATCATTTCCTCAAAATCAAATATTCCCATTCCCGAACGTATTCCATTTTACTTTCCAAAAATATCCATTTCTCGAATTATCTTCATATTAATTTGAAGTTTGACGTTTGGTATCCATACGGGTGGTGGGTCGACACAACTCAAACCAAGAAGTCACAACGAAAGAGATAACAAACCATCTATAGGTCTAATATTAGCCCAATATATTATTTAAATAAATCATCGAAGTTTATCAAATCCGTCGATTTGATAATCCCCCATATTTATTTACGTAATATACCGTTCCAAGATTATACCCAACCTAAATCACATAGCACAAAGAATACTATGTGGTAAATATCGTAGTCCAATAAATTCCCTATATATCGTCAAATTTGCCAAATTCGTCAATTTAGCCAATTCCACGAGATATATAGTAATTTATTATCCTAATACACGTACCACAACCTATGGACGTCGTAGGATACGATGCCCATTAATATACTCATTTTGTATAGCTAAATAAACTCGATTTAACCCGTCGATTAAATAAGTTACGTAGTTATAGAAAATGGATATATTAATCGTCATATATCCGTGACAACAAAAAAGTCACATAATAAAGCCCATTTGGACTTAAGTAACCACAACTCGTATAACTCGATAAGTTTTCCAAAATTATAAAAGTCTATCATGTTTTTATTTATTACTTACCCGACGTATTAGTTCTCGACATTATTTATAGTTATTATTTATAATAATACTCCGACATTTATTGCACTATTCGCATAGTATAATAATTATCGTTATATTATTATAACGTTCACTCGTGATCGTTTTATTATTAATATACGCATTTATAATAATATATATACGTTTATCACGTCTATATACTTATATAAACGATTATATTACTAATAATATTATTACGAGTTTTATTATAAGCGTTTGATTTTTAATATTTATCGAGTCATAAGAATTTGGTCACATGTCCGAGTCATTACTCTCGGCTCATAGTCCAAGTCCACAAATAATAATAACCAAGTCATGAATAAATAATCCAACTCCGTCCAAAATCAATCCCAACCACATGCTACAACAATAGGGTCCGACTACGGCACCCAACTAACCTATCTCCGTCAATCTAATTTGACCGTCTCACAATCGGTCCCCATTCATCCACATAATCGACAACACTTCACAAAAAAAATCATGATACCATTTCATTCTCGGCTCCAAAGTAACGACAATAAAATCAAAGGTACCAATAGTAATATACCTCAACAACAACAATGTCAACAATAACCATAACAACAACAGTGATATACAACAACAATAACCTGGAACAATAACAAGAAAACATCAAATATATACGTGTTCCGGGTCGATTTTACCAAGTCAAACCCGTGCCGAGAGACCCACTTGGGTCTCGGCTACACCACGAGTCAAGGTGACTCAAACCCAAGACCACCTTAGTCTTGGCTTAGGCTCATCCGAGCACACAAAAACAGCCCATACGGACGCTTTGGGTCGCGGCAACACAAGAGTAACAACAAGCATCCATTGTTACCAAAAATCAAGCCAAAACCAAACTCCATGTAAACAACTACTCTCGCTACCATGACTACAAGATTAAAACCATAAAGAAAACCACATGGGCTCAAAATAACACCAAGCCGAGAGCCATAGCTCTCGGTTTCATCTCGACCTCCAAAGGAAACACCAAACCCGGATACCAAACTCATTTCTATATCAAAAATATTGATTCCCCATCATTTTTAATCAAGATTTCATCAAAACCCATTAAATTAATCCATGTTTCCACGGATTTAAATTCACATCGTGGCACCCATGATACCAAACCGATGCTACCTACCTTTTTATGCTTCTAAACTTGTGAATCTTTAAAGATCAGGTAATATTAATGGTGGTGATGGTGTGTACGGCGGTGGGGGTTTACCCAACGAGGTGATAGGGGTGTTTAGGTGCACGTGGTACATACCAAAAGAAGGAGAATAAGGTGAGGGTTAAGGTGGTGGTGGTGGTTTGGTCATGGGAGTGGCGGTGTGGTGGTGGCTGCCGGAATAAGAGGGCGGCGGCTAGGGTTTTAAGATGAGGGGGAGAGAGAGATAATAAAGAAGAAGATGAGGTTTGTTTGTGTGTTGTGTGAATACCAGGAAACACAAGGACGATTTGTAGTCCCTTTTTTTATCATACTTAGTTTCTTTCTTTCTTTCTTAGTAACAATAATAATAATAATGGGGTAAAGGATATTTGGCTAGTCAAATAAACGAAATGACCAAACCCGAAAACCTTTTTAAAATATCTCAACATTCTCGAACCAAACTTGTTTCCAATAATCAAAATTTCAAGATACGTTCCATAAATATAATATCCGAACCGACATTTAAAATAATTAAAATTGTTAGGTTTTCCTAGTGCCGGAGTCAATGTAGTGCCCAATAATGATCTCAAAAATAAACCATCACGAATGAACCAAACCAAACCATTAATTAAATAATCAAATTCCATAAATAACGTACGCTTTAAATCACATTCCAACGTTCACCAAAATCTCATCACAAATAAACTTTTCAAATATTCCAAAGTTATAAATTTTAAGGTAATGCGGGTTTTTAAAAGGGCTCCCTAATTTGCCAGTTGTCACATCCTCCCAGCCTCAGAAGAAACCCGTCCCGGGTTTCTCTCGGAACAAACCATCTACGAAGTAAAAAGCTTCGGATATCTCTTTCGAAATTCATCCTCACGTTCCCACGTGAATTCCGGTCCATGCCGCGAATTCCAACGAATTTTGATGAGCGGAATACGACTTCTCTTAAGTCGTTTAATCTCTCTATCCAGTATCTCAATCGGCTCCTCCACAAAATTCAAACTCTCATCCACACGAATATCCTTAATTGGTATAACCGGCGTTTCCTCTGAAAGACACTTCTTCAAATTGCTAACTTGAAACACATCATGAACTTTACTCAATTCCGGTGGTAATTCCAACCGATAAGCTACGGGCCCAATTCTTTCCAAAATAAGAAATGGTCCAATGTAGCGGGGATTAAGTTTTCCACATTTCCCAAAACGTATCACACCCTTCCAAGGCGAGACTTTCAGCATCACTTTGTCTGCAACCTGAAATTCTAGGGGTTTACGTCTCTGATCGGCGTAACTTTTCTGCCTATCTCTAGCTGCTTGTAATCGATCACGAATTTGAGTCACTTTCTCAGTAGTCTCCAAAATAAGCTCAGGGCCTGTGAGTTGGCTATCTCCAACTTCAACCCAACCAATAGGCGAACGACATTTACGACCATATAAAGCTTCAAATGGTGCAGCTTTAAGACTTGTGTGGTAGCTATTATTGTAAGAAAACTCCGCAAGGGGTAGATACTTCTCCCAGCCTTTACCAAAGTCTATTATGCATGCACGAAGCATATCCTCCAAAGTCTGAATAGTTCTCTCACTTTGACCATCGGTTTGGGGGTGATATGCAGTACTCATATCAAGTCTCATCCCCAAAGCGGTTTGAAGTGATCACCACAACACTGACGTAAAGCGGCTATCGCGATCAGAAATAATCGATATCGGTACTTCATGACGAGAAACGATCTCTTTCGCATACAACCTCGCAAGTTTATCAACACTATCATCTTCACTAATCGCCAGAAAATGAGCAGACTTAGTCAAACGATCCACAATTACCCAGATAGCGTCACAACCGCTAGCTGTCTTTGGTAATTTGGTAATAAAATCCATTGTGATCCGCTCCCACTTCCAAACCGGGAGTTCTGGCTGCGTCAATAATCCTGACGGTCTTTGATGTTCGGCCTTAACCTTAGAGCAAGTCAAACACTTACTAACGTACAATGCTATATCTGCCTTCATATTTGGCCACCAATATAATTTCTTAAGATCCTGGTACATCTTGTCAGACCCAGGATGAATAGAGTATCTTGACTTATGCGACTCGTGCATAATCAACTCTCGAATTCCTCCATACAAAGGTACCCAACTTTGGTCTCCAAAACACAATACTCCATCAGAACGCTTAACAAATCCTTTCTCATTTTCTGTCATCCCAAATATGTTCTCAGCAGGTCGATTTTCTGCTTTCAACGCTTCCGTTTGAGCTTCCAATATTTGAGACGGTAACGGCGATACGATAGTCATCCCTAATGACCTAACTCATAATGGTGGTATTCTCTCCTTTCGACTAAGAGCATCAGCAACAACGTTTGCTTTACCAGGATGGTAGCGAATTTCGTAATCATAATCGCTTAACAACTCAATCCAACGTCGTTGTCTCATGTTGAGCTCTTTTTTATTCAAGATGTGTTGTAGACTTTTGTGATCCGTGAATACAACACATTTGGTACCATACAGAAAATGTCTCCATATCCTTAAGGCAAAAACCACAGCACCTAACTCCAAGTCATGGGTGGTGTAGTTCTTCTCGTGCTTCTTGAGCTGTCGGGAAGCATAAGCTATCACTTTCTATCGTTGCCATAATACAGCTCCTAAACCTTTATGCGAAGCGTCACAATAGACGACAAAGTCCTCATTACCCTCAGGTAACGCTAAGATAGGAGCACTACACAACATCTCCTTAAGTAACTGAAATGTTTCCTCTTCCTTATCTCCCCATTCGTACTTAACACTCTTTTGAGTCAATTTGGTCAACGGTTTTGCTATCTTCGAAAATCCCTCAATGAATCTTCGGTAATAACCGGCTAATCCCAAAAATTGACGACTTCTGTTGGGGTCGTAGGTGCAGCCCAATCTTTAATCGCTTCAATCTTAGCAAGATCTACATGAACTCCATGTCTATCAATTACATGACCCAGAAATTGTACCGTCGAAATCCAAAATTCACATTTAGAAAACTTGGCATACAGTTTCTCTTTCCTGAGCAATTCTAAGATAAGTCTTAGATGCTCCTCATGCTCCTTCTCACTCTTCGAATAAATTAGAATGTCATCGATCAACACAATCACAAACTTATCTAAGTAAGGCTTACACACCCGATTCATGAGGTCCATGAATACCGCCGGTGCATTAGTCAACCCAAACGTCATCACCTGAAACTCGTAATGCCCGTAACGGGTTCTGAAAGCCGTTTTCGGAATATCTTCCTCGCGAACTCGAAGCTGATGATATCCCGATCTCAAATCGATCTTTGAATACACACTCGATCCTTGAAGCTGATAGAACAAATCGTCTATCCTTGGTAACGGGTATCTAATCTTTACCGTTAACTTGTTCAACTCTCGATAATCAATACACATACGAAACGATCCATCCTTCTTCTCCACAAATAAGACCGGGGCTCCTCAAGGCGATGAACTTGGTCTTATAAATCCCTTTTCGGCTAACTCCGCTAATTGTTTCGACAACTCTTCCAGTTCAGTAGGTGCAAGACGATAAGGCGCTCGTGCCACGGGTGCAGCACCAGGTATCAACTCAATTTGAAACTCCACTTGTCTAGTAGGCGGGATTCCCGGCAGATCATCAGGAAATACATCCGAAAAATCACGAACTATAGGCACATCTCCAATGCATCTTTCCTTCTTCTCCTTCCCTTCTTTCTTAGAAATTTGAGCTAAGATAAGGCAACATCCTTTTTCCATTAGCTTCGGTAATTTAGTGCATGATGTTACCGCTAATCTAGATGAGCCTCTCATTTCCTTTCGATCTCCCAGTATGTTCAGAATCTCCTTACCGTAAGGCACACGCACGATCTTCTCATCGCAAAGTATATGAGCACGATACTTTGACAACCAATCCATACCAATAATGACATCAAAACTTCCTAACGTGACGGGTAGAAGATCTATGTTGAAAGGACGTTTCAGAAAGTTTAACGTGCAGCCGCGAATGATAGTCCTAATCCTCTCTATGTTCCCATTAGCTAACTCTACATCATAACCAATTCCTAAGGCCATCGGGGGTTTCTCTAGTAAGGGTGCAAACTTAGTGGACACAAAACTCTTATTGGCACCAGTATCAAATAGTATGGAAGCATAACGATTATTGAGAAGGAACGTACCAGTAACAACGTTCAGATCTTCTCCTCTCTCGTTCCCATGTGCATACACTCTTCCATGAGCAGCTCCAGCTTCCACACGTTGGTCCCCATTATCTTGTCGTCCACGGTTTCCTCCAGCTCCACGGCTTCCATTATTGTACCCATTACCACCCGATCCTTGATTTCCTCGGTTCCACGATTCCCTACACTCATTCCTATAATGTCCCTTCTTTCCACATCCATAGCAAGTAACATTTGCCTTACTTATAGTTTCAGGAGTAGCTTGAACCATAGCAAGTGGTCGAGCTCTACAATCCTTAGCTATGTGTCCCATCCTAGAGCAATTCTTGCACATCACAGTACATCGTCCAGAATGATTCTTATAACATAGTTACACTTGGGTGCATCTCCATTGTAGTTCTTCCTGTCACCATCTCCCATAGCATAAGCTCTAGTAGTCGTTTGTCGCTTGTTTCGACGATCATTACCCTTAGAATGATTATCCCTCTTCCTCTTTCTATTCTTGTCTTTCTCAGCTTCTTCCAATGCCAACGAGTCCATCAATTGTTGAGCAATAGTAATAGCCTCATAAATGTTTGCAGGCTTAGCAGAAATCACATCGTTCCTTGTAGCTACCGGCAACCCATCGGTATACCTCTTAATCCTTTGAGTCTTAGTCCTAACCATATCGGGACAAAGTAAGGCTAACTCTCGATAACGGTGATTGTAAGTTGCCATATCGGTACCTTTCACCTTATGGTTCCAGAACTCAATCTCCAGCTTCTTAATCTCATTCCTTGGGCAGTAAGTCTGAATCAGCAAGGACTTAAATTGCTCCCAAGTCATAGCATAAGCCACATCACTCCCAACCTAATTTCGGTAATTGTTCCACCAAGTTAAAGCTTCATCCTTGAAAGTAAAAGAAGTAAACGTTACCTTCGCATTCTCCGCACGACCACTGACATTAAACACTGACTCAGTCTTCTCTATACACCTGACCAAGTAGACCACTCCTTCAGTTCCACCAAACTCAATGGTCCACAAATTTTAAACTCCTTGTAGTTACATCCATTAGCACGAACAGGTGGAAATGTTCCAGCAGAATTGTTGGAATGATTTGACTCAGCTAGTAACTCAGCAACTCGTTGCTCCACAAGTTGATTGATCATTGCTTGATCCACAGTAGGTGCGTTAAGTGGAACATGATCATTGTCTCCCTGAACATCAACATTTTGATTCCTGTTATTGCGGTTAGTAGTGTCTAGGTTATCAGGAGTGGGGGTTTCAACATTTCGAGTAGGACGGCGTCCTCGGCGACCAGGGGTAGTAGCAGCAGTTCCAGTTCGGGTAGCTCTGACAGGGTTTCGTCATACAGTCATTGATCGAAATCACAATACAAGGTTCATAAGTCTCCAATAACACATACCATAACGTCCAACAAGAATCCGATTGGTGAAAGTCGAAATACGAACATAATACCAACACAATATCAACCACGCAAATAGGAACACAATTCTCCATGTACGCCAAAAAACCATAGAATATCATACGAAATCACTATCGTTCATACAAGTAGCGATCGATACCTTGTTCCAAAATACCAAAAGACATAATAAATACTAAACGTTCCATACGAGATGAACATGCAATCCGAATAACATGACTTAAGAGATAGAATAACTAGCTCTCCTAACCAAGTACTCCCTGGCTTAAGAAGCGACACAACAACAACACAAATCCAAATTGATCTAGCCATGATGCTGGTGTAGATTCCTCAACTCTGATCTCAAATTATCCAATTCTCCCCATAATGATTCCAACTCGACACTGTGAGTATCACTATCCCTCTTGAGGTCTGCAACCTCCTTCTCTAGCTCCGTGTTCCTCTGCCACAGCTTGCAATCTGCCTCGCGAGCCGTGAGGAAACCTCTTTGCAGAATCTCTATCTGCTCATGTATCTCCATCATACCTCTCCTAATCGCTGTCGTCCTGCCCATGAGAGTAGTCAAATCAACTCTCAACTCAGCAACAAACTCAGCAATAAACTCAGCAATAATCATCTCAAGTCGGCCAGACATCCGCGAGATCCTCTCGCCATGTGCAGTAATCTGAGCCCACATCCTACCAGTCTCACCTAACTCTGCATGCTCAGCAGAAACCTCAGAAGGTGCATCCGACGCCACAGGACTACCAGGTGGTGAATCAAACAAAAACGGATGATATGGTGAAACCGGCTCTAACGGATGTATCAGAGAATCGGGCTTCGCAAAATGAGCTGAATGTGCTAGCGACCCATCATCATCAGGCATCTCCTCCTCCTGAGGATCATCCTCTTCCTCATCCTGAGGGTCATCATTCTCTTCCTCATCTTGAGGGTTATCATTCTGCTCACTCTCGTACTCCTCCTCATACTCCTTGTCGGAGGGGTACTCCATCAATCGTCATCTCTGAGCAGGTGAACCACGAGGCGATAAAATCGGTGACTTAGGGCGACAATGAGACGATAAAGTAGTGGCCGAACGCATGACCATCACGTATGGGTCATCAGGGGCCATAGTGATCTACGAAGGGCGACACGTACTAGCAATAACAATTCTTAATAACAACACGTGCAAAGGAGGCTATGATTTGTGACAACGGCGTAGGGTAGGTGTAAGTGTTTCAAAACAACTAAACCGCGAACTCAAAATACCGTATAAAAATCATCATATAATTCCAAATCATATATATCTAGAAAGAATTAAAATACCGCATTACTAAAATCATTCGTAAAACAATTAAGCCATATAATTCCTCAAAACGCATATAATTCCTCAAAACGCCATCATATCACTAAATCAATAAACCTCAAATCCTCAAATCATCTCAAGAATCCCATATCCAATAATCATCTCAATATACCTCAATATAAACAATGATGCTTCGGCTTGGCGGGCTGGCGGGCAATGGTCGAGGATCGTTTTCTATAAAAATCGGTTATAGTTTAGGTGTCTATTTACCTAGTTCTCTATAACCTTGGCTCTGATACCAATCTGTAACACCCCCAAAATTTGGTACAGCGGAAGACTCAACAAGCTTTCGGGGTGCTACGGGGATTGGTATCCATTCAAAGTCATGAAAGAACGAGATAAAGTAAACATAAGAAAAAGACAACCAAAACGGGTTTTAAAGTTTTCATTTATCCCAAGAATTATCCAAAGTAAGGCCCAATAGAAATAAACGTAGGTCCACAATGATTTATCAGAGTTTTAGAAAATAGATCCATAACCGGGTGCCATAGCCAAGCCTCCAATCCAAGCATCCAAAGGGCATCACTTTATTTCCTGAGAAAACGTGCTAAAAGTCAGCTTTCGCTGGTGAGATCATAGGTTTAAATTCATAATTCAGTATAGTGGACATATACGCAAAACTTTTGCTAGCTAGACTAGGCCTCGATCATCCAACCAAAATAATCCAACAAAAATAATCCAACCAATATAATCCAACCAAATCAAATCAACTCTATAGGTGCACGCTATAGCTCAAATCTATCCAATCAATAGCTTATCTAGCTCAAGTCTAGGCCTCGCTCTATAATCAATCCAATAGCTTACCTAGTTCGGGACTAGGCCTCGCTCAACAACCAAATCGATAGCTTACCTAGTTCGGGACTAGGCCTCGCTTAATCCTACCTAGTTCTATAAGCATAGCAAGTTTTAAAATAAATAAAGCGATAATAGTCCACATAAAACATTTGCACGTTTCTCACCCCAAGTATTGAAAACCAAGTTCAAGAGTAAAAGTGGGGCTATGACTCACCTCAAGTCCAGCAAATCCTCAAAAGAAATCGATAGATGAAAGACGTAAGCAAACTCAAATAACGGCAACTACATACTCGGCACTTCCTAACAATATCAAACTCGTTCAGAATCATTTCCTCAAAATCAAATATTCCCATTCCCGAACGTATTCCATTTTACTTTTCAAAAATATTCATTTCTCAAATTATCTTCATATTAATTTGAAGTTTGTCGTTTGGTATCCATACGGGTGGTGGGTCGACACAACTGAAACCAAGAAGTCACAACGAAAGAGATAACAAACCATCTATAGGTCTAATATTAGCCCAATATATTATTTAAATAAATCATCGAAGTTTATCAAATTCGTCGATTTGGTAATCCCCCATATTTATTTACGTAATATACCGTTCCAAGATTATACCCAACCTAAATCACATAGCACAAAGAATACTATGTGGTAAATATCGTAGTCCAATAAATTCCCTATATATCGTCAAATTTGCCAAATTCGTCAATTTAGCCAATTCCACGAGATATATAGTAATTTATTATCCTAATACACGTACCACAACCTATGGGCTTCGTAGGATACGATGCCCATTAATATACTCATTTTATATAGCTAAATAAACTCGATTTAACCCGTCGATTAAATAAGTTACGTAGTTATAGAAAATGGATATATTAATCGTCATATACCCGTGACAACATAAAAGTCACATAATAAAGCCCACTTGGACTTAAGTAACCACAACTCGTATAACTCGATAAGTTTTCCAAAATTATAAAAGTCTATCATGTTTTTATTTATTACTTACCCGACGTATTAGTTCTCGACATTATTTATAGTTATTATTTATAATAATACTCCGACATTTATTACACTATTCGCATAGTATAATGATTATCGTTATATTATTATAACGTTTACTCGTGATCGTTTTATTATTAATATACGCATTCATAATAATATATATACGTTTATCACGTCTATATACTTATATAAACGATTATATTACTAATAATATTATTATTGTAACACCCCAATTCATGGATGCAACGGAATTCAAACTGGGTGTTACTCGACGGCACAATAGTCATAATAATAGAAAACGAACTCCAATTGAGTCGTTTTAAAAGATTTATCATTCAAATTGTATAAATATCAGAGATTACAAAATGAGGTCCCAAATGGTTCCATGTTTACAGTTTACATTTAAATGAGTTTTTAAATGATAATAAAATTTATAGCCCTCTTGAGTATCCGTGCCCCTTCCGTGCCATCCTTATTCATTATGAACCTGAAAATACATGCTAAAATGTCAACACGAGGTTGGTGAGTTCATAGAGTTTAGTGACAAAATGTAATGTAAAACATTTGAATGATGATTTCCCAGCAAAGGCATCGTAAATCCACTAAGTTGCAAGTCCCGCCATAAGAGACTTGTAACCTGTGTGTTCACAACCCACTGCCAAATATGATCTGGTTTATGTGAACAAAGGTAAAACTTGTATCTAGATTCAAAGATAAATGTAGCAATACCGTTATATAAACAATTTTAACAATGATGCCATATAAATAATGATGACAATGAAGTGGAAGCCATAATACTACGTTTTGTTGAATGCTAGTGCAACGGGAAGGCAATGAAGTATGTAACATGTAAACACATAAGGCATTTGAGTAAGCCACAAACATTGAGTAAGGCAATTGGTGTTTAAGCAAACAAGTAGCATGTTCAAGTAAAACAAGTATTGCATTTATGTAAAAACGAGCATGTATTCTCCCCCAAAGAGTTGATAAAACAACTAAAAGAGTAGGGGTTATGACTCACCGTGAGTTAGATGATGTATAATGAGAATGATGGATATGCCGTAAGAACTTCTACGAGCAACCTAGAATAATTGTTGTAACTTAGGTTTGGAATAATGTCTAAGGAAACATAAACATGCCAATATATGTCTTGCACTTAGTCCATGATGTGGTCAAAGGAGGAGGGAAAAATATGTTGACTTATTCCAAAAATGTGAAAACTCAAATCGTCTTAGAAACGTGGTGCAGGTATAGGCTAAGGTTACGGCTGAGTAAAAACGCTTAAAAGTGAAAATTCCAGTTTTTCACGGCCGAGGTTTATTTTGGTCATGTTTTTCTCAGTCATGATTAATTCTCAAATAAATCACGAGTGTGTCAAACATTTTTCTGATGCGGGGTCACTTAACGCGGTCGAGTTTCGTTGTGCGTAGAATTTTTGAATGACGTTTTACGCTAAAACGTGTAATTCCTTATTAACTTTCACGAAAATGATCTGACGAGTGTCAAACTTTTAATTTGCCATGGAAATGATTTATCACTCGAGGCCAAGAAACAAAAATCAAATTTCGGGAAAAATGAATAGTAAAAGTGAATAGTGAAATTTTCCAGGAATAGTAATTAACCTGAAATTGCGAATTGTTACAGTCTCTACCCCTTACGGGGAACTTCGTTCCGAAGTTCAGTTTATGTCATGGGTTGAAGCGATGTCGGTGAAAAGATAGGATTTCTTGTGGCGAATATAATGTAGGTTTCTTGTGGCGAATTTAATGTAGGTATCATGCCATACCCGAGTAATGTAGTATAGGTATCATGCCATACCCGAGCAATGTAATGTAGGTATCATGCCATACCCGAGCAATGTAATGTAGGTATCATGCCATACCCGAGCAATGTAATGTAGTGTAAGTTGACTTCATACTTATGTTATTTCGGATACAAATAAGCCCACTTGTTTATAATTCTTTATTTACATAGAGAGGCCTCCCAAACAATGTAAATAGAGGAATATAAACTTATGGTTCGGTGATTTATAATTTCTTTATTTAAATGAAAAGGCATCCCAATCCATTCAAATAATTACAAATCATCCTACTTAAGAATTCCCAACACAACATTCATACTTAGCCGGTGAGTTACAAGGTAGTGTATTATGAGATGATATTGGTGTTCCAAAAGTACGAAATGAATATTCATACTCATCTTTGGAGATGGAGAGTAAGATACTCAAGGGAAATTGACGTGGTGTTCAAAATAGTTGGTGAGTAGAAAGTTGTGAAATAAGCATGATTTTTGATTGGGAAATGATAGAATAAATACGTTGGAGGTTTGAATCATAACACATGATAGCATAAAGCAAGAGTTTTATTCATAAAACGTTGATTGATTACAAGATTGAAACTTATTACAAGTTTCTTCAAAATCTACTAACTGATACTTTCAGTTTAGTAATTACAACGTTTTTACTATCATTTCATAACATTTACTAACCGAGTCTAATCAGTTTAGTAGTACAAAAGACAACTAGTATCATCACACTAGTCTATTGCAGGTTAGAAGGTCCGAGCAGCTCTGATTGATCGGCAACTTCTTGGTTTAGTGTGTCATAGAGGTACGAGTCTATGAAGTTTGAGGGGCTGTAGTTTCCATGCTGATTTTCTTGTTGGATCAATGGTGGTCGTGATACGATCCATAATGAGTGATCCAAATCATCACATGTTGGAATATTAAAGGGAAGTGATAGTGGTGGTGGTAATGGCGATAGTATATATTCATACTCATTATCCTCCTCGGAGTTTGCCTCAACCCAATTTTGTTCAAAATAATTAGAAGTATTCGATGCAAAATTAGTTGGTATTGGTTCCTCCTCTTCTTCGTCGGTTGAATCTTCGAAAGGTTCTTCTTCGTCATCAGAAGCGAAGGCATTCACGAAGTCAAATCCGAACTCGGGTGAGGGTGGTAAGACTTGGAAGTTATTAGGTAGAGTGGGCACATAATCGGGAGAAGTGGGTACGCACATGATTTCTATTAGAAGAAATACTATGTTAAAACAATTCAAATGTTTATGGGAAGTGCTCAAGATGTGACAAGTGTGTATATATCAATATACTAATATGTTCAGGTAGTATAAAATGCTTACGGGGAAATGCTCAATTATGCTAAGGGTACATATATCAATATGAAATTATGTTTGTGTAGCATAAAAATGCTTAATAAGTCCATAATCGTCTGGAGGATGGAAGGCACGAAGAGCGAAAGGCTATAAAAATGTTTTTGCTTGTAAGTGTAGTTATAGTTTAGGTCTCCATTAGACCCGTTTCTCTATAACCATGGCTCTGGTACCAATCTGTAACACCCCCAATTCATGGATGCAGCGGAATTCGAACTGGGTGTTACTCGACGGCACAATAGTCATAATAATAGAAAACGAACTCCAATTGAGTCGTTTTAAAAGATTTATCATTCAAATTGTATAAATATCAGAGATTACAAAATGAGGTCCCAAATGGTTCCATGTTTACAGTTTACATTTAAATGAGTTTTTGAATGATAATAAAATTTATAGCCCTCTTGAGTATCCGTGCCCCTTCCGTGCCATCCTTATTCATTATGAACCTGAAAATACATGCTAAAGTGTCAACACGAGGTTGGTGAGTTCATAGAGTTTAGTGACAAAATGTAATGTAAAACATTTGAATGATGATTTCCCAACAAAGGCATCGTAAATCCACTAAGTTGCAAATCCCACCATAAGAGACTTGTAACCTGTGTGTTCACAACCCACTGCCAAATATGATCTGGTTTATGTGAACAAAGGTAAAACTTGTATCTAGATTCAAAGATAAATGTAGCAATACCGTTATATAAACAATTTTAACAATGATGCCATATAAATAATGATGACAATGAAGTGGAAGCCATAATACTACGTTTTGTTGAATGCTAGTGCAACGGGAAGGCAATGAAGTATGTAACATGTAAACGCATAAGGCATTTGAGTAAGCCATAAACATTGAGTAAGGCAATTGGTGTTTAAGCAAACAAGTAGCATGTTCAAGTAAAACAAGTATTGCATTTATGTAAAAACGAGCATGTATTCTCCCCCAAAGAGTTGATAAAACAACTAAAAGAGTAGGGGCTATGACTCACCGTGAGTTGGATGATGTATAATGAGAATGATGGATATGCCGTAAGAACTTCTACGAGCAACCTAGAATAATTGTTGTAACTTAGGTTTGGAATAATGTCTAAGGAAACATAAACATGCCAATATATGTCTTGCACTTAGTCCATGATGTGGTACTTTGTATAGTGTAAGTATATGAAAAGAAATGGTTCATGAAACATGTATAGTTTATATATCGTTTACTACCGTTCGGGCCGATATAATTCAGAAGTCATGTAGTAAACGTTCGAGGAGCCAAGACACTTTAATTCGTAAATCCACAACTCATCTCGACGGCTTACATAATGAACTCCTCACATGAGGCTCCCTACTATTGTAGTAGTTGATAAAATATATATGTATATAAGTTTTGATCCGAAAAGTTACATGTCCAAGTACTTGAATAAACTTAGGAAAGTTTATTTTCACATGAAGATTGTTATTAGGATGAGTTTCTTAAATCTTGTATGACAATTACTTGTAAGTTCTCATGGTTCTTTTTGATGAAGTAGATCCAAATTGTATGTTCAAGTTATCGCCAACTCTCTAGTTCATGTATTTGCCTTGGTAAGTTTATATGGTCGTTAGCTCATGTTTTCGCCTTGGTATGTTTATATGGTCGTTAGCTCATGTTTTCGCCTAAATAAGTTTATATGGTCATTTAGTCATGGCCTTGCCATGACCTTTGGTCATTGTTCCATGGTCTTGAGACTCGACCTTGGCTCTAGCCATGGTTGTGGTCTTGATTCTAGGTCATAAGACCTCTTGGTCTTTTTAAAACATAACCATTATATAGTGATTTATATATATGTAAATAGCTGTTAAGAAACTGAGAAAAATCTCATTCGTTATTGGTTTTCTGGAGACGTGCCTCCTAAGTTTTTGAAGAAAACGTGATTCCGGACAACTTTCGTGCTTTAACTTTTTCATGAAACGGACCAGAAAGGCCTCTTTTTGCGTGTTTTATGTTCTGTCACAGAAAGCTTTTGGCAGATTTGCCGCAAAGTTTTGGTAATTTCAAATGGTCATAACTTTTGACTCGTGTACTCGTTTTAGGTGATTCAAATTGCTATGTTTTCCTTTTTAAGTCTTCTACTACAATATGTAATTGTCTAATATCATTTATATACTGTTTTGGTCGGATTTTTCCATGGAAGTCACTAGTTTACTTGTTTGAATAACATAGGTTAACATATATATATCAATACTTGTTTTACCCATTTTTAAACATCATGAACATGATCACAAGACAAAATATAGTATGAATGGTATGTAAATAGCATGAATATGATATTTAACAAGAGATATGTTAGGGTTTGCTTACAACTTTTGTGAGGAAAATTAACAAGAAACCAAGGACAAGATCACTAATCCTAAAGTTTCAACCAATAGCTCTAGCTTCCAATACTTTAACCCTAGCTTCCAAATCTTTTAACCACTTGATTATAACTTTAGAGAGCCCTTGTAATCACCTTCTTAACTCAGCCCTAGCACCCCTATGTATCTTCCAAATCAATCATGGAATGATGATGAGATTATGGTGTTGTTTATGGTGATTTATGGTATAAATGGAACTAGGAATCAACAAGGAACTTAAGCCTTTAACTTGTGATGGATTAAAGTTGAAAGAACAATGATCAAAATGATGTTTTTATGGTGCTTGGGTCGTTGGTATTGAGAGAGAAACAAAGAGATGAGATGAAGTCTTTCTTAGAATATATGACTAGTTATAAGAGATATTATGCAAGACTTAGTTAGTAAGTCTTTAGAAAATATCTAGAGATAACTTAGCTTAGGATCAAGACACCTAAAGGGTGACTCCCCCCCCTAGAGGCGGTTTGCAAACTTGGGGAGGAAGTGTTGGTACTTTGATGATATTATCCAAGTTATTGAGTTAGTTTTGGCTCCGTAAAATGCTAACCGTAAATGGTTAAGCCACGAAACGTAAAACCGGGTATCGTAAAAATACGAAACTTGGAAGAATGGTTAAACTTGTCAAAATACTCCATAATAAAATATAAAATGAGTGGTAGGTTCCATTGGGGTGCTAAAACCCTGCTAAAACTGGAAACACGGGTCTAAAACGCGTAATACGTAAAACGTACTAATATTGTGTAAAATTGAGAAAAGTAAAATGTTACTTTTCTAATAGGATAAAAATGATTTAAAAAGACTTATAATGTCTAGACTGGGCTCAGTCTAGTGTCGGTTGGTATTAAATGTCTTTTAGACATAAAACCGTAAGCCTAAAAATCAAGGAATGACTTATAAAATCAAGGAATGATTTTTGGTCAAAGGAGGATGGAAAAATATGTTGACTTATTCCAAAAATGTGAAAACTCAAATCGTCTTAGAAACGTGGTGCAGGTATAGGCTAAGGTTACGGCTGTGTAAAAACGCTTAAAAGTGAAAATTCCAGTTTTTCACGGCCGAGGTTTATTTTGGTCATGTTTTTCTCAGTCATGATTAATTCTCAAATAAATAATGAGTGTGTCAAACATTTTTCTGATGCGGGGTCACTTAACGCGGTCGAGTTTCGTTGTGCGTAGAATTTTTGAATGACGTTTTACCCTAAAACGTGTAATTCCTTATTAACTTTCACGAAAATGATCTGACGAGTGTCAAACTTTTAATTTGCCATGGAAATGATTTATCACTCGAGGCCAAGAAACAAAAATCAAATTTCGGGAAAAATGAATAGTAAAAGTGAATAGTGAAATTCCCCGGGAATAGTAATTAACCTGAAATTGCGAATTGTTACAATTACGAGTTTTATTATAAGCGTTTGATTTTTAATATTTATCGAGTCATAAGAATTTGGTCACATGTCCGAGTCATTACTCTCGGCTCATAGTCCAAGTCCACAAATAATAATAACCAAGTCATGAATAAATAATCCAACTCCGTCCAAAATCAATCCCAATCACATGCTACAACAATAGGGTCCGACTACGGCACCCAACTAACCTATCTCCGTCAATCTAATTTGACCGTCTCACAATCGGTCCCCATTCATCCACATAATCGACAACACTTCACAAAATAAATCATGATACCATTTCATTCTCGGCTCCAAAGTAACGACAATAAAATCAAAGGTACCAATAGTAATATACCTCAACAACAACAATGTCAACAATAACCATAACAACAACAGTGATATACAACAACAATAACCTGGAACAATAACAAGAAAACATTAAATATATACGTGTTCCGAGTCGATTTTACCAAGTCAAACCCGTGCCGAGAGACCCACTTGGGTCTCGGCTACACCACGAGTCAAGGTGACTCAAACCCAAGACCACCTTAGTCTCGGCTTAGGCTCATTCGAGCACATAAAAACAGCCCATACGGACCCTTTGGGTCGCGGCAACACAAGAGTAACAACAAGCATCCATTGTTACCAAAAATCAAGCCAAAACCAAACTCCATGTAAACAACTACTCTCGCTACCATGACTACGAGATTAAAACCATAAAGAAAACCACATAGGCTCAAAATAACACCAAGCCGAGAGCCATAGCTCTCGGTTTCATCTCGACCTCCAAAGGAAACACCAAACCCGGATACCAAACTCATTTCTATATCAAAAATATTGATTCCCCATCATTTTTAATCAAGATTTCATCAAAACCCATTAAATTAATCCATGTTTCCACGGATTTAGATTCACATCGTGGCACCCATGATACCAAACCGATGCTACCTACCTTTTTATGCTTCCAAACTTGTGAATCTTTAAAAATCAGGTAATATTAATGGTGGTGATGGTGTGTACGGCGGTGGGGGTTTACCCAACGAGGTGATAGGGGTGTTTGGGTGCGCGTGGTACATACCAAAAGAAGGAGAATAAGGTGAGGGTTAAGGTGGTGGTGGCGGTGTAGTCGTGGGAGTGGCGGTGTGGTGGTGGCTGCCGGAATAAGAGGGCGGCGGCTAGGGTTTTAAGATGAGGGGGAGAGAGAGAGAGATAATAAAGAAGAAGATGAGGTTTGTTTGTGTGTTGTGTGAATACCAGGAAACACAAGGACGATTTGTAGTCCCTCTTTTTATCATACTTATTTTCTTTCTTTCTTTCTTAGTAACAATAATAATAATAATGGGGTAAAGGATAATTGGCTAGTCAAATAAACGAAATGACCAAACCCGAAAACCTTTTTAAAATATCTCAACATTCTCGAACCAAACTTGTTTCCAATAATCAAAATTTCAAGATACGTTCCATAAATATAATATCCGAACCGACATTTAAAATAATTAAAATTGTTAGGTTTTCCTAGTGCCGGAGTCAATGTAGTGCCAAATAATGATCTCAAAAATAAACCATCACGAATGAACCAAACCAAACCATTAATTAAATAATCAAATTCCATAAATAACGTACGATTTAAATCACATTCCAACGTTCACCAAAATCTCATCACAAATAAACTTTTCAAATATTCCAAAGTTATAAATTTTAAAGTAATGCGGGTTTTCAAAAAGGCTCCCTAATTTGCCAGTTGTCACAGTAATAAACATATTTAAACAACAACTCATAAACAATTCACAATCATTAAGGGCACGTTTGGTTTGTAGGTAGGTTTAGATTTGAATTTGAATTTGGGAATGGTTTGAAAATTTTGAGAATTGTTTGAGAAAAAGTATGAAAGAGAATATATATTATCATATAGATTAAAAAATATTGAAAATAAAAAAGTATAAAAATAAATACTATAAAAACTAAATTCTATGTCCATGAGAGAGAATAATTAAACAAAAAATTATAAAACATCACACCCACCATTATTGCCATGAATCAATCTATGAGTGTAGTGACACCTTTTTATTCCCGGACCCACAACCAAAATTAAACCAAACATTTGTATTCAAGTGTGATTCTATTCTTTTCACACCATACCACCATAACAAACAACACCTAAAAATCTTAAAAAACATAAACAAAAGGATATCTAATCACGAAAGGAAACGGTACCATGGGTATCATGGCAAATCAAAAAAATTAAACACGGATCAGATTCAATGTGTTTGTTACTTTTGTGTTTGAATGAAGAAAGAACACAAAAAGAAAAGAAAAGAAACTCAATAAATTACAAAATCTAAAATAGATTTGGTGTTCCTTCCCAAGATAGTCTAAGAAAGATTCCTGCCTCTGGTCGAGCAATTGGAAGGTCGAGCAGCAGCCGGTCATGGATCTGGTTCGGATAAGACAAAAGACAAGAGGCCCAACAAATGATTAGAGAAATAGTTAAAATGTACTTTTAGTCGAGACACGTGTCGCACAACGGGTGGGGTAGCACGGTCGCGCAGTAGCATATGACCAGATTGGGAATGGGGTGATTTTCATAACCTCGTTGTTGACCAAAGCCAAAAAATTGACGTACTTTGGGGATTTTCTCTAAAATAAATTGTCCATTATAATTTGAAGTAAAATGAATGGGCCTTTAATATTAATTTTGATATATCCTCTATTTTTGAAATCTTAAAAGTGTTCATGTTATCATGTAGGAGAGAAGAAGTATCCACGTACAAGGTTGGTGTGTTAGTTTATTGAGAAAAAGCATATTTTGATTTTGTGTAAGATCATAAATGATTCCAGTCACCGTTATTACGCACGTATACTTAAAGTTAAAGTCGACCCTCGAATTTTATTAGATAGTATAACTTACACAATCCTTTCCCATAAAAATATTGTAACCTACACAATATTTGCGGAGTCAATATTATGCCTATTGTTTGACGCATTTCCTTAATTCATAATGTAATTTGAGTATTTGACACTATAAAACATGTGCATGTTATCTCAGTGATACAAACTCGTTGTACGGTTCACCTCTATGATCTAGTTGTAAACTTGTAATAGAGTAGATGTAGTCCCAAGAGATATAAGCTACATTAACAACTACTAGTAATATATTTGGATTTTTAACTTATTCTACAATAAGATGTGATATCATAAATTATTGTGTAGTCAAAAATTTTGATTTGTCCAAGTTACATGCTCCGTCTCTAAAATTTCAAAAGTGTAGATGAAGTCTTTGTCGAAAAGCTTCGGTTCATTTTTCGTTCATGTCTAAAGTGAATGACCAATATACTCTGATCATATGGGTAAAAGGTTGAATACGAATATTGCGGTCATTTCCCATTTGCCCAGAGATGAAAACAAAACCAACTTTTTTTTTTTAGAAATATCACGTATGTACTTCAAAGTTATGCAAATTGCGCCTTAAAAAAACTCTGTTATAGTTTTTACGATTTACTCATTAAAAGGATACTATAATAATTGTTATCTTAATACACTATTAATATTCAACCATTAACATTGCACAAACGTCAATCATTCTCCGCCACAAAACAATGGTTGTTAAAATCTCGATCTTGATTTTAAGATTTTACGATTTTAAGATATTACGAAACAAAACGATCCGGATTTTACGTAGGATCTTGTCAAGCTTAAGATTCCGATCTTAACCATAAGATTTTAAGATCTAATCATATTCGATCTTACTTTTTTCAAATTGCAAACTAAAAAAACTATAAAGTTATGGATTATGTTTTATCAAATTTTAAAAACAACATGTTAATCTTCTTACACATTCGATATTCATAATTTTACACACCAATTTCATGAAATTTTTATATAATTTTGTGTTTATGATACATAATAACTTATTAGATTTGAATATTGTTACAAACACTATTAATTAAGTATTAAGATTTCACAAAGATAATTCTTTCTCTTCCTTAGAGCATAAGGTGTTATAATACCGTTAACACCAAAAACTGCAGCCACATCAATATTACATCAGCATCCCAATTTTTAGCTCCAACACCAAAAAACACCCTTCACTAATAACATCCATAACACCACCCTTTTAGGCCTCACCAATTTATTTTATTTTTCATTTTTCAAAAAAACTAAATTTTATTAATTCAAATAAAAATACAAATTACATTTATATATAAAAAAAAGTTAAAATTTTAAAAAAAAAGAAAAAAAAAAAGTTGAAAAAAAAGAAGAAGTTATAACTTACATTTGACTTCAACAGCCCACTAAGACACTGGACTCCAACAGCCCACTTACTTTTGATTTTTTATGAAGAAACAAAAACAAGTTGCAACTTTTCTTTTTCTAAACACAAACGGGCGTAGGTGGATAAATTTTCCCTCTAAAAAACCCACAAAATTTCACCAAATCTCAAAACCCTAACTTTTCAATCCCACAAAATTAACCTTCAATCCACAAAAAGTTCACATTTTTATGTAATGATTCCAATCTTTTCACAAAACCCATCTTTTAATTTCATCAATTTGAAAGAAAAAAATCTTATTATACAAACCGCAATATCAAAAAACACCACCCTTTTGGGACTCACCATTTTATTTTATTTTTTATTTTTCAAACAAACTAAATTTTATTAATTCAAATAAAAATACAAATTACATTTATATATAAAAAAAGTTAAAATTAAAAAAAAAAGAAAAAAAAAAGTTGAAAAAAAGAAGAAGTTATAACTTACATTTGACTTCAACAACCCACTAACACATAGGGATGGCAATGGGCGAGAAAAAACCCACAACCCGTAGGTACCCGCCATAAATGGGTGGGTAAACGCGTCAATTTTCACCCACGGGTGGGTCGTGGGTGAAAATCTTTACCCATCAGTGGGTGGCGGGTGGGTGACGGGTAAGGCATACCCATCGCGGGTAAACCCATGATACCCATTTAAAATACCCACGGGTATATACATCAAAATACTCGTAAGTGTACCCATAAACCCATGTTAAAATTAATTATACTAATTAAAATATTTATGATGTTACATGTATACATTTAACACTTACTACCAAGTCTAAAAAAAACGCATTAACCTAAAAGTTTGTTTGAGTTTTAAGAATAAAAAGAGAGTATGAAATATCAAATAATCAAAGTTGTGTTTGGCAAATTGATTGGTGTCTTATTACGCAGTTTCATAGTTAGTTTTCATATCATCGTTTTGTAATTTTGTTGCATAACACTAACCCATGGGCAACAAATACCCGCGGGCAAGGGCATGGGTAGAAATTTGTACCCATTGGTGTGTGACGGGTGGGTGATGGGTGAGAAAAAAACTAGGTGGGCGGGTGACGGGTTAGAGGTACCCGTGCCCATTGCCCACGGGTGCCATAGGTGGCATGTGGTGGTGGTGGCAGTTGGTGATGGTGGCGGCTGGTGGTGATGGTGGATGGTGCATGAAATGCGTATACAAACTCGAGGACAAAACATGTAATTTACCAACGAAATGAGTTAACGAACGTTAGTAAAATACCCAAATCCACCCAAAAAATTTGTTGGGTACCTTTTTATGCAAGAAAAAAATAAGAGTACCTTGATTGAAAATGGACTCTAAGTTTGATACCTTTTTGTGACATTTGCCCAATAACTTAATATGTGGGTATCATTTTTTTTTGTTCAAATCAAGACATGGTATCATTTTTTTTGTTACATTAATTAAAGTATTAACATTTCACAAAGATCATTCTTTCTCTTCCTTTCCTAGTAGTACAACGTTACAAACGGTAAAAAAAAAAATAAAAAAAATAAAAATAATAAAAAATCACCAAATATTTCCTTCTAAAAAACCCCAAAATTTCATCAAATCCTCAAAAGTCAAAACCAATTCAATCTCCCTCCACTTTTCCCCAAATCAAAACCCTAACCCATAACTTTTCAATCCCACAAAATTAACCTTCATTTCCTAAAAAGTTCACATTTTTATGTAATATCTCCAATCTTTTCACAAAACCCATCTTTTAATTTCATCAATTTGTTAAAAAAAAATTATTATACAAACCGCAATATCAAAATACTCCTTCTAATCCATTGATCTTGGGAACCTATCTGTGAGCTTATGAGCTTATATGATTTCGTTTTATTTTGTGACTTATGGGCTCACATAAGCTTATTATGATGTATTGTAATAACTTAATATAAGCCCATAGTTATCAAAATCAGCTGGAAAATTTGAGCTTATATAAAGTAAGCCGAAATCATATAAGCTCACAAGCCCACAAATAAGCTTAAACAAACACCCCTTTTCTGTTATTATGAACTGATAAGTTTTTTTGGATTTGGTATTACAAATTTTCTGTTAGGGTGAAATAAGCTGTTTTTGATAAGCTGATCATCTGCTTTTTATTACCTCTTATTGTACTTTGATATTGTGGATAAGCAGTTTTGAATGTATGTGCTCTGTACATGATTATATGCTTACGGTTAAATAAGCTGATTGGCAATTGTTCAAATTGTTTATTTGCTGTTATTTTGAAATAACAAATTTGCTCTTACGGTGAAATAAGCTGTTTTCTTAGGTTGAACAAGCTGATCATCTGCTTATAAGCTGTTTGAAATAGTAATCCCAAACACCCCTTACTATGTTTTGATATTGTGGATAAGGTTTGAGTGTCTGGACATGATTATATAGCTTATTTGAGGGTGAAATAAGCTGCTGACCTAATCGAGATTAGATATGATAGTTCGAAACAAGAAAGGTTTACTGATAAATATGATATCAAACAAACTAAGTCCTTTGCCTACTCTTTTTACTTGCAGGTGCGGTTTTTTGGGACTATTTTTCGATATTCGAAACTGTTTCTATGATATGAATGTTGGATTCATTAGTATTGTGAATTGCTTGATGTGGGAATTGGGATTGTTGACTTTTGAGTTGAAACTGTTATGATGTGTTTAGTATACTGAATTGTTTGACATGTGATGTGGGATGTTTGGGATTTTTGCTTATGTAAACATCTTATCTTCTTATTGGTCTTTTTAAACATATGATGAAATGTAATTATGCTTATCTACTTAGATTAGGGTGAATAAGCTCTGTCAAATTAGCATTTTAAGCATAGGATGAAATGTGAAGTATATGCAAGTTTAATAGTGTGTAGGGGTGTGTTTTGGAATTGGGATCTGCTAACGGATAAGCTTTTTTCGAGTGGTTGATGAAAAGAGTGCTTATGCAGTATGTTTATGATCTTGTTCGAATTGTTATGATGTGAATGCAGTTTTCTTCTGTTAGTAGACTGAATTGTTCGACATGTGATGGGGGTGTTTCATGTTTGGGATTGTTTTATTGAAATTAGATACTTGCTAGGTGGTGTTTGGGATTGCCTTATTGAAACAATTTATCTGCTTATCGTGTTTCTGGAAATAGATATGCACTTGTTAGTGTTTGGGCACTCTGAGTTTGTTTATTCCAAACTGAATATAATGGTGGATTTGATATTTAAGATTACTCTGAGATAAGCTGCTTTAAATAAGTTGATTAACTGGTTATGAGCATAAGTTATTAAAAATAGTAATCCTAAACACCCCTTATTGCGTTGATGTGGCAGCTTAGCAGATTTGAGTGTTTGGATGTGATTATATGCTCTTTTTAGGCTGAAATAAGCAGTTTGGGAGTTGCTTATTTAGATGGTGTATTTGCTTCTGTATCTTTGAAGTACTCTTAGCAGAATTGCCAAACTCATAAATCGCGTAGCTGATTGCTGTTTGACATGTGACTCTTCTTGAGATATGCTTTGTACATTATTCATTAAGCAGTTTGAGATTGTTTATTTTAAGCTGATTATACTTGCTGGATTAATCATTACAAGTTTGCTCGTAGGTAAAATATGTTGTTTTTCATAAGTTGATCATCTGATTATGAGCATAAACTGTTTAAAATAGTGATCCCAAACACCCCCTACTGTGTTTTAATACAATAGATAAGCAGTTTTGAGTGTTTGGATATGAGTATATCCTCCGTTGATGGTGAATTAAGCAGCAGTTATGAGTAACAGTTTTGGGGCTGCTTATTCATATATCTTGGCTGAATCTGATTAGTTTACCTCTTATATCCGTTATTAGCAGAATTGCCAAACACTTAAATAGCTACGTATCTAGTTATTGTGACACTATATCTTGAATTGCATATGTTACAGTCAATGCTTATCTCAGAAAGGCATAAGCAGGTTTAATTTCAATCTCAAACACCCCCTGAAGTCTATACAACCATAAAAGTAATTGATTAGCAACTAGTTTAGTGTTTTGGCTAGTCTTGTATTGATTCTGTATGTCAAGCTGACAGCAAACTAGTCCTTCCGAGTTATTAGTACTATGACTCCCTTCTTACAAATAGGGACATGTAAATTTTCCTTGAAGCAACTAGGGGTGTCGAAGTGTTGATAAATTTACGCTGAATTACATGATGTTATAACAATTTATATTCCTGTAACAAGTTTCTGATTCTATGTTATATTCTAGACCAACATGGGAAGGTGGTCAGTATGATGGAGATGAACAGAGTAGATTGGCTGCTCTTCGATTAGCAATGGAATTAGGAGCTGATCACATCGATGTTGAGCTTAAGGTTCCTTTCTTCTTGACATTAAATGAATCTCTTCGTGCTCATAGGCTCGTCTAAAGTATGATACTGTTATTCGTAACTCAAATGCAGGCCGTTGGACAGAGCAAATCACCTTTGTTATACAATAAAGCTTTCTGATCAGTTGGTTTTAATGGAGTTTATGTACATTTGTTGGTGGATAATGTAAAGAATTTCCTTGATACTTACTCGTCCACAGATTTCGCTGGGTTCAGGTTGAGTTTTATTTATATTATCGGGGCTAGGATTTCAGTTTCTAGGGTCTTTTTTCCCGTAAAATATCTACATCCTCTCATATATGTGCCTTCATACTTATTTAACTTTCTCTGCGCTTACAAGTCATTGAATGGTGGCTTTGTTGTACCGGTTGGGTCTTTTAACAACTGGTATATATAAATTTGAAATTTATATAAATAAAGTTGACATTTTTTATTTAAAGTAATCATATTAACCATTGGGTAACCTGGTACCGAATGCCCAAACGGCATACAAAGCCATCTTTTATTGAATCAAATGTTATATAACCATACAATGACTAAAAGGGCACACATGTGAAAGTACGTTGATATTTTATGGAGAAAAACCCGTATTTCTACTTATTCAGATTAGAAAAATGTATCATTTTTTGATGCAGTTGTACCATTCCTCACAAAGAATCTTTACTTCAATGTTGTGATGAGGTTGATCCGGTTGCAAAGGCAAGTTTCATTTTTATAGAAACCTTAAGCGTTGAGGCTGATGTAGATGATTATTAAATTCCGGCTTTTTATGTATTCTGTTATTTATTGTATGTTACACTTAATAGGATCGGTCAACTGTGCCATCAAGAGACCAAATGATGGAAAGTTATATGGGTGTAATACAGACTATGTAGGCGTTATTTCTGCTATCGAGGATAGTCTACGCGGTTTCTTTCTATACTCTCTATTAGAAGTGATAGTATGAACCATTGGGTCAAAACAGTGCCTTTTGTCCAGTTATAAAAGTTTCATATCATATTTCATGTGTGACTTTCTTCTCGTTCGACCCATTTGACCCATTTGAGATTTACTTATAACACATATTGGTACAACTGTTTACAGGTTCAGGCGTAAAAAAATGGTGCAACAGGATCACCCTTGGCTGGTAGACTATTTGTGGTTATTGGTGATGGCGGTGCTGGAAAAGCACTTGCTTATGGAGCAAAAGCGAAGGGTGCAAGGATTGTGATAGCCAATCGAACTTATGGTTAGATTCTACTAGCATTCACATTACCATTCCTAGTCCTCGTACTTTATTGCAAATAAAACATTATACAAGTTTCATTGCATTCTTATCAGTTCAGATGGGTGAAAGTCAACTATATGGTTCTCGTCATATTTAGGGGGGTGTTTGGGTTTGAGTCGTTGATCATCAGAACATTAAAAATTGATTATTGCGACTACAAATCAGAGTAACCATATGATCAGTTGCAACATTGAAATCTAAACACCCTCTATTCATAGTTAATACACCAACTAAAGTTTTCTCTTAGTGATATATACTACACAGATCGTGCTAGAGAACTCGCTGACATAATTGGTGGATAGGCTAGATCTCTTGCCGATTTGAGCACATACAACCCAGAAGGTGGCATGTTTTAATGTATAATAAGAATACAATAGCCAACAATTAAAGATCGACGAGAGTATAGATCTTACAAGACAAGCACCAAAAGCACACCACGGGTCTCAAGATCCTTGTTGGTATGTTGTCTTTGGCAAGATCAAGAAAGTCATCTAGCAACTGGTTCGACTAAAAATAACTCAACTTTACTATTATAAATTACTTTGTTGGTTCCCACGGGATGTAGGGTGGTATTTTCACTTAGTAACTTACGCACGGGTCAGTACGTGTTATGATATTTTTCAAATGGATCAAACTGGTACATGTTGAAAAATAATACCATGTGAGTCATCTTTGCTTACATCCATATAACGACCCAATGTATCCCTCGGATTTGTTTCATCATGAAATAAATAAACACTTGCCATTATTATCAAGAGATCTGTCTTCAACAAAACGATCGATAATTGCCTACACAATGTCTTTATCATCCCACTGCAAAGATTTCATTGCTCATACTGTTTGCGAGACCTAAGAATGACACGGTAACCATATCTCGAGTAAAAAAATGTTAAAAGATTTATGTTGAATAAGAAAAATATATAAAACTAACGCATGATTAGTGAGTCACATAAACCCTAACTGGAAATTAAACATACATGACTATTATTAGAGCACCATTGCCTAAAAAAGGGTCTCACATGATGAATTTACATGCAGACATTTTATGAAACTGGTGGTGTGCAAGCCATTTCATAAAACAAAAACGCTATTACTGACCCTTTCTTGCTGGGAATCCTCTCTTGGTTCAATGAATTACGGTTAGTGCCGTTTCTTATTTATGCAATATAGTTGGTAAAAAAACTGTATTTTTTTTTTCACTTCTAAAAAATGGTAAAAAAAAATGGCATTAGTAGAGTATTATGGGTATGTTTAGTGAAATGGGCTGGGGTTAGAGCTTGGGCTGGGGTTAGGACTTAAATTATAAGCCGAAATTAAAATTTGTATTTTTATAAACTTGTTTGGCAAATGAGCTGGGGCTAGGACTTATTATTGCAAAATTACTAAAAAAAACATAATTAAATGAGTTTTTGTATATATTAAATAGAGAGAATGTAACAATTCGCAATTTCAGGTTAATTACTATTCCCGGAAAATTTACTATTCACTTTTACTATTCATTTTTACTATTCATTTTTCCCGAAATTTTCCCGAAAGTTGATTTTTATTTCATATTCTCGAGTGATAAATCATTTCCATGACAAATTAAATGTTTGACATTCGTCAGATCATTTTCGTAAAAGTTATTAAGGAATTACACGTTTTAGGGTAAAACGTCATTCAGAAATTTTACGCACAACGAAACTCGGTCGCGTTAATTTTCCCCGTATCAGAAAAATGTTTGACACACTCATGATTTATTTGAGAATAAATCATGACTGAGAAAAACATGACCAAAATAAACCTCGGCCGTGAAAAACTGGAATTTTCAGTTTTAAGCGTTTTTACTCAGCCGTAACCTTAGCCTATACCTGCACCGCGTTTCTAAGATGATTTGAGTTTTCAACTTTTTAGAATAAGTCAACATATTTTTCCCTCCCCTTTTGACCAAAAATCATTCCTTGATTTTATAAGTCATTCCTTGATTTTTAGGCTTACGGTTTGATATCTAAAAGACATTTAATACCAACCGACACTAGACTGAGCCCAGTCTAGACATCATAAGTCATTTTAAATCATTTATAACCTATTAGAAAAGTAACATTTTACTTTTCTCAATTTTACGCAATATTCGTACATTTTACGTATTACGCGTTTTAGACCCGTGTTTCCAGTTTTAGCAGGGTTTTACCACCCAAATGGAACCTACCACCCATTTTATATTTTATTATGGGACATATGGACATGTTCAACAATACTTTCAAGTTCCATAATTTTACGACACCCGGTTTTACGTTTTGAGGCCTAATCATTTACGATTGGCATTTCCCGGAGTCAAGTTTCATCCAAATAACTTAGGATAATACCAAGCCAAGCCAACTCATCCCCCCTAGCCTTGTGAACCGCCATTAGGGGGGGGAGTCACCCTTGGTGTGGCTTGATCCTAGGCTAAGTGATCTTAGATGTGTTACATGTGTAAATCTTGCCATGAAAGACATTGACTAGTTCAACTTTGTAACCTCCTCAAAGACCTATAAAAGCCCCCCCCCCTCCCTTTTTTTCCGTGCACCTCCAACACCAAAACCACACACACTTAGCTTTATTTCTTCCAAATTCAAGCAAGGTTCAAGAGCTAGTTCAAGGTAGAAACCCTAGTTTGATCTTAGGTTACCAAAACACTTCCATAACCTCATATACTTGGTGATTTCTCTTGAGTTTGAATCCACTCAAGTCACCTCAACCTTCATCATCCATCTTTCAAGATTACAAGAGTAGAAAGATTGCATGAAGTGAAGTGGGTTGAAGCAAGTCTATCAAAGTCCTTTTCCTTACTTGCTACTTTCCTTTCTTTGTTGAAAGTCAAAAGTTGTAAGCCAAAACCTAACATGCTTCTTGTTAAATAATCATGTTCATATCATTTACATGTTATTCTTGCTATATTATGTCTTGTATGCATGTCCATGATGTATAAAAATGAGTAAAACATGTTGTTGTAATTGATTGTTAAGATAAGTTACTAAAACAAGTAAACTAGTGATTTTCTTGGAAAGACCTGATTAAAATGGTAAAAATATGATATTGGATCATTACATATTATAGTAGAGGACCTAACAAGGAAACCGTAGCAATTTGAACCACCTAAAACGAGTATACGAGTCAAAAGTTACGCCCATTTGAAGTTACAAAAGATTTGCGGCAAAACTACCTAAAATGTTTCTGTTACAGAAACTTTAAACACGCAAAAAGAGGCATTTCTAGTCTGTTTCATGAAAAAGTTAAAGCACGAAAGTTGTCCGGAATCACGTTTTCTTCAAAAACTCAGGAGCACATCTCCAGAAAACCAATAACGAGTGAGATATTTCTCAGTTTCTTAACAGCTATTTACATATATATATAAGTCACTATATATTGGTTATGTTTTAAAAGGAACAAGAGGTCTTAAGACCTATAATCAAGACCACAACCATGGCTAGAGCCAAGGTTGAGTCTAATGACCATGGACCAAGGACTAAAGGTCATGGCAAGGCCATGGCGAAATGACCATGTAAGATTATTTAGGCGTAAACATGAAACAAGGAATTGGCGATAAACTTGAACAAACAATTTGGATCTACTTCACCTAAAAAGAACCATGAGATAATACAAAGAGAAAATGGTCATACAAGACTTATGAAACTTCCCCCTAATAACAATCTTCATGTAAAAATAAACTTTCCTAAGTTTATTCAAATATCGGACATGTAACTTTTCAGATCAAAACTTATATCTATATATTTTATCAACTACTACAATAGTATGGAGCCTCATGTGAGGAGTTCATTATGTAAGCCGTCGAGATAAGTTGTGGATTTACGAATTAAAGTGTCCTGGCTCCTCGAACGCTTACTAACATGACTTCTGAATTATGTCGGCCCGAACGGTAGTAAACGATATATAAAACATACATGTTTCATGAATCTTTTCTTTCAAAGACTTACACCTATACATCATACCACATCATGGACTAAATGCAAGATATATATATATATATATATATATATATATATATATATATATATATATATATATATATATATATATATATATATATATATAGGCACTCCGTTATATTCTTTACTCAAATCCTAAGTCGCAACATTCTATTATAGGTTGCTCGTAGAAACCTACACGATCCAACCATTACCTTCATTACTTGCTATCTTACTTAAGGTGAGTTCATAGCCCCGCTTTACATTACTTCAATGTTTTACAAACCCTTGGGGGGGATACATGCTACTTTTAAACCGAACACAATGCTTTGAAACTGTATGCTGCCTGATTATTTTATTATTACTAAGTACCTACCTTGCCAATCCTAGGCCCCTATCATGAACCATTTAATCACTAGAATTAGTGAGTGCGAGTATTGTGAATAGGCCTATTGGGATTGACGAATCCCATTTGTTTGAGCAGATTAGTTCAAACGAATGCACTATATTTGAACATTAAGTATGACGGCAAAGTACTTACCGGGGCAACAAAACCGCCGATTGATATTGGTACCCGTTAACGTATTGGTTGCATGAGCTTAGTATATAATAATAACTGTTTTGTTTTCTAACATAAGTATGAGTCTAATTAACTCATACTACCAACATATTGTGTTCAACCGTTAAACAAACTCTATGAATATCACTCAACCTTTGTGTTGATCCTTTTAAGCATGTATTTCAGGTCCATGATAATCAAGAATGGAGCGGAAGGGCACGTACTAAAGGAAGAAGGCTATAAACTACTATGTCATTCGATAAAAACATCAAAGACTTTATATTGATGTATTTTGAAACATGGAACCTTTTTGGGACCTTACTATGTAAACTCTGATATATTTGAATAAATATGAATGACAACTCTTTTTAATACGACTCGGTTTGTAACACCCCAACCCGACAAGGGTAAAGATATCACAACAATGGTTTCACATCAGATCATAACAAAGCATACAATTACAGTAATACAAAAGTTTCAAATAAGATTTAGGATCTACCAGGTTATCAAGTCCAGATTTGCTATCAAGTCTTCTAATCCAAGGGTACACTCTTTCCATAACCCAGCTTCCTACTAAAACCTGCCGCAGGGAAAAGGAAATGCGGCTGAGCTTAAAAAGCCCAGTGAACAGATACATATACTAAGCAATGAAAATGAAACAGAACTGAATATAATGCATAGGGAAATAGAATAAAGAATAGATAAAAGAGTAATAGAATAGAAAGAAGAAAGGATAGTCATCTACCACGAGCCCAGAAACTCAAAGTCAATCTCAACATCATAATCTCAAAGTCATAATCACACAATCAGAGGGGATACCTCTCAGGCAACCAGATAATATGAGGGGTGTCCTCATGTATCATAATAGTGGAGTAGCTAGCTCCCAGAAATTGTGAAAGGCGTGTATTGCACACAGCACCAGTCACCTCAAAGTCAACTCAAAGTCATAGTTAAATCCACTAAACAGATCAGATCTAGGATTGCAATCCATACGCCCCTTACTCAAAGTCAATCTCAAAGTCATATACTCAAAGTCATAATAGCCGGCAGATAATCATAAAAGGGACGGCGTGAGAAATCACTCACCCACACATGAGTCATGCCAGTGGTGCATCACAGACATGCCTATGGTACCTCCATAGGTAGGAAAAACATAAATGGCTCGGGTATCAAACTAAGAGTCAGGTCTCAAAGTCATACAAAAGGTCATATAGCAACGGTTTATCTCAAGGTCATGTCTCAAAGTCATCTCAAAATCATAATATCCGAAGTCATATCAATGGTTCAGAATATCCAAGGTTCATTCCCAAAGGTTCATTTCAAAAGATTCGTTATTAAGTTTCATAAGTTCAAAATAAAATATGAAAGAGTTAAGAGAAAATAGATTTAAAACTTTAATAGTCATTTACCCATTTCATCTCAAAGATCTCCCTTTTTAAACATTCTTCATTAAAGCCAATTAATCCTTCCTTTAAAAAAATGGTTTCGTTTCAAAATCATAGAGTGTCATTTCAAAACAGTTTCCTTCCATAACATCAAGTTATAGTTTCCAAAAAGTTTTCATATCAAATTATCATAACAGATGAACCAGAGATATCGGATATTCAAGGGTCAGAAATCATAGCAACGAAATCAGATCAGAAACTAACAAATCAAAGTTTAACAGAAATCAGAGGAAGTTCACAACAGAAGGAAACATAGCAATGGCTTTGGGAATCTTAACTGAATCATAGCTCAAAGTCATAAGAAGAATATAGGAGCCTTTACTGAAAAGGCAGAGTATCCGTACCTTATTACGAAAGCACAAATAGAAACAAGCACAGAATAAGGAATAGCTCAAGATCTCTTCTTCTTCAAACCTAGAGGAGAAGAGGGGGAATCATAATTCATCCTTTAATTTCATATCATTCCATTTTAAGTAACTTTCCATTTTTAGCAGGTTTCCATAAATAGTAAGTTTCCACTTTTAGAAAGTTTCCATATTTAGAAAGTTGAATTAAACACCATTATTTATGGAAATAAAATATCTTTTAACCTTTTTACTCATTGGGTCCTTAAGGTTTCATAACTTTGCATTTTATACCCTTTACTTTCCAAAATTACACTTTAAACCTTTTAGTATTCAAAGTTACACATTAAACCCTTTACTTATCCATTTTGCATAATGAGCACTTATTTTATTAAGTTATTCGAATGAATCCTCAATTATTCATAATTTACACTTTAAGTCCCTCAAGTTATAAAAGTTACATATTTGACCCTTTAATTTACAATTTCAACTTTTAATTATCAATAATTACATATTATGCCCTTAAGTTATCAAAATGACACATAACCCCCTGAATATATTAATTTACTCAAAACAGCTCCAAGTTTCTGAAAATTACATTTTTAGTCCCTCTCTTTTAATTAATTACAAATCGCACCAATTAAATACAATTAATTCATTTTCTTATAATATTTACACTTAGAACCCTCAAGTTATATTTTTCCCATATTCCTACTGATTTATATGACATTACAAAAATATCCCACAAGTTTTAATAATTACGAAACACACCCTTAACTATTATTTTTCAATCGTTAATTTATAAAATAAACCAAAACCCTAACATATATCCCAATCATTACACCATCATTTCCAACAACCTTAAACTCATCATTAAGGACCAGAATATTAAAACAAACCCTAACCCTAATCGAATTACACTAGGGTTTTTATTTTATTTTCTTTCTTTTCTTTATTTTTCGTAAATCCGGTTTTACAAATAATTCCACCACGACTTTTACAGGCCATGTAAATTTGAATGGGCATTTTTAACAGGTTATATGGATTATATAGAGCTCAGAAAAATTTAGTCTTGCACCCAGAAAATTCGTACATGATTATTTAGTATTTTATCACGTTTTTAAGATTTAATTCGCAAATAATTCATAGAGCATGCATGGTTCGGTTTTAGCATTTTATATGGGTCTTATATGATGTAAGAGACGTGAGAAAAATACCAGACCAGATCTGGGACGTGTAGAATAGGCTGGGCGAAAATACTTCTCTCGGATTGAATAAAACAACACCAAAATTCCCACGACCACAAACGCGACCAACAGCCCTTGGAATCAATTTTCCCAGATCATATATGATGTAAGAAACTCAGGAAAAATAGAAAACGAATTTATAAGAGGTCGTATGAAACATAACGAATTTACCTTGTTTTTAGGGCTCGTCAAAAGAAAACAAATGCTACGATCGTGTAAGGCTTCAATAATTCGAATGGGATTTTTCTTGGCTTCTTAGGATGATGATAGATCACAGAAAATTGCTTAGGAGTGTTGTGAATGTCGAATGGAGGCTATGGGAAATTGTTTGTGTTTTATTAAAATCGGCAAAATTAGGGTTTTGGGGAAAAAGATATGGGTTGACTTTTTAAATGGGTATGCCGATCCTAGGGGAGGGCTTGGGCCAGGAATTTCGTGATTTTAGCTTGGGTAATTATCTCTTAATAATTATCTTCTCAATTTACCATATATATACCATTTAAATCAAAATAAAACTAATAAAAATACATTTTTACCTTAATCTGCCATATAGGGGCATTTTGGTAATTTAGCCACTTGTGTAAATGTTAAATGTAATAGTTAAAATTATTTGGATACATAACTTGTGCATTTTTTGAAGTCTGGGATTTATTTGGAGACTTTATAAGCTTTTAATTAAATTTCAAATTTGTAAGGGCAATTTGGTCTTTTCACATGTTCTCGGATTTTAGGTGTTACAACTTCTTCCCCTCTAAAAAGAAAAATTTCATCCTCGAAATTTGAAGTCGCAAAGTTAAACGAAGTCGCAGTAAATCGCAAAAGGTCATTACAAACATTCTCACGCTCAGAGAGGTTCGTCCAAAAGATCTTTGGACCCAAATGGTTTCTCATGACTCGTAACTCTTGTCAAAATAGTTTTAGATTTCTCAGAAAGGCATATCATATTGAATTTGAATCAAAAGGATAATGTACCAAACATAACGGATGATAAACGAATTCTCCAGGAAGAGGTATAAAAATTCATAGGATTTACATCGAATTGATTAGGCGAATCAGATGAGAGTACATTGAATCGTAGCAAACATGGGGTGATATAAGGTTTAACTCTTCAGCTTCACAGATAGTCTCGGCTTTTAGATAACTTTTCAAAGATATTCTCATAACAAACAGGTCTCACTTCCTCAAAGTCCACAATCACATATTTTACTCTTGGCAGATCATAATGAACAACTTCACGAATGCGAATCGTATACGGGCAGAAAGCACATGGTTAGATATCATCAACGGCAGAAATTTCATAATGGAACCTAAGATTCTCATAAGAAGTTGCAAGATCAGCAAAACACGTGTCGAGAGTCCAAACGTATCGAATCGTATATCAAGGTCAGCAGATCAAACGTATAGGTAGAATGAACCTAAAGTCTCACTATATCGCGGATATTCGCCAACAGAAGGAAATCCAAGGCTTCTCTAAAGCACTCCTCAAGATATCCTATGCCCACAACAAGTGCACTTTATATGACGTTAGTATTATCACGTTGATCAGGCGTCATAATACTAGCCTCACATAACATGCCCTCATGGTGGTCATCCTCTATCTCAAGTCGTGAGTCAAAACCACTTATCTTAATCCACCTAGTACTACTACAGTCTCATAGGTCACCAGAATCAAACAACATACCTAAGAGAACGAAATTACTCGAAGAGTAACAGAAATCCGAGAATGTCATTTAAAATTAAGGTACGTCATCAATAGCGTCAATCCTTTACAGCATCATCTCGTTTAAACACAATGTCCTCTTCAGAATCCGTCCACTCAAATACGAATTTCAAAATTTCTTACAAGTTGGGGTAGTCTGTTTACTCTTGTCCATCTTACCTCATGATTAAAAGAATTTAAAACTCGAGTCGGGTTCCTCCGGTCTTCAGCAGCTCCTCTTGGTAGTGTGGCATCGTAGCGGCAGTCTCTGACGCGCTTACTGTGCATCCCTCCATCTGCAGGTCCGCTTCTGCTCTCAATCCATCTTAGTACAACTAAAATGAATAGAGAAACAAGACTGCGTGTCTTCGACAGGTCTTCTAACATAGCTCCAGGTTTTAAGGTACATGATGTTGTTGTTGACTCCAGGTTGTGTGTTGAATGGTTCGTCTTCTTTGGTCTGGTTGTCTTGATGCCCAAACTGAAATCTTCACGTTTTGCATGATGTATGATTGAGCACTATCCCAGTTCCTCTCTTCTTCTTGTATGCTTCTTCATGATAATGTTTGTCACAACCATCTCCTCCTACTCTTCCACCTGGTTTCAAACTCCGATAACGGTCTTCAATCTTGGCCCCTCTTGTGAAAGCTCTGTCTTTACATTATACAGGGTAGGGTTGTCTACTATGCTTTCTGAACGTCAATCAAAATTTTCTTCCAGAACAAAGGGTCATCTCACCAATAATCTCTATGTTCTTCTTCCGTTTCCGATCTTACTACTAAGTCATACAATGACCATTATCCTAGTAGTCGTGCAAAACTCTAATTTTCAACCTCCTAAGCAGTCAGAGGTTTAGCTAGTACCATTTGCGTAACTAATCATTATTACAGGTGTCTATAAATTTGGATGGTGATTCTCAAATTCATTCCCAAAAGGGAAAACTTCACGCTTAAATTTGAGCAAACATGTGATCGTTCCTGAGTTGGATGAAATTAAACATACTGGTGGGTTAATCAGAAATCTTCTTCCGAAAACTTAAAATTTTCAATCATTCTCAAAGTGTTCATTCTTTGATGCACGAAAAGATTCTAAAAGACTTCAATACTTGAAAATCTAAAGAGATATTTGTAATTGGTGTCAGAAATCAGGATAATCATGAGAAAAATCAAAATTCGGGCTTCCATAGCCAAAATGTTTGACAGACTAAAAAGGAAGAAGAATCAAGATAGGCACATATCAAAATAATTCCCAAAAATTCTCTCAAGCCTTATTATTTCACATTCGGAAAAAGCCCATGGTTTAACACAATCCATACATCATCATCGTTCAAAAGAAACCTAAACAAATAATACAAACACGCATGACTTGAGCTCCATTTCCCTGTCTAGATAGAGTTACTTGCGGTGGATTCCAAATCTGAGTCTGCTTCCTCTTCTTCGCTGAGCCAACCGTTTCTGTTCCCCTCTGGTTGTGGCTGTGGTCGTCTTGCAAAATCATTGTCATGATTCCTCTCTACAGCCCGCACTCTTCCTCCTACTTCCACAAACTGGGGACACTTTCCCTGGTACCTTGTCACGATGCCATTCCTGTCAGTGACCTCTGTTTCATACACATGTACCTCTTTTCCAAACATCTTTACCACAGTCAAATTTTCTTCAATTAAGCATGGCCACATGCCTGCTGGGACCCATATTCTCCAGCTTGTCCTCTTCCAGTTACCAATTCGTCTTTGGCCAGTCGGCAAAACCATCGTCCGACGGTAGTTGCTGTTTGTTGGAGGTGCCATGCTGAAGATGACACAAACGATAATAAGTACTAGAATCTAATAAACGTCTCAATTACTCATAACTTCAGAAAAATTTAAACACGTATAATGCCATCGCCTGACGATCTTGGAAAAATGATCGAAGGGGTATAGATGATTCATTAGGAGGAAGAAACAAGTAACAGATTGTATCAGATATATCGTCTTCATGGGAAATATGGGAATGTCCGAAAAGATCAAAATGGTTAGCAGAAGGTTCAGAGGTTAGAGTCGGAGTCTGGAGACAAGGATCAATTTGTGTCAGGAAGTCACCGTGCAAGTCTCAATGCTCTCAAGGTTTCAAACCTTAGGTGGTGCAGATCATACGTTTTGAATCTCTAAGAGTAATTCCAACAGGCTTAAATCAAAGAAAACATGGATCAGAGTGATGCGGAAACGAATATACGTAAGCAGATGTATTATAGTCTACCTATTCCTCACTGGTTAGAAATTTAGTTCCTATAGAGAAAATCTTAAGGCAATTCCTCAAAGGTTGTCCTACGAGCGCCTACAGTGGAAACTTAGTGGTCCTAACTTACACAGGTCAAGGGTAAATGTATTACGAATCGCAGCCTGTCTCTGATACCATAATTGTAACACCCCAACCCGACAAGGGTAAAGATATCACAACAATGGTTTCACATCAGATCATAACAAAGCATACAATTACAGTAATACAAAAGTTTCAAATAAGATTTAGGATCTACCAGGTTATCAAGTCCAGATTTGCTATCAAGTCTTCTAATCCAAGGGTACACTCTTTCCATAACCCAGCTTCCTACTAAAACCTGCCGCAGGGAAAAGGAAATGCGGCTGAGCTTAAAAAGCCCAGTGAACAGATACATATACTAAGCAATGAAAATGAAACAGAACTGAATATAATGCATAGGGAAATAGAATAAAGAATAGATAAAAGAGTAATAGAATAGAAAGAAGAAAGGATAGTCATCTACCATGAGCCCAGAAACTCAAAGTCAATCTCAACATCATAATCTCAAAGTCATAATCACACAATCAGAGGGGATACCTCTCAGGCAACCAGATAATATGAGGGGTGTCCTCATGTATCATAATAGTGGAGTAGCTAGCTCCCAGAAATTGTGAAAGGCGTGTATTGCACACAGCACCAGTCACCTCAAAGTCAACTCAAAGTCATAGTTAAATCCACTAAACAGATCAGATCTAGGATTGCAATCCATACGCCCCTTACTCAAAGTCAATCTCAAAGTCATATACTCAAAGTCATAATAGCCGGCAGATAATCATAAAAGGGACGGCGTGAGAAATCACTCACCCACACATGAGTCATGCCAGTGGTGCATCACAGACATGCCTATGGTACCTCCATAGGTAGGAAAAACATAAATGGCTCGGGTATCAAACTAAGAGTCAGGTCTCAAAGTCATACAAAAGGTCATATAGCAACGGTTTATCTCAAGGTCATGTCTCAAAGTCATCTCAAAATCATAATATCCGAAGTCATATCAATGGTTCAGAATATCCAAGGTTCATTCCCAAAGGTTCATTTCAAAAGATTCGTTATTAAGTTTCATAAGTTCAAAATAAAATATGAAAGAGTTAAGAGAAAATAGATTTAAAACTTTAATAGTCATTTACCCATTTCATCTCAAAGATCTCCCTTTTTAAACATTCTTCATTAAAGCCAATTAATCCTTCCTTTAAAAAAATGGTTTCGTTTCAAAATCATAGAGTGTCATTTCAAAACAGTTTCCTTCCATAACATCAAGTTATAGTTTCCAAAAAGTTTTCATATCAAATTATCATAACAGATGAACCAGAGATATCGGATATTCAAGGGTCAGAAATCATAGCAACGAAATCAGATCAGAAACTAACAAATCAAAGTTTAACAGAAATCAGAGGAAGTTCACAACAGAAGGAAACATAGCAATGGCTTTGGGAATCTTAACTGAATCATAGCTCAAAGTCATAAGAAGAATATAGGAGCCTTTACTGAAAAGGCAGAGTATCCGTACCTTATTACGAAAGCACAAATAGAAACAAGCACAGAATAAGGAATAGCTCAAGATCTCTTCTTCTTCAAACCTAGAGGAGAAGAGGGGGAATCATAATTCATCCTTTAATTTCATATCATTCCATTTTAAGTAACTTTCCATTTTTAGCAGGTTTCCATAAATAGTAAGTTTCCACTTTTTGAAAGTTTCCATATTTAGAAAGTTGAATTAAACACCATTATTTATGGAAATAAAATATCTTTTAACCTTTTTACTCATTGGGTCCTTAAGGTTTCATAACTTTGCATTTTATACCCTTTACTTTCCAAAATTACACTTTAAACCTTTTAGTATTCAAAGTTACACATTAAACCCTTTACTTATCCATTTTGCATAATGAGCACTTATTTTATTAAGTTATTCGAATGAATCCTCAATTATTCATAATTTACACTTTAAGTCCCTCAAGTTATAAAAGTTACATATTTGACCCTTTAATTTACAATTTCAACTTTTAATTATCAATAATTACATATTATGCCCTTAAGTTATCAAAATGACACATAACCCCCTGAATATATTAATTTACTCAAAACAGCTCCAAGTTTCTGAAAATTACATTTTTAGTCCCTCTCTTTTAATTAATTACAAATCGCACCAATTAAATACAATTAATTCATTTTCTTATAATATTTACACTTAGAACCCTCAAGTTATATTTTTCCCATATTCCTACTGATTTATATGACATTACAAAAATATCCCACAAGTTTTAATAATTACGAAACACACCCTTAACTATTATTTTTCAATCGTTAATTTATAAAATAAACCAAAACCCTAACATATATCCCAATCATTACACCATCATTTCCAACAACCTTAAACTCATCATTAAGGACCAGAATATTAAAACAAACCCTAACCCTAATCGAATTACACTAGGGTTTTTATTTTATTTTCTTTCTTTTCTTTATTTTTCGTAAATCCGGTTTTACAAATAATTCCACCACGACTTTTACAGGCCATGTAAATTTGAATGGGCATTTTTAACAGGTTATATGGATTATATAGAGCTCAGAAAAATTTAGTCTTGCACCCAGAAAATTCGTACATGATTATTTAGTATTTTATCACGTTTTTAAGGTTTAATTCGCAAATAATTCATAGAGCATGCATGGTTCGGTTTTAGCATTTTATATGGGTCTTATATGATGTAAGAGACGTGAGAAAAATACCAGACCAGATCTGGGACGAGTAGAATAGGCTGGGCGAAAATACTTCTCTCGGATTGAATAAAACAACACCAAAATTCCCACGACCACAAACGCGACCAACAGCCCTTGGAATCAATTTTCCCAGATCATATATGATGTAAGAAACTCAGGAAAAATAGAAAAAGAATTTATAAGAGGTCGTATGAAACATAACGAATTTACCTTGTTTTTAGGGCTCGTCAAAAGAAAACAAATGCTACGATCGTGTAAGGCTTCAATAATTCGAATGGGATTTTTCTTGGCTTCTTAGGATGATGATAGATCACAGAAAATTGCTTAGGAGTGTTGTGAATGTCGAATGGAGGCTATGGGAAATTGTTTGTGTTTTATTAAAATCGGCAAAATTAGGGTTTTGGGGAAAAAGATATGGGTTGACTTTTTAAATGGGTATGCCGATCCTAGGGGAGGGCTTGGGCCAGGAATTTCGTGATTTTAGCTTGGGTAATTATCTCTTAATAATTATCTTCTCAATTTACCATATATATACCATTTAAATCAAAATAAAACTAATAAAAATACATTTTTACCTTAATCGGCCATATAGGGGCATTTTGGTAATTTAGCCACTTGTGTAAATGTTAAATGTAATAGTTAAAATTATTTGGATACATAACTTGTGCATTTTTTGAAGTCTGGGATTTATTTGGAGACTTTATAAGCTTTTAATTAAATTTCAAATTTGTAAGGGCAATTTGGTCTTTTCACATGTTCTCGGATTTTAGGTGTTACAACTTCTTCCCCTCTAAAAAGAAAAATTTCATCCTCGAAATTTGAAGTCGCAAAGTTAAACGAAGTCGCAGTAAATCGCAAAAGGTCATTACAAACATTCTCACGCTCAGAGAGGTTCGTCCAAAAGATCTTTGGACCCAAATGGTTTCTCATGACTCGTAACTCTTGTCAAAATAGTTTTAGATTTCTCAGAAAGGCATATCATATTGAATTTGAATCAAAAGGATAATGTACCAAACATAACGGATGATAAACGAATTCTCCAGGAAGAGGTATAAAAATTCATAGGATTTACATCGAATTGATTAGGCGAATCAGATGAGAGTACATTGAATCGTAGCAAACATGGGGTGATATAAGGTTTAACTCTTCAGCTTCACAGATAGTCTCGGCTTTTAGATAACTTTTCAAAGATATTCTCATAACAAACAGGTCTCACTTCCAGAAGATTATGGACTTATTACACATGTTATGCTACATGAACATATTTGTATATTGTTATATACACATTGCCATAGTTTGAGCATTTTCCATAAACATTTGATTTATTTTTGACGTCATAATACTAATTGTAGACATCATGTCCGCACCTCCATCTCCCGATCATCTTCCTGCTATGCCTGAGTATTTACCAATTCTTCCCGGACCCGATGATCCTTACTTTGAATCAATTGACTACGACGACGAGGAAGAACCTTACGAGGATCTAGATGTAGATTCGGACAAAGATCCTGAAATGGATATGGACATAAACATCGATGATTACGAAGAAGATCCTGAAATGGATATTGACATCGATGACATTGAGGAAGCAGAGGAACAAATAATGTTGCCACATCTATCACCATTAACATCTCCACCTCCTGTTTCACCAATTTCATCCGAATCTAACCATATCACTCCAGCTCAAGTTCTGAAGTCTACTTACCAAGTCGGCGGAACATCTACATCTACACATATGTTCGTGAACTCTTCCCAATACGAAATCTACTCTTTGAAACAAGCCCTCAACCTAACCCAACTCAAAGTTCGAAGTATGGCAAGTCAAATGAACGACTATATATCCAGGGTAAATTCTGCCAAGATGGAGGCCATGAATGCTCGAGATGACCTATATTTGTTTAAGCTTGACATGAACTACATGAAAAGTGACTTGACTCATGTTGGAGAAACAGTCTTGAATCCTTTGACTGGCTTGGATGACGTAAAGGATAGACTTACATTGGTTGAGAGGGCCCAAGAACAGGATGCGGTACAAATTCACAAACTACTTAACCGCCTAAATACCGCAGAAATCCGGTTAGATGTTGCAAACTTTGACAGGTATCAACTCAGGAATGAGATGTATGGAATGCAATCTCAAATGTATGCCATACAACAAAGGCTTTACCAAAAGGATGTCAAAGAATACCGTCCCAACGATAGTGTTGATGTGTTAGCAACATACGGAAATAATAATCCGTCCGGACTACAACAACCTCCCAACCAATATTAGACTAGTGTTATAGTACTAGTTATCTTTTGTACAACGTTGTAATTACTAACTGAAAGTATCAGTTAGTAAATTTTGAAGAAACTTGTAATAGGTTTCGATTTTGTAAATCAACCAACGTTATATGAATAGAATCCTTGTTTTATATACTATCATGTGTTATGCTTCAACATTATTATCCTATCATTCTTATCAAATTGTGCTCACTTCACAACTCTCTAATTACAACGTATCTTTTGAACAATAGAATCATGGCGCCAAAGAAGAAGACACCACCAGCAATGACTCAAGCTGCCATTCGCAAACTAGTTAAGGACGGTGTCAATGCAGCACTCACCACGGAACGAGCAGCCGTAGCTGCAGCAGCTGCCGAAGCTGCCACAGCTGCTGGTGCTGCAGATGCTACTGCTGCTAATGCTGCAGCAGCTGCTGATGCTGCAGCAGCTGCTGATGCTGCGGCAGCCGCTGAAGCCGCCACTGCTGCGGAAGCTGCTATAGCTGCAGAAGCTGCCCGAATTGCTGGCCTTAACATTGGAGGACCAAACTCAACTATCCCTCCGGTGACGAATGTTGCTGTAGTACCAAAGGGTTGCTCATTCATTTCCTACTTGAAATGCGAACCCATCAAATTTAAGGGTACTGAAGGAGCTGTAGGTTTGACCCGCTGGTTTGAAAAAGCGGAGTCGGTATTTTTGGTCAGCAAATGTACTGAGAGTGATAAAGTTCAGTATGCCACGAGTACTCTGTTAAATGAGGCATTATCATGGTGGAATTCAATAGCTCAACCAATGGGCATTGAAAATGCTTATAAGATTACTTGGGCAAATTTGAAGCAAATGATGATCAAAGAGTACTGCCCTCGCAGTGAAATGCAGAAGTTAGAGGTGGAATTCTGGGATCATGCGGTTAAGTGAAATGACATCATAACCTACAACTGTCGATTCCAAGAATTGATGATACTTTGTCCAACAATGGTTTCTACCAAAGAGAAACTGTTGGAAAGGTATATCTGGGGACTTCCATCAAGTATACAAGGGAATGTAACTTCAGCAAATCCCAAGGAACTTGATGAAGCTATGCGGATGTCTCGCAGCCTCATGGATCAAGTGGTACGTATGACAGAAACCCGAAAGCAAAACAACACCAACAACGCCAGCAATACCAATAACCCCAACAACTCCAACTACCGTAACAACAACAACAACAAGAACAACAACAAAAAGCGACCATGGGATGGTAACCGTGGAAGTAACAACAACAACAACCAAACCCGAAACAACAACCATCACAATCAATAGAACAGAAGACAAGAAGCCGCAACGGCTTATGTTGCTGCACCAGCCGGTGGTAAATACGTTGGTACTCTACCACAATGTACCAAGTGCAACTACCATCATGAAGGTCCCTGCCCGGCCAAGTGCAACAAGTGTCAGAAGCCCGGACATCTTGCCAAGGATTGTAGAGGCAAGGCTGTAGCTACTGTGGCTAACACTCAGCCAATAGTTACATGTTTTGGGTGTAGTGAAAAGGGACACTTCAAGAACAACTGTCCACAAAACCAAGGACCCCAAGGCGGAGGTGCTCGTGGTAGAGCCTATGTCATGGGAAATGGAGAACCACACCAAGACCCGAACGTGGTTACCGGTACGTTCTTACTTAATAACGTTCCTGTTAAAGTCTTATTCGATTCTGGTGCTGATATGAGCTTTATATCTACTAGAATTGCGCCTTTACTTGATATTCCATCAATCACTTTAACCACTAGTTATAGTATTGAACTAGCTACCGGTGACTTAGTAAATACCAATACCGTAATCCCAAACTGTACCCTAAATCTCTTAGACCACCCCTTTAACATCAATCTCATGCCAATCGAACTCGGAAGTTTTGATGTTGTTATTGGCATGGATTGGTTGTCTAAACATCAAGCTAACATCATTTGTGGTGAAAGAGTTGTGCACATTCCATGTGACAATGAAACTTTGATCATTCGTGGTGATCAAAGTGGAACTCGAATTAACATCATCTCATATATCAAAACCATGAAGTACATTAAGAAAGGATGTTATGCTTTCCTAGCCCAAGTAACCGAAAATAAATCCGATGAAAAACGTCTCGAAGATGTTCCTATTGCCCGTGAGTTTCCTGAAGTCTTTCCGGAAGATTTACCAAGACTACCACCAAATCGTCAAATAGAATTCAGAATTGATTTAATACCAGGAGCGGCGCCAGTTGCCCGCGCACCATACCGGCTAGCACCTTCAGAGATGCAAGAGCTATCAAATCAATTACAAGAACTTTCGGACAAGGGATTTATTCGACCCAGTTCCTCACCTTGGGGAGCTCCAGTTTTGTTCGTGAAAAAGAAAGACGGGTCATTACGAATGTGTATTGACTATCGTGAACTAAACAAATTAACCATAAAGAACCGTTACCCACTACCAAGAATTGATGATTTATTCGATCAATTACAAGGTTCAACCTATTACTCAAAAATTGACCTACGATCAGGTTACCATCAAGTTAGAGTTCGTGAAGAAGACATTCCAAAAACGGCCTTTAGGACACGATATGGTCACCATGAATTCCAAGTGATGCCATTTGGGTTAACTAATGCACCGGCAGTATTCATGGATCTCATGAATCGGGTGTGTAAGCCATATTTGGACAAATTCGTGATCGTATTCATAGGCGACATTCTCATATATTCCAAAAACGAAGAGGAACACAAAGAACACCTGAGAACAATTTTAGGACTACTCAAGGAAGAGAAATTGTATGCAAAGTTTTCCAAATGCGAATTTTGGATTCAATCCGTACAATTCCTTGGGCATGTGATTGACAAGACCGGTTTACATGTCGATCCCGCTAAAATTGAAGCTATCAAAAATTGGCCAACACCTACCACACCTACAGAAATTCGTCAATTTCTGGGTCTAGCCGGGTATTATCGAAGGTTTATTGAAGGATTTTCCTCAATAGCAAAATCTTTGACCAAGCTAACTCAGAAAAACAAGAAATACGTGTGGGATGAAGACGAAGAAAAAGCTTTCCAAACCCTCAAACAGAAACTTTGTAGTGCTCCTATCCTAGCATTGCCAGATGGGATCGAAGATTTTGTAGTCTATTGTGATGCATCGCACCAAGGTTTAGGTGCCGTGTTGATGCAACGTGATAAAGTCATGGCTTATGCTTCAAGACAACTCAAGGTTCATGAAGAAAATTACACCACTCATGACTTGGAGTTAGGAGCTGTAGTCTTTGCACTAAAAATCAGGAGACACTATCTATACGGTACTAGATGTACTGTGTACACCGATCATAAAAGTCTACAACACATTTTGAACCAAAAAGAACTAAACATGAGACAACGTCGTTGGTTGGAATTACTAAGTGATTATGACTGCGACATTCGTTACCACCCAGGAAAGGCAAACGTAGTAGCCGACGCCCTGAGCCGAAAGGAACGGGTTAAACCACTACGAGTCCGAGCCTTAGTTTTAACCATAAATTCAAACTTTCCTGCTCAAATCCTTCACGCTCAAGCAGAGGCAGTGAAACAAGAAGATATCCAAAAGGAAAAGTTGGATGGCATGATCTAGAAGAAATTAGAAACCCGTTCAGATGGAACTCTATGCTTCCAAGGTTGAAGTTGGTTACCACTTTATGGTGGCCTACGAGACTTGATCATGCATGAGTCACACAAGTCTAAATACTCCATACATCCAGGATCTGATAAGATGTATCATGATCTTAAGTTACTTTATTGGTGGCCGAACATGAAGGCCGACATTGCAACATACGTTAGCAAATGTCTTACCTGCTCCAAAGTAAAAGCCGAACATCAAAAACCATCCGGTCCATTGCAACAACCAGAGATTCCTACTTGGAAATGGGAAAGAATTACTATGGACTTCATTACCAAGCTACCAAAGACATCAAGCGGTTATGACTCCATCTGAGTCATAGTTGATCGTCTCACAAAATCCGCACACTTTATACCAATCAAAGAGACTTACAAAATGGAACAACTAACCTGACTGTACGTTAAAGAAATAGTCTCAAGACATGGTGCACCAATATCCATCATATCCGACAGAGATGGTAGATTTACTTCCAATTTCTGGCAGTCACTCCAAGACGCCTTTGGAACAAATCTAGACATGAGTACAGCGTACCATCCTCAGACCGATGGTCAGAGTGAATGAACCATTCAAACACTTGAAGACATGCTTCGAGCTTGTATAATAGATTTTGGAAAAGGATGGGATACTCATCTACCATTAGTCGAATTTTCCTACAACAATAGCTATCATACAAGTATTAAAGCAGCTCCATTTGAAGCACTTTACGGTCGAAAGTGTCGTTCACCTGCTTGTTGGGCTGAAGTTGGAGAAGTTCAACTCACTGGACCAGAACTCATTCGAGAAACAACATATAAGATTGTACAAATCAGAAGTCGACTACAAGCAGCAAGAGATCGACAGAAAAGTTATGCCGACACACAACGCAGACCCCTAGAATTCCAAGTCGGAGATAGGGTTATGCTAAAGGTATCGCCTTGGAAAGGCTTGATACGATTCGGTAAACAAGGAAAACTAAACCCGAGATACATCGGACCATTCAAAATCCTAGCCAGGGTTGGCCCTGTGGCGTACAGACTTGAGCTTCCATCAGAACTCAGTAGTGTACACCCCATTTTTCATGTATCTAACCTAAAGAAATGCTTGTCAGATGAATCACTCGTGATTCCACTCGATGAAATTCAACTCAATGACGATCTTCAATTTATTGAGGAACCCGTAGAAATCATGGACCGGGAGGTCAAACAACTCAAGCAAAGCCGTATTCCAATTGTCAAAGTTCGTTGGAACTCACGACGTGGTCCTGAATACACATGGGAACGAGAGGACCAAATACGTAAGAAATACCCACATCTTTTTACCAACGAAGCTTCTACTCCCAACGCAAATTGATCTCCGGGACGGAGCTCTCATATGGGGTGGAGACTGTAACAATTCGCAATTTCAGGTTAATTACTATTCCCGGAAAATTTACTATTCACTTTTACTATTCATTTTTACTATTCATTTTTCCTGAAATTTTCCCGAAAGTTGATTTTTATTTCATATTCTCGAGTGATAAATCATTTCCATGGAAAATTAAATGTTTGACATTCGTCAGATCATTTTCATAAAAGTTATTAAGGAATTACACGTTTTAGGGTAAAACGTCATTCAGAAATTCTACGCACAATGAAACTCGGTCGCGTTAATTTTCCCCGTATCAGAAAAATGTTTGACACACTCATGATTTATTTGAGAATAAATCATGACTGAGAAAAACATGACCAAAATAAACCTCGGCCGTGAAAAACTGGAATTTTCAGTTTTAAGCGTTTTTACTCAGCCGTAACCTTAGCCTATACCTGCACCGCGTTTCTAAGATGATTTGAGTTTTCAACTTTTTAGAATAAGTCAACATATTTGTCACACCCTCAATTTACCTGACTTGCAGCGGAATGGAATACCTGGGGGTGTCTGTCATAGCACCACAGTTACAGTTACATTGAACGACCTAAAGTGTCGTTTGGAAAATACTGCATTTGATCATTGAAATAATCCAGAGTTTACAAAATGAGGTCCCCAAAATGTGTTGCATGTTTATGAAAAACAAGTCATAATAGATCAAATGTTTACATAAGTGCATGAAATAATGATGAGACGCGTCGACTCCACGACTCCATGAAGGTCCAAATGCATGTCACATGAGCTACCTTAATAACCTGAAATACATTGCTAAAACGTCAACACGAATGTTGGTGAATTCCATAGGTTTATAAAATGTAATGATGTACGGCCACCACAAGTAAAAGTGCAAGATAAAAATCTCATGAAAATTGTACAATAGACCTTAAGCTCATGACACCGAAGCTATGACTGATGAAACTATGCCCCTCCTGAATGTTCTGCCGAAACACTCAAATGTAAAAGACATGACATGCATCCGCTTACTGTTGGTAATCACTACCACGGATGGAGGCGTCACCCTCGATAGATCTATCCACTCACTCTCGCTTACCGGTAAATTAACGGTTCATGATGTTACAGGGGACTTATCACATGGCAAGGTAACTTAAGCAATGTACATATGTTTGAATACTTGGGCTCGTACTAAAATGATTGATGCAATGTATTCCCCCCCCCCCCCCCCGTGGGATTTGAAAACAATCAAAAATGTTGTATTGAAAACGGGGCTATGAAAACTCACCCTAACTGGTGAAACTGTGATGAAGTGAAATGAACACCAATGAACAATTAGCTGCCGCAACCCAATATGATGGTACTATGAACATGTAATGAGCTGAAAAACAAGGCGCGCACACTAGCCGCAACCTAATATGAATGATGAACGATCTACTTTAGATCATGAAATGATGTTATGAATGTCCATGCACATGTTTCCTATACCACTCTACTCTTTGAAAAACACTTGTTGTTATCAAAAGTATATATTCCAAGACTTAGGAAAAATATGGCTATTAGAAAAATAAACTAGTTGCAATATATATACTTATATATATATATTGTATGTACCAATGTTTGTGTTGAAATCCTCGGTTTGAAATCCTTGAAATAACGCCTTGTGGTGATGAAAATATACTTGTAATAACTAATACTTCATTAGTTATAAAATTTGGTACTTGGTATTATTTCTAGCTTCTAAAAGTACTACGTAGTTTTAGTGTCAATTTTACTAAAAGCTGTCAAAATAAAATGGGTTTTGCCGATATTCAAACGTGAATATCTTTGTCGTTATATGTCCGTTTTACTTGTTCTTTATATCCACGGTTACGTCTTAGTATGTAGTAATACATTTTGGAAAACTCGGCTCCTCCGGGTTACGTCTAAAGCCTCTTTTTGTGCGACGAAAAACGTCCAACAGCATGTATTTTTCCGGAAAATAGTTTTCGTCAATAAACTTGCAAAAATCATAACTTCTTCGTTATAAACTCTTTTTAATCCGTTCTTTCGCCTACGGATTCGTTTTTGAAAGTATTTTCTAAAAATTTTGCCAAAGTTTCCTTGGTGTTTACTGATTTTCCATAAATTAACAAAATGGGACAGCATGTTTATAAACTTGTTAGAAATCCATTTCCAAGGTTCAAAACTAGTTTTTACTTCAACCAAATCTCTTGCAAACACCACAAATCTATACTAATCCTACCATACACCTTCTTAGGGTGCCATGGGTTCCTAATGACTAGTAATCAAGTTAATTTAACAAAGGAACACCTAAAACCAATTCTAGGGTTTGTATGATCAAAAAGTATACAAAAATAAAGTGGTATAGCTAGTTTGTGCATGAAATTAAGCATGAATACTATAAGATACATATGTTAATTAGATGAAAACATGAAAATAAATTTGAATACTCACTTTGAAATAATAGGTGGTGAGATGATGAAAAACCTTGGATTACTTGTGTTTTTGTGTTATGATTCTTGATTAGGATGATGAAATGAACAACTTTGATGCTTTATACTTTGAAAAATAATGGATTGATCTTGGATCATGGGGAAAGTCGTGGGTTTTGGGGTGGGGGAGATGAGAAAAGTGAGTTTTATGATTCTTGGAAATTGTTATGTTATGTGATAAGTGTTTTTGGAAGATATTTGTATAAGTTTATAATGTATAATACTAGTACATAAGCATGAGGTTAAAAATAAATCATATGGTGTCTAGGGTGAGCTCATGGCCGGTTTTCAATGTACCAAGGAGTAGCAAAGTCGGTTTTGATCACTTAGAAAATGTAGTGTATTATTAGTTGTAGTTTAGTGTAAGTATTAGTTATAATCGGGTACCGGGTTTGCTAGAAATAAATATTAACGAAGTTAACCGGGACTTAATAAAGTTGTAAATATGTTAAAAATATATTGGGTACAATTACTGAGTGATCAGGTGATTATTGTTTAGTTTTCACGAAAACCGTCGTAATATTCATAAGCTTACGTTATAAATAAAATAAATTTCCAAAATACTGGGTAATTGAATGTTATAACTTTTATGATGATAAAATGGATATAAAAATATGTCGGGACCATTGTGGGAATATTTAGATATATTCGTCGCGTATAAACCGTGTGTTAACGTTTATTTATAAATAATTATAAGGAAAACGTTCAATGTATCAAATATATATAAATTTGAAAATCCTAAGAGTGGTATAACATGTAAATGACCTACTGATGATATGCAGACTATCTCCAGTCCGTATGAAATGTCATTACTGATAATGCATGAATTCGCACCTGAACCAATACGGTTACGCGAATTTGAATACCCGTAAACTAAATTTACGATGAAATGTGTAATGCAAGTGAATGATGAAATCTTTTTCCGCAATGAATAGTGTTCTGTGAATAGTAAAATTTCTGAATGCTTCTTGGAATGTCAAACTGACACCAAAAATGATGAATAGTAAACTGATGAATAGTGTTTTGATGAATAGTGTTTGATGAATAGTGTTTTTCCAAAGTTCGGGAAATGACCTGAAATGACCTGAAATGGTGAGTTGTGACAATATTTTTCCCTCCCCCTTTGACCAAAAATCATTCCTTGATTTTATAAGTCATTCCTTGATTTTTAGGCTTACGGTTTGATGTCTAAAAGACATTTAATATCAACCGACACTAGACTGAGCCCAGTCTAGACATTATAAGTCATTTTAAATCATTTATAACCTATTAGAAAAGTAACATTTTAATTTTCTCAATTTTAAGCAATATTCGTACATTTTACGTATTACGCGTTTTAGACCCGTGTTTCCAGTTTTAGCAGGGTTTTACCACCCAAATGGAACCTACCACCCATTTTATATTTTATTATGGGACATATGGACATGTTTAACAATACTTTCAAGTTCCATAATTTTACGACACCCGGTTTTACGTTTTGAGGCCTAATCATTTACGATTGGCATTTCCCGGAGTCAAGTTTCATCCAAATAACTTAGGATAATACCAAGCCAAGCCAACTCATCCCCCCTAGCCTTGTGAACCGCCATTAGGGGGGGAGTCACCCTTGGTGTGGCTTGATCCTAGGCTAAGTGATCTTAGATGTGTTACATGTGTAAATCTTGCCATGAAAGACATTGACTAGTTCAACTTTGTAACCTCCTCAAAGACCTATAAAAGCCCCCCCCCCCCCTCCCTTTGTTGCCGTGCACCTCCAACACCAAAACCACACACACTTAGCTTTATTTCTTCCAAGTTCAAGCAAGGTTCAAGAGCTAGTTCAAGGTAGAAACCCTAGTTTGATCTTAGGTTACCAAAACACTTCCATAACCTTATATACTTGGTGATTTCTCTTGAGTTTGAATCCACTCAAGTCACCTCAACCTTCATCATCCATCTTTCAAGATTACAAGAGTAGAAAGATTGCATGAAGTGAAGTGGGTTGAAGCAAGTCTATCAAAGTCCTTTTCCTTACTTGCTACTTTCCTTTCTTTGTTGAAAGCCAAAAGTTGTAAGCCAAAACCTAACATGCTTCTTGTTAAATAATCATGTTCATATCATTTACATGTTATTCTTGCTATATTATGTCTTGTATGCATGTCCATGATGTATAAAAATGAGTAAAACATGTTGTTGTAATTGATTGTTAAGATAAGTTACTAAAACAAGTAAACTAGTGATTTTCTTGGAAAGACCTGATTAAAATGGTAAAAATATGATATTGGATCATTACATATTATAGTAGAGGACCTAACAAGGAAACCGTAGCAATTTGAACCACCTAAAACGAGTATACGAGTCAAAAGTTACGCCCATTTGAAGTTACAAAAGATTTGCGGCAAAACTGCCTAAAATGTTTCTGTTACAGAAACTTTAAACACGCAAAAAGAGGCATTTCTAGTCCGTTTCATGAAAAAGTTAAAGCACGAAAGTTGTCCGGAATCACGTTTTCTTCAAAAACTCAGGAGCACGTCTCCAGAAAACCAATAACGAGTGAGATATTTCTCAGTTTCTTAACAGCTATTTACATATATATAAGTTACTATATATTGGTTATGTTTTAAAAGGAACAAGAGGTCTTAAGACCTATAATCAAGACCACAACCATGGCTAGAGCCAAGGTTGAGTCTAATGACCATGGACCAAGGACTAAAGGTCATGGCAAGGCCATGGCAAAATGACCATGTAAGATTATTTAGGCGTAAACATGAAACAAGGAATTGGCGATAAACTTGAACAAATAATTTGGATCTACTTCACCTAAAAAGAACCATGAGATAATACAAAGAGAAAATGGTCATACAAGACTTATGAAACTTCCCCTAATAACAATCTTCATGTAAAAATAAACTTTCCTAAGTTTATTCAAATATCGGACATGTAACTTTTCAGATCAAAACTTATATCTATATATTTTATCAACTACTACAATAGTAGGGAGCCTCATGTGAGGAGTTCATTATGTAAGCCGTCGAGATAAGTTGTGGATTTACGAATTAAAGTGTCCTGGCTCCTCGAACGCTTACTAACATGACTTCTGAATTATGTCGGCCCGAACGGTAGTAAACGATATATAAAACATACATGTTTCATGAATCTTTTCTTTCAAAGACTTACACTATACATCATACCACATCATGGACTAAATGCAAGATATATATATATATATATATATATATATATATATATATATATATATATATATATATATAGGCACTCCGTTATATTCTTTACTCAAATCCTAAGTCGCAACATTCTATTATAGGTTGCTCGTAGAAACCTACACGATCCAACCATTACCTTCATTACTTGCTATCTTACTTAAGGTGAGTTCATAGCCCCACTTTACATTACTTCAATGTTTTACAAACCCTTGGGGGGGATACATGCTACTTTTAAACCGAACACAATGCTTTGAAACTGTATGCTGCCTGATTATTTTATTATTACTAAGTACCTACCTTGCCAATCCTAGGCCCCTATCATGAACCATTTAATCACTAGAATTAGTGAGCGCGAGTATTGTGAATAGGCCTATTGGGATTGACGAATCCCATTTGTTTGAGCAGATTAGTTCAAACGAATGCACTATATTTGAACATTAAGTATGACGGCAAAGTACTTACCGGGGCAACAAAACCGCCGATTGATATTGGTACCCGTTAACGTATTGGTTGCATGAGCTTAGTATATAATAATAACTGTTTTGTTTTCTAACATGAGTATGAGTCTAATTAACTCATACTACCAACATATTGTGTTTAACCGTTAAACAAACTCTATGAATATCACTCAACCTTTGTGTTGATCCTTTTAAGCATGTATTTCAGGTCCATGATAATCAAGAATGGAGCGGAAGGGCACGTACTAAAGGAAGAAGGCTATAAACTACTATGTCATTCGATAAAAACATCAAAGACTTTATATTGATGTATTTTGAAACATGGAACCTTTTTGGGACCTTACTATGTAAACTCTGATATATTTGAATAAATATGAATGAAAACTCTTTTTAATACGACTCGGTTAGAGATCGTTTTCTATTATTATGACTGTTGTGCCGTCGAGTAACACCCAAGTTGAATTCCGCTGCATCATGAATTGGGGGTGTTACAGAGAACTGCAAAATACATCCCTGTGGTTTACAGGTTTTGCCATCTTACATCCCTGTCAGAAACTTTTGGCAAGATACATCACCCGTTAGGCAAACGTTTGCCACCATACATCTCTCGTTTACAATGAGGACTAACGGTGCAATTCTTTTCTCCGTTATCTCTTAACGAGATAGAAAATATTACACCGTTAGCCTTAGTTAGCCAAACGTTTGCAACGTTAGTCCTCATTTTGAGTTTTTTTCCGTTTTTTCTGTTTTATCCGTTTTTTGTCAATTTTTTTCCGTTTTTATACGTTTTATCAGTTTTTTTACGTTTTATCCGTTTTTTGTACATTTTATCCGTTTTTTGTCAGTTTTTTCCCTTTTTTTTTTGTCGGTTTTTCCCTTTTTTGTACGTTTTTTGTCAGTTTATTTTTTCCCTTTTTTACATTTTGTCCGTTTATTGTACATTTTTATCCGTTTTTGTACATTTTATCAGTTTAGTCATTTTTTTTTACATTTTATCTATTTTTTGTACGTTTTATCCGTTTTTGTACGTTTTATCCATATTTTATAAGTTTTATATGTTATTTGTATGTTTTACCCATTTTTTTTGTCAGTTTTCCCCTTTTTGTACGTTTTATCGGTTTTTTACATTTAATTCATTTTTTGTACGTTTTATCTATTTAATATAAGTTTTTTTCCATTTTTATGTGTTATCAGTTTTTTACGTTTTTATTCATTTTTTGTATGCATAAAACGTTAAAAAAAATTGACAAAAAATGTATAAAAAAATTGACAAAAAACGGATAAAACGTACAAAATACGGATAAAAACGTACAAAAAACGGACAAACGTTTGCCTAACTGGTGATGTATCTTGTCAAAAGTTTCTTACAGGGACGTAATATGGCAAAACCAGTAACCACAGAAATGTATTTTGCAGTTCTCTCTATTAAATATTTTTGTGGGTAAATAAGTAATTTTTTCTTCAAAAGCTCCGAGCTAAAGTTTTTACCCGACTTATTTTATAAGCCCTTCCATAAGCCCCATGACAAACGAGACTTATTTTATTAGTCGGTTTATTTCAAAAGCCCAAGCCCCATTAAGCCTCATTTAAGCCACGCCAAACATAGCCTATATGGCCCTCCAATGAAACCTTATTATAAAAGTAATTAAGGGCCCGTTTGGTTTGTATATGGATTCGGATTCAGATTAGGATTTAGATTCGGATTAGGATTTGGGTTTGAATTTTGATTTGATGTAAAGAGAGAAAATATATTATATTTTATAAAAATAATATATTTTATTGATTTATATAAAACATAAAATGTTATTTTATTTTGAAAATAGAAAAGATATAGAGAGTGGAAAAAAGTGGACCCACAAAAATGGTGTCTATCAGTTGAATCCTACTATCCTTGAGAGGTACTTCCTCCGTCAAAATAATTGTCCACTTTCCTTATTAAGTAAAAACTAGAGAATTTAGTGGAGGAATATTCCATTTTAGTGGCTGAAAATTAAAGTGCCCCACTTTTATTAAACTTTGTGATTTCTCACTAATGACAATAAATTTGAGACGGAGGGATTATGAGTTTTGTGGGTGTCACACCCTTAGGGCATCGACTATGGATGAACCTATTAAAGGTTTATGAAATTGCCACATCCTATAATATCATTAATTCTTAAAACTTTTTATCTTAGGAACCTATTGTTACTATGGATAAACCTTTTGAGGTTTATAAAATTTCTTCAACATATGAATGTCATTTATTATTTAGTTGAAAAGAAAAGGAAATAAACATTTTTTGGACCTCTCCAAGATCCTAGACCTTTTCATGCCACATAAGCATGAAATGGTTCCTCACTATGCTATAAAAATTCTTAGACCTCTTCATAATTGTTTAGACCTATTCTTAAACTTCCATAGTGGATGCTCTTACAAGATATCAACCCATGAACCAAACATTTCATAAATGTGCATCTCTAAACCGTACTTGACCAATGATAAAGGTGTCTTTGTGTTTATTAAATACCAATATCAAGTAGATGACATAGTGATCGGAAAATGCATAAATAAAAGTTGTTGTTCTTCGCAAAACCCTTTCTTTGCTTTTCATAAAAAAAGAAAAAAGAACAACCATACCGACCATCACGTGACGTACTTAATCCAATAAATAAACATGATTATGAACTGTTGTGCTTTCTAGAAACCATTTTTACAAGAGACGAGCGGGTTTGCCTGCGCGTTACTGCGGGACGGGTGTGTTTGTGTTTATTACAATTAGGTTAACGCATTTTGAAATAAGCAATTATGTCGAACCATGAAATCAAACGAACAATTTTAAAATAAGTTTTTTAAACACTCCCTTCAAGCACATCATATTGAATCTAATATCACCTTGAACATTTTGCAAATATTAAATCCTAAAAACTGTCAAAAACCTAAATAAATTAAATTCTATCAGTTATGCAAAATATAGTCATATCATATATACTTATCCAATGTGATAACTTTTATGTGCATTGTTGAAAGTAAAAGACTTGATATGCATAATACAAAATTCCCGCAAACTTGTAATTATGTCACATTCTGTAAGCTAATTTAAAATGAGGACTTCCTTCTCAAATCCACAAATTACTCATAATCAGTATCCAGACTCAATCTACATTGATCTATAATCAGTGACACTCATCAGATCACCAGATGCACCTGTAGATCTATTTTAGGGGGATTATAAAAAGTGTTGTATATGTATTTACCATCTCTAATTGATCAATCCCAGATGCTTTTTATACTGTTTTATCTTTCCCTGAATGTGTATAGAGAAACACAATCATTACATTAGCAGTCATATAACTTCTTAAAAGTCATTTTATCCTACGATTATAAAATAATACCAATGCAAATAGACCTCTACATGTTATTCCCAGTTCGGAGTTCGGATTATATACTTATGATTTCAGAAATATACGACTTCATTTGAGCTTCTTACCAAAGATATTGGTTTCAAAATATAGTAATATATTTTTCGCAAACAACTAAACTCTAAACAAAAGTAAAATAACCGAGTTTAAGGCAACTGTACAGTTACTCGGACCAACTGTGCTTACTTCAAACCTTATTCTGACATGCCACAGCAAGCACCCCTTACAACTGTGTTTGCATGCGAACTACATTAAGAATGATGTGTTTTTGAGAACCTTTAGTATGAGGTTAATGTCACCTATCTCTTTATTGTAGTCAGAGTTTTTGTGATACCTGCAAATTCCGGAAAGAATGATAGAAATTACCAGCTAAATTGAATAAACTACGGATCAGAACATCCCCAAATCTTATAATTAGCCATAGCTACGCTCTTAAGAAACTCACCAATCTTACACGTCTCATTCACACACCTCTATAAATCCCTAGGATTAGCCTCCGGGCTAGGATATGGAAGAACATTAGTCGACGGCTGAAGATAAGTAACAGCGTCCATAGTCCCAACAATGTGTATCACATACTGTTGCAGTAACACTGGTAAAACACGAACCTTGATCAAATAGTCAACGGTTCATTCAAGTGACGTCAAATGGCCGGAATCTCTAAGAAATTGTTCCAAATGTAACGGGTGTCTGCAGCAGGTGTGTTCAACTGTATCTTCCAATCTTCAGAGCTACAAAATATGCACAAATATATAACTTTACAAACAGATTCAACAGCACAAATGGCCAGCGAATGGCAAACAAAATAAACAGTATGAACCATTATTCAAATGAAGCCTAAAGAGACCCCTGATGGCGTCAACAATTCATGTTACTAACAACGTACCTTACTGAGGAGCGTTTTCACCATGATTCTACCAGTTCACTTACCATTGCAAACTTCAGTTTTTTACCACATCCACAGTAAGCACCACAACCTCTAACTCATTGCCTATCTCTTCTACCATATCCTTCTTATCCGCGACACCAAAAACCTATTGAATGGAAACAAAGATTACAGGTGAAGAGGTAACTTATTAAGTTAGTTTTATTCTGATGTGTTTTGCAACTTATTAAGTTAGTATAATTAACCTTAAAATAATAAGTTAGAAAATTTATGAAGTCTTTATGGATTACATAATCATGTTCTGTACAGATTGCAAACATGGCAGATTCAGTGCACAATCAACCTTCAACTTTAACCATTAACCTTCTTAACGTAATACTAATAAATAACTTGAATAAAATTTGGTGATCAATATAAAGAAAAGCTGATGTCTAGAAACATTTTTTTATCATTGCTTGAGTTTTAGGGCAGGTTGATTATATTGATAGTAGAGGTCATGTGAGTTACTTATTTGCACTCTATGCTCTATCTTAGTAAAATATGCTATTGAAAGAATATCATCCTAGCTTATTGAACATTTACCACCTTGTTCACTTCTACTATTTTCAAACCGGAAGACCTATTTACATTAGAAGCAACAAATGGGGCAATACTGATTTTTAATCAGGAGATCGACACATACAGTATTAAAGACATGAAGTACGTCATATATAGCAGTTACATGATACAATTAAGTGGGTACGTGATGAGGCGAAAAATGAACCACTTTTAGGGGGTCATTTAAGCCCGGAATTGAATTTATTTGATCAAATATTACCCTAAATCGTTCCTTTTGTGATTTAAGTACTTTGGGAGAGAAATCTGGAAAAGGAAGCAATTCGGACGTTTTTGGAGCATAAAAGTGAAGAAAACGCCAAAGTCTTAATTTTCCTTGCTGGGAACAGTAGGTGACGGCGTCAAGAGCAACATCCTGACGGCGTCAAGAATAATTTTCATGACGGCCCAGTACAGAAATGAAGGCGTCAAAAGGAAGAGCGTCAAGAGTAAAATACGTGACGGCCTGGAAAATGTTATAACGTGACGGCATCAGAAGTAGATCAAGGCAGTCCGAGAATTCTTTTGGCGGCGAGATGACGGCGTCACCAATTTGGTCTTGGCGCCGTCAGCCTCAATTTCCTATATATAGTTTTCTAATTTTCATTCATAAAAAAAGAGAGAAGTTTTGGAGAAACCCTAAGGCCGAACTTAGTACGAATTTTACAGGTTTTCAAGGGTTTTCAGCCCTTGAACCCTTTCATGTGTAATTGAGATAAGTATTCTTCTAATTCAATCAATATGTCTATGTTTTGGTTGTCTATATCTTGTTTTTGTCTTAATTCCATCATGCTAGGCTAGATCTATCTTGTGTTTGCTTAGATCTAATGAAACCTAGATGTTAATTATGTGTTGATTACTTGTTTATGGTTGTATTGGATGAATGATTTCGATGTTAGGCTTAAGAAAACTGGCAGATCTCCAATTGGTAACATGCTTGAACGTCTTAGGAAACATGAACTGACGTGCACTAGGTTTTATTGGTTGTATTTAATGCATGAGTAAATTCGAATGATCCCATGTTAGGAGCTTCTTAGCCGGCTCGACATAGGAGTGAAGTAGGCACTCATAGGATTAGGGAATTAAGTGCGCCACCCCATGAATGGTATTAAGGAATACAATCCGTCATCCACGCAACTATAACAAGTAATTAACGTGTAAAAGATATCTAGGGAGTAGTGAAATCTAAGTAAACACAACTTCTCCACCTATTGCTCACAACCTTAGTTAATTTAGTTTATTTTCATTTCTAGTATTTTATTTTGATTGCATCTTTAGTATTGGGTTAGTTGACTAGCAACTAATTCCGCCCAAATCCTTCAAACCCGAGATTTTTACTTGCTTTATAAAAAATATAAAAATACAAAAATAATCATCCCTCACCTTTAGAACTAGTATTTAGGTTTTCTAATCCTAGCGACACTATTCCTAGTTGAATGATCAATCCCCCGGTACTTGTCACTATACTATACTACAACGATCAGGTACACTGCCTGGTGGGGGTTGTAAGCTTCTCAAGATCCCTTGAGAGGTAAAGCCTGGTGCAATCCCTACGCATCAAGTTTTTGGCGCCGCAGCCCGGGGAATAGTTATTGTCTAGGTTAGAATCTCTTTTTATTAGGTCTACTTGCTAGATTCCTTTCTAGTAAGATTTTATTTTTATTTTTAGGTTTTCTTTAGTCTATCTTATTTCTTCGTGTTTTTGTTCGTAACTCTTCACCACCCGACATCATGGATGATGGGAACATCTTTGAACCCGTCATCCCACCACAACAAAACCCACCACAAGAACCTCTTAGGCCCCGAACCTTAGGAGAGTATTCCCGACCTAGCCACCAAGGCTACCGAAACACCATTGAGCTCACCGGAGCCAATGTGACCCCCTTGCGATCCGACACCATCCGGTTGGTGCAAAGCGGATGTGCATTCCATGGACTTCGTTCCGAAGATCCAAACCAACATCTTAAGGACTTCCTAAAAATCGTAGATTCCATAGACCTAGATGTTGAAACTAGAGAGACAACCCGATTACGCCTATTCCAATTCTCTCTACGGGATCAAGCTAGTCAATGGCTTGAGCGTTTACCCGTGGGATCCATCACCACATGGGATGATCTCACCACTCGTTTCCTTGCTCAAATTTTCCCACCGGGAAGAACTACTAAGCTTAGAAATAATATCTTGATGTTCCAACAACGTCAAAATGAATCTCTTTATGAAGCATGGACTCGTTTCAAGGACTTACTCCAAAAAGTCCATCATCATGGCATAGATCTTTGGCTCCAAGTCCAAATCTTTTATGACCATATCGATCTCTCCACGAGGCGAGCCATTGACCAAGCGGCCGGTGGTAAGCTACGTGATCTAAATGCGGAACAATCATGGGAACTCATAGAAGATCTTGCTCTCTAAGACAACGAAAGTTGGAATGATCCCCGTGATTTGAACAAAACGGTCAAGGCAATATCTTTGCCTTCGAACAACTCTAGCACTCCCGACCGTAGGATCATGGAACTTGAGGACCAAGTCAAGTTTCTCATGAAATCTTACGAAGCTCCTAAACCTTCAAGCCAAGTGAACAAAATCACTTCTTCATGCGAATTATGTAGTGGTCCCCATGACACTCTTGATTGTGTGAAACTCCCCGGAACAGCTTTTGCGGACTACGCATCCACGCGTACCGACAAAGCGGGAGATAAGTGGTACACTTTCAAGCCCGAGCCAAACCCTTACGGTGATTCATACAACCCCTCTTGGAAAAATCACCCAAACCTTAGGTGGAAACAAAATCAACCCAATTCTTCCAATCTGCCTAATCGTTACCAACCAAACGGTCCACCCTCCAACCGTACTTTCAACAACAATCCTTCTAACAACTATGGTAGTACCAGCAATCTTGAAGGATTGATGTCTTAGTTCATGGCATCTCAAGAAGCTCGCATAGCTAGGTTTGAAACTGAATTCAACCAACAACAAACGGAGATGACCAACAAGATTGACAACTTGTTGAAAGCCCTCAACAACCAAGCATTAACTACACCTAGGAAGGACACTAATGATGCCAATAACGGAATTCAAATTAAGGACCCCTCATCATCTAAACATGTCCACTTTGTCAATGTTGTCACCATTAAGCCAATAGATAAGGAGGTAGAAGAAAGTGACAAGGATGAAGTTGGAGTAGAAACCGAGACTAGGGATGAAAGTAGGGAGGTTGAGGTTAATAAGGGAGAAGAGTTAGAGGAAGTAGAAACTATAGAGAAATACTTTGATAAGATGCCCACCAAGGAAGAACGGGAATACCATAAGGATTTATTCGATAGTCCCGAGAGACCATATATCCTTGGCACACCCCTTATCAAAATGGGAGACCCCTCTAACATTAACATACCATGCAACATAGGGCATATGCATATATGGAAAGCCTACATCGATCCTAGATCTCCCGTTAACATCATGACTAGGACTTATTACAATTGGGTGATGAAGAAACAACTTGATTTTAGGATGATGCCCAAAAAGAATCTGATAAGTAATTTTGCAGGAAGAGTGAAGGGGTTACATGTGATTATAGGCAATCTCACTTATGAGATCGATTTTATGATAGTAGAAGACACTCGTCCGGTGATTGATGCTTGCCTAAGCCAAATAATATTTGGAAAACCATTTGTTGAGGCCACTAGGATGAGTTATGATCCGACTCTAGGGATAGTTAGATTTAAGGTAGAGAATGATGAGGTTGCCTACCAAATGCCCTACAAGATTGAGCAATACCGCCTCCTCTCTAATTTAGAAAAAGAACACAAGCAAGCAGCTTATTATAGGAATGAGGAGGATAGACGTAGAGGAGTCGAGTATGTGAAGAATAGGATGCTTGGTTTCTACAAAGAATGCTTGCAACTAGGTCCGGAATACAAAACTGGTTTAGAAGACGACCTAGAAAGTAAAACCAACGATGAGGTCACGTAGTAACCCATGACCTTGAGTCTAGCTACAAGACTCGTAAATAAAGAAAAGCGCTTCTTGGGAGGCAACCCATGCTTTGTGTGATTTTATTTTGATTGTTTGTTATTTGCTTCCGTATGAATGCTTTATTTTTATTGTTGGCAGATCATGTTTCTCAATTAAAAAGTGGAAATACTTTACTTGTTGTTTTGGCCTAGTCTTAACTCCACCTAAAAGTATTTTTGCAAAAGATAAGTGTAAGGGGAAACCCCAAATATGTTTTTAAGAAACAACCGATCATGATTTTCCACAATATTAAGTGAACATGTATATTCGTATTTGTTAGAGTCAAATGCTTGTATTGAGTCATAATGAAGTTTTGCAGGATTTTCCAGGAAGTAGGACCAAGTTTTTCCAGAAATTTTCCGGAAACTTAACATAAGAATTTCTGCAGGTCACTTCTGACGGCGTCACGAGATTACTCTTGACGGCGTCATGTGTAAAAATCTGAAAATTTTACCGGTTTTGTTTTTCTAACGGAGTCTTACGGTTTTTGTGAATTATTAAGTTTTATAATCTCCAGGAAATCTGCAAACTTCATTCCACAAGCATTATATCTTATTTTGTTTTATAGGATTTAGTAACTTATGTAGGTTGCCACCGATTTTATGCGAGGTTGTCTTGTCTATTTTCTCAGGATTCACAGGTTATGTATGACAAGAAGATGATTTATATTCTGGAAGGGAATCTTTGATTGTTCATTTTCTTGGAGGAAGATTTAACCTGGCCACCTTATTATCCATACCGAGCGAATCAGGGGAGTATTTGATTTCATTCTTTTTACTTTTTAACTTTTACATTCTTTACTTGAACATTGGGGACAATGTTCATCTTAAGTGTAAGGGGAGGGTAAAATGATGATACCTTACATATGCACTTTCGCTTGAGTTTGTTTTGTTTGATGGTAGATGTGTAATAAAACTATGATAAATACTTGTTAGTGCAATTTTAGCGCCAAATTTAAATTTTTTTACAACATTTAGGAGTGAAACTTTAGCCATAGCAAGCGTCTCATGGATAGGAGATTGTATGACTAGCACATAACCGTAGATTCAGAAAAATTTTCCACCCAAATATGTGAGGTTCGCCTTTAGATTTGATAGGAAAAGCATTTATTATTTGTGCTTATGAGTGTACCGGTAGCATTTAGATTCTAGAACTTGCGTTAGTGATGCATCCCGAGACCGCTAGTGAGACTACATTCGTGTAGTAGGATTTACTACATGATAAGAGGCATTAGGATCACCCTTGTGTTAAACCCGTATTATAATTACTTGACCATTTAAGTCATATTACTTGGCTAGTTAAGTCAACTAATTTTTCCCACACCTTAGCGTTGTACTCATTTTTAGTACACGAAACCCCTAGTACACCCCTCCGAGCCTATCTTTTCGTTTCTAACTTTAAGCATTTTACTTAAAGGAAGAATTTGTTACACCCCACTTAAATGTACAACCAAATCGCCTTAGCCTTCCGTGTATGCGCTCATTTTTAGTGCATTATTGTTATTTGTTATACCCTAAGTTAACTATCTAATTGATTACATGGTTGCTAAGTCGAGTCATATCCTTGTACATATTGTTTTGGGACGATTGGGACTCATGGGTAAAGTACTTATTTATGGAGTAATGGGGAAGAACATCATTTATTACCCCCATATGTACGTTAATCTTAAAAGTGCTCCAAGTGTTTTGATATTCTTAATTCGAGTCATTAGATTAGTTTATTGTAAAGTATGTAAAAATTCAAGTGTAAGGGGAATGTTCATTCCCTATGATGTATTATTTCGGATGGTAGGGTAAGAGTGTATTTAAAAAAAAAAAAAAAAAATCTTAAAAATCAAGAAAAAGAAAAAAAAAAAAAAAAAAAAAAAAAAAAAAAAAAAAAAGAAAATAGAAAAAGAAAAGGAGAAAAAAAAAACATACGGACTACCATCCCTTTTTATTCTATGTTCATTTTATGATTTTGTTCTTTTTGATTTATTAGCTTAAGTCGAGTCTAGTCTTGGCTTAGCAACGCCATATTGTACATGTAATTAACCAAGATTGTTAACTCGCCACCAGTAAAAACTTCATTTATCCAACAAAACCGTGTATTTCATATCCCTATACCTAACGTTACAACCCTTTAAAAGACATCTTTGATAGTTTATCTTAGGTGCTTACGCCATGTGGTGGAGGTTTGATCCTTTCCCAAGCCTATGGTAATCTATTTTGCTATGACAGGTAGTGAGAGATATCTTCCGTTTCCATATTGTAATTTATACTTTATTACACCCGAGAGATGTGAGTATCTAATCACTATTTGTGAGGTGTTAGTGTATGACCTCCGTGCTTGTCTATTGGTCTTTAGTGGAACGATTATTTGTTGTAATTACTTTTATATTAGTGTTAAATGACCCCTAACTTGTATTTTGACTAGAATAAAAGCACATTTGCTTGAGGACAAGCAAATCTCAAGTGTAAGGGTATATGATGAGGCGAAAAATGAACCACTTTTAGGGGGTCATTTAAGCCCGGAATTGAATTTATTTGATCAAATGTTGCCCTAAATCGTTTCTTTTGTGATTTTAGGTACTTTGGGAGAGAAATCTGGAAAAGGAAGCATTTCGGACGTTTTTAGAGCATAAAAGTGAAGAAAACGCCAAAGTCTTAATTTTCCTTGCTGGGAACAGTAGGTGACGGCGTCAAGAGCAACATCCTGACGGCGTCAAGAGTAATTTTCATGACGGCCCAGTACAGAAATGAAGGCGTCACAAGGAAGAGCGTCAAGAGTAAAATACGTGACGGCCTGAAAAATATTATAACGTGACGGCGTCAGAAGTAGATCAAGGCAGTCCGAGAATTCTTTTGGCGGCGAGATGACGGTGTCACCAATTTGGTCTTGACGCCGTCAGCCTCAATTTCCTATATATAGTTTTCTAATTTTCATTCATAAAAAAAGAGAGAAGTTTTGGAGAAACCCTAAGGCCGAACTTAGTACGAATTTTATAGGTTTTCAATGGTTTTCAGCCCTTGAACCCTTTCATGTGTAAGTGAGATAAGTATTCTTCTAATTCAATCAATATGTCTATGTGTTGGTTGTCTATATCTTGTTCTTGTCTTAATTCCATCATGCTAGGCTAGATCTATTTTGTGTTTGCTTAGATCTAATGAAACCTAGATGTTAATTATGTGTTGATTACTTGTTTATGGTTGTATTGGATGAATGATTTCGATGTTAGGCTTAAGAAAACTGGCAGATCTCCAATTGGTAACATGCTTGAACGTCTTAGGAAACATGAACTGACGTGCACTAGGTTTTATTGGTTGTATTTAATGCATGAGTAAATTCGAATGATCCCATGTTAGGAGCTTCTTAGCCGGCTCGACATAGGAGTGAAGTAGGCACTCATAGGATTGGGGAATTAAGTGCGCCACCCCATGAATGGTATTAAGGAATACAATCCGTCATCCACGCAACTATAACAAGTAATTAACGTGTAAAAGATATCTAGGGAGTAGTGAAATCTAAGTAAACACAACTTCTCCACCTATTGCTCACAACCTTAGTTAATTTAGTTTATTTTCATTTCTAGTATTTTATTTTGATTGCATCTTTAGTATTGGGTTAGTTGACTAGCAACTAATTCCGCCCAAATCCTTCAAACCCGAGATTTTTACTTGCTTTATAAAAAATATAAAAATACAAAAATAATCATCCCTCACCTTTAAAACTAGTATTTAGGTTTTCTAATCCTAGCGACACTATTCCTAGTTGAATGATCAATCCCCCGGTACTTGTCACTATACTATACTACAACGATCAGGTACACTGCCTGGTGGGGGTTGTAAGCTTCTCAAGATCCCTTGAGAGGTAAAGCCTGGTGCAATCCCTACGCATCAGTATGACATCGGAGGTTGTGTCCCAAGTTTAGGATACTCACCCAAGTTTACCGAGTTGAGGTGTACACCACTACTTCCGGTCCGCGTCTCTTGCAATGACCTGAAATCGTAGTTAACTGAGAGTCAGTTTACGTAAAACGTAGTATAAAAAAAATTTAATATAGCAGGTATAGCAAACTATGACCGATAACATTATACGGGTGTTTGGGTCTGTATTTTGCGAGTAGGTTTCGAAACACCTTATTTCGTAATACGATAACCAACTTTAATAATCTGCAGCCTGGCTCCTGTTCAATTCCCGCTGGCTTTTTCTTATGTATATGCGGCATCCTTTGGTTAATCACCAATCTCTTTCACTCTGCATCAAGATACTTCAAATGATCTATATTAGTGTAACTATACACTAACACGGAGCAGTAAGAATTTATAGTCATATGCAATCCATTTGTAAACGAATTGACCGAAAATTCAATGAAAATATCCTCTTTATTTTCAAAGGAGGAAGCCGACGTTGTCATAACTCCACAACTACAGCCACAACTCATGAACCAAAAAACCTTATCAATTTAAGTTTAATCATTTTGCTACAACAACTAATCCCCATATACGTATCTGGTTAGGATTATACCAAGTCATAAAAAAAATTTTGACTTTTCCTAGTTTTCTAACTTTACTTACACATATGGCCACAACTATACTTTTATAATCATATATCAAGGTTTTATCTTAATTCATAACCTCAAATTACAACAGTAATAAAACCCAAATCACAAATTGACCAACAAAACAAACTAATTAAACAAAAAACCCTTTCCCCTAATCACCTATTAAAACAAATAATTCCCATTAAAATTCCAAAAAAATGAATAATAATAATAACGAACCTCAAACGAAACGTGACAAAGTGTAAAGAGATTCACCACCGCTCCTTAACCTCGTGACAATGATGAAGTGATATTCTTGCTATAAAGAAATTTTATTGCTGCTCACCTATATCTTCAATTTTCTTGGGTTTGTTGAGATGAGAGAATGGGAGAAAAAGGAGAGAGGCGGTTAATGTTTTATTCAATGGTACGATTGAAATATAGAAGAAGAATTGCATAGTATCAAGAAGCTTCCGTTGCAGAAACACCAGGCCTTTGTGTGGTTAAGATTCAATCATACAAACAATAGGTGTGCTGTATATAAAGATTACAGATACTCAACGTTATTACGGGGTCAATACGTGAAATCGTATGTGAACAAGAACTGGACCAAAGTTTCACCTCCAATGGGCTCTTGCCAAATCGTATAGTAACTACTGTTGGGCCTATTTTTTTTTAATAATCACCCAACATCAACCAATGAGATGCAAGATTAAAAAAAAAAAAAAACGTACACCTTAAGATTTAGCATTATGGCCCGTTCATTTTTCATCTTTAGAATATATTATAATATAATAGTTTTATAATCTTTTATCTTTCATTCGTCTTATCGACAATATTTACGTGACACAAGTATGTATGAAATTTCTTTTTAAACTTTATGTGAATATACCATTTCTCTTTTATAAAGAAAACATAAACAAAATATACCGTACCGGGTAGCACGTGACTGTCCACATAGCTTCATGACATGCCCGATAAGTGGGCTAGTTTCAAGTGTTTTCATTAAATGCCTTTCAAATCAAGTTAATAAACAAATTAAACAAAGTAATCACTAAGGGAAACGGTACCACGGGTATTATGGCAAATCAAAGAAATTAAACACACTAAAACAACAACTCATAAACAATTCACAATCATTTTAACTAATCACTAAGGGAAATGGTACCATGGGTATTATGGCAAATCAAAGAAGTGTGTTACTTTTGTGTTTGAAAAAAAAAAAAAAAAAAAAAAAAAAAAAAAAAAAAAACTGCTATAGGTTTGGTGTTCCTTCCCAAGACAATCCAAGAAAGATTAGAGAGAAAGTTAAAATGTACTTTTGGTCGGTACACGAGTCGCACAACGGGTGTGATAGCACGGTCGCGTAGTAGCACATGACCAGATTGGAATGGGCTGATTTTCCTAACCACATTGTGGACCAAAGCCAAAAGTTGACGTACTTTAGGGATTTTCTCTAAAATAAATTGTCCATTAGGCTATGTTTATCAATTAGGTTCTCAACCCAAATAGTACACTTTTCATACAAATTAATAATTTTTTAATACTCACATCCAAACTTTCCTTCCAACCTAAGTCATATGAAAACTCAAGATCACAACCGCCATCTGCCACATGTTTTTATTTTAATGGCTATTTGTTTTTTTATTTACTTTTTCTTTTTTCTTTTTAATACTTATATTATTTTAGGTTGGGTTGTTGATAAATGGTATGGATTGGTTGTATGTATTTTGTAGGGGTGAGCAAACAAAACCGAAAAAACCGAAACCGAACCGAAAACCGAAAAAACCGAACCGAAAAAACCGACCGAAACTAAAAACCGATGGTTTGGTTTTTAATTTTTCAAAAACCGAAAAATACGGTTCGGTTTCGGTTTTCATCCAAAAACCGAACCGTAAAAACCGAACCGAACCGATTTTATTATATAATGATATATAATTAATATAACATGAATAAATAACTAAATAAATCAAATTTATAAATTAATATTCATTTTGTTGGTAGATTTATAATATATTTATATTAACGTTTATGTTTATATGTGTGTGTATCGTGTCGTGTGTTTATTTTAGAATATATCAATAAATATATGACGATTATCATACTATATGTATGTTCACTTGCATGTGTGTTTCTTATTTATATGTGTGTAATTAAAGGTTTATGCAATAAATATTATTATGCTTAGATTGACAAAAAACGGTAAATAAGAATAACCAATTTTTTTATGTAATATAAGTTTGTTGGTATATATTTTTCATGCCCAAATATAAACGGTTAGAAACCGAAAAAACCAAAAAACCGAACCGAAACCAATAATAAACCGAAAAAACCGAACCACCAAAAACCGAATGGTTTCGGTTTTGGGTTTTATAAAAACCGAACATTACGGTTCGGTTTCGGTTTTAGCCAAAAACCGACCCAAACCGAACCGTGCACACCCCTAGTATTTTGTGTAGATGATAGAGAGAAGAGAAAATAATATTTTAATAAAAGATGGGTTGAGTTGGGTTGTTAATAAACATAGTCTTACAATTTGAAGTAAAATGAATGGGCCTTTAATATTAGTTTCGATATATCCTCTACTTAATCTTAAAAGTGTTTGTGTAGGACAGAAGAAGTATCCACGAACAAGGTTGGTGTGTTAGTTTATTTGAGAAAAAGCATAAAAAGCGTATTTTGATTTTGTGTAAGGTCATAATTGATTTCAATCACCGTTATTACACACGTATGCTTAAAGTTAAAGTAGACCCTCGATTTTTAGATATTATAACTAACACAATCATTTCCCATAAAAATATATAGTAATCTACACAATATTTGTGGAGTCAATATTATGTTTGACGCATTTCCTTTATTCATAAATGTAATTTGACCCTCTAAAGCATGTGCATGTTATCTCAGTGATACATCCGTACATTAAAAAAATAATACGTAATAAAATAAAAAATAAAAAATAACTCATAGTACGGCTCACCTCTATGTTGTACGGAGTAATAGAGTAGATCATGTAGTCCCAAGAGATATAAGCTACATTAACAACTAATATAAATTGCATAAATCGTTCTTAAAGTTTGGCCAAATTGCATGTTTCGTCCCTAATGTTACGAAAGTACAAGGATTGTCCCTGTGAGGAAATCTTTGTTGCAAGTATCATCCTTTTTGGAGAAACTTTTGGTGCAAGTATCGTCCGTGTGGGGACGATACTTGCACAAAAGATTTTCTCACATGGACGATCCTTGCACTTTCGTAACATTAGGGACGAAACATGCAATTTGGCCAAATTTTAAGGACGATTTATCAAATTTACTCTTAAACTTATTTTAAAATAAGAGATGTTGTGATATTATAAATTACTGTATAGTCAAAAAATTTGATTTGTCCAAGTTACATACTCCGTCTCTAAAATTTCAAATGTGGAGACGAATTCTTTGTCAAAAAGCTTCGGTTAATTTTTCGTTCATGTCTAAAGCAAATGACCAATATACTCTCATATGGGTAAAAGGTTTAATACGAATTTTGCGGTCATTTCCCATTTGCCCGAGATGAAAACTAAACCAACTTTTTTTAGAAATATCACGTATGTACTTCAAAGTTATGCAAATTGCGCCTTAAAAAACTCTGTTATAGTTTTTACGATTTACTCGTTAAAAGGATACTATAATAATTGTTAGAGTATATTGCATTTTTGGTCCCTATGGTTTGACCAAATTGCAGGTTTGGTCCTTATCATTTCGAAAGTGCAGCGGTAGTCCCTATTTTGAAGTTTGGATTGCAAATACAATCCCTCGATCGATGTGAAATGACCAAATTAGCCTTGTTTTCTTCTTTATAAATAAAAGATATTTTAGTCATTTAACTTTAGTCAAGGACCAAACATGCAATCTAAACATTAAAATGAAGATTATTGCTGCACTTTTGAAAAGATAGGGACCAAACCTGCAATTTGGCCAAACCATAGGGACCAAAAATGCAATTTACTCTAATTGTTATCTTAACACAATATTCAACCATTAACATTGCACAAACGTCAATCATTCTCCGCCACAAACAATGGTCGTTAAAATCTCGATATGGATTTTACGATTTTAAGATATTACGAAACAAAACGATCCGAATCTTACGTAGGATCTTGTCAAGCTTAAGATCTTATAAGATTTTGATCTTAACCATAGGATTTTAAGATCTAATCATATTCGATCTAGCTTTTTTCAAATTGCAAACTAAAAAACTATAAAGTTATGGATTATGTTTTATCAAATTTTAAAAACAACATGTTAATCTTATTACACTCTCCATATTCATAATTTTACACACCAATTTCATGAAATTTTTTATATAATTTTATGTTTATGATACATAATAACTTATTAGATTTGAATATTGTTACAAATACTATTAATTAAGTATTAAGATTTCACAAAGATCATTCTTTCTCTTCCTTAGAGCATAAGGTGTTATAATACCGTTAACACCAAAAATTGCAGCCACATCAGTATCCTAATTTTTAGCTCCAACACCAAAAAACACCCTTCACTATACCCTTTTAGGACTCACCCTTTTATTTTATTTTTCATTTTTCAAACAAACTAAATTTTATTAATTCAAATAAAAATACAAATTATATTTATATATAAAAAAAGTTAAAATTTAAAAAAAAAAAAAGAAAAAAAAAAGTTGAAAAAAAGAAGAAGTTATAACTTACATTTGACTTCAACAACCCACTAACACACTGAACTCCAACAGCCCACTTACTTTTGATTTTTTTATGAAAAAACAAAAAAAAGTTGCAACCGTTCTTTTTCTAAACACAAACGGGCGTAGGTGGATAAAGTCCCACCCAACAAAATTTTCCCTCTAAAAAACCTAGAAAATTTCACCAAATCTCAAAACCAATTCAATTTCCCCCAAATCACAACCCAAACCTTAACTTTTCAATCCCACAAAATTAACCTTCAATTTATAAAAAGTTGACATTTTTATGTAATAACTCCAATCTTTTCACAAAACCCATCTTTTAATTTCATCAATTTGAAAAAAAAAATTATTATTATACAAACCGCAATATCAAAACAATCCTTCTAATCCATTGAGCTTGGGCACCTTATTTGTGAGCTTATGAGCTTATATGATTTCGTCTTATTTTGAGACCTATGGGCTCATATAAGCTTATTATGATGTACTGTAATAACTTTATATAAGCCCATAGGTATCAATATTAGCAGAAAATTTTGAGCTTATTATATAAAGTAAGCCGAAATCATACAAGCTCATAAGCCCACAAATAAGCTTAAACAAGCACCCCGTCATCCTTATTATGAACTGATAAGTTTTTGTGGATTTGATATTACAAATTTTCTGTTAGGGTGAAATAAGTTGTTTTTGATAAGCTGATCATCTGCTTATTACCTCTTATTGCACTTTGATATTATGGATAAGCAGTTTTGAATGTATGCGCTCTGTACATGATTATCTGCTTATTTGGGGGTTAAATAAGCTGATCGGCAGTTGCTTGTTTAGATTGTTTATTTGCTGTTGTTTTGAAACAACGAATAGTTTATCTGGTTATGAGTGTTTGGGCACTTTGAGATTGTTTATTCCAAATTGAATATAGTGGTGGATTTGATACTATAAGGTCACTCTTTCGTTGATAGTAGCTGTTTTGAATGAGTTGATTATCTGGTTATGAGCATAAGTTATTAAAAATAGTAATCCTAAACACCCCTTACTGCTTTTTAATGTAGTAGATAAGCATAGTTGAGTGTTTGTATGTGATTGTATCTTTATTTGATGGTGGTGAAATAAGTAGTTTGGGAGTTGCTTATTCTGACAATGTATTGCTTCTGTATCTTTGAAGTACTCTTAGCGGAATTGCCAAACTCATATAATTGCATAACTGATTGTTTTTCGAGTGTCTGAATGAAAACTGTGCTTATGTTTATGATCTTGTTGATACTGTTATGATGCGAATGCAGTTTTCTTCTGATGGTATACTGAATCGTCTGACATGATATGGGGAGTATTCAGAATTTGGATTGTTTTTATACTCCGTAACAGATAATTGTGTTTTTTGAGCGGACACATAAATTTGACTATGCTTATCTACTTAGTTTAGGGGTGAATTAAGGTCTTTTTAGTAAGATGTTTCAGATTGTTTAGTTTTAACTTGTTATTGTTAGTGGATTCAATATCGTAAGTTTGATCTTAGGGATGAAATAAGCTGTATTATATTGGATAAGTTGATCTTCTGGTTATGAGCATAAGCTCTTTAACTTAGTAATGCCAAATGCCCCTTGTTGCGTTTTGATACAGTAGATCAGCAGTAATAAGTGTTAGGAGACCATTTGATGGTGAAATAAGCTATCATTTTTTTGTAATGTTGACCATTTTTGACAGTTGGTTTTTGTGTTAACGAATGCCCAAACAGTCTACAGAGCGATCTTATAATGAGTCAGATGTTATGAAAAAAGTAGAATGGCTAAAAGGGCAAAAATGTGAAAGTAGGTTGGTATTTTATGGAAAAAAAACTCGTTTTTCTACTTATTCAGGTTAGAATAATGTATCATTTTTTTGATGCAGTTGTACCATTCCTCATAAAGAATCTTTACTTCAATGTTGTGATGAGGTTGATCCAGTTGCAAAGGTAAATTCCATTGTTATGGAAAGCTTTACTATTAAAGCTGATGCAGATAATGATTAAAGTACGGCTTTTTATGTATTCTGTTATTTTATTGTATGTTACAGTCAATAGGAGCAGTCAACTGCGCCATCAGGAGACCAAATGATGGGAAGTTATATGGGTGTAATACAGACTATGTAAGTGCTATTTCATGTGTGACTTTCTACCCGTTCGACCCATTTGACCCATTTGAGATTTACTTACAACACAGATTGGTACAACTGTTTACGGGTTCAGGCGTTCAAAATGGTGCAACAGGATCACCCTTGACTGGTAGACTATTTGTGGTTCTTAAAGACTAGTAAATCTGATTCGACAGAAACAATAAAGCTGGAACAAACAAACAAACACGCACGACTGGAACAAGCTTTCTAATAATCACAAAATATTTGCTCAAAAAACTGATATCAAGTACATCATCCAACCATGTGCTCGGCTGGTTTATATAGGGAATAGAACAAGCTTTCCTAATCCTACTACAAGTCTAATTAAATAAGATAATCCTTATCTTAAAGCTAAAAATAAAGAATCCTAATTAGACTATACTTGTAATTGTCCCACTTGCTTGGTGACTCTTCATCTGCTCATTGGCTCGAGACAGAGTATTAGCCCAACATTCACCCCCTAATTCCTGACTCGAGATAGGGAGGTCTTCAACTCCGAGTAGCTCTTGCATCTCCTTGAACTTAATCCTTGCGAGAGCTTTTGTCAGAATATCTGCACGCTGCAAATCACCTCTTACAAACTCAACTTGTACTTGGCCTCTCTCAACACACTCTCGGATAAAATGATAACGTGTGTTTATATGCTTGCTTCTCCCGTGAAAAACTGGATTTTTCATAAGTGCAATAGCCGATTTGTTGTCAACAAATAAGACCACCACTCTTTCTTCCATTCCGGTTATTTCACTCAACAATCCACGTAACCATATCCACTTGTAGGATTCCTACGGCCCAGCATCTCACCAAGTTTAACATATAAGCCCAACTGAGGTTCCATTCTAAAACCAATTGGTGATAGAAGGAGTAGCCCACCAAGCTTATATGTTAACTTTAAGATTATAATTCTACCGATGTGGGATTGGGTTTGTACACCCAACAGTTCTTGGTGCTGGTGATGCTGGAAAAGCACTCGCTTATGGAGCAAAAGCGAAGGGTGCAAGGATTGTGATAGCCAATCGGACTTACCATTCCTAGTACTCGAACTTGATTGCAAATAAAACATTATACTAGTTTCATTGCATTCTTATCAGTTCAGTATGGGTGAAAGTCAACTGTATGATTCTTGTCATATTTTGGGGGTGTTTGGGTTTGAGTGGTTTATCAAAACATAAAAAATTGATTACTGCAACTTCAAGTCAGAGTAACCATGTGATCAGTTGCAACATTGAAATCCAAACACCCTCTATGCATAGTTAATACACCAACTAAATTTTTCGCTTACTGATACTGCACAGATCGTGCTAGAGAACCTGCTGACATAATTGGCGGAGAGGCTACATCTCTTGCCGATTTGATCACTTACAGCCTAGAAAGTGGCATGATACTTGCAAACACTACATCAATTGGTATACAGCCAAATATTGACGAGACTTCTATTTCCAAGGTTTTCCTATCTACCTTTTTCTGCTCATATGTTCTGGTAATAATGGTATGCAGTTAGATCTGTTTTTCTATTTTTTCTAGCAGGAAGCTTTGAAGTTGTATGCATTGGTATTTGATGCTGTGTACACACCGAAAATTACGAGATTACTTCAGGAAGCTGGGGAGTGTGGAGCCATAATTGTTACAGGGGTGGAGATGTTTATAGGACAGGTGTATGAACAATAAGAGAGACTTACAGGGTTACCTAGTAAGGTTTTAAATGCAAAGTTATGATATTTCATGCCTAAAATCTCACCATCTCCCTTCTCTTATGAGTTTATCCTACTTTTCATTTGCAGCACCTAAAGAATTACTAGTATTTAGGGAGATTATGGAAAAATCTTAATTATCTTGGGACTGCTTCAGGTATGCATCTTCCCCCCCCCAACTTCGTTATCTTAAAAATTGATAAACTAGGCAAAATAGTTGGAAATGTTATTGCCATTGATACCTTTTCCAATCATATGAAGTTATGAAAAAACAAAAAGATTTGACTGTCACATACTCGTATTCTTATGCTTATCTCTCACGTCGTTAGTCTTCATCAGATTACTCCATTGTTTATTTGGCATGATCAAATTGAGCATTTGTGTTCTGTACTTGTTTAAATTTGAGGAATTTGATGTGATTGACCACTTTTTCTCGTGTATGGAGTTAAAAAAGTATTATACTTCAGTTATCCTGAAAATAGATATAATGCTTCTAGAGTGTCTGTCCGAAATAGGTGTGGGTTAAGTAATGAGTTAACCCTCCTCTGTTGTGGAACTTTTTTTTTTTTTTAGAATCACTGGTTTTCTTCTCACACAAAAAGCTGTTTTTGTGATCACTAGTCTAACATAATTATCTAATTATTGCTAAACAAAATGGTTTAGGATTTTGACACACTTTGGGTGATTTGCATCTAATCAAATTATTATGCTTTACCCATTTGACCCATTAGAGATAGGATATTACCCAAAGTCCCAAATCAGCCCAACTTCTTAGTAAATGGGTCAAAATTTCTACTGCTGCAGACTTCGACTTTAGATCAAAATTACGTAAAGCTGGAATTTTTGTTACTTTTTATACAGGAAGCACGGAGGGGGTGATTATAGTTGTTTCTCCATCATTTGTTATTGTATCATTAGTATTTTTTTTGTTCGGTCATAATAAGGATTTTATATGTGACAGTCTTGTATTCTGGGTTTTGTGATACTAAATTAAATTTGTTTTTATATGTGACAATCTTGTATTCTGAGTTTTGTCATATTTATCTGGATAAATTGTAACTTTGTAGGTTTTGTTGTTACGATAGTAAACTCTTGTGAGTATATGTATGCTGATGTTGTGAAAACCTAGATAGATTTGAGAATTTTGATGGACTATAGTAAAATGTCATTATAGTAATGCATGTCTTATAGAATTCTTTCCGAAAGCAGTCTTTTCTACAATGTTCTACCTTGAACATACGTCACACATAAGTGCCCTTTGTTAGGTGGTCTTCACCATCAAACCATCATAAAATTCTCTTCACCGTGCGCGATGGTGGACACCCGTTATGGGAAACCACACGTGGAGAGTGCCTACCGCCGGGTGGTGGATGACTCCATTATGCATGGTCTAAGAAATGTGACTTTTGAAAGAGAGAGAGAAAAAAAAAAAAAAAAAAAAAAAAAAAAAAAAAAAAAACCCACAGGCAAACACCTGTCTATAAACAACTTTTGGTAAAGATGGTGGGGTTGAAAAATGTACAGTAAATCCCTAAAACTCATGATGATGATGATAGGTTTACTCATGATGATTATAGGTTTGAAGAAGTTGATGAATAACAATGTACTTTTCACTAGATTTTGCTTGTGCATGGACTTTAAAGTTTAGACAATACCTTCCCAATCATAGAAGTTTAAAAAAATGTTTCTAATCATATTAATTGCTGGAGAATGTGCTGCTATACTCTTGGCTCAATCCGAAATGAATGTTAACCAATAACAAATTTGATTTACATAACTTGATTTTGTTAGCGAAACTAATGAGAGTAAAAGAGATTAAATAGAAAACAAACTTAGAAAACTATTACGGCCAAACAAACCTTTATTAAGTTAACATCCACTCAAACTCACAAATGCTACATTAAGATGTATTGAGAGGTTAACAAATAAAACTCACAATAGAACTGAAAAATAAACTAGACGGAACCAGAGTAGACACATGAACAAGCAAAATTAAGCATATGTAGACGAAACAGAATCAGACTGATGCAAACAGAATCCGAATCATAAGGAATCGGATGTAGAACCAAAGTAAATCAGATGGAACATGGTAGAATCAGGCAGAGAACCATAACATAACCACAACGAATGCACAGCCAGTGCGAATCAGATGGAACATGGTAGAATAAGACATAACAAACTAGATGCAAAGCCATATAACCAGAGCGAAATCAGGTAGAATGGGATGCAGTACCATGCAGAATCATAGCAAAATCGGACAAACTTCTGTCATCTTTTCGCCTTTTTTAGATTGAAAGTGTGGGTTTGGGAACTTCATCTTGCAGCCTTTTCTTCTTTTCTCTTTGCCTTTCAATATCATGGCTGTTTCAAGAAAACATTGGTTGGAACTCAAGGCCACATACAATGAGGCCAGACATTGATCCTTCCGGACTTGTAAATTTCATATTCATAGAAAGAGATTCATCCTTAAATGCATGAGTTGAGTTAAATTTCCACAGTTGAATCTCCATCCATCCATCTTCCCTTTGTTTTGGAATTCGAGTAATGTCATTTGTATTCAGTGGGCTTGGGATTATAAAATAAACAAATTCAGCCTCGTTGTTTCCCTTATGGAGTACATCTTGTACTTTCACTGGACAATGCAGCCCTTGGCATTTTTCTGAAAGCTTGAACACAAGGTAACACACATATTCCGTAGCCGGTGACAACATTTGACTTTTGATTGTGCATTTGAGATGAAATATTTGTTGTGGTAAAAGCTCAATCACCTCTTGAAATCTGCATGTAAGATATATTTTATGATTACATACTTCTCAAGAACAAGAAACTAAATCCAAGAAGTAACACTTTAATCAACAATCTATTCATGAATTTAGCTATTTAAAAAAAAGCAATTAAGATTTGGACCTTGAATAATCAAATCTAGTTATGCGTGACTGTAACAAATTAGTTATATAACAATAAAATAAGAAGCAAACCTGGATTGGGCTGGTGGGTTTGAAGTAAAAATATCCACATTAGAAAATTTGGATAAAGCTGCCTTTGACGAAAGCACAAGAAGTTTCTTTCCTTCGACTTCACCCAACCAGAATAAGTCGTCATAGTTTCTGCATATCTTGAATATTTCTTCAAAGTTAGTTGGCAAATGTTGCACTTGACACACGTTAAAGTCTGATTTCAAGACTTGCTGGACTTCATTCAAGTTTCCGATCCCTTCTTGTTTCCCCTGTACACAATTATCAATTATGTTATGCAACTTATAACATGATTCTTTTTGTCACCATGCATTCATACCCCCTATATACAACTTAAACAAAAGAACATATTATGGAACCAAGGGATATTTTCAAACTTACTTTGTCAATGGCTCGAAATTCAATGCCTTCAACATAAACTCCAGCATCTCCGCAATAGTACGATGAAAAATGCTCAACTAGAAACTCAAAAACAACATCTTCGTTTTGATTCAAGAAACGGTGCAACTCAATCATCATCCACTGCTCATCTCTCCATGTTGCGAAATATGCATGCAGACTTTTGTGTCCCTTTCTATACTTTAGGTTAACATACATAGGTTTACTTGAACAGCTTCTTGAATCACAAAATTTGAAGACTAAATAGACCCCATAAACAACATTAGGAGATACAAATTGAGCTCTTGTCTTGATTTCGATGTTCAATTCGGAAATATCTAACATCTCCACCGCTGTCCCAAACCTGTGCAAATTATAAAAATCCAAGTCTAAATCAGTCATACCCTTTATTCCCATACACTTCTACTTATGAATTTCGTAATTTCTGTAACAAAATTTTAAATTCTATATTAGAATTTATTGTACCAGAAAAATATCTATTTAATAAAGGTAAGAATATTATTTTTTAGTTTAAAAAAAAAAAAAAAAAAAAAAAAAAAAAGCACACACTATCAAGATGGTAGCAAAATTTATAATTCACGGTCATGAGCACAAAGGACCCGAAATAGAGGAACCTCAACTACCTTATTAGAAGGTTTATAAAATTATAGTTCCCAATCATATATTGAGTATTAAAATCTATTTTGTCATGTATAACATGAGTTCTCATTGTTGATATGTATGTATGTTGGACTAATCTTGTTATTAACCAGATGAGAAGAGGTCTGAAATGTAAAAGAGCTAAAGATGAAGCACTATTCCTTTGTTGATTAGTGCATGAGATTACAGTTCTAGTAGAATAGAGTCCAAACGATTTCAAATATGTTTTGTATAAGAACTATTACTGGGGCAATATGTGAACTTAGTCAAAGGGGTTCTTAAGTTTGATCCTATTTGATGATAATTATAATTATATAATTAATAATAATATTATGATACTATAAATAACTTGCCATCCATTAAACGATAAAGAGAATAACCTTATACTTTAAACACTAAAAAGCATAACATATATCTACCAATAATGCATATGTTTGCTTATCACTTAAAACTGACAAGTTAAAGTGGAGAGGTAGAGAGAATAACCTTGATTCTGGAAGAGATTTCCACTCATGTGGACAACTGTTTGTGTAGGAAAACATTGTGGCTGAAACAATTTCATTTCTTTCTCCATTACCAACGAATGACAACAACTGTTATCCAACCGAAATACAAATCAAACTCAATGTATATGATGTATAAATGCATGTGTGATTTTGAATTATTTCTCAATAAGGAAAAGATACATAGAAAATGGGAAACACCAAATAAACGAGATACAAGAATGAACTATTTACCACTTTGTCCTGTTGAAGGAGGATTCCCTTCGAAAAAATGTTGTAAAGATCCTCTTTCTTGATGGTAGAATAGATTTCGGGGCACTTTGACATCTGGATTATTTCTTTGTAGTCTTTAGGCAATTTGGGCTCCCAATTCTCATAATCCTCCTGTGTATACATTAATCAATTTACAAACTCATGTTCCATACAGTTACGTTCTTACAGTTTATATAATAGTTAAAGCCCATAGTTTAGATATATATGAATCAAAAGTTAGCCAATTTTGTCAAAATATAGAAACTTACCTGAAATTCCAACGCTTTCTTGAGTTGTATGACCACTTCATCAGCTGTTGGTCGTCTTTCTCTCCTGTGATGTAAGCATTTAAGGGCAATCCTTGTAAAGGTAATATATGACTCTGGCACAATTTGTTCTTTGATACCCTTGAACACTAGCTTATCAAGTTTCTCAACATAATAGTGGTGTTTAGCCAAAAAGGGTAAATAAAGATACTCATCATCTAGCTTTTCAGATGATAGTTTCCCACACAATATGTCAAATAAGACAGCACCCAATGAGAATATATCAGACTCTTTGGTTAAGAAGCCTGTTTTTGAGTAAAGTGGGTCACGATAGCCAATTGTGCCTATAACATTGTCGATGACATAGTCTACATCCTGATTTGTTGGACATACTAAGGAAAGCCCAAAATCACTAATTTTTGCTTTCCAATCATCAAGGAGTAGAATGTTGCTGCTGCTGATGTCCCTATGTATTACCATTTCTGGACTTGAAACAGTTCCATGAAGAAACTCCAACCCGATTGCAATATCGATGCATATTTTAAGCCGCATCACCCACGTAAAACTATTATCACTCAAGTACTTATCAAGACTTCCTCTTGATGCATACTCATAGACAATAATTTTCTCATCCTCTTCATCACAGTAGCCTACAAGACCAATTACATTTTCATGTTTATACTGCATAAGGATTTCAAGTTCTGTCATAAATTCAGCTTCTCCTTCAGCAGATTTCCTACCCAACCTCTTTGCCGCAATGAAGTTATGCCCATGAGTGTGACCCTTGTACACATTCCCAAAATCTCCATGTCCAATGAGATTGTCTTGATTGAAAGTTTCTGTGGCCAACTTTATTCCTTGAAGTGACAGTTTGAGGCTGTCCTTGTGGTTCTCCTGCGAATCACCGGACGATCAGTCGATTTGATAAGTAAAAAATAACTGAATGGTTTGGTATCTAATACTCCTTTAAAGTCTATAAGTTCAGGGTTACAGTTGTAAATCTAGCTTTCTAAAGTTTAAGATTAAAACAATATGTCACAAAAATTAAGGACTAAAAAGGTTAAATGGCAAGATCCTTAATTCAGTAAAAGTTTGAGGATTAAAATATTAGTTGCACAAAGTAAAATGTATAAAATGTCACATACTACTATGAAGAATATATGAAGAGATTATAAAGTTATTCAAAAAGTTGTGTACCTGACAGTATAACGCTTTTTTAAGTTCGTTGATGACATCATCTATTGATGGACGTTCGGCTTGAGTCACTGCTAAACACTGAAATGCGATTTTTGAAAATACTTCCAAAGACTCTTTATTGGGTCCTTTGGTAAGAGAAAAGGTATGTTCATTGGTTTCTTCCTTTATCTTGTGATCAACAATTTGCATTATTGTTCTCTTCTCAAAATGATGTCTTGCAATGGGTGCAATCCCGTTCCCATCAATGTCGGTGAAAATACGATCATAGGCCACCTTCCCGGTCAAGATCTCAAATAATACTACTCCAAAAGAGTAAATGTCAGATTTTTTATTTAATCTTCCATACCCTTGATATTCTGGATCCAAATACACATTTGTACCTGCAATCGTGTCGGTATTGAGAGTGCTGGCCTCTTGATCTGCTGGGTGGAATTTGGAGAGCCCGAAATCAGCAATCTTCGGTTCCAAATTTTCGCCCAATAGAATATTTGCACTCTTGATGTCACGGTGTATTATCTTTTGTTTGTCTTGATCTGTGTTGGTGTGAATGTAATTCAAGCCATGTGCAATACCAAGACATATTTTCAAGCGTTGCATCCAAGTAATATTTGTCATTTTTTCACTGTTTCCCAGATAATCCTCAAGACTCCCTTTAGAAGCAAGCTCATAGACAAGGATCATGTGATCACGATCTTCATCACAAAAACCAAGAAGAGAGATTATATTCTCATGTTTACAGCTAATCAGAACCTCAATTTCTGCAATGAACCCTTGTTCTCCTTCTCGATTGTGAATGCGTTTTATGGCTACCGTGCTACGTTTCTTCTTCTTTTTTTGGGTAAAAGGCAAAAATTTGTAAGCCGTACGTTTCTTGGGAAGATCGTATCTATTCTTCCCTTCTATGGAGGATGAATTACTGCTATCAAAATGTTCGAGTTGTGCCTTGTATACCATACCATATCCGCCTGACCCAATGCAATATTTGTCGGCAAACTTATTTGTTGCCTTCTTGATATCATTAAGTCCAATCTTCAAGTGTTCCAAGTTCTTCAACTGCAACATTGTGGACATTCAACATACAACAATGTACTTAAATATATAATTGAATGAAAAAAGATTCACAATTTGTACTAATTGTGATGTTAATAGAAAAAAGTGATACAACAACACTTTATTATTAGCCAATGGATTCCATTAGCTTCTATATCAGTTACTGTTTTATGCTTAAAAATGATTTGTGATTTGTGACTAGTGTGCAGGTCCATGGTAGTTGGTGCAGATGGTGTTTTGAGTTCTGGTTTTTGGGTGTTGATCCTGTGGTGTGGAGTTGGCCTGGTCATATCAATAAATTTGTAATAGGGATTATGTAATAGGGATCAAATTAATGCAATATGTAAAAAGCCCTTAACCACGCAGACCATTCGTGTAATTTACTTTTTTGTTTAATAATTAGAATGAAGAAGTAAGTTACCCTCAGGTGATTGGATGATGTACTATCAACTGCATTCCTTGGAAGTTCCTAAAATAATATTTGCAAAAAAGACGAGGACATTAGTAGATAAATGTAAGAGTTATCATATAAAGTTGATAAGCAAGTTAATTTTCTTACCGGATTTTCATACATTGATTGAAGTTTCAACGCTTTCTCAAGTCCTTTGACAACCTGATCTATATGTGGACGATCTGCTCTTTCCTCTTTTATGCAGCAATACACTGTTTCTGAGAAGATTCTTAATGCTTCTTGGTCCATCTGATTTCGCAAATGCGGATCGATCAGATCCTCCAAATTAGATTCAGCCAGTTGACTTAATAGCCCCTCTCCCAACTCTTCATCTGGAAGAACTGCACTCCTTCCGCACAAGACTTCCAATAATACAACACCGAATGAAAACACATCTGACTTGTGGGTCACCCCGCCAGTCTTTTCATATTTTGGGTCCATGTATACATTCTTAACAATATCACGAGTAAGAAGAAGACGGTGCCTCCGATCTACTGTATTTTTCAGCGAAAGTTCAAAACCAGATAACTTGGGTTCCCATTTGTCGTCTAGTAAAATATTCGAGCTCGAGATGTTGCAATGTATGACACTGAAATCGCGTCCAGCATCATAATGGATGTAACTCAATGCATTCGAAACACCAACGCATATCTTCAACCTTTGCATCCATGTGAGGGTCTGGTCACTTAGATATGTTTTGAGACTTCGGCTGGCCTCCTTCTTGTATATTATAATATTAACCCCCTCATCTTCATGAAACCCAATAAGAGACACTAGATTCTTATGTTTGAGACTAGAAAGCATCGAAACTTCCGTCCAAAACTTTTTGCTCTCATCTTTTACATATTTGGTATAGAACCTCTTTACAATAATATCGATGAATTGTCCATAATGTAAGAAACGGCCTTTGTAAATCACTCCAACCTTAAGTTGTTCAATAATATTCTCATCAGCAAAATTGTTGGTTGCTGATGTTATAACTTCCCAACTGAGTTTTAAGTGAGAAAGATCTTTGAGGAAAGACACTGTCTCTTTGCTGACATGGGACTCAACATGTGTAGATATGGAGGTCAATGATCCCTGTATGTACCAAACAAGACAACATTACCAAGTGTCCCAAAAATGACACGTGTAGATATGGAGTTCACTTATCTAAAATCCAGTGACTTGCAACAATAGTAATAAGAGGGTGTTTAGTGTTGGGTGTTATTTGATTTTAGCGATTCGAAAATGAAAATAATTCATTTGTGTTTGTATGGCTTCAAAACGGCGTTTTGTGGCAGCAGGTAGAGACCTGCTATGTTGTGAAAAGCAATTCTATCTTGATGACAATATTACAAAGTTACCCCTCTTATATGACTTTTCTTTAATATACTTTGTTCCTACACTGATGGCAGACTCATCAATATGTGGATATATAAGAGAGTTATGGATAATAGTTACGTATAATATTATATAAAAATGATTATTTTGAATGAATAGAATCGTTATAAAAGATGGGTTTTGCTAAACACCCAAGGCAATGTTTAAGCTACATTAAACAATCTGTTCTTTCCATGTTTAAAGTAATTATGCATTTAATGCACAATAAATGAACATAAAAAAAACTAACTTAAATATATGCAATTTTTATTTTAATACAGTCTAAATTTCCTTTTATATTCATATTAAACATTACCCAGTGGTCATTGTTTATCAAAACCCATAAAAGATAATCATGAAAGTTATATACGGAATACGTTACAACAATAACTTTTGTTAAATTATTATTTCGTATATATAATTTATATGGTTATTTAATATGTATAACTTATTTGATAAAACAATCTATAAGTTAAATTAAAATAACTTAATAGTGTAAATGTCTGTTTTAGTCATTAGCATGTTAAGTAAATAATCTAATTTGCCAAACACTTAAAAAACTAATTATTTGATTATTGTGTTATTATACAAAATGATTAGATCCAAACATACGTTTTGCAACAACGGATATGGTTTTCAAAACGAATAATATATTTTCAATAAGCAATTCCAAACACCCCCTAAGTAAATAATTACCTTGTCATGATTGGATGATGTATCTTCAACTTTGGCCCCAACTATCGAGTGTTCCTTTAATATCATAAATTCAGTAATAAGTAAATAACTTTACTCATGTACGTTAATATTAATATTATAAATAAATAGAGATTATTTATAAAATAAAGATGAAAGAAAAAAACCATCTTACAGCATTTCGACGTTCCATTTGAAGTTTCAACGCGCTCTCAAGTCTTGTAACAACCTCACTTATATCCGGGCGTTGAGATCTTTCTTCGTTCAAGCAGTCATATGTTGTCTTCGCGAAAACGTTTAATGATTGCGGATCCATTTGTTTCTGCAGAACCGGATCAATTATTTCATCTAGTATTTTCTTTTTATAATGAAAAAAGACCAGTGTAGCCAAATACTTATTTTCTGGATGCTCATTTATTGATTTCCTACCACACAGTAGTTCACACAATACTATCCCAAAGGAGTAGATATCAGACTTATGGTTCACACTTTTAGTCTCAATATATGTTGGGTCTGCATACCCAATCACACCCTTAAGTCTATTAGTATGAAATGAATGGTGCCTTCGAGAAACTTTAATCTTCATGGAACATTCAAAACCAGATAACTTGGGTTCCCATTCATCATTTAATAGAACTCTGCTACTGGTAATGAGCCGGTGTATTACGCTGAAATCGCGTAACTTGTCATAATGAATGTAGCTCAATGCATGCGCAACACCAACGGATATCTCTAATCTTCGCACCCATGTCAACAAAATTGGGTCACTTAGATATTGTTCGAGACTTAATCTGGTCTCATCCTTGATAATGATGATATTCTCATCATTCTCATCACAAAACCCAACAAGAGAAACCACATTTTTATGCTTGAGACTAGAAAGCATTGAAACCTCCGTCCAAAATAGCTGTTCTGCATCCGTCCAAAACCTCCGAGCAATGATATCAATCAACTCACCAGACCACAAGAGTTGTCCCCTGTAGCTCTTATCAAACCCATTAGCTTCTCTGATGACATTTTCTTCATCAAAGTTGTTGGTGGCAGATAGGATATTTTGAAGGGGGACTCTGAGGTGAGCAAATTCATTCATTATCTGTAAAATAGTCAAGTTAAAATGTGAGTTAGAAAAAGGGAGTATAAAAATGCCTACAAAATGTTTGATAAAATTCCTGAACCATGTCTAAGACATGTTATGTCTAATTCTACATATATCTTGTAATTAAAATAGTCTTAACATTCTTTAGAAGTTTAGAAGTGATCAAGTAAATGGTCTTAGTAAGTTGCATTGTTTTGGTTAGTGACTTCATGTTGAGATATAGTCTTGGTTGTCAATATTTAGGTGTTTTTAAAGCATTTGGTGTAAGTATTGACTATGATGCAGTTTTGATGGGATAATATTGATTGGAATTGTCATGTTTGGTTCCCACATTTCATTCAAAGACATGTTTTTGTCTTGTGGATAAGTTCATAAAGTGGTATTCAGAAGAAAAAAGCTATGGCATGTGCTTTGTGTAACAGTAAATTGTTTAAAGTTGCAATATATTTTTCTTGTGTTGATTGAATTGATTGGGTCGCCACGTATTAAATGAAGCTCTGGTACCGTAATACTAATATAAACTACTCCAACTAACTAAAGATTAGAGAGTGAAAGTGTAGTGCATAATGTAACAGATGATACTAGAGTGTTCAATGACACTATTTATATGGTAAGTTTGAAGTTGGTTTGATATTTGGATAAGTTTGAAGTTGGACCATAATTCTTATTACATAAGTGGGTCATTAGAATTTGAAATTGATATTTGGGTCGTAATTCTTATTATATAAGTGGACCATTGGAATTTGAATTTGATATTTGGAATTTGAAGATCGATTTGGTGTTTGAAGACTTGGTTATAATCGGGTCATTTGGAATTTGTTCGATCGTTTGGAATTTGTTAGCTTGGAAAATTTGGGATCTTCATTTGACGGGCTTTTGAAGTTGGTTGCCCGAATTTGATTGTCATTGTCGAAGATCGTTTGAGCCGATTTCTTTGTTTGGTTGACCGAGTTTGAATTTGTCGGTTAATGTTTGATTCTTCGTTTTGAAGATTATCGGCGTTTGTATTTGTTCGATTTGTTTTGGATCGTTTTTGGGAATCGATCGTTTGATTTGAATTTGGCTAGCATCTCTGGCGTTTGGAATTTGAAGTTTGGATTTTGGAATTTGAAGTTTGGCATTCGGAATTTGGAAATTTGAATTTGAAGACGAAAGATTCGTTTGGTTTGAAGTTTCGATCGGAGTTGAAGTCACGGTGGAGATTGTTAGAAAAGTGACTTAAACTTTAGGGGTTATTTGGTAATTTGTGTTACTTGTCCTGCAAGTTTGTTTAGCCTATAAATAGAGATTGATTGTATTAGTTTTCTTTGTATCTTTTGAATTTGTGGTTGGTACCTTTTGAATTAGGGTTTAGTACCTTTGAATTAGAATTTGTCTTTGTATTTGGTTTGGTTATTTGAATAAAAGCTTCCGCTTCGTTTGTTTGAGTTTGTTTGTTTGTTTCGTCTTTGAATTATCAACATTTGTCATAGTGCATGATGTAACAGGCGATATGGGACATGGTGACCAATTATGGCTTCGTATATATAAACTTTTTGGCTAGGTTGGTTTGGGTTTTTACTTAAAAGTAGTGCTATTGTAGTTTTACACCTTGCATCAAGTTGTCCATTTGTTAGTAATACTAACTAAGAAAATAGCATTAGCATTAGCCTGTGTGTTGGTTTTTAAGCCATATTGTGTCATAGTGCATGATGTAACTGGCGATATACTATTGAGAATAAGCAATTATAATTCTATTAGAGGTTGATGATGTTCATCTCATACTTTGAGATTTGTTCATCCCAATTAAACTGTATATACTTAACTTATGATCATACTGTCTTATCACAGATTAATGAATTTAAAAAGGAGGAACTTGAATATAAAACTATTGAGGAAGATCAACAGCTTGTATTCGACCTCTATGGAACTCACTTATGAATGATTTTTTCCTTTACCATCTTATCTTGTAGCAAAAGTATCAAAATCTGTAAGAGTTTGAGTAATCTTTCTGTGGACTTTTTGAAATCAAATGATTATGCTATTGCTGCATTCATTCTAGTTCTTTTACACTACTCATTCTTGTTTCAGGCACACAATGATTTTTCCAAATCGTATGGGAAGGGGACCCGTAATACCAAGGACCAATTGAAGGACTATATACGGAAAGCCTTGAAAAGTAGCAAGGTAATGTTTCAAAGCAGACCAATAATCCCAAAAAGTCAACTGATAACTGCTTATATAATACTGTCAAAGAATAAACGCTGAAATTAGAAGGTTGTTACCCATTTGACCCGTAGCATTGTTTCAAATTTTAAAGCAGATCAGCAATCCCAAATTTTTGTTACCCATTGCTTGCATACAATATTGATAAGGAAAAACCGTTTTTGCAGAAAGATGGGCTGTTTAGATAGGCTTATATGCTGTTTTAGCAGCTTTTATATGTTGTTTGGAAATAACCTTTACATGGCTGTTTGGAAACAGGTTTTTGCAGCAATTAAATGCTCTTTTATTTTAAAAGCAATTAAATATTTGTATGTTGATTTTACTTTGTAACTTAGAAATCCCCTGGTTTCTAATTTTAATCGTCTACCAGGGACACTCTCCCAATTTCATAGAAATGTTTGCAGACAACAACAAGTACTTTTATTATACCACTTTTCTTTTTCAATGTTTGGAAACCCGGTTCGACCTGGCTGGTTCGACCGGTCGAACTGGTTCCGGCTTAGATAATGGGTCAAAAGAAACAGGTTTTTAAGAATTCAAAACCTAGTGCGACCCGCCGGGTTTTACCAATTTTTATAATTCCGGCTGGGTTTGTCATTAAATCTTTTATATGTGTTCCAAATTGCTTTTTACAAGTTTTTAAAGGCTTTAAAAGCTGTTTAGACTGGTTTTTATGATGTTTTAAACACTTTCTATATGCTATTTAGACAGCAGAAAGATGGGCTGTTTGGACAGGCTTATATGTTGTTTTAACAGCTTTTATATGTTGTTTGGACATAGCCTTTACATGGCTGTTTGGAAACAAGTTTTTGCAGCAATTACATGCTCTTTTTTTAAAAGCAATTACATATCTGTATGTTGTTTTTTAGCAACAATTACAGCTTCTACATGCTGTTACAACACGGTTTTTTACAGCAACCATGCTTTCTTTCTTTTTGTTGTTGTTGTTGCAGCAATTGCATGTTTGTATGCTGTTTTTGTTACAGCGGTTGGCAATTAGATACTTTTAAAGGTTTGTATGCTATTTTTCAGAGTAATTACATGTTGTTTGGACATCAGAAAGTTGGATGTTTGGACAAGTGTATACTATGTATGCTTTAATCTTAGCTATGTTGCACGGAAACGCCGTCGAGGTGCCGTCTCCCGTACCGGAAACGTTTCGGAAACGGGAAACGGCTAGAAACGCCCGAAAACTCGCCGAAAACGTTTCATGTTGACTAGAAACGCGAGTGTTGAGCAAGAAACATTTGGCAAACGTTTTTGGGCCTTTTAAACGCGTTTCTGGGCCATCGTTGTTGTTGAGAAACGTCCTTGCATTCGATGATAATTTTTCGGCGTCCACCATCGTTGGTGGTTGCAAGCTTACAGTGGTGAGTAAGACTTTTAATGGAGAAGATATAAAAAAAGAGAGATGTTGTAGACATAAGAAAGAGAGACTATTTATTGGGAATAGGGAATATAAATTAATAAAAGCATGCTCTTCCCAATATGATACTACTTAGTAGTATAGTACACTGTAGTCTTGATTTTATTTATCTATGAACATATGTAGTAGTTTTGTTTGAGAAACGTCTAAACGGTTTTAAATTTGTATGAAACTTTTATTTCATTTGTATGTGGATAAATATAGTTTTGTAGTCATGTTGATTTTTTTTAAAGTAATGACATTTTGATGATTAACAATTTGATGACGAATGTTTGATGTTTATTTATTTTATTGTTAATTATATATAAAATTATATAAAATACACAAATGTTTCTAGCCGTACCCGTTTCTTAAATTTTGGGCATTGGCGTTTGTAAGTACCCGTTTATGTCCCCGTCCCCATTTCCGCATCCGTCCCCATGCAACATAGAATCTTAGAATAGTTCCTAAGAGTTAAAACTATAAATGAGACTACAAGTGTGTTAAACTGCAAGTCGAATGGTCTAATTGTGAAACTGATCAGAGGCTAATAAGGTACTAGGATTGAATGATGAATTAATAACCGAAGAAAAGAAAGTGAAGTAGGTTTCTTTTGTTTAATTAGACATGTGGGTCCTACTAGTTTAGGCACGTTAATTTTGTATTTATTTATACTTTTTCTTCACGTACTCCTTTGGTTGGAATGCTTGAATGAAAACTAACCAAAAACAATTTGTTGTTTCTTTAACTCATAGTTGATTTGGCCTAGCAAGTTGCTAAAAGCCAGTTTTTTATTTTTTATTTTTTATTTTTTTTTATTTATTTTTTTTTTAATGTAAAATGGTTGATTAGCAAATAAGCTTTGGTGTGGGTGGCAGGTTGAATAATATGGGTTTGGATTACCTTAACCATCCATATTCATATTCTCATTCTTATTCTTCATTTACTAGTTTCAAACCTTCAGCACACAGTTGTGACGAGTTTTTTGCAAAAATGGTTTGGTTTTCTTCATTGTTTGCAAACATGGGTTCAATTTATTTCTATCTGTAAACATGGGTTAGTTGACTTAAGTGACCCCATTAAGCTGACGAAATGAGATAACTTCCTTCTCCAAAGTTTCATTTTAGCCCTCTAACTCGGGTGTTTTGTTTATATTTGTCTTCTCTTTTGAATATTGTTTCAAACATTTATCTTATTTATTTATGTCAAATCTTTCTCTTCGCAATAGGATAATTTTTATTTTTTCTTTTATTATTTTATTAATAACCCATATATGTTTGGCTAGTACCCATATAGGGCTAGTACTTGTTTTATTGTTTTTTTCTGTTATGCATCAATCACTTTAGTTGATCCGAACCAGGACTTGAATGGACGGGGGTTGGTCCTTATCCGAATTGACCATAACCCAAACTTTTTGTAGGGTGGGGTGCGGGGTGGGTTTTCTTTCCGACACAATCATAATTGACCCGGCGCGAATGAACCTGAACTTGACTAATAAATTTGACCCTATTAACATCCCTATATATAGCCAACACCAACTTACGTGGTAGTTGGGAGTTAAACGTTATAAATTAGTTGCACAAGGATTTTAACTTTTGAACAATTTGCGACTTTAATTTTTGTGTATAGTGCGAAAGTCACCGGCTCTAGTTAATATACATTCACATAATTACCTATATATAAGCAAGAAATGCTACCCACAAATATTGTTCATGTTGTTGAGTACAATCGCATTTATCTCTTTAGTTTGTTTAGTATTTATTCGTCCATGGGTTTCCTATTTTTATAAGTTTTGTGGTCTCATAAGAATAAACTATGATAGTGAGTTGATAGTTTTCTTATAAAAAATAACAATAACACGAGGCTTGTATAATTGAAAATTTTAGGAAAAAGATATGCTATACAAATTAGAAAAATCATACACAAACTTTTGTATAAGTTAGAGTTTATAATTGAAAATTTTGGAAGCTTGAAAGAAATTTAATGGGTCCACGACACAAAAATAACCAGTATCTACATAATTTGCAAGCAATAATGAAAACGAAACCATTTTTGCCAAAAACTCTAGTTGTGACATTAGTCATACTAAAAGGGTTTAACAATATATTTGCGTATTTTTATTTATAATTATAAATAATTCTTAATGGTCATCTTCGCCAACAACTATTTTTATTCATACAATACAAAATGATAATTACACAAAAATTCTAATAATAATTCTGTAATAGAATACGACTAATTATTACTCCTTATTTTAAATTCATATGAAAAACTTGTGACTATTAAGTTACATACTGTTATGGATATATATATTTAATTACAAGAAAAAACAAATTATGTAAAGTCTTAGGAAGTGGTAAATAAAAGAAATTCATAAAACTTGTCACTAACTCAGATAGTATAACCATACTTGTTAACCAACTTGCAATCAAAGAAACAGATAGTAGTACTTGTTATGATAGAAAGATGGAAGAGGAAAAACCGTCTTACCGCATTTTGATGCTCGAGTTGAAGTTCTAATGTTTTCTCAAGTCTGGTGACAATCTCATCAATATTTGGGCGCTGCGTTCGTTCTTCGTTCAAGCAGTCATACGCCGTTTTCGCGAAAATGTCGAATGACTGCGAGTCTATATGTTTCCATAGATCCCAATCAATTATTTCATTGAGTCTTTTCTCTTTATAATGAGTAATGGCCAGCGGAGCCAAATACTTATTACTATCGTTGTCGATTACTGATTTTCTACCACATAGTAGTTCAAACAATACTATTCCAAACGAGTAAATATCTAACTTGTGGTTCACAGTGTAAGCCTTTAAAAATGTTGAGTCGACATACCCAGTTGTTAACTTACATGCACCATTATTGAAAGAATGGTGCCTTTTAGATGATTTAATCTTCATGGAACGTTCAAAACTAGATAACTTGGGTTCCCAGTCATCATTTAAATAAACTGTACCACTGTTGATTTGCCGGTGTATTATGCTGAAATCGCGTGGCTCGTCATAATAAATATAACTCAACGCGTGCCCAATACCGACACATATCTCCAATCTTCGCACCCATGTCAACAACATTGGGTCACTTAGATAGTTGCTGAGACTTCCCCTCATCTCACGCCTGATAATGATGATCTTCTCATCATTGTCATCACAAAACCCAACAAGAGAAACCACATTTTTATGCTTGAGACTTGAAAGCATTGAAAGCTCCGTCCAAAACTGCTGTTCAATTTCATCATCCCTTCCTTTCTTTAACCACCTTCGAGCACGGATTTTAATCAACTCACCAGACCACAAAAGCTCTCCCCAGTATCTCTTTTCAAATTCACTTGTGAGGGTGACTCTTTCGTCATCAAAGTTGTTGGTGGCTGATAGTACATCTTCAAGGGGAATTTTTAGGTGAGCAAATTCTTCATGATTGACTGAAGACATGATGTATGTATGTATCTGTTTGTTTATCTGAAAAAAAAGGGTGTACGTGTAGGTTGTTACAAAAAGGAGTGTGTGTTTGGGTGATATGCATAAAAATCTATTCGGTTTGTGTTTGTATATAGAGAAGATGTGGATAAGCGTGTGGGTTCCCGCGTTATCTTTAATAATGGAGCTCTACTTTTTGCATTATTGTAAAGACAATTGCTTTTTGACTTAAAGCTGAGCAAAGTCATCATCGGGTGGGAACATCATGTTTCCTGTATTCATAAATAGTCGTTATACTAAAAAGGCGTTGGTTGCAACATGATACCAAGGAGTACTTTTGACGAGATATAGAGAGAGAAGGAGTGGAGGTAGGTTGGTGGTGAAATGGTAATCATATAAACGTGTTTACTGTGCGTTTTGTTTATGTGGTGTGCTGTCTAAGTTTTTGCATAACTTATGCAATGAAACTTCCATAAAAGGTAAAAAGAAATTTGGTAACTTGCGTATGTAATTGCTTTTTAAAAGAAACACATCACCAATATCTATTAGCGAGTACATCTAGACAAAAATTTACATGAAAGACGCTTACAATATTCTTTTTATAGAAAGTAAGCAATATATTACAACAAAGAAATACAGTAATACAAACAAAGACATTCAGCTTTCGTAATTGAGACTATTAAAAAAGAGGGACCCAAGAAAATAAAAAACCCACAAGGGCATACAATGAAACCCGGGTCGACCCGGCCCGGTTAACCGGTTCGACCTGTTCAGGCAAAAAAAAACCGGTCAAAACAACCCGGGTTTCTAAAACCGGGTTAACCGGTTAGACCAACCGGGTTTTGGGTGACCCGGGTCAACTAGGTTCTCGAACCAGTTGACCCGGTGGCCGAACCAGTTGACCCGGCGGTTGAACCGGTTGACCCGGTCAAAAAAATAAAAAATAAATAATAAATTGAAAACCGTGTTGACCCAGCGGTCCAACCGGTTGACCCGGTGCCCGGTGACTCGACCGGGTCGATTTCGAACCCGGTTTTCAAAACATTGCTTACAATAAAACTGAAAGATAAATGACAAAAAAGCTCCAATATTCCTTTAAATAATGTATGAACAATCTCGAACGCAACAAAAAATATGCATACATGAGATATGTGGTATGAACTATGAAAGGGGATGGCGTGTGTTTTAGACAAAAGAGACTGGAAAAACGAGTATAGTTGACCATAAAAGATAATGGTAGGTTGTGTCTTCAACTTTCAAGTAAAAAGAGTAATAGCCCATGATTATTGGATACTTCTGTCTAATTTTTTGGGACTGCAACATGAAGAAAAAATGGCATTTTAGAGAAAAATGTAGATAAATAATTCAAAGTTGTTGCAAGAAAATTAGTGTTGAAAATATGAAGTATTTTACATATAAATGTAGATAAATAATCCAAAGTTCTAGAAGCTAAGAAAAAACACTTGGAGAAAATTAGTATTGAAAATATGAAAATGATTTTATGAAGAAATGTTATATCCATGTAAATTTTACAAAAACTTTATCACAAAATGACATGGCATGATAAATTTAACTTTGAACATTACTTCTCTTATTTTTAATTCCCCAATGGCCAATAGATGTAATAGTTACAATGACACATCATTTATTGAAAATGTTTTTTTATTAAGTTTATGTAGATAGAGCATTCCTCGAATCTAAAAAGTTATTGCGATAGAAGCCAAAGTACATACACTTATGGCATGTTTGGTACTTTGGTCTAGAGGAATTGTGAGTGGAATGATAAGAACATCTAATTCATTGACACGACAATCAAATAGCGGTATAAAATCCCAATATATTGGTTTTTCGCAACCAAGCTAGGGAGGTGGCTTTGGACCCATTCCTAGTCTTTTTTACTCATCCTCATTTCCTTTTCCCAAAAAGAACACAACGTACTACAATAATCGGGCCTTTTAGACACAACCCAAAGTCATGGCTAGATGCCAAAAAGTCGTGGCTATTCATGTTTATCACAATTTAGTGTATAGTATAGAATCAAGTATGATTAACATCAATCATTAATAACTTAACTTGTGTGAACATCACGTACGAAATGCAATGATTCCTTTATATCAAATTGTATGACGGTATCTTTCTATTAAATCGATTGTATTGACAACCCATATAGAAGGTGACATCCAAAGACTATATTCTATTTTAAGTCATTTGAGCAAGTGTTATCACTTTCGAAACTATTTATATGAAACCTATAGAGGGCAGGTATTATAATATAAAGTGTGGTTTATTATTCATAATATCACAATATGGAATGTAGTTTATTACATTATATATACTCAAGCATCTTTAACATGACTTGTATGAACATCATGTGCGATCACGGTTCTCGTTATTACAATATAGAATGTGGTTTACTGTTGTATAGAATCAAGCATCATTACCATTCAATCATTATCACTACTTGCATGAACAACCTGTGTGATCACGGTTCTCTTTAATAGCTAATTAATCACCGTCATGTATTATTGAAGATCGCATATTCATTATCGCTTAAAGTTTTTTGTAAAAGAATCATTACATTTCATTGATTGCATGCCTTGAGCAAGCGTTCAAAGTATATTAATGATACAAATAAAAAGCCAAGTATAATCTGAAAAAAATCATCCTAGTAAACAAGTTTATCACATCCGCTACTATTCAAGCTAAACATATTAAGCAACTGTCTTTATATCCCGATTTTCATTAACCTGACTTACGTGATCATAAGGTATAATCACGGTTATTAGCTACCACTCAATTACCGTTAGATATTATGAAAGATCACACGTATAATGGTATGTGTGAAAACACATACCTTTATTTGACCAAAAAAACCAAAAACTAACAATTAAATTCCAAATATATATGTTTTTGTGTTTTTGTTCATGCAGGTAAGAAAATATGAGAAACAGATAAAAACCAAGCTAAAAACAACAAAAACGAGCACGAGAAATGGAAAGAGTAAAAAGCCAGAACCGGGGAAGCAAAAATAGTCAAAGAAAGCTCAAAAGGTCAAAACAAGTCCACCACAATTCAAGAAATGTCAAATGAAGTCCTTGGAAGTTAAGTTTGAAGAATTGGAAAAAATAGTCCTTCTACTTTCAAAGTTGTCATGATTAGTCCCTGAAAAGAGAATTTTTGAAGAATGCCAAGTCAAGCCCTCAAGGAATCATGGAGTTGTCAAAATAGGCACTTGGATAATACCTTTGAAGATTAGCAGAAGTAGTCCCTTTATTTTCAGAAATTACACAAAAGGTCCATTTGATTTAAACCTTACCTATACCGGATCCATTATACACACTTATCCAATAAATAAAACCCAAATCAAATAAACCCTTAACCCACTAAGCCCATAAGCCCATATCCCTAATATTTTACCCGGTTCCCACACCCACAACCCGAAACCCAACACCTTACCCGTTTTCATTTATTACCCTGGATAAATAAATTTTCCCGCGCTTCTTTTACCACACCTATCTTCACCATTTAACCTCGTATCAATCGAACAAACCTCGTACCTTCCAGAAGAATACTGACACATCATCAGATGTTATTGATGAGGTGAAAAATGAACCACTTTTAGGGGGTCATTTAAGCCCGGAATTGAATTTATTTGATCAAATATTGCGCTAAATCGTTCCTTTTGTGATTTTAGGTACTTTGGGAGTGAATTCTGGAAAAGGAAGCAATTCGGACGTTTTTGGAGCCTAAAAGTGAAGAAAACGCCAAAGACTTAATTTTCCATGCTGAGAACAGTACCTGACGGCGTCAAGAGGAAGATTCTGACGGCGTCAAGAGTAAAAGTGGTGACGGCCCAGTGCAAACCTGACGGCGTCACAACAAGGGCGTCAAGAGTTAAATTGGTGACGGCCTGCATAAGGTGAATACATGACGGCGTCAAACCCAGATCTAGGCAGTCCGAGGAACTATTTGGCGGCGAGATGACGGCGTCAGACTTTTGTTCTTGACGCCGTCACCTATCAAACTCTATATATAGTTTTCTATTTTTATTCATAAGAAAGGGAACTTGTGTGGAGAAAACTAGGGTCGAACCTTGTAAACCCTAGGTCATATTTTACAGTGTTTTCAAGGGTTTTCACCCCTTGAATCCTTTCATGTTCAATTGAGATAAGTCTTCTCTTAATTCAATCAATATGTCTATGTGTTGGTTGATAATATCTTGTGCTTGTCTTGATTTCAACATGCTAGGCTAGATTTATCTTGTGTTTGCTTAGATCTAATGAAACCTAGATGTTAATTATGTGTTGATTACTTATTTATGGTTGTATTGGATGAATGATTTCAATGTTAGGCTTAAGAAAACTGGCAGATTTCCATTGTGTAACTTGCTTGAACGTCTTAAGAAACATGAACCGATGTGTACTAGGTTTTATTGGTTGTATTTAATGCATACGCAAATTCTAGTGATCCCATGTTAGGAGCTTCTTAGCCGGCTCGACATAGGATTGAAGTAGGCGGTTATAGGATTGGGGAAGTAAGTACGCCACCCCATGAATGGTATTAAGGAATACAATCCGTCATCCACGCAACTATAACAAGTAATTAACATGTAAAAGATATCTAGGGAGTAGTGAAATCTAAGTAAACACAAATCTCCCACATATTGCTCACAACTCTAGTATAATTTAGTGTATTTTCATTATTAGTATTTTATTTTGATTGCATCTTTAGTATTGGGCTAGTTGATTAGCAACTAATTCCACCCAACTCCTTCAAACCCGAGATTTTTACTTGCTTTCATAAAAATATAAAAATACAAAAAGAATCATCCCTCATCTCTAGACCTAGTCTTTAGGTTTTCTAAGCCTAGCGACACTATTCCTAGCTGAACGATCAATCCCCCGGTACTTGTCATTATACTATACTACATCGATCAGGTACACTGCCTGGTGGGGGTTGTAAGCTTCTCAAGATCCCTTGAGAGGTAAAACCTTGTGCAATTCCCACGCATCAAAGTTTTTGGCGCCGCAGCCTGGGGAATAGTTATTGTCTAGGTTAGAATTTCTTTTTATTAGGTCTACTTGCTAGATTCCTTTCTAGTAGGATTTTATTTTTATTTTTAGGTTCTCTTTAGTCTATCTTATTTCTTCGTGTTTTTGTTCGTAACTCTTTACCATCCGACATTATGGAAGGTGGTAACATCTTTGAACCCATCAACTCACCAATTCAAGACCACCCACAAAACCCACCACTAGTTAACCAACCTCTTAGGCCCCAAACCCTAGGAGAGTACTCCCGACCTAGCCACCAAGGCTATCGAAACACCATTGAGCTCACCCAAGGAGCCAATGTGTCTCCCTTGCGATCCGACACCATCCGGTTGGTGCAAAGCGGATGTGCATTCCATGGACTTCGTTCAGAAGATCCAAATCAACATCTCAAGGACTTCCTTAAAATCGTAGATTCTATAGACCTTGATGCTAAAACTAGAGAGTCGACCCGATTACGCCTATTCCAATTCTCTCTACGTGATCAAGCTAGTCAATGGCTTGAACGTTTACCCGCAGGATCCATCACCTCATGGGATGATCTCACCACTCATTTCCTTGCTCAATTTTTCCCACCGGGGAGAACTACCAAGCTTAGAAATGATATCTTGATGTTCCAACAACGTCAAGGTGAAGCTCTATATGAAGCATGGACTCGATTCAAGGACTTACTCCAAAAAGTCCCTCATCATGGCATAGATCTTTGGCTCCAAGTCCAAATTTTTTATGACCATATCGATCTCTCCACAAGGCGAGCCATTGACCAATCAGTTGGTGGTAAGCTACGTGATCTAAGTGCGGAACAATCATGGGAACTCATAGAAGATCTTGCTCTCTATGACAACGAAATTTGGAATGATCCCCGTGATTTGAACAAAACGGTCAAGGCAATATCTTTGCCTTTGAACAATTCTAGCACTCCCGACCATAGGATCATGGAACTTGAAGGTCGAGTCAAGTCTCTCATGAAATCTTACGAAGCTCCTAAACTTTCAAGTCAAGTGAGCAAAATCGCTTCTTCATGTAAATTGTGTAATGGCCCTCACGAAACTCATAACTGCATGGAGCTTCCAAAACACGCTTATAATGAATTCACATCGTCACACGTTGGTCGAGGTCCTCGAAACTTTAACGAGGCCTGTGAGGCATGGAAGGATAAACCTAATTTCAGAGGATACCAAACGCGGAGCGTATCCTTCAATGACTCCTCCCCACTCGAATGGTCCGAGCATTTTCCATCACAGAGCACTCCTAGGCAAAGCTGTGAAGATGCCTTGCGAAAGTTCATTCTATCTCAAGAATTACAGCTCTCTACGCTCGAGGCTAAATTTAGACAACAGCAAGCCGATATGAATAACAAGATTTGTAATCTGTTAACTGCTATTAAAGAGCACGCTGTTAATAAACCGATTCAAGCTGAAGAGGTCAAATATGTTACCGTCACGAATCAGCCAACCTCTCCTGTGAAAATAAAAAGTCCTAGTAAGCTATTTAAACATCTATCACCAAAAGTGAAAGATCCTGTTAACCCCCTAGGACCAATCCATTTTGTAAATACCATCACCACAATATCCGCTCCCACACCTAACTTGAGCCAACAACCAGCTGAACATATGGATCATAAAGCTAAGGATGAAACCTCAAGGTTAGACCATGAATTAACCAAGAGCCCTACCAACTCATCCGAGGATTCCGTCACTCAAGAATCTAGCAAATTGGGTGAAGTAAAAGAGAGGTCGGAAGAGCATACGAGAAATCTAGCAATCTCGGGCAAGTCTATTATAGAGGAACCCGAGAAAGATTTGGTGGGTGTGGCTAATAGGATTAGTGATAGGACTAAGGGAAGCAACTTTAAAGTTTTCATGATTTCCTGCACTCTTAGGAAAAGGCTCTTTACCGATACTCATATAGATCATAGCCTCCCTTTCAACATAATCCCCCTTTCCCTTTACCATGAAGCCTTCCCTGAACGCACGGTGTATAAAGGGATCAACAACCCAGGGATAATGAAAGACGTGTCAGTTATGATTGGAGAACTTGTCTACAACATTGACCTCACTGTGGTCGATGACATAGACTCCATCACTAATCTGAGATTAACTAATCTTGTTCTCGGGAAACCGTTTGTCGATGAATCGGGAGTAATCCTGGATGAGAAGGATAGTAGTGCATTATTCACCAATGGCATCATGAAGGTAATCTTCCGTAGGGGTAATGAGGAGGTGTACGAGTACCGTCCGTCACTGGAAGGGAATCTATATGGATCAAAGGATGGAGGATCGGGGAGAATAAGGCGACGTGATCCGGATAATCTCAAAATCCCCTGCATGATCGGTCATAAGTATTTTGATAGTGTCTACATTAACGCATTCCTACCTAAGAATTTTATGTCCCTATTTCACTGTAACAATATCTGCAGATGGGGAATGATTTATAAGGGAGAGAATGCGGTAGGTAGAGATCATGAAATCCAGGTATTCGTAGGAAATATGGCATTCACTACGGAATTTACGATCGTAGACAACATCGAAGACTATGTTGACCCAAGGTTGTCACAAGTTGTTTTCGGAGCACCTTTCTGTGAAATCACTAATTTAATAATTGATGAACGGAACGGGATCATGACCTTCACTGATGGAATTAGGAGGGTGTCTTACCAAACACCATACAAGAGAAGAGATCTCAAAGAAATCGATTGTGAAGGGCTTGATAAGCTAAGTTCTCAACTCATCCTATGTGATGATGATGTTCGGAGAGGATGTAAGAACACTTCGGATTTATCATGTGGATTCTTTAAGGATGTTAGTAAGCTTGGGTCCAAGTATCGAACAGATGTCTTTGAGTTCGAGGACCTAAAATACATGCGCTATGAAAGCGATACCGAGATAGGAGATGACCTAGAGAATGAAACCAACGATGAGATCACGTAGTAACCCATGACCTTGAGTCTAGCTACAAGACTCGTAAATAAGGAAAAACGCTTCTTGGGAAACCCATGTTTTGTGTGATTTTTATTTTTGTTTGTTTGTTATTTGCTTCCGTATGCATGTTTTATTCTTATTGTTGGTAGATCATGTTTCAAATAAACTTGTGAAAATGTTTTATTTTGTTTTTAACTTCGTCTTAATTACATATAAATGTATTTTGCAAAAGATAAGTGTAAGGGGAAACCCCAAATATGTTTTTAAGAAACAAAACCGATCATGATTCTCCACAATATTAAATGAACATGTATATTCGTATTTGTTAGAGTCAAATGCTTGTATCGAGTCATAATGATGTTTTGCAGGATTTTCCAGGAAGTAGGACGAAAGTTTTTCCAGAAATTTTCAGGAAACTTAACATAAGAATTTCTGCAGGTCACTTCTGACGGCGTCATGAGTTTACTCTTGACGGCGTCACGTGTAAAAATCTGGAAATTTTACCTAGTTTTGTTTTTCTAACGGAGTTTTAAGGTTTTTGTTGAATCATAAGTTTTATAATCTCCAGGAAATCTGCAAACATCATTCCACAAGCATTATATCTTATTTTGTTTTCTAGGATTTATTAGCATATGTAGATTGCCGCCAATTTTATGCGAGGTTGCCTTGTCTGTTTTCTCAGGTTTTACAGGTTATGTATGACAAGAAGATGATTTACATTCTGGAAGGGAAGCTTTGATTGTTCATTTTCTTGGAGGAAGATCTAACCTGGCCACCTTATTATCCATACCGAGCGAATCAGGGGAGTATTTGATTTCATTCGTTTTACTTATTTCACTTTTACATTCTTTACTTGAACATTGGGGATAATGTTCATCCTAAGTGTAAGGGGAGGGTAAAATGATGATACCTTACAGATACACTTTCGCTTGAGTTTGTTTGTTTGATAGTAGATGTGTAATAAAACTATGAGAAATACTTGTTAGTGTAATTTTAGCGCCAAATTTAAAATTTTTTACAACATTTAGGAGTGAAACTTTAGCCTTAGCAAGCGTCTCATGGATAGGAGGTTGTATGACTAGCATAAAACCGTACCACTTAAAAAAATTTCCACCCAAATATGTGAGGTTCGCCTTTAGATTTGATAGGAAAAGCATTTACTATTAGTGCTTATGTGTGTACCGGTAGCATTTAGATTCTAGAACTTGCGTTAGTGATGCATCCCGAGGCCGCTAATGAGACTACATTCGTGTAGTAGGATTTACTACATGTTAAGAGGCATTAGGATCACCCTTGTGTTAAACCCGTATCATAATTACTTGACCATTTGAGTCATATTACTTGGCTAGTTAAGTCAATTAATTTTTCCCACACCATTAGCGTTGTACTCATTTTTAGTACACGAAACCCCTAGTACACCCCTCCGAGCCTATTTTCGTTTCTAACTTTAAGCATCTTACTTAAAGGAAGAATTTGTTACACCCCACTTAAATGTACACCCAAATCACCTTAGCCTTCCGTGTATGCACTCATCTTTAGTGCATTATTGTTATTTGTTTAAACCCTAAGTTAATTATTTAATTGATTACATGGTTGTTAAGTCGAGTCATATCCTTGTACATATTGTTTTGGGACGATTGGGACGATTGGGTAAAGTACTAATATTATGGAGTAATGGGGAAAAACATCATTTATTACCCCCATATGTACATTAATCTTAAAAATACTCCAAATGTTTTGATTATCTTGATTCGAGTCATTAGATTAGTTTATTGTAAAGTATGTAAAGATTCAAGTGTAAGGGGAATTTTCATTCCCTACGATGTATTATTTTGGATGGTAGGGTAAGAGTGTATGCAAAAAAAAAAAAAAAAAAAAAAAAAAAAAAAAAAAAAAAAAAAAATCGAAAAAAAAGAAAAAAAAATAAAAGAGAAAAACATACGGACTACCATCCCGTTTCATTCTATGTTCATTTTATGTTTTTGTTATTTTTCATTTATTAGCTTAAGTCGAGTCTAGTCTTGGCTTAGCAACGCCTTATTGTACATGTAATTAACCAAGATTGTTAACTCGCCACCAGTAAAGACTGCCTATATCCAACAAAACCGTGTATTCCATATCCTTACACCTAACGTTACAACCCTTTAAAAGACCTCTTTGATAGTTTATCCTAGGTGCTTACGCCATGTGGTGGAGGTTTGATCCTTTCCTAAGCCTATGGTAATCTATTTTGCTATGACAGGTAGTGAGAGATGTTTTCCATTTCTATATTGTGATATTACTTTATTACACCCGAGATATGAGAGTATCTAAACACTATTTGCGAGGTGCTAGTGTGTGACCTTCGGGCTTGTCTTTGGTCTTTAGTGGAATGATTGTTTGTTGTAATTACTTTTATGTTAGTGTTAAATGACCCCTAACTTGTATTTTGATTAGAATAAAAGCGCATTTGCTTGAGGACAAGCAAATCTCAAGTGTAAGGGTATATGATGAGGCAAAAAATGAACCACTTTTAGGGGGTCATTTAAGTGAAGAAAAGGAAGCAATTATTGCCCTAAATCGTTCCTTTTGTGATTTTAGGTACTTTGGGAGTGAATTCTGGAAAAGGAAGCAATTCGGACGTTTTTGGAGCATAAAAGTGAAGAAAACGCCAAAGACTTAATTTTCCATGCTGAGAACAGTACCTGACGGCGTCAAGAGGAAGATTCTGACGGCGTCAAGAGTAAAAGTGGTGACGGCCCAGTGCAAACCTGACGGCATCACAACAAGGGCGTCAAGAGTTAAATTGGTGACGGCCTGCATAAGGTGAATACATGACCGCGTCAAACCCAGATCTAGGCAGTCCGAGGAACTATTTGGCAGCGAGATGACGGCGTCAGACTTTTGTTCTTGACGCCGTCACCTATCAAACTCTATATATAGTTTTCTATTTTTCATTCATAAGAAGGGGAACTTGTGTGGAGAAAACTAGGGTCGAACCTTGTAAACCCTAGGTCATATTTTACAGTGTTTTCAAGGGTTTTCACCCCTTGAATCCTTTCATGTTCAATTGAGATAAGTCTTCTCTTAATTCAATCAATATGTCTATGTGTTGGTTGATTATATCTTATGCTTGTCTTGATTTCAACATGCTAGGCTAGATTTATCTTGTGTTTGCTTAGATCTAATGAAACCTAGATGTTAATTATGTATTGATTACTTATTTATGGTTGTATTGGATGAATGATTTCAATGTTAGGTGATGAGGCGAAAAATGATCCGTTTTTAGGGGGTCATTTAAGCCCGAATCCGAATTTATTTGATCAAATATTGCCCTAAATCGTTCCTTTTGTGATTTTAGGTACTTTGGGAGAGAAATCTGGAAAAGGAAGCAATTCGGACATTTTTGGAGCATAAAAATGAAGAAAACGCCAAAGTCTTAATTTTCCATGCTGGGAACAGTAGGTGACGGCGTCAAGAGCAAAACCTTGACGGCGTCAAGAGCAAATTTCATGAAAATCCATGACGATCCAGAGAAGATTTGACGGCGTCACATAGGAAGGGCGTCAAGAGTAAAAGAGTCATGACGGCCTGGAAACATATAAGTCTTGACGGCATCAGAAGTAGATCTAGGCAGTCCGAGAAGAGTTTTGGCGGCGAGGTGACGGCGTCACAAGATTACTCTTGACGCCGTCAAACCCATTTTTCTATATATAGTTTTCTAATTTTTCACATTTAAAAGAGAGAAGTTTTGGAGAAACCCTAAGTACGATTTTGGCGTAACTTTATAGGTTTTTCAAGGGTTCCAACCCCTTGATACCTTGCATGATTAATCAAGATAAGTGTTCTTCTAATTCAATCAATATGTCTATGTGTTGGTTGTCTATATCATGTTCTTGTCTTAATTCTATCATGCTAGGCTAGATCTCTTTTGTGTTTGCTTAGATCTAATGAAACCTAGATATTGATTATGTGTTGATTGCTTGTTTATTCTTGTCTTGGATGAATGATTTATATGTTAGGCTTAAGAAAACTGGCAGATCTCCAATTGGTAACATGCTTGAACGTCTTAAGAAACATGAACCAACGCGCACTAGGTCTTTATTGGTTGTATTTAATGCATGAGCCACTGTTTACAATCCCTATAGTTGTGCTGGGCATGGTGTAGGAGGAGATAAGAGCTCATAGAATTGGGGAGTTATGTGTGCCACCCCATGAATGGTATTAAGGAATACAATCCGTCATCCATACAATTATAACAAGTAATTAACGTGTAAAAGATATCTAGGGAGTAGTGAAATCTAAGTAAACACATTTTCTCCAATTACTGCTCACAACTTTAGTATAAATTAGTTTATTTTCATTTTTAGTATTTTATTTTGATTGTATCTTAGTTTTGGGTTAGTTGAATAGCAACTAATTCCGCCCACTCTTCCAAAACCCGAGATTTTTACTTGCTTTCTAAAAAATATAAAAATACAAAAATAATCATCCCTCACCTTTAGAACTAGTATTTAGGCTTTCTAATCCTAGCGACACTATTCCTAAGCTGACCGATCAATCCCCCGGTACTTGTCACTATACTATACTACAACGATCAGGTACACTGCCTGGTGGGGGTTGTAAGCTTCTCGAGATCCCTCGAGAGGTAAAGCCTGTTGCGATTCCCACGCATCATTAGGCTTAAGAAAACTGGCAGATTTCCATTGTGTAACTTGCTTGAACGTCTTAAGAAACATGAACCGATGTGTACTAGGTTTTATTGGTTGTATTTAATGCATAAGCAAATTCTAGTGATCCCATGTTAGGAGCTTCTTAGCCGGCTCGACATAGGAGTGAAGTAGGCGCTTATAGGATTGGGGAAGTAAGTACGCCACCCATGAATGGTATTAAGGAATACAATCCGTCATTCACGCAACTATAACAAGTAATTAACATGTAAAAGATATCTAGGGAGTATTTTATTTTGATTGCATCTTTAGTATTGGGTTAGTTGATTAGCAACTAATTCCGCCCAACTCCTTCAAACCCGAGATTTTTACTTGCTTTCATAAAAATAAAAAAATACAAAAAGAATCATCCCTCATCTCTAGACCTAGTCTTTAGGTTTTCTAAGCCTAGCGACACTATTCCTAGCTGAACGATCAATCCCCCGGTACTTGTCATTATACTATACTACATCGATCAGGTACACTGCCTGGTGGGGGTTGTAAGCTTCTCAAGATCCCTTGAGAGGTAAAACCTGGTGCAATTCCCACGCATCAGTTATCATAATTCCTCTAACGTGGCAAAAAGAGAGAATTTGATTGGACCGAATAGACTAGAAGGTGATCCAAGGGTCTAGGATGAATGGAATGATGACATTATTGGTGGGATTTTGATCAAACGGTGGATATTAGTTTCTGGGAGCTTCTGAGAGCAAACCCTAGCTTCCTTGAGGTCTATAAATACCTCCCCTGATCATGGTCGTAAACGTGTAGTATCTAGGTATAGTTTAGGGGCAAATTTAGGGTTAAAGTTACTTTTCTTGTTTAAGTTTATTGTAATGCTGCTCTTGAGATAGTATAATCTTCTTAAAGTTTAATAAAATTTACTACTTGTTCTTCTTAATCCGTTTTTATGCAAATTTCCTTTTAAACCCCATTTAGTGTAAAAGCTCTTACTTTCTTATCATATAAGCTCACCTAGATAAGTTTAAGATTTTTTAAATAGTCAAAACCTGCTTTTATATAGTTTAACTTAAATAACCAAAAAAATCTAAAAAAATACTTAAAAAATAAAAAATAAAAAAAATTAGGTAACTTAAGTGTGCATAAGCTTGCAAAAGCTCATATCCCTTCTGATAAGCTCATGAAAGCTGTTCCATAGCTTTTGTGAGTCTATTTTAGCTTCCAGATGTCTAATCCCTTTCATAGCCAAATTATCAAGTACGTTTCATTTTTAATTTTTGCATTCTATCTATTATTAGCTTAGTTACTGCTTTATTAGCTTAAATCTACTTATTGTTGCTTAATTTAGTTGTTTGTAGCTTAATTTGTGCTTTAGTTGTGTTTTTATAAGCTCTAGTTAAGTTTTAATATTGCTTCTGCGTTGATATTGCCATATCTGCAAATCTGAGATCTTGTTGTTAGTTGCTGAATTTTATTGTTCAAATACTTTAATTATAGTTAAGATTAGTGTTTTGATCATTGGATTGGTAAATTAAAGTTTAAATCTGCTTAAGTTAGTGAAACTGCTTATATAAGGGGTGATTGGATCAGGGTAGTTTACTGTGCTATTGTTGTTTGCTTGTTGATCTTTCTACATAACTAGTCTACACTAGGTTAATATAAGTTAGTTCAAGCATAAAAATGGGTAGGTTATTAGCCAAAAGTCAAAATTTCACTTCAAGTCTCCTTAGTGTGTGCTTTAGTATGTTTTTGCATCTATGATCTTTGAAATTTGTTAGAGTTAGGTTGCATTTAGGGTAATCGAGTCACAAATTAACTTAATATATCATTTAGGTTAAGATCTAAGCAGTAGAATTTCATTTAAGTCAAACTTAGTTTGCAATTAAAAAGTCAAAATAAACCTAAAACATGTCTAAGCACACCTGAACTAGGATTAATTTAAGGCATCATATAGCTTCCATAGTGCTTGCAATTGATTGTGGTGTTAAATCATAGTGCAAACTTCAAAAAATCTCTTAATCAAACATTTCCATAATCATTTGGTGGTCTAAAATTGATCTGCAAGTAGCCTACTCAAACTGATCTTCATAATAGTGCAACAATAGGTTTCTTAACAGATCTGATCTAGGGACAATTTAAGTGTGCAATTGGTGTTAGAATTTAGGGCTTTTGAGGTTATAAGTAGTTCTTAGTATAGGGTTTTAGAATCTGCTTTTTGTTTGGCTTAATTAGCTTTTACCTAGGTTTTAGAAGTACTTAAAGTAGGGTGTTCAAGCTTATTTTTATGTCTTAAAATTGCATCTGCTCATTGCTTATTTGGCTTAATCTAAGTTCTTTTCTTGTTGATTTAAGTTGTTTTGAGCTATATAAGTTGTTTGGACATTCTGTGAGCTTTTGGTGAAATTTGGTGAAAAAGAGCTTATTGTTAAGAGCTTATTGAAACTGCTTATTAGTGTTTAGTTCTTAGGTAATTTTATTTTTCCTAGGTTTAGAACATTAATTTAGAATTTACTGCAAATTTTTAGATTTTTCTAATTTCATTTACTAATTTTCTTAATTTAAATTAGTTTTTAATCAATTTAAATCATTTTTAATTCTTAAAAAATCAAGAAAAAGCCTAAAAAAATATATTTTTAATTTTAAAATTAGTTTTAGGTTAAGTTAGATTTTTCAAAACTAAATTTGAATTTTTCTAGGTATAATTCATAACTAGTTGCATTTTTAATACTTTTAAATATTTAAAATTAGTTTTAATTCATTTAAAATTAAATAAAATGCTAAAAAAATAGTTTTAAATTTCTAAAAAGTTTTAATTTGCATTTAGGCCCCTAGGAACTTTAGCTTGTGCCTTTAGGACTTTTATTTTATGTAGTTGCCTTAGAAAACTCAGGGATAGCCCGGGTTTTTAGCTTTTTTATTTCCCATTTATGTTTTTACTTAATTGTGCATCATTAATTGTCCCCCTTGCCTTTTATATTTCTTTTAGCTTTCTTGTAGTGTAAGTTTACATAAAACCCCCTTCACATTCACTTTACGACACTCGATACCGAACCAACGAGCTCAATTTTCAGCCTTCGTGGGGAGAACGACCCGGGGATTCATATTTCCCTATGCAATCCTCGGAGATTATATATATATATATATATATATATATATATATATATATATATATATATATATATATATATATATATATATATATTATAGCATATCATATAATCTCATAGTATGTATATTGTTCCGTATACCATACATATAATCCGGATTATCGCTAACACGATTTATATGACTCACATTATTTTGAAACAAACATGACGAATACAAGTTAAACTTGTTATTAACTTTTCAACGATTTAATCCGAGAAAAATATTAATAAATTTTTAAAAATAAATAAATTTTTAAAAATAAATAAATTTAGTTTTGCGTATACCAAAAATGTGTTTTTTATTTAAAATGTATATATAGTAACTAATTATATTTCATTTTAAATATTAATTGGAATATATTATTTTGTATTAAACCTTTAGTCATGATGTGTCGTCGCTAACGGTTGAGCAGGAAAATATTTTCGAGCCAAAATTTTGGATGCAAATTTAGTTTTGCCAAAAATATTATATTTCTAATTTTTGCGACGATTTTGTCGCCACTAAAGATAATATTAGTTTTTTAATATTTTGTAGCCTTTAATGAATTAACAATAGAATAATACATATTTTTTCTTTTAGCCACTACTTGTTTCATGGCTAATGATTTTACAACTTTTTTATTTATTTTCATCCCAATCATCATAATAAAATAAAGATTTTATACTTTTAGAAAGAATCTTTTCATGATTCTAGTGTTTGATTTAGCATGGGTGTTCCTGTCCTTACTTAGAGGTCAAGTTGCCACATGTGTATCATAGGGGGATTTCCCAGCCTATCTCAGTATATTTTATCGAAAGAAGGAAGAAGAAATTAATGATTTCCCTAATTCCGTGAGAAAGAAAAACCGGTTTGTTAGAGCTGGGGGCAAAGAAGCAATCAACAAAATGGCTCCCTATTGTTCACAAGTGAAGGCACTAGATGCATGTTGGTATATTTCGCGCTTTCCTAGGTGCACATCTCCTTCTACTAAAAGTAGGGGTGGTTGCCATAGATAGATTGGGTCATTCGTAAACAGAGCAATAACCAATGGTACAACATAACGAAAGCTATATGTGGCAGCCTGTAAAGGCGTAATTGATAGGTTTTGTTTTATTTGCCCATCTGAGTCATCCAGTACTCCAAAAAGAATAGGTGAGGTCTAGAAAGTAGATCTACCTGGGCAAGGAGGCAATGTCACGTAGTTATCGAAAGTGTTGGAATACGCTCTACCTATGGTACCTAACTAGTCTTTATTTTCGGTAAGTAAGAATATATTGATCGATCGAGGAGAAGCCTTGAAGTAAACATAAATGAAGGGGCATACCCCACCCCAGACAACCTAATGGAATATGCTCAATACACGTTACGTAATTATATGACTAAGTACATGTGAGCCTATAAGGTAATACACAAAAACACTTAGATACCTAAAGTTAAAATATAAAAAATATATTTATATTATATTAACACCTAAAATGATTTATAGGTCATTTAACTTAAGTATTTATTATATAGCGCATAAATAAATAATAAGTTAAAAAAATTTATTTGTTGTTTATTAGTATTAAATTGATAAATAAACTAATAAATCAAAGATTAGGAAAGTCCTAATCTACCCCTCAAGGTAGTTGACCAAAGGGAGGGAAAACAAAGGTTTTACTTAACTTGGTGATCAAGTTAACAAGATTCTAGGAGATTAGGATTTAGTATAAATACAAATGCCTAATCCCAGAATCTAATAACACACAATAACAAATCTCTCTTCTCCTCTCCCTCTCTTTACCTCAATTATTTTCAATTTTAACCCCAAACTTTAACAAATACTTCGTTTATTTAAAACCATAACATTAATTCGATAAACACATTACAATACGGAATTTAAAAAAAAAACACTAAAAAATAGTAAGAAATTAAAAAAAACATAACATAACACAATTATTCATTCTTGACGAGGAGGCAACCTATATTTCATGATGATTCGGTCCTTTTCCATATTGATCAATGCCTCATAGTGTGGATCTTTGTCTTTCGTTTCGAGCAACAAAAATTCAAACTCCTTCAACCGCGTCATACTTTCTTCTCTTTCTGCGGCCGCCCGATACGCCTTGGTCGCATCTTCACGTTTTGCCCGAAACTCTTGGTGCATAGCCTCCCGAAATTGAACAAAGAAAAGGAACCTCCGGTACTTGTCCTTGTCTCTGATTTTTGTTTCTTCAAAGCCCGCTTTTTTCCAATAGGTCATGGTTCTTCATCATGACCAAACAAAGCCTCGTTTGTTTGGCTTGAGACATCGCCGGTTAAATCAACCGGATCCAGAGCGTCCCAATTGTGATGTTTACGTAAAACGTTCCAAGCCTCGTCGTTGCAAAATGGCGTGTTGTTGTGCTCGTCACGATACGTTTAGTAAGCCCGTTTTAGGATATCCACATCACCTTCCCCACTTTTAATGTCCCATTGCGCCCGTTTGAAAGCAGTGTTGAACTTATTTCAATCACGGTTCAACGTTTTCCATTTGCTTTGTAGCATATCCTTGTTGCAGGTTTGAAATTTTTTTTATTGAACTCACGTAATATCCGTTGCCATAACGTATTGCGAGATTAAGAACGGCCCAACACACGGATCCTTTGAACATGCCACCCAACACCCAGCTAATAATTTTTCCTCACTTGGCATCCAACGATTCTTCACGTTATCAGATTGTTCATTATCCTCGTCTGGTACAGGGTCTTTGGATTTTTTGCCTTTCGTTTACCATGACTTTTAGACTTTGGTGGAGACGTAGGTGTTTTGGGAACTTCATTTGTTTCGGTTTGTGATTGTTGTATGAATTGGGGATTTTGGAAATTGGAATTTAGGTTGTTTTGTTGGCTTTCGTTCCAATATTGGAAAGCTTGATGTTGTGCAAAAACTTCTTGACTCGACGTACCGAATTCGGATTTGACGATGAACCCGTATTTGGGTTAATCCAATTTGGATTTGAGGAAGAACCCGTGTATGGGTTATTCCACCCACCGAGGAGATTCGTGAACGATTCGTTGTTGTTGTTGTTGCCTCCTGGCATTTTTTTTATTTGCTAATAGAAGTGTATTGTAGAGTAATTGAGTAGTGGAAGTGTGAAAAAAATGGTTTGTTAAATTGGTATTTATAGTTGTAATAAAATAGGTTTAAATAAGTGTACCTTTTTTTTCTTTTTTTTTAACAAAAAATAGCTGTTTGTAACGGTAATATAAGATAAGGGCTACAATGAAATTTAGTATTTTGAATGCAACGGATATATTAACGTTAGTAGGGTTCAAAGTATAAATTTTTTTTAACCTTATGCAGCTTAACGCTGGGTTAAGCCTTCAACACAGCACGTTAACGTGCTTATAACGCACCCCATCGGTACAATAATGCACCCTTTAACGTACCACGTTAAGATATAATACACGAAATCACGTTACCTTACCGTGTGCTCTAAGAGTTAAGTGTTTTATATGTCAGGTTTTGGGCAGTTGCACACAACTAGCTGAAACAAAAGCATTATTTTGTTTTTACTTATTAGGGATCATATTATATGTAAAATCCGTAACTAAGCGGTATTTTGACATTACGGGGAGTTTGGTATTGCTTATTTAAGCTATTTATTGTTTTATATACAACATTTAAGTGTTTATAAGGGTTTCTAGGATTGATTAATTATAGTGCGTATTTGACTTTCATGATTGAAATAAGATGTTATAAGCAGTACGAAGTAATCAACTTCATAAAGTTTGCTTTTAATAAGCAGAATGAAGTATTTAGATACATGAGTTGTTACATGTCAAAATCTTAATGACCGGCATATTTATGGTCATCATGCAATCTCTATAACTTTTATAATTGCCATTTGCTTGAACTCTCATTAAGTCATTTGTACACACTATAGTAATTGTCGATATAAAGCCTATAAGGGGTTGCTTTCAAGAGAAACTACTTTTAGGGGCTATTGAAGATTTTTTTTATTATTGAAACTACTTATACTTATTGGGGCTGTTTGGGATTACTTATTAGAATAACTGCTCATAGCCTATAGGGGTTGTTTGAATTGTTTATTAATGTGCTTATAGGGGTTATATGACATTTTTTTATGTAACACCCCCGTTTTTCACTGATCGCAGCGGATTAAGTGTTTGGGGTATTACTCACGGAAACAAAGACAAGATAATAGAAAACGACTCGAAAAGCGACATTTTTGAAAAAGGTGTTATCATTCATTTATTTATCAGAGTTTTTACAGTAAAAGATGTACTTTTACCAAAAGAGAGGTCCCTAAGATACGTTTTATGACACAAAACTGATGAATGATAACTATTCTGGACGTCCTCATGTCTAGTACTTCTCCGTGTCAGGGTTCCTATAGTGCCTAATTACCTAAGATAACATGCTTAAAAGTCAACACGAATGTTGAGTGAGAGTCATAGGTTTAAATAGTTAAGGTATGAATACAAGTTCCACAGGGTTCAGCTTAAACCCTATGTGTGGACAGGTTTTAGAGATAAAAGGTGTATTGCACTAAGCTCATGAACCATACGTTAACAGTCCGAGTCATGGGGTCTGCAGACCAAACCATGAAGGGACAGGAAGGATAACTTGCCAAAGTTAAACCTTCAGTGGGTTCAAATATAGTACTTATTGGTATCATCCAGTAAGATGTTAATACCAACGGGAGTTGTCAAACTCCAATAGATCTATCAACTATATTCGCGTTCGCGTGGGTAAAATATCCCAAACGATTAGATTCATGAATTTTGGTTATGTAATGATGGCAGTTAGTTTACTCGTGCAATAACCAGAGAAAAAGACTTGTATTCGGTTTAAAGCATGTATCCCCCTCACAAGGTTGTAAAACATTTAAAAGTGAGGCTATGAAAACTCACCTGGGTCTTAAGGTAAGTAAAGTAGGGGTTTAGACAACTCACTCACGTATCCTGGGGGTAGTGTAGGTGTGTGTATGTCAAGTCTTAGTCTAGGTTTTCTTAACTAATTACTATTAGGTTTTTATATATAACATAACACCGTTCGGGCCATTGTAATTCAGAAGTATATGACTCCTCACATGAAGCTCCCTACTATTGTATTATGTTATTAACATAATACCGTTCGGGCCATCATAATTCAGAAGTTAATACTCCTCACACAAAGCTCCCTATTATTGAGTTATGTTGTTATTAAGGTTTAGTTATAACATAACTCCGTTCAGGCCATCATAACTCAGAAGTACATGCAATAATCGTTCGAGGAATCATGGCACTTTAATTCGTAAACCCAACAAACTCGTCAAAACGAAATATCCAAATAGTACTCCTCGCATGAAGCTCCCTAGTCTTATGTTATGCTTCTAACTTAAATAGGTTTTATATTTATATGAAAATAGTCCATTTTTACCTTTTAAGTTTATATATTTACATTTTCTACCCTATATTGTAAACTTATAACAATTAAGCATATAAATTTCTAACTTTTGCACATTTAATCCCTATACTTATATATTCTAAAGAAATGACAATAATACTATACTAACTTTTATTATTTACCCTAATTACCCTTAAGTTTATATTATTTGCAATATTAGTCCTTTTTAGTTTATAACTTGTTTTAAGTTTTTAATATTTTGCAAAATAAGTCCTTACAATAATAACTTCTAGGAAATGTCAAAAACAGTCTCTAGACTCTATAGTTTCAGGAATTTATGATATATACCCCAATGCATGTAATGTTTTGCAAAACTAGTCCTAAATGCATGTAATTCATATTTTATCATAACAACTAGGTTTCTAATCTTATGTTTAGCTCATATAAGTTCAAATAAGTCATATAGTTCAGATTATATCATGTAAATAAGCTATATAACATGTAAACATGCAATTCGACTAAAACTAGGGTTACGAAAAGAAAGCATGTAAACGGGAAGGTTTAAGACTATCCTATGGTTTCTAAGGCTTATACTAAGAATCCTAGGTCTATTCTAAGACTAATATATGTAAATTAAAGGTTACCTAGGTCGTGTAAGGTTTAACGAGACTATAAGGGTTTCTAGGGTTTCCTTCGGTTCAAACCACAACTCGCCTAGGCCAGGGCTTTGCTACTTGTTCTCTAAAGCTTCTAAGGGTCTTAGACTATAGAAAGGTGTGAGGTAGAGAGGAGAGAAAGGTGTGAAGAGAAATAGAGAGGAGATGAAGGTATTTATAGCCCGCGTATGGAGTGGTGACCAAGTCATGGGCTGCTAGGTATCATGGCAGGCGAAATCAACTAAGCTAAGATATGGGATGGTGTGGCAGGTCTAGATGGTGATGAGGAGCAACTATGGTGGTAGCTAGGGGGCGCCATAGGCCGGTTGTGGTAGAAATGAGCCGAAAGAGGCGGTTTGGAACAAGGTGGTGACAAGTAGGTTATCCACCTACTTGCTTGGGTGGTTAGTGGTGTTAGGGTGCTAGCTTACTATTAGGGAGGTTCTAGGGTGGTTGCTTGTTCAATTTAAGGTGCTTAAGTATCATGGTTTAAGTGTTTAGGTCAAATTTTAATCTAGTTTTGTATAGTAAGAGTTTATGGTTTTACCTAGGGTTTAGTGTTTTATTTAGGGTCCTAATGATTTTTAGTAACGAATATAATGTCTTAAGTAGCTTATACTAAGTGGTGATAAGATTTGGGATAGTTTAGACCTAGTTTCGGGAAGTTATGACCTAATTAGGGTTTTGTGCTTATATAACTTGTACCTAAGTTCTAGGGGGTTGTACTATGATCTAGGGGTTCTAATATGTCCTAAGGTAACTAATGTAACTTATATCTAAGTATTAAACTCTTTTCATGTTAGTTCAGATAAGCAGTTAGGGTTTTAAAACTAACCGGGAATACATAGGGGCATTTAGGGTTTTCTAACAAGTATGGGGGTATTAAGGTGATAGTTTTCTTAGTGAAAATATGTTTATAACCTTGACTTGACATGCCGGGATGTTTACATCAAGTAAACATAGTAGTGGTTGGCATGGGTGGATATGTGAGCTTGTTTAGAGGTTAGTTAGGTCATAAGGATATATTAAAGCAAAATTTTAGCTCAGGAAAATCCTATAGGCATTTATGATCCTAGTTTGTGCTTAGTGAGGGCCTAAGTTAAGTTATATATTAAAGCAAAAATTTAACTCAGGAAAATCCTGTAGGCATTTCTAATCCTAGTTTGTGCTTAGTGAGGGCATAAGTTAAGTTAGTAAGGCATTTCTAGTCCTAGTGTGCTTAGTGAGGGCCTAAGCTAAGTTAGTAAGGCATTTCTAACCTAAAGGAAGTTAGTGGGTTGTTACAGTCTCCCATCCTAAAAGAAAATATCGTCTCGAGATTTAACTATGGTTAGTGTGCGAGGGTGAGAATAGATGGGGATATTTAGCACGGATTTGATTCTATCATTCCCAAGTATACTCTGGTCCTCTTTGGGAGTCCCATCGTACCTTAATGATAGGAATCCGGTGGTGTTTTAGATTTTTGACCTCTCGGTCCATAATTTCCACTGGTTCTTCAGTGAAATTGAGCTTATCGTCCAATTGAAGCTCTTTAATAGGAATAACGAGTGATTCGTCCGATAAACACTTCTTAAGATTTGAGAAGTGAGACGTGTCATGTATATTACTTAGTTCATCCGGCAATTCAAGTCGGTATGCCACTGGACCAATTCATTCTAAAACCTTAAATGGTCCAATGTATCTCGGACTAAGATTTCCTTGCTTTCCGAGACGAAAGACACCTTTCCTAGGTGAAACTTTCAACATAACCCTATCTCCAACCTGAAATTTTAAAGGTTTACGTCTTATATTGGCATAACTCCTTTGCCTATCCCTTGCAGCTTGTACGCGTTGTCGGATTTGAACTATTTTCTCATTTGTCTCATGGATTATCTCTGGACCCCGTAAGTTGTACCTCTCCAACTTCAGCCCAGCAGACAGGGGATCTACACTTTCTCCCATAAAGTGCCTCATACGGTGCTGCCTTAATACTAGCGTGATAACTATTGTTATACGAGAATTCTACCAACGGTAAGTGTTTCTCCCATCCTTTTCCAAAATATATCACACACGCTCGAAGCATATCCTCGAATGTTTGGATAGTTCTTTCACTTTGACCGTCGGTTTGCGGATGATATGCCGTACTCATGTCTATCTGAGTACCTAAGGCCTTTTGCATAGATTGCCAAAATCTTGACGTGAAACGAGAATCATGATCCGATATGATAGATATTGGCACTCCATGTCGGGAAACTATTTCCTTAAGGTACAACCTAGCAAGGGTTTCCATGTCATCCGTTTCTCGTATTGGAATGAAGTGAGCTGATTTCATAAGGCGATCAACTATTACCCAAATAGCATCATGCCCGTTGAATGTTCTAGGTATTTTAGTGATAAAATCCATCGTAATTCTTTCACACTTCCAAATGGGAATCTCAGGCTGTTCCAATAAACCGGATGGCTTTTGACATTCAGCCTTTACCCTAGAACATGTTAAACACCTGCCCACATATGTGGCAATGGATGCCTTCATATCGGGCCACCAATAGTGTTTCTTCAGATCCTGATACATCTTATCAGAACCTGGGTGGATAGAGTACTTAGATTTAAGGGACTCGTGCATTATTACGTTCCTTAAGTTACCATGATGAGGTAACCATCTCCAACCCTTAATAAAACGAGTTCCGTCTGAACATATTTCAAAAGCCTTATCCATCCCTCGTAAATTCTCAAGTTTACGATCCTTCATTTCGAGGGTGTTGGGAATTACAAGATTACAAAACCCATAAGAAGAAATGAAGAAAGAAGAAACAATAGGGACTTAATATAAAATAGCTAGCTTGATTAGTAAGCTAGGTTTTTATGTAAACCCTAGCCTCTCTATTATATAAAGAGGGGTAGGGCGTTGGTTTTAGTATCTCATCAATAGCTAGTCTCTCCAATGAGAGTCTAGAAAAAGCATAGAGCGTGTAGTAGTAGTTGTTTAATAGTAGTAGTAGTTTTTATATTCAATAAAGTTGATTATGTTCTTGTTATTGTTCCGCCGTGCAATCAATATTACTATTCCTAGATAGGGCTTAAACGATCTTTCACAATTTGTATCAGAGAGGGTGGCTCTCGATATCTAGGGTTTCAAGGTTTTCATGATCGTTTTTATCAATAAAGAGCAGTTGTGAAAAAGGAGCAGATCTGGTAAAAGTTGTCGAAGAAATCAGTTTGAAGGAAGGACTGATCGATTTGTCAAAGGGTTATTTAGGCGTTGAATCAAAAAGGTAATTTTATTTAATAAACTGGTCGTGAATTGAATATTACATAGTGATCGAATATTTAAAGGGTTTATTGTGTACTGATTGTTGTTGAATTTTTTTAAGATAAACCTCGTACTGATGTTGATTGTTTATTTATTAATCAATCATCTATGGGTCACTACATGGATTAATGGTTATTAAAAGCTAAGGAAAGAATAACCTCGTACCTATTTAATCAATCGTGGGTCATTACTGTAATGAAGGGTTGTCATTTTTTAGTTATGGCATATATTAATTACTATAATCATTGGTATTGAATGGATTTCACAAGGAATTAAACTATGGGATATGTTTATCATGGGTCGGTGGTAAAGACTCAAGAATATTTATTATCATTGAATGGTGCCTAAGAAGGAATGTTATGTATCTAATTGGTCAAGCACATGGGACCAATTGCACCTAGTATTAATTCTGTTACATATTGATGATTATTACTGCTGTTCTGTCGTCTTATGCTTTAAATGGGATTTTAATGAAAGCAAGTGGTGCGTGCAAGCAGTGGCGGAGCTACGGAGGGGGCACGGTGGGCACGTGCCCCCATAACTTTCTGGCGTAGTGTAAATTTTTCAGAAAATCTCGTGTTTGTCGACGTTATGCCCCCATCAAAACCAGATAAATGAGATAAGGTCGATTGCTAAAGTTGAACAAAAGAGATACAAGGTTGGATAGTCTAGTGTTGCCGGAGATGGTCTTTTTAAAAAGAAGATGAGGACCGCCGGAGATGGAGTTTTGAGAAAGAATAGGGAGGATCACATGTTGACTGTTTTGTGTGAGTGGACAAGATTACATTGATTTTGTTGACTGATTGTGTGGGTGGGTGGGGACCACTTCTATCTAGTTTATTTTCCTAGTTTTTCTCTTTTTTTCGTTTGAGCAAGTCTATTCTCTAATTGATAAAGTAAGTTTTTTCTTGAAAATAAAGTGTAATATAAAGTAAGTTTGTGTAATAATTCGTGATTTTTTACTGTAAATTTTATTTACATCATTTGTTAAAAAAAGGGTGTTTCATCATCAAATATTATTTGATATGATTGTCTTTAACGTGTAAGGAGTACTTAAACTTATTTTGTTTGATTTTCAATTCTTATCAACGAATAGTCGAATATAAAACGTTTTCTTTGTTATGACAAAAATGTATAGGTTAATATGATGTTGAACTCAACACAATACTATTGGCATATTTCTTGTTAAAACCACGTTTGTTATTGTACAAAATTAGACCCGACCCGACTGAGCACATTTATCGGTTAGTTATTTTTTTCTTTTTCAGACCACCGTCGTTAAAATTTTTTTGCCCCCCCCCCCCCCCCCTCAAAAAATATTCTAGCTCCGCCCCTGCGTGCAAGTGGACATGATTGTTCATATGGGTTATTATTGCTAGTGAATATAAGATATATGCTTTACTCTTGGGGATGCCTCGTACAAATTGAATATTCGTGGGACAATGGTACTACCTCCGTCCCATATTTATAGTCCATCTTTTCTTTTTCGGTTGTCCCAAATTAATTGTCCACTTCTATAAATAGATAAGGAATATAAATCAACTTTACCATATTACCCTCATTTGTGGTTATTATTACAAACTTTAAAGAAGTTGAAAATTAATTAGTTAAGGGTAAAACTGTCTTTATGCAAAAAGTAAGAGAGAGAAAGCTGTAAAGATGATACTTTTCTAAAACTGTGTGTTTTTTGTCTGTTGACAATAATTTTGGGACGGAGGTAGTATTAATTAGATAGATCTGTAGTCGTGTGTATGTAATGAGGTAAAGGGATAAATTATTCTAGTCAAATTGGTACTGAAATTGAGGAAGTTGTTGTCGGCTTGTTTTATGGAGTATTTTATTTGCTGTTAGTACTCGTCTCATTTTATGCTAATACGATCGATACTGCTGTTACGTTTGTTACTGCTGGTGGCTATTGTTTGGTACTGTTCCTCCTGATGATATTTGGTTCCTACTGATACACTTATTTTGTTTCTGCTGATGCACATGGTTGGTTTCTACTGATCGGTTTCTCCTGGTGGTTTCTACTGATGGTTCTTGCTGACTTCTTTATGGTTCCTGCTGACTTGTTGTATACTTTTTCTTTTGGTCGGTTTTGGTTCCTACTAGTCATGTGAGATTACTAATGGTTAGGGAGGATGGAGTTATCAACCATCGTCATTTTATTGAGAAGATTACTTGACGAAGACATTTGATTATCGCTTGTTTGATGTTGTAATTGATTTTCCCAAGTATTGTGTTCTTATCATATCTTAAAGGGATTAGCAGCTTTTTAAGATAACTTGCTTGGTTTGTATGGTGACGAAGACTTGACGACTCTAGTGAAGGGGTATGATCTATTTTATTGTGCTTAATGCGTACATTTGCTATCATTTGAAAGAGTTACGTTATTTGTGCTCAGTGTCTCATTGGATAAATCAATGGGGAGTTTGTCAAGAGGCCGTCACGTGGATAGTGCAAGACATAAGATGCAAGGTTGGGAGATTCCATTTCTTCATCAAATCAGTTATAGTTGATTTACTTCATCAGTGATCACTCCATGGAACCTACTGGATTCAAGAGATGGCAAGTATACTTTAAAGGGGAAGCTTATTGTTAATATACTTGGCCATCCTCTTACACTTTGTGCTGGTGTGCTTACTTGTTTCTGTTGTTCGATACTGCTGCTCGTTACTGCTGCTTGTGTTATTAGTTAAAAAAAATGAAAAAAAAAAGTTATTATTATTATTATTATTATTATTAATTATTAGTTGGTTCCTAAGATGGTTAGTCTATTCTTAAGGGGAAGCTTGTTAACCATCTACATGCATCACTTGAGGGGAAGCGTTTACGAGATGCACAAGACCCCTATTAGAAGATTACAAAAAGGGGAAGAATAGTTATGATGTGCAGCTTATTCTTGGTGATGACATTGTTTCTTCATGCAGATTGTTTTGTAATATCAAATAGGGGAAGATTGTTGGGAATTACAAGATTTGAAGATTACAAAACCCATAAGAAGAAATGAAGAAAGAAGAAACAATAGGGACTTAATATAAAATAGTTAGCTTTCTTAGTAAGCTAAACATATTAGGGTTTGTAACCTCCCTCTATTATATAAAGAGGGTAGGCGTCTAGGGTTACAAATCATCCAATTCAATAGAAAAGTCTTTCGATGAGAGTCTAGACACACGATTATAGTGTGTGTATATTAGTAGTAGTAGTTTATTTTATATTTCAATAAAGAAAACCTTAGAGTAATGTTGATGTTATGTTCTTGTTCTTATTCCGCTGCGATCAATCAATGTTACTATATCCTAGAAGGGCTTAAACGATCTTTAACAGAGGGCTTCATTATGGGCTTTGAGTATTTGAGAAGGTAAATTCGAATGAAGAATCATAACTAACGACCTAACTCTAAGTGGTTTGATTCATTCCTTTCGGCTCAAAGCATCTGCTACTACGTTAGCTTTGCCAGGATGGTAACAAATCTCATAATCGTAATCTGTAACACCCCCAAAATTTGATACAGCGGAAGACTCAACAAGCTTTCGGGGTGCTACGGGGATTGGTATCCAACAAAAGACATAAAAGAACGAGATAAAGTAAACATAAGAAAAACACAACCAAAACGGGTTTTTAAAGTTTACATTTATCCCAACATTCATTCAGAGTCAGGCCCAAAAGAAATAAACGTAGGTCCACAATAGTTTATCAGAGTTTTAGAAAAGTAGATCCATAACCGGTGCCATTGCCAAGCCTCTAATCCAAGCATCCATAGAGCATCACTTAATTTCCTGAGAAAACGTGCTAAATGTCAGCTTTCGCTGGTGAGATCATAGGTTTAAATTCACCTAACAATATAGTGAACATACACGCAAAACGCTTGCTAGCTAGACTAAGGATTCGCTAAAAGCCTGCGGATACCCTCCGTTCCAACATAACACACGGATACCCTCCGTACTAACATAGATATTCGGGTAACCCCCGCAATACCAATAAATACTCGGATAACCTCCGAAGTATTAATAACCTATAGGTGCACACTACAGTATCTAAATAAGCCAACCTTGAATAGTACACACAACATATATGTGACTAAAGCTGACAATCCACCAATAACCAAATAAGCCAACCTTGAATAGTACACACAACATATATGTGACTAAAGCTGACAATCCACCAAATACCAAATAAGCCAACCTTGAATAGTACACACAAAAGGTGTGACTAAAGCTGACAATATATCCTAGTCCATACGCATAGCAAGTTTAGAAAGAATATAAAAGCGATAATAGTCCACGTAAAATAATTTGCACGTTTCTCACCCCAAGTATTGAAAACATAGTTCAAGAGTAAAAAGTGGGGCTATGACTCACCTCAAGTCCAGAAATCAACCATAAGAAATCGGTAGAGGTAAGATGTATAGTAACTCAAAAGACGGAAACTACGGACTCGGCACGACCTAACATTATCAACTCGTTCAGAAATCATTTCCTCAATTTCAAGATATTCCCAAACCCGGACGAGAATCCGTTTTATTTCCGAAAATCCATTTCGTATTAGTTTGGTGTGTTTGCGTTTGGTATCCATACGGGTGGTGGGTCGACACAAGACAAACCAAAAAGGTCACACAAAGAATAATAAAATAAACTATGGATCTAATATTAGTCCAATATATCATTTAAATAAATCATCGAAGCTTATCAAATCCGTCGATTTGGTAATCCCCCATATTCATTTACTTAATATACCATTCTAAGATTATACCCGAATCCTAGGTCACACATTGCACATAAAGTACTATATGGTATATATCAAAGTTTAATAAATTCTCTAATTATGCCGTTAAGCTTACCAAATTCGTCAATTTGGCAACCTCACGAGATACTTAGTAATTTATTATTCTCGTACACATACCACAACTTATGGGCGTCGTAGGATACGATGCCCATTAATATACTCAATTTAAACAACTAAATAGCTCCTATTTAACCCGTCGATTAAATAAGTTACGTAGTTATCGAAAATGAATGTATTAATCGTCATATATCCGTGACAACACAAACGTCACAAATAATAAACCACTTGGACTCAAGTGACCACGACCCCGTATAACTCGATAGTTTCCTTTATTTATTTAAAAGAAATTATTTTATTTAATATTTATTTAACGTCAAGATTTCATCGTTATTTATAGTCGTTTAATAATAACGCTCCCGACATTTATTACACCACTTTCATAGTATAATATTTATCGTTACGTTATTGTTATAATATTACCCGTGATCGTTTTATTATTAATATACGCATTTATATATTTATATATACGTTATTCACGTCTATATATTTATATAAACGTTTATATTACTAATAATATTATTATGAGTTTTATTATTTACATTTGATTATAAATATTTATCGAGTCATACGAAATGGTCACATGTCCGAGTCATCACTCTCGGCTCATTGTCCAAGTCCAAAATAGAATGATAATCAAGTCAACCCAAATAATCAATCTCCGTCCAACAATTCCCACATCACGTGCTACAACAATAGGGTCCGACTACGGCACCCGACTAACCTATCTCCGTCATCTAATTTGACCGTCTCACAATCGGTCCCCAATACCACTTTTCGTCAACACAACTCCAATATCAATAAACATTATATCATTCGTTCTCGGCTCCCAAGCAACGACAACAATAATTAAAATAACACAACAATAGCAGCAATGCTAATAATGAACAAGAAAAATTGTCAAGTATATAGATGTGTTCCGGGTCGATTTTACCAAGTCAACCCGTACCGAGAGACCCACTTGGGTCTCGGCTACACCATGAGTCATGGGGACTCAAACCCAAGATCACTTATGGTCACGGACCATTATGGTCACGGCACACAAGAACAACAACAAGCATCAAAAAGGGTCAATCAAATCCAAGCCAAAACCATACTCCACTACTCTCGCTAAAATGACCACGAGACTAAAACCACCAAGAAAACCACATGGGCTCAAAATAATCACCAAGCCGAGAGCCATAGCTCTCGGTTTCATTTCGACCTCAAAAGATAGACACCAAACCCGGATACCAAACTCATTTCAATATCAAAAATATTATTTCCCATTTCATAAAATTTCGAATCCCACAAAAACAACCCGTGTAGCCACGGATTAAATCAAAGTTCGAGGCACACGATATAAAAATCGTGGCCACCCACCTTCAAAACGGCTCCAATAGTGCATTTCTTCAATAACCCAACAAGTATTCACAAGATTTGTGATGTTAAAGTGACGGTGGTGGTAAAAATCGAGGGTTTTAAGGTTGTTTGTTACGCGCGTGAGGTACACCAAAAGAAAGATCGTGAGGAGGGGATGAAGATGGTGGTGATGGTTGTGTTATAAGACCGGCGGTGTGGTGGTGGCCGGAAATAACAAGCGGCGGCTAGGGTTTTTAAAGAAAAGGTGAGAGAGATGAGAGTGATATTGGTGAGTGTTGGGGTTGTGTGTGATGTGCAGCTATCACAAGGACGATTTGTAGTAGTTTACTCTTTTTTTTCTTGTTATTTTTATTCCTTTTCCTTCTTATACAATAATAATACTACTAACAATAATAATAATGATAATAATAATAATAATAATAATAACAAAAGTGTTATTAAATTTAGGGTAAGGTGACTAGGTGTAAAATACACGGACCAAAACCCGTAACTTTATAATATACTCCAACTCTTTCTCGGACCGAGCTCGTTCCCAAAAATATCACAATACGTTCAATGAAAATATATATATAGTCGAATCCATAGACTCAAGACATAAAATTTTTGTTAGGTTATCCTAGTGCCGGAGTCAACGTAGTGCTAAATAAAATCTCGAAATAAATACTCATCATATTGATAATCCAAATTCGAATTCATAAAATATTTTGGATATAATCAACCAAAATATTGGTTTTACCAGTTCGTTATGAATAAAATTCCAAATATAAATTTATAAACGAACTTTAATGTAATGCGGGTTTTCAAAATGACTCCCTAATTTGCCAGTTGTCACATAATCAGCGAGCAGTTCTATCCATCGACGTTTTCTCATGTTCAACTCTTTCTGATTAAGAATATGCTGTAGGCTTTTGTGATCGGTGAAAACCGTACACTTAGTGCCATACAGGTAATGTCTCCATATTCTTAGAGCGAACACTACTGCTCCTAATTCTAGATCATGCGTAGTGTAGTTTTCCTCATGTGTCTTGAGTTGTCGTGATGCATAGGCGATTACTTTATCCCTTTGCATTAATACAGCTCCAAGACCTCTACGCGAAGCATCACAATAAACGAAAAAATCATCGTTTCCCTCTGGTAATGCTAAGATCGGAGCTTCACACAACTTTCTCGTCAAAAGTTGGAAAGCTATCTCTTGATCTTTTCCCCAGTTAAACTTCCTGTTTTTCTGGGTTAGCTCTATCAAAGGTTTAGCTATTTCTGAAAATCCCTCAATAAACCTTCGATAGTATCCCGCAATGTAACAACCCACAAAATCCCATTACTATCATTCCCATTGCAAATACCTATAGTAACTATTTCACAGGTAAATTTTTACTTTTTGTGTGTATTTATTACTTGCATGACTCACTAGACCTGCTCACGTATTCACACAAGCCAAATAACTCAACACTCACATCCTATAAACCCCTGGTATGTCAAGCATAAGATTACAACAACACCATAATAAGTAAATCACCAATCTAAAACATTAAACATATCAAAAAACCCTAATAAACACTAATTAAACCCTAATTAGGTCTATGTGCTTATTTGAACCTATATGCTTAACTTAACTAGTTTGAAAGTGTCCAAAGCTTAAGTATGAGTTACCTTAGGAACATTATGATACCTTAGAACATTTAGGTACTAGTACAACCCATTAGAACTTAGGTATAATACAGCATTAAAATTTCAACTTCAACATATCAACATTTTTCTCTGTCTCTTAAACGCTCTATTTGAAACTAATAGCAGAAACGAAAGCAATAATTAAGACGGTAGCAACTTTGCTATTACTATCTAATGACCCACATTCCACAAATGTGAAACACCCAACATATATTATGTTTCCTAAAGTCCTGTAAGCATTTTTTTATCACAAAGAAAAGCACTAATCTGGTCTTCCAAATGAATTGAATATCAATAACATATAAGAGCGAAAAAAAAAAAAAAAAAAAAAAAAAAAAGCAAATCAAAAGTTTCTATCTACCTACCAATAGCCTTGGGTCCTATCAAGTCAAGCCTCTTCAATAAAGTGATTACGAAACCCTTAGAGATCCTGATTGAAAAATATACAATACTGACGCTTTGGGGGGTGTCTGGGATTGCTTATGTAGACTAATTATCTCCTTGTTCGGTTACTTAAAAGCCAAATAAGCACTTTTGGGTTTTCAAACACTATTAGCTGCATCGCTTTTTTGCTTTTTTCACAGCTGATTATATGTTTCTAAGAATTGTCAACCATAGGCCTAAGCCTTTTTTTAGAAGCTAATTATTAACATCCATCATAATTACCAAACTAGCTTACCAGCATAAAAAGTATACAATTCACAGTAATGAAACCTTATAAATCTTAAACTAAGGGTGTCAAGGATTGCTTATTAGACACGCGCGTTGTAGGACATTTACGTTTTTACTGTCTCATGTTTGGGAGGTGTTTGGGGTTAAATATTACTCCTCAGTGTCAAAATAAATTATGTACGGACTTTAGGAAAAATTCAATTATTATTGTTTTTTTAATTACCTTTTAAGCAGAATAATAATTTTACGTTTAATTAATAAATTAAAGTATTTTTTCTAAGTTTATAATAATGATTTCAAGTAAAAGTAAGTATAAGGTATTCTAAGTAATAATATATTTCATCATTTCACCAAAAGAATGTCGATTATTAATTTAAGACCTTAAAAGTATTACGGCATCTATTGTTATTAATTTATGTTAAGTAATGGTCAAACTTTATGGTATATATTGTCGAGTCTTGCTAGGTGCAAATTGGATTACTGGGATGATCGCCGTCGTCGTGACAATCAAATTTTAACCTAATTACCTTATGCTAGATAGGGCAAGAAAGTATCGTATCCACGAGGAGTATGTGGTTTGAATTTAAGTTTTGGGGTGATCACTGATCAATAAAATTTTGGTTTTGAAATCTTAATAACTAAATACTGATTACACTAAGTTCTATGAAATAAATATTTGATTGATTGGTTTACTTAATAATAAAACTACTAATTGACTAAAAAGTAAATAAACAAATAAAAATTAAATGATCAAATGAAAGCAAGAGTTGTAAACAATTGGGTGAAAAGCAATCCCTCCCGGCTCCGGATATATTGTTATGACCAAGTTACAGATTATTACTAATGTTTGCCTTCAAACCAAGTAAACATAATTTGTATTAATTGAAAAGAATATTTTTGGTCACAAGTTATATTCACCACATGAATCGTCTTAATCCCTAAACTAGTTGGACTCGGCATGACTCATTTACTAACAATAACATGTCTTATAATAATCCTATCAATACATTTATAATTACTCAAATGAACAATTATGGATACAAATTATATTTACCATACGACCGTCTTAACCCCTATACTAATTAGGCTTAGCTCAATCGTTGACTCGCAATAATATGTCTCACAATAATTCAATCAAATAATTATACTAAAATATTAACATCAAATGAACAATTATGGGTACAAATTATGTTTACCATACGACCGTCTTAACCCCTATACTAATTAGGCTTGGCACAATTGTTGACTCGCAATAATATGTCTCACAATAATTCAATCAAATAATTATACTAAAATATTAACATCATATAAATGATATGCATTAAAATCATATGAATTAATATTTGGCAAACAAAATAAAAACCAAAAACATGATCAAACCAAATATCTTTTACCGGGAGAGATTACAAAAGGTTTAGCCGCGCACCACCATCGTAGATGTTATCGTATGATTCATGTTTGTTTTGCTTTCCATGTTGCACGTACTGTATTCTATCTCCAAAGGAAACCCAAATGAATTAAAACCTTTAGGGGATGTTTGGTAAAGGGAAAAGAGAATGGAGAAATGGAGAAATGGAAATGAGTCAAATTCCTTTTTTTGGTAGGTAGGGAAAAAAAAGTGGAGAAATGTGAAGAATTGGTAGAGAATTGATAGTGTAATTTTTTAAGTTTCATTTCCACTCCTTTTAGTTGGGAAATTGGAGAAATGAGATTATTTTGTAACATTCTTTTTTCATGATTTGTATTTTAGTTACAAAAATATTTATGTGAATATTTTATATAATAAAAAAATCATGAAATTCATTTTTTTATTTAAACAGATATTTAAGTTACATTTTTTATTTGTTATTAAAAAAACTAATTTTTATTTTTAAAAAAAATAAAAAATTTATATTTAGAAAAAAAAATTCAACAAGCATTAGAAATTTTTTAAAATAAAAACTTTTATTTAACAATAAAAAATAATTTTTTTAGAATTGTTATTTAAAAAATAAAAAATAAAAATAAAAATCAACCAACATTAGAATTGTTATTTTAAAAAAATAAAAACTATTTTTTTTTAAATAACAAACATTAGAATATTTATTTAAAAAAAATAAAAACTGTTTTTTAAATAAAAATAATTTTTTTAGAATTGTTATTTAAAAATAAAATATATATATATATATATATATATATTTTTAAATAACCAATATTAGAATTGTTATTTTTAAAAAAAATAAAAAGATATTTTTTTAAAAGAAATAACAAACGTTATAATTTTTATTTTTAAAAAGATAAAACTGTTTTTTTTAAATAAAAAATAATTTTTTTTGAATTGTTATTTAAAAAATATTTTTTTTTCGCATTTCTCGGGTCAAGTCTCTGTTGTTACCAAACATTTCTATTCTCTGCTTCATTTCATCTTTTTGAAATTTTCTCTACCAAACGTGCTCTTAGTCCTTTACACATTCGCCGAGAAAGAAAAAAAATAATATATTTGTAGTCTTCGAATGAATGACCCAAAAAGAATGGTGGCTGAGCTCCTCTCTTTTTCTATTGGTCGAATCGTGTATTTTTCTTGCTTACAAATCAATAATTGGCCAAGTTTCCAATCCTCTCATCAAGTGGTGTTGTCAGGGAATATAATCGATGTGTCGGATGTGTATCATTGAAGAGATAAGGTGCAAAATTCAAGCTTTATTTATTTATTTTTTTTCTTTCCGGTTGAACTCCTTTTTGCGTTTTTGTCCAAACCAACCAAAAAAAACTTGGGCTTTGTTACCCACACTCGTCCAAATAAACCAAGTCCAACACCATGGGCTTTAAGTAATTAATTAGTAGCATAGGGCCCAATGATATTGATAGCTCAAAAGTCCAACCCACGAGTTGGTTTTTCCAGCAGATAAATGCACAAGCAAACTTCCAAATTTCGTGCATCATAATATTTTGAATGTCCAGCTCTCCTTTTTATCTTTCCGCGGCCTTTTGAATCACCTAAAACGGAGCTTGGACGAAGAAGTTATGACCAAGACAATGTGACAATATCTAAATCTTTCTTGTCTTCATTTTAAAATTGTAATATCACAACTTTAGCTCCCTTTCGCGCATAACCAACATAATCACCAAATACTCTCAAAGTACATGTATAACAACGAATAATAAAGCAATAATGCGTAATTAACATGCTATGAGGTGTATGTAAAATACACCGATCATGGGATGACTAGGATGTCAATGGTTATAATAGACTTATAAAGGCTTAAGCTTTTTAAAATAAGTTTACGCAATTTTATGAATCTTTTATAAGCTATGAGCTTACATAACCACAAGTTAACTAAAACATGCTTATAAGGGTTGTTTATAATTAGTCAAATTACTTAAATACTTTTAAAACTATGATAGATTAACACATAAAAACTTGAAATATATATAATTTTAAATAGATTTATTTTTAAGTGATTTTAAAACAATTTTATGAAAAAATAAACTAATTTTTTCGGCTTCAAGTATAAGTTATAACTCGTTTCACTAAACATACATTTTCGGCCAGTTTGGTAGGGCCGGCTTTGGGCCAGGCCGGGCTGAGCTGGGATATAAGGGCACCATTTTATGAAAAGCCCAAATGTATATATGTTAATGCGAAGCCTTCCTTAAAGCCCAATAATAAGCCTTGGATTGGATAGTTATATTCAAATATGAGGCCACTTATTAACTCATCAATTATCGATCAACATCATCGCATTTAGTTTATACGAGGTGGGAAACCCGCGCGTTGCCGCGGGGTGTTTTCCCAAAGAACCATTTCCTGCTGCATTTAGTAATCGTTGTGGACTGTAAATGTGCGACATAGATTGGAATGTCACCTGATAACATAAGATACATTTTCTAAAAAACTTTAATATACCATTGGTCTTTCACTGTTAATTTAATTTGAGAAACAGTGATGACAGTAAATGTGCGACTCAGGTTACATTAGAATGACACAATAGATTAAACTCTATAACATCAATACCTCTAAATGGATGATGCTAGTTGTGTCCCTCTTCAAACTGTGCCAACCTAGAACAAACAAACGTGCAGCTTTCATACCGAAATAAGATACATAAGTCGTAAAGCAAGGATCTATAACCAAATAGAATTTAAATTCCTGCGACATTATCCAATAACAAATATATGTATTGTGGATTGTATTATTGAGTAATTACATTTTTAAATTTATAGATAATCATTCATGAATGATTGAAGTTGTTTATTCCAGGCAATAGAAGCTCGGGCTAACGTTTTCACTCACCAATATTTCATATAAACTTTAGTACTTAAAACATTTTTATTTCATGATTCTCATAGAACTGTCATGGAAAGTCATACCTTTCCTTACAAACTAAGTTTTATCTTAAACTTCTGTTGAAAGTGCTGTTGTTGCACCCCAAATTTTAAAATGCAAATTGGATAAAAATTCGCATCTTTTATGGTTTTTGCTAATTGATCATGGAAAAAAAATTAGTCATTACAATAGCTACCTATGAGTAGATGTTTTGGATCTTATCAAGCTTTATAACTGGTACACATCCATGGAAATAACATACCTGGTGTAAGTAGTTCTTGTACTCCTTTTAGCAGAAAGCAGAAACTAGCCATTTTCAACTAACAACGCTGCTGCAAATCCAAAAGTAAACCAAATAAACTCATTCTGATATATGTTGCAGCAACTCTAAAGGCAGACACATACCCTGTTGACGCATAGAACAATCAAATCATTTGGTCTTAAATTTGCAGCTGCAGGCCGGTCTCTCACATAACGACGTTTGGTTGTCGTAAATGGCTCATGGTCCCAATAAGGCCATTATTGTCTTCCAGTTGCCCCTACATTTCAATAAAACAGTAGTTTTGAATAAGATTGTCTAAACAAAATGTAGTCTCATATGTATATAATCAAGCTTACCTTTGTATCCCACATTATTTTCTAGGCCGCCATCATCTTGAACAGCAGTGTTAACCAACCGGTCGTTGTTAAATGGTTGGATGATTGAACATCTATCTTGTTTCGCAATTCCATGGTAGGTGTGTGTAACTTTAGTATTAGGGCACGGCCAGTCTTGGCAGGCAGGTGCGTCTGCACAACATTGTATACATAATAGTGTGTTACCGTAGTGACGGCAGGTTAGGCATTTAAAAAAAAGAGAAAGAAAGAAAGAAATAAAGGATAAAATGAAAATCATTTAGGCAAAATTCTAATTAGGTGCCGCATACCCAAGGATAAAATGTGATATGTATTGACCAACAATCACATCTATTGGTCAATATATGAATGCGTGAACCTAATGGGTGGCTGGATTATTTGTTTTGCCTGCTTTCTGATCCTATCACATCTATTGACCAACAATCATTCACTCCTGGCGCAATCTACAATCAAACAAAGATGGCATCAGCAACCCCACAATAATAGCAGTTCAGTTTAAAAAAAAACTACTCCGTAATTTACAAATAATTCTACCTGGTTTGCAAGATGCCATCACCAACCGAAACCGATGATGTTTGGGCATGTCTCTGTGAACTACACGTGGAAACCCATGGACACAGATTCCTCCTTATGGACCGAGTGTGCGAAGAGGACCTTAGCAATGACTGTGATGGCTGGTTTTATTGACCCGAAAGAAGTGAGAAAGTGGAACTTGCAACAGCTGGTCATACAAAAAAGAGGATATAAGCAAGTTCATTTGTCAGAATTAGGCACAAAAAATAGCATGTACATAAATAATAAAGCAGTAACTAAAAATTTTGTGTGTCGTATCATCATTCACAAATGAATCAGGTCATGCTTCAATTGGGCAAACAGCGGTCCTTCAGCTGAAAATTTCCATGGAGATAACATGCAAACTTCAAATGTGCGTTACACAGATAGAGCCCACATTTCACGAAATGCCAGTACGGCAAAAAGATCAATGATGTCAGGTGGCAGGCCAAACTAATCAGATAAACCTGTTGATAGCCGTTCCAAAGGATTAGGTTTACGCATTGGACGTATATGAACTACACTAATATCAGAAGGTATAAGTGGATCTCCACTTATCTCAGTTTAACGTACTTGTTCATGTTGCTTTTACATGGATGTCCATTTTTTGGAAAGCTAAATAGTTATCGCAATCAAAATTTCTGAATCTTAATATAACTCATACTCCATACTCTAAACACCCAAAATCCCCTTAAAACGACCCAAAACCCCCCTTTAAACCGCATCTTTGCAGCAGACAAAAACACCCCATAAAATGACCCTGAACGCCCCTTTAAATCTGCACTTTTGCAGCAGCCCCGAATAATTATTAAAACGACCCAACGACACTTAAAACGACCTAAGAACAGCCCATAAGCTTTTTGAAAGCAGCACTACAGGATAGATGTTGAAAAACAGGCTTAGCCATTGAATGTACAGCCTTTAACACTAGCAAAAAACTTTTTTACGTTTCATGTAACTATTACACTTTTCCAGCTGAGTTTTTACTGATACGAAAAAAAAAAAAAAAAAAAAAAAAAAAATCCAGAAAATTCACCAAAATCTGACAAAAAATCAGTTTCGGGACCTCTTTTACTTCTTCCTGGATTCAGATCGAAAGATACGACTGTGGAACATTGTATGGTCGAAAACTGGTTACGAAAAGGATGTTTAAAAAATCATTTGAAAGAAAGAAACAAAATTCACAAAGAAAGACGAAGAAAAGTGGTTGAACAAAATATGTATCGAATGTTGGTTACCCGGAAACGGTACACCATCAGGTGAGACATTCTTGTCAAAGGACTGTGTGGCAGCTCATTTTTAGAGTTTCTTTTATATTTTCCTGGATTCATGCACAAAGGTGCATCTGCATAAGATTACACTGTCGAAAGTCAGTTACCAGAAAGGAACATTTACAAATCGAGGTGAAAAACATTGTTTACATAAAAAATATGAACGAAATTATGCACATAAAATACGCATACAATACTACTCACCACGTGGCGCTAAGATGTTCCACTGTGAGCCTTCAATTGCAATATTAGTTTGGCCACAATGGTCAATCTGTAGAGACAGCTGAGTGACATTGACCGTTTGCAGCTTCTATTTTAGGAGCATACCGACTTTTGGATAAAAATTGTCGCTGTCCCGAACAACAGCAGCATCAAAATCGAGTACCTTTGGCACATACTTCACGCCTGCAACAATCATTTAACTTTATCATAAAATGTTCAAGAATTTACAAACTTTAATCGAGTTTTCTTATATAGGCACACAGACTTGTATTAGTGTTGACTTCTTAGATTAGAGGTTTTATATTCAACTTTAACTTGAACCTAGCCCGAATTGTCAGTAAAAATATCATATCATGTAATTTAACCCCTTGACCATTAACATAAACCTCAATCAGCCAGAACATCAAACAACCATACTCTATGACTTACATGCCAATTTCCTTACACAAATAACCCCTAAAAGTAGTTAAAGAAAAAAGAAAAACAGTTACCTGTAAATAATGTCCAAGAGTTACGATGTCAACATCTACGACATGTAAATCAGGCATGGCTTCCTTTAACGCATCATTAGTTTCTCCAAGCACGCACATTATAGAGCATCCATTCTAAAACCACCGCATACTCCCCTCTCTAACCACTTTCTTCATCTACAAACAGTGACCTGTCCAAGAGTTAGATATGTAAGTATGCAGCTATGTGCAATCATCCCTACTCAAAATAATCAAGACCGTAGTTATTTACAGAATTTACATATACATCAGTTCCCAACCTTCCAGGTGAGCTCAATCCGACCCTTTTTCAAACCCAAATGGCCAAACCCCTATTTCAACCCATGACCTAAGCATCTATATAAAAATATAATAACAAAGTATACATCGACCATCTTTTTTTACCAAATTGCATCTATAGTTAAGTTAGTAACTAAACCCAATAAAGAAAGCAAAATAAAAATCAAATCTTTATCAATAAAGATACACAAACTCACTTCAACAAATCAAATAATAACCATCAATTTTTTTTTTTTTTTTTTTTTTTTAATTCACAAACCAACCAACCTGAAAGTGATGATCAAAAGCAAGCGCTCTAAAAGCATCTTCAAATAAATCACATCATAAACATAAAGAATGAAACTCAGACACCTGGAAAATTTAATCAGAATGCTTGAATTGAAATTATATGAGAATAAAAAATTAACTAAAACCATAAGAATATGAAATTAATAATAAACCTTAGTGACATGTTTGCTGGCACGATAACGAATCATGTGACGGCAACCACTCATAATCCCAATCCTTAGCTGCAAACAGCATCAGCAAGGTAACCTGCCAAAAAATATCAGAAAAACAAAATTAACAAAACCCCCAAATAAAAAGTAAAAAAAAAAAACAAAAAAAAGGAAAAGAAAAACGTGCATATCAGCAGATCCGAGAATGGTATACGGCAAGATTATTTGGTGTGTGTATTTCTGGGAGAAAGAGCAGACACCAGATTCAATTTAACCAAATTTTCAAAAACAAAAAAACCCCAAATTCAATATGTCGACCTAAAATAATTAAAAATTAACTAACCAAATTTTCAAAAACAAAAAAACCCCAAATTCAATACCGTAAAGACAACGATAAAGGAAGAAAAGATCAACATTGCTTATTAAGAGCTCATTTTGTCTTGTTTACTTTTCATAAGCTCAATTTTTCTTTTACTTTTCAAAATGCCATTTTTTTCCTATTATTTATCACACGACAACCTTGATTTCAGGTTTAAGTCAAATGAGATATCACATAAAATATTATAGGACTTTAAGGTAACAAAACAAGCTAATCCAACCACACCTTAAATCCTATCATTACCCAATTAAACTAAACACAAATTAACCATAAATCGGTAAAAAAGATAAAGAATTGCATACCTTCCATAACAAAATCCATGGCAGCGATAGTTCATCCTTTTTTGTAATGATATAAAAGGAATATGTTTCTAACATCTGGCGCAAGGAGACCACAAAATGATTAAAAAAATAGCCCCCCTCACAGGCAACTGTAGAAACCATTTTGGTCGGATCGGATGGCAAACGGGTTTATCAGGCGGAGTTGTACCGTTCGGATCTCAAAGAAAGGAAAGGGTCGTGAGTTATGATGAACAGTGTGGGTCGGGGCAAGAATAAGGAAATGGTATAATGGACTTGGGCGGGCCGGAGTTAAAAATCAATGGTTGGCAAAAAAAGGGTGGGCAACAAAGCCCACTCAATGTATAAGTGTTAAATTAAAAAGCAAAGGTTGGCAAAAAAAGGGTGGGCAACACACAGCCCACTCAATGTATAAGTGTTATAATATAATTATAATTGCAACTTTTTTTTTTTTTTTTTTTTTTAAGGTTAGGGAGAGGTAACTCTTGAGTCTTGAGCTTTGGTTTTCTCTTTTTTATGCATCTTTCGTTTAGATTTCAATTTGCTAGGATTTATCGCATGTTATAAAGTAGTAATATCATACTATCTTATAAAGTATTTAACCTTTTTGAGGCATTAACGCCTTAAAATTCAGTAATACAAATTTATAAGGTGTTATAATTATAATTATAATTATAATTATAATTATAAATATAATATAATTCTGCAACGAAACATGATTAATAACGGTAATAAATCATTACATTACATCATTTATTTCATTACTTTGTTATATTCAGTTGACATTTCATTCCGTAAAAGTAATACTGGTCATGTAAAAATTCAATTGAGGTTTAGCCATGTAAATATTGCAAACTTTTTTTTGTCAGTGTAGAATATTGGAAATAGTGTAGAATAATAATCCTATTTGTCGTTCGATTGTTTTTCGTTAGCTTTTTATACTTTGACTGTGATCAATGTAACTCTACAAATGGCTATGCAAGACGTATGAAGCCCGACAAATCACTAGACTTTCACTATTTTTAGATTAATTAAGTGATTAGGACACAATGACCTTCAAAGTTTTACGTGCTTAACTATAGATAAAGAGGTTAACATATTTGGATGTTACTGAATTTTGCGTTTTTGCTCATTATTTTTTTATTTTATTATAATTTTTTTTCACTTGATATTTAGATATTTTTATAAACCTAAGCGTAAAAACAAGTGATTTGAGGGTAAAATTTTAAAAAGTTTATCAGCTTAAGTAATGCCTTTAGTAAGTTTTGTAGTCCAATGTATACTTTTTTGAGTTAGTACGTAATCCGTATATGGCTTTACATAATGTTCGTAAATGAATTTTGAACTATAATCTATGTCTTGGGGCTTTTTTTAAAATTAAAAAAACCATAAGGCTCATTCTGAAACAATGTAATAACTTAAAGGACCACAATCAGCCGTCCATGTGCAATAGTCCAACCATTTACTCGATCTGCCAGACCCCCAATACAGTCCACACACCAAACTAAAGTTCAAGGGTTCTTTTAAAACTTTCAAAACTACAGGGTTCATTTCAAAACATAATCATAACTTAAAGGACCAGACTCATCGTTCCTTATGTAATCAATTCTGACAATTTTATGCACCCGTCAGGCCGTCATTAATCTTACACATCTAAATTCTGGTCCAGTTCAACTATAGGGTTCATTTCGAAACAGCATCACAAATTAAAGGACCATAATGACATTGGTCCAGTTCACTTATCACTATTAACTCATTACACACTCATTCCTTTGCTATGTTCCTGAAGCTTAACCGGTCCGAATTCGATTTGGAGCTCAGTTCATTTATTTGGACTTCTTTTTTATATGATTTAGTTGCATGCATAACAGTAATTTTCATACGGTTTTACAATAATATAATTTCTAATACGTATCCTAAACCACCAATAACGAATAGTTTTATTTCATTTTATGATTTTTTTTTTTGGTGGTTAGCCGGGTTTCACATTTTTAATAAGTGGAGATATTACTTAACTAAGGTGATATGTCACGTTAATAACTTAATACCTTATAAGATATGAAATAGGTTTAGAGTGGATTTTAAATGATAAATTTTAGAGTAAACTACAAATATAATACCTGTGGTTTTTCCGATTTGGGAGTAATTAACCATTTTTATCAGTGTCATCTCTATGAAGACAAATATTTAACAATAATCATATCCTTATAAGACCGGGCGTTACGGAGGATGGTCCAGACCACCTAACGAACATCATTGCGAGGCAAGCCCATGATAGCCGAACACCAACGCTCGCCAAGGATCACTTTTTAAATACAGATAGACTATTCAAGGCTATTATTAAGATACAAACTTTGGCTATTGAAAAAGCTTTCTTCCACAGGTATTTGAACCTTTTTTAAAACCAAAAACTGTATGTTATACACTACAAGAAAAACTGGTTTTAGTGACAAGTGGGATTTCGTCACTAACAGCAAAAAGTCGTCACAAATCCTACTTGGTGACGAAAACAGGAGTTGTGTCGTCATTTAAATCCGGAATAACATGATCAACATTGTCATTGCTTCCGGACCCATAGTAGCTAGATTCCGACGACTTTCTTCGTTTGTCGGAATGAGATGTCGAAGATAATTTTTCAAAACATGGTTGTTCCAACCTCTTGATTTGCCACTATCCATGGATAACAATGTATGTGTGTAAATACAGTTTGTGTTTATGTTTTGTGTTTGGAACTATGGATCTGAAATTGAAATGTGTAATATATATAGGGATTTTTTTTTCTTTGATCCGCTCCTCCAACGGTACAAACATTAAATACAAACGGTAATATTTGTGCCTTGAAAACACCATACCTCCCAGGCAATATATGCCGTTGGAGCAATACCGTTGGGCATGCCGGCCAAGTGGCAGCGGTGTTCACCGCCGGCAATGGCATGCCGTTGGTGATGCCGCCGACCACTGCCACCCTCTTTAACGCCACGAAATCAATCATCACTGCAAAACAAAAGAAAAGAAAGATTTAACGTATGGCAAATGATACACAATTGATTACATATTATAATGTGCACATAAGATTCCACTCGGTGACAGCAGCTGTGTAAACAAACACAAACCACTAAAATCTAAATACGTTCTCAAGCACCAAACAGTTCAATCATCCTCATAAAATTCAGTTGCACCTTTTATCCCAAAAAGAAATAACTGATACGACTAAACATATTTGCAGCTCCTAAACCACAATACTAATTAACTGATGCGACTAAATAAAAATCGAATACAGTTGGAAAGAGTGAAGACTTAAAAATTCTTGAGGAAGTTGCACACCAGTGAAATGAGCTAGTTGGTCAAGTACATATCCCATTTTCCTTTTGATATCTTCATTCTCTTTTTGCAAAGTTGTACGCATTTCTGTGATTTGTGAACAATAAAGCCCTTGTTATATGAGACTATGCATACCAGTCAAGGAGTATCTAATATCTTAAAACGCTAAATGCCTGCACAGTAAGCCAACCTGAAGTAAGTCCATTGGGTTAGCTGACATCGCAATGATCTCTTCAGTTCAGTTTTAGCCTGTTACACATAAGTTATACACTCAAATGAGACAGTGGGATATCCGTCTATCTGATTCTCTATCATAAAGTTGATATTCAAAGTCAAAGGATTAGATTAAGTCAACCATAGTATATTACTAAGTTAAATAATTGACATTTACTTTGTGTAGAAATCTATTTCTTGAACCATTAACAGAATTTGGACTCTGTGGCACTTCTTGCATATGTAAATCAAATGATTTCCTACTGTGACGAGCTGAAGAATGTATCCCAGTATGATCAATCGTAGGCTGCAGATGAAAGAACCAAGTGAGTTCCATATATCAGTGAAGAATGCATAAGAATCTAAACAAGACCAAGAAGATCATCCAAGTCAACATGAAGATCCCAGTGAGTCCTGAAAGTCACAGTTTCTCAAACTAACACATATAATGTTCACAATATTTGATAAAGAATAGACAAAGGAGCGCCCGCCTGTCAAGCACGCTTGGCACGCTTCAAACTGTTGCGAAACTTACTCCACTATCAATTAAAAAGTAATTCAAGGACTATTCAGAACAGACATATAGTTCTTACAGCTGGTTAAATACATCGAAATCAATCTGCTTCAAGGGCAGCAATCTCATACCTGACTTCTTCCAGATGCTCGTTTATGGTGGTGACTGCATCCTGCACCCCCTGAATGGCTTCCTTCATAGCATTATCGTATTCTGCATCTGCATCTGCTTCTGCTTCTTCTGTTCCAGCAGCTTCTGTTTTCTCATGAACATGCACACGTTCATGCTGATGATGATTTTTAAACTTGCAGTTTTTATGGCTGACCAGACGCTCTAATGGACGACCAGCTTTCTTCAGAACCTGAATGGTTGCAGTCTATTTCACCATGTTCATTAACAAAAAAAGAAATAGTTAGATTGCATTTTAGAAACTAGCACTTGTTGGGCTTATTTTTATGACCCCTTTTCATGAACCTATTGACCATAGGTGGCAATCATTAACATATAAATGGATTATTATGGGTTATGTTAGATTTCTAATGAGCCAAATGGGTTATACTAAAGGATTTATTTAATACAAACAGCACTTAAATGAATAGAAACCTCGCTCTACAAAGAAATAAATAAATAACTGTAAAACCATAGGTCTCGTAATCATTTCGAGCACATTAACGATTCATAGCATGCAAAGAAATGGATAAGAATGCGTGTGTTGGTCAATTTGAGCCACACGTTGAACTGTTTGCCAACCTGCCCCGTTTGCCACCTCTAACATGGACCAACAAGACCATAGGTATACCACTGTCTTTAAAAATAAGTTTACTGAAAACAAAACAAGACCAAAAAGAAAGCACTAAACATTTTAGTGGAGTATGGTTCATACGATCACTAGTTCAAATACTGGTAATGTCAACCAAAGTAGTAGTCATGATTTTGCCACTCTCGTTATGGGTTTTGTAAAAGCATGGGGCAACATCTAAATGAAAAACAGCTCCTCCTGAGAACAGGTATTTTTCGCGTCCATTTCCACGGGCTTTGTACAAAAAGCCAACTCTATCATTCAAGGAGGCAGGAGTGCTAATTTTTTAACACCCTACTACTTGAGAAATGAATCAAACAAAATTCTTTTGCAGGACTATTCGACTTTGTTCTCCTCAATGAGACATTATGTCGCAGCAGTGTTTGGATGTGCACTTTAAAAGTGGTCGTGATATTAAAAAATCAGTATCACTACCAAGACAATGGGTATCAGGGCATCTGGAATTTTTGTGAAAAGGCAGAGCCCTCTTAATTTGGATAAAACCGTAAAATAAAAAAGTAAAGCAGAAACTTTGCAAATATAGAACTGTTAAATTGGTGAAACCATGGTCCTTTGTATCACAAGAAGCTGATAACATCAAGAAGTATCAACTTTAGCTAACAATCATCGAATGCTAATATTCTCTCTTAGGCATTTCATCGAACACTTTCCATGCATCTAATTTAATAGTGGTTAATCCAACCAACGAAGCAAAATTCTCACACCCTATCATTCTATTTCTAGTAGGATGACATTATACCAAAACATAATGATATTCTCTATCTAGTAGTAATATTCATCATAATATACACAAAAGCGAAACGAATAAAATCCCTAAACTAATACAAATTACATAAAGATAATGCATTATATAGATAAAATTAATCATGATATAGTTAAATAAGTGAATCAGCCCATCAATTCTTCATACATTCAATTGTTAAAAATGTCGATAGAGGTGGTGCGCTGCAGTGGTGGTACACGCCGCGGTAGGGCGCGACGGCGGTGGCTGTCCACGATGACGGTGACAGTGCTCGACGATGATTGTGATGGTGCAAGTGTTTAAAAGATGAGAATTAACTTATGCATAGTTTCATATAACAAGGGCTTTATTGTTCGCATACCAGTCAAGGAGAGGATAACAAAAAAGATTTAACTTGTATTGAGGGTAAAGAAGAGTTGATTGAATGGGTAAATTGGGGAAAATGAATTATCTATACTATCTATAATGAAAAAATGGTCAAAGATGAAAAGTAAAAAGTAGAATAGTCAATATTGTGGAATGTTGAAAAATGTATATAAGGAAATATTGAAATGCATTTAATACTCTTATTAAAAGACCACATTACTTAAAAGTACAATGATTTATTCACATTGTACAACCAATTAAAAACATATTCACCAAATTAAATACAACTAATTAAAACATAAACCGGGTTGACCCGGGACACTTCAAACACGGCGGGTTGTCCCGGTTTAATTTGACCCATTTTCGACCCAACCTAGCAAGTTGACCCAGTTTAAATCGATTCATTTTGCGATCGGAACGGTTCAACCGGTTGAACCACCCGGGTCGAACCGGGTTTCAAAACATTATGTTAAATTCCCAAATCTTTAAACTTTTATTATTTTTCGTTTATAACCTATAAACTTTTTTTATCAATAAACTATATGTCGCTATAAAATCCCGTTGCTATGCACGGGTACTCGTCTAGTTGTTAAAAAGACGAATTAACAAAAAGAATTGATGATGAGTAGTATTTAATTATTTATTGAGGGAAAATTAATTATTGAACGGGTAAATCGGAGACGATAACAAAAGGAATCTTTTTTCTAATAAAACAAAACCCTTATTCGTAATTTTTCATTTAAAAAAAATTAATTCATTCCTGATTAAGTAATAATTGAATTATTTTTAATTATTTTTTTAAAAGTTTTTTAACAAAACAAACTTAAATATTTCTTTATTTGGAAAAAGATTTAGAAAATCGTTTTTATATCAAGGATGTGTTAAAAAAAGAGAAAATACACATGTACCTCAAATTCAATTGTTAAAACTTTTGGACCAAGTAGTAAAATTATATGAAAAGGAGCGGACTTAAGTATACGTGAATCCCATTGCGCACACCTCTCATTCCAAAAATTAATATACTAAAAATTACAATCGAATGAAGCAAAAAAGGTGAATTCCTCGACACGATATTCGATTTACCCACCCAGATCAAAGACAAACAACAAGGTGACTTCTAATTCTTTAGGGATGTTGACAAATATCTAAAGATTTTAAATATCTATGAAACAACTTATTAACTTCGCCCACCCAGGTATTTTTTTATTTATTTATTTAATTTGCTTATTATTTGTGTAATTTAAGAATTGATATTAATTTGATGTATATGTGCTGCAACCCTAATTTTTTTATGTTGGTTTTATCGGTTGTATTCTAAAGTTGTGAATTATTAAGGGTTGTTAAATTTAGGTTTTTGGGTAAATATGTGTGTTAGTGATGTGGTCGTGTAGTGTGGATATCTATAGAGTCAACCTCCTTTGATTGCTCTAAGAGGTTTGTGGGTATCAAGGGTGAAATCAAGAGTTCATTTTAAGCTCTGTTAAATATACAGACCATACATGAAGAGGTAATAATAATTGCTCTAACGGTTTCGTGAGTTTCATGGATGACATTTTCAGCTGCCTTAAATGTTTTTTTTTTTTTTATATGATTTAGATATAAAATCAACAGTAGTTTTTGGCCAAGCAAAATGTTTATATTTGATGGGTTACAACATTGGAATTAAGACACACTACAAAAAATTTAAAATTACATAAAAATAAAACACGTGTGAAATTTAAGTGGTTAAAACTCACCAAAAAAAAATATATGATTGACCAAATTGAAACACTAATGAAACTTCATTACTATTCGGCGACTTTTTCTCTAAAATAAATATTGTGAAAATTATGATATTACAAATTTGTTATATTTTTATTTAATTAATGTATTATTTAAATTGATAAGTAACTTTTTTTCATATTTTTTTCAAATTAAACTCAATTTCAAATCTTATTTCAACCCACCTATAAAATAAAGATATGTTTGATACATCACTATCAGAATGCATCAATTACAATAATTATCATTACAAATATTTGGTTACTAAGTTGAGGAATGAAATTATCATTTGATACCCATAAACTCATAAGAGGGGGAGTATGCACATTTTCTAACTCATTCTCGTATGACCTACCACTAACATATAGACCATATATCTTTCTAAAAAAAATAAATAAAATAAATAAATAAATAAATAAATAATTGTGATAACCATACATTAATACAAACAATAGAAATGAAATCGGTATCTCAATCCATACTACCCTCTAACAATTTTTTCTAAAACACAGTTAATATTCTAACAATTAACATTCTTCACTACAAAGCTACTACAAAGTTACAGAGAAAAAAAAAATTGCAAAAACCAAAATCAATTAGATCCCCCAATATTTCCCTCTAAAAAAACCCCACAATGCACCAAAATCCCCAAACCGATTCAACTTCCCTCCACTTTTCCCCCAAATCAAAACCCAAACCCTAACTTTTCAATCCCACAAAAATCAACTTTCAATTCATAAAAAGTTGACATTTTTATGTAATTACTTCAATCTCTCCACATAACCCATCTTTTATTTCCATCAATTTCATCAATTAATTAAAAAAAAATTGATTCTTATTGTTTTTTTTTTGTGCATGTGAAATTAATAATAATGGGGGATGATGAATCAGAAACCCACATCAGGTAAGTCAAAAGAAACCAATCTTTAAAAAAGACCCATTTTCATTAACTTCATATCTTTATTTATTTTAATCATAAAGCTGCTGTTGAGAAAATGGGCAGTGAAAATGAAAACAGAGTAAAAAGGAATAACAGCACATTGATACGTGCACCAATAATGGCTAATGATATTGACCAGATGTTGGTTCTTATGAACTTGGCTAAGTCTTATGGTGCTGATCTTGTTGAGATTAGATTGTATAGTTTGAAACCTTTCTTAGAGGGGTTTAATGTCAGAGAAAGTATTCAGACCTTTGTTAAATTAAGCCCTTTGCCTACTATTTTTACATACAGGTCAGAAGATTCTTTTTTCGGACTTTTTTTCGATATTCGAAACTATTTCTATGATATGAATGTTGGGTTTATTAGTATTTTGTTTTTGAGTGTTTGGGCACTTTGAGATTGCTTATTCTGAACTGATTAGGAATTGTGAATTAGGTATTACAAGTTTGCTCTTAGGGTGAAATAAGCTGATCATCTGCGTATAAGCTGTATGAAGTAGTAATCCCAAACACCCCCTTATTGCATTTGATATTGTTGGTTTGTGTGTCTGGACATGATTATATGCTTATTTGAGGGTGAAATAAGCTTATTGGGAGGTGTGCTGACCTAATCGAGATTCGATGGGATAGTTTGAAACAAGAATGGTTTACTGATAGATATGATATATAATTTAAATCCTTTGCCTATGTTATGGGTCATTTGGGAAGTCAATCCAAAAGTCAACATAAGTCACGTGGCAAGCACATGGGTCCTCAACCGAAATTCCCGCCTCAACCAAACTACAAATATCACCATTTCCTTTCATTATAGTTAGCTATTGATTTGTAATTCTCCTTCTCTCTGTAATCATGCTGTTATGAATTCACTAATAACAATTTCCCTCCAATTTGATAATCAACTAAGTCCATCAATCTATTTCTTATTTCCTTGATTGGTCTAATTAGTTGTAATCCTTTAACGGATCTTAAATGATCCCTATTGGTGCTTATCAGCCTACTCTTTTTACTTGCAGGTGCGGTTTTTTGGGACTATTTTTTGATATTCGCAACTGTTTTCGTGATATGAATGTTGGATTTATTAGTATACTGAATTGTTTGACATGTGATGTGGGGAGTTTGGGATTTTTGCTTATGTAAACAGCTTATCTTCTTATTGCTTTTTTAAAGCAGATGATGAAATGTGACTATGCTTATCTACTTAGTTGAGGGTAAATAAGCTATTTGTAATTATAAGTTTTAAGTTTAGGATGAATTAAGCAGTTCGGGAGTTTAAGTTCAAAATTAATAATCCTAAATACCTCTTATTGCGTTTAATGTAGTAGATAAGCAGAGTTGAGTGTTTGTATGTGATTGTATCTTTATTTGAGGGTGAAATAAGCAGTTTGGGAGTTGCTTATTCAGACAATGTATTTGCTTCTGTATCTTTGAAGTTTGTATTACTCTTAGCAGAATTGCCAAACCCATATAATTGGGTATCTGATTGTCTTTCGAGTGTCTAGATTAGAAATGTGCTTATGCTTATGATCTTGTTGATACTATTATGATGCGAATGCAGTTTTCTTCTGATGGTATACTGAATCGTCTGACATATGATCGGGATGTTTCAGAATTTGGATTATTTTTATAACAAATTATCTGCTTATTGTGTTTTTTGAGCAGATGCATAAATTTGACTATGCTTATCTACTTAGTTTAGGGGTGAAATAAGGTCTTTTCGGTAAGAAGTTTCAGATTGTTTAGTTTTAACTGGTTATTGTTAGTGGATTCAGTATTGTAAGTTTAACCTTAGGGGTGAAATAAGCTGTTTTGGATAAGTTGATCTTCTGGTCATGAGCATAAGCTGTTTAACTTAGTAATCCCAAACACCCCTTGTTGCGTTTTGATACAGTAGATCAGCATTAATAAGTGTTTAGATATGATTATAGGCTGATTATTTTACATGTTAAATCCCTAATTAGCTGATTGCCAAAAACTTACACAAATGCGATATCTGGTTATCTGGTTTCGTTACTGTAGAAGCCTATCGACACACTTTTTGCAGCATTGCCTTCTGAGCAATTGCTTATTTCATGAAAGCATAGGCAGTTTTAATAAGCATTACCAATCACCCCCTTAATCTAGTCCATATTACATGAGTTCTAACACTTTATCTTTCCCGAAAAGGTTTCTGATTCGATGTTATTTTCTAGACCAACATGGGAAGGTGGTCAGTACAACGGAGATGAACAAAGTCGATTGGCTGCTCAATGGAATTAGGAGCTGATCACATCGATGTTGAGCTTAAGGTTCCTTTCTTCTTGACATTAAATGCCTCTATTCGTGCTCATAGGCTCGTCTAAAGTCCTATACTGTTATTCTTAACTCAAATGCAGGTCGTTGATGATTTCAACAACTTAATCCATGGGGACAAGCCTACAAAGTGCAAACTCATAGTTTCTTCCCAAAATTATCAAAATACTCCTTCGATAGAAGAGCTTGAGAACCTTGTTGCCAAAATACAGTCAACAGGAGCTGACATTGTCGAGTTTGCAACAACCGCTGTAGCACAAGTCTTTCACATTACTGCTAATTCTCAAGTAAGCGGCATAAGTCATGCATGTAATGAAATTTGTAAATTAGATTTATTTTTTTCGCGGTTTTATTAGCTTACGTGGTTATATAAGTACCTTAATTAATCATTTAGGTTCCAATAATAGCAATGGTGACGGGTGAAAAAAGTCTGATGTCTCGAGTACTCTGCCCGAAGTTTGGTGGATATTTGACATTTGGCACCCTTGAGCATGGAAAGGTATCGGCACCCGGACAGCTCACAATTAGGGATCTTTTGGCCTTGTTTAATTTCAGACAATTAGGACCCGACACAAAAGTATTCGGTATTATTGGGATGCCAGTTGGACATAGCAAATACCCTTTGTTATACAATAAAGCTTTCAGATCAGTTGGTTTTAATGTAGTTTATGTACATTTGTTGGTGGATAATGTAAAGAATTTTCTTGATACTTACTCGTCCACAAATTTTGCGGGGTTCAGGTTGTGTTTTGATCTATTTTTATTAGAGCTAGGGTTTCAGTATCTAGAGGTTTTTCCATCAAACCAACATGCTTTCACGTTTGTGCAGTTTTAGTTATTTTATTTCTCGTACAAACGCATCTTTAAAGGAAGGCTTGTGTACAGTTTGGCTCATTTGGTAACCGGTAGATTTAACACTATATCACTCACATTTGTATGTTTAAACCTATCATTTTTATTTGTAAAATTGATCATGTTTTTACACTCGGTTTTACTAGTTACCGTATACCCAAATGGTATACTGAGCCATCTTTTATCACTCAAATGTTATAAATAAGTAGAATGGCTAAAAGGGCACAAATGTGAAAGTACGTTGATATTTTATGGAGAAAACACCGTATTTGTATTTATTCAGATTAGAAAAATGTATCATTTTTTGATGCAGTTGAAACCATTCCTCACAAAGAATCTTTACTTCAATGTTGTGATGAGGTTGATTTGGTTGAAAAGGTAAGTTTCATTTTCATAAAAACCTTAAGCATTGAAGCTGATGTAGATAATTATAAAATTACGGCTTTTTATGTATTCTGTTATTGATTGTATGCTACAGTCAATAGGAGCAGTCAACCGGGCCATCAGGAGACCAAATGATGGGATGTTATATGGTTGCAATACAAACTATGTAGGCGCTATTTCTGCTATTGAGGTTTCTCTCTCACTCTCTGTACTTTCTGTTAGAAGTGATAATATGGGTGGCTGGGTCAAAGCATTGCTTTTTGTCCACTTATAAAATTTTCATATTATATTTCACACCCATTTGACCCGTTTGAGATTTACTTACAACACAAATGGGTGCAATTGTCTACAGGTTCAGGCGTTCAAAATGGTGCAACAGGATCACCCTTGCTTATGGAGCAAAAGCGAAGGGTGCAAGGATTGTGATAGCCAATCGGACTTACGGTTAGATTCTACTAGCGTTCACATTACCATTTTTAATACCAGACTTAATTGCAAATAAAACATTATACTAGTTTTATAGCATTCTTATAGGTTCAGTATGGGTGAAAGTCAACTGTATAGTTCTCGTCATATTTAGAGGGTGTTTGGATTTGAGTGGTTTATCAAAACATCAAAAATTGATTATTAGCTACTTCAAGTCAGAGTAACCAAATGATCAGTTGCAAAATTGAAATCCAAACTCCCTCTATGCATAGTTAATACACCAACTAAAGTTTTCTCTTACTGATACTGCATAGATTGTGCTAGAGGGACATAATTGGTGGAGAGGCTATATCTCTTGCCGATTTGAGCACTTCCAGCCAGAATGTGGAGCCATAAATGTTACAAGGGTGGATATGTTTATAGGACAGGTGTATGAACAATATGAGCGATTTACAGGGTTACCTGGTAAGGTTTTAAATGCAAAGTTATGATATTTCTTATGAGTTTTTATCATACTTTCCAATTGCAGCACCTAAAGAATTATTTAGGGAGATTATGGGAAAATCTTAATTGTCTCGCATAGGTATGCATCTTTTTCTATCCTATCTTCCTTTATCTTGAATTTTGAGTTTATGGGTACCGTGGAACAATAAACTAGGCAAAATAGTTGGAAATGTTATTGCCATTGATACCTTTTCCAATCATAAGAAGTTATGAAAAAACAAAAAGATTTGACTGTCACATACTCGTATTCTTATGCTTATCTCTCTCACATCGTTAATCTTCATCGGAATACCTTAGATTACTCCAATGTTTATTAGGCATGATCAAATTGACCATTTGTGTTCTGTAACTTGTTTAAATTTAGAGAAATATGATGTAATTGACCACTTTTGTTCGAGTATGGAGTTAAAAATAATATTACACTTCAGTTATCCTGAAAATTGATATAATGCTTCTAGGGTGTTTACCCGAGATCGATTTTTTGGTTATAAGTAATAAGTCAACCTTCCACTGTTGTGGACTTTTTTGGTAGATTTTTCGAAACCGTTTTTCTTCTTTGAATCCTTGGTTCTCTTGTCACGCAAAAACCCGTGTATATTTTATCTTTATCCTTAATATAATAATCTAATTATAGCTATTGGGGATAGGATATTAAACTTTATCCATTTGACTCATTGGGGGATAGGATATTACCCAAATCAGCCCAGTAAATGGGTCAAAATTTCTACCTCTGCAGACTTTGATTTTGGATGAATGCATTTTTGGTTGACTATAAAATTACGTAAAGCTGAAGTTTTTGTTACTTTGTATGCAGAAGCAGGAGGTTCGAGAGTAACATGTGTTGTGCAAAATGGTACACACAGGAAGCATGGAGGAGATGATTATAGTTGTTTCTCCATCATTTGTTATTGTATCATTAGTATTTTTTTTCGGACATAATAAGGATTTTTATATTTCACAGCCATTCTATTCTTGTTTTTTTATATTAAATTTAAATTTATTTTTATAAATGCTACGCAGAAGAAGTACCCATGAATATTTATTTGGATGAATATTGACTTGTAAGTTTTTCTGCTAATAGTAAATTCTTGTGACATGTAAGCTGATGTTGTCAACAATTCTTGATATAGATACACAGTACTTTAATCGATCTTTCAATAGTAAATACATATGATTTTGTATGCAATCTTTCAATAAGATCAACAATTGACAAGTAGCACTAAGGCTGGTCGTAGGGGGCATTGTTACTCAAGCGTGAGACGTAAAGTCATGCGTCAGCGCCACCACTACTACACATCAAATTAGTCACACGTAAGAAGCCTATATAGCAACTCATTGGCTTACTGGCTTGACTCATCCAAAGAGTACTTTTATTGATAATAGAAATTTATCAAAAAAGTGTAGGTTTTTCTTAATAATGTTACATTCTCTAAAAATATCAATAATTTTATACCGTACTTATGCAACCTACGAGACCTAGTTTGTCATGCGACCAGTCGTACAACTAGTCATTTTGTCATGTAAACCTAATAAAACAGACGTTTCATAAAACAACACAAAAAAATCACACGATCACGTAACCACCGTGTATGTGTCGTTTCCGTCATTAAGTCGTGGGACCTCGTAAACCGGGTCTCGTAAAATTTTGTTGTACTCTTGTAGAACTTAAATTGAGGCTTGTACATTACACAAAACTATATTATCATCGATTTTTTTTTAAATATTCAAGAAATGTGACTTACACCCCCAACACCATGTTAAAAGGGGCTGAGTTTGTGATTCACCATCCGGTAAGAAAACAACTTTTGATTTCCCATTTTACATCTCAGTCGAAACTAAACCCATATAGCATTTTTTTTTCTTCTTTCTTAAAAGTAAAGTTGATGGGTTTAATGAAGTGCATCAAATTTAACTTCGTTGTTTAGATAACTTCATTTAATATTGGTAAGTACGTTTAAGGACCTAGGTAGTATAAGTTTAGTCACGTGTTGTAAATAAATGACTATCTTTACTACTTATAATGCATATGCTGATATGGATATCTCTCTCTCTTTATTTATTTTTTATTTATTTTTAATGAAAATATAGTTTATGCTTCTAGGTACATTTTTTAACCTCTGTTTCTAGGAATACCGTATTCATATTGTTACTTTGACACCATATACATTTGTTTTCATGTTAAAACTACAGCCCAGATTTAACAAAATATCAGATGATTTTTTTTTTTTTTTTTTTTTTTTTTTTTTTTTTTTTTTAAATTGCAAGTCGATTAGATGAAACCGTTTTCATGAAGGAAACCATGAATATCTTTGAGACTTTAATCTTTGCACACAAGACGATCGGAATAGTACAACCTGATTCTATGATTGGTATTATATTTCATTAATGTCTGAAAAATTAAGAGCGATTTGACTGATGTTAACATAGTTTGTTTGCTTAGCGGACACAAAGAATACCTGATGTTTCCCTATGAATCATTCTTACCAAAACATAAACTTTTTCAAACTATCTTACTCACAATAAAAGTTGTACATATTTGCGCCTGTAGAGCAACTTGGGAAGCTGTTCGAAAGTTGGAAGCATGAGTCCAGCACAATCCTTGTAATTGTCTGTCAAAAAGAAGCCAATTTGCTTTTCACATTAAACATGCATAAGATAAACCTTCAGACATAATTTTTATAATTATCCTAGTGCAACAATAAGGACCTTTTTCTGTTACACGAAGTAAAAACATAAAATACTAGCTAGATACCGCAGATAGTCCTTTTACAGTGGCCAAAACTCGAGGCCACATACAATGAGGCCAGATAAAGGTCCTTCAAGACTTGTAAATCTCATATTAATTGGAAAGAGTCATTCTCAAGGTCACGAGTTGAGTTAAATTTCAACAGTTGAATCTCCATCCATCCATCTTCCCTTTGTTTTGGAACCCGAGTAAAATCATTTATATTCAATGGGGTTGGGGAAATAAAATAGAAAAAATCGGCCATGTTATTTTCTTGGTGGATTAAATCTCATACTTTCACTGGAGAATGCAGCCCTTGGCAATTTTTTGAAATCTTGAACACAAAGTAACACATGTACTCTGTATCGGGTGATAACATTTGACTTTCAATTGTGCATTTGATTGTTGGAATTATAATAACATGACAATCATAAATAAACCAAAACACATCAAGTAAGCATATAGCGGAAGCAATTATAACAAGACCATAATATGTAATTAATTAATTCAAAACATAAATAATAAACGTACCTTAATGATTCTAGCCCGAACAAGAATCAAAGCAATCTTCCGGAACCAATAAACCAGGAAACAAACAATAATATGTTTGCTTCACGATCTTGTACACACGTACTACTTCAAGCAAACGATTATGCAAGTAATACAAGCACAAACACTAGAAGAATAGCAATAGTCGACTGCCTTAAACTTTAACGGGTTTGTCGACTTATGCTAGAGAAAAGAGAAGAGAAGAAAACACACAAGGTTAGGTTTTCAAGTTGTGAGAAATAATGAAAACCTTGTGTGTTTATATAGGCTATGAAAACTTGGAGCAAAAGACACCCAAAGGGTTTGGCACCCTTTAGGCCGATCGGCCCATCCTCCATAGGAGGGCTTTCGGGTCCTTCTTGTTGTTCCAATATTCATCTCTAGTCCTTCCCTTTTCATTCGTCTAATAATCGTTATCCATTTCCATTAAACGTTAATGATTATCACGTGTTTGTGTTCTAATAATTAATATAACATTTATATATAATTATTATACATTTACTTTTCATACGTAAAGTGTGCAATCCCGTGATCTCGAGTTCGATCCTAACACACGACTATTATTTTATCGTCTATAAAACCAACAGCTCCCACTTAGACATATCATAATAGTGTGATCACATGAGTTAGCGTCTTGCAACACGCCGATGCCTCTAGTACAACTCGAGTAAGGTTCCTGAAAACCTTTTAATGATTTCTCATTATTATTATCCCTTTGTTACTAATACCACGTTAATAAGGATATGGATCTAGGTCATTCCTTATTTAACCATTCTGTTTCTCGTTGTTAGTGATTGACAAGATTACCAAATCTTTCGAACATTTCAGGAAAGATTTTGGGCGCGGCCACGCATACACCTTGACAACCCTACGAGGGGCCCAGCAGTATTAAACTTCAAAATTAATTTGAAGGAACAAATTCTTTATTGACTACAAGCAAAACACATAAACTTGTAACACTTCCGAAAACAACCCTTATGACTACCAGTTACGTATAGCGTTAAGTTGTTGTTGGATCGAAGTACTCTGATCAAACTACTTTGTAGCTTGTTAAAGGTTTAACAATATTGAGTAATCTCAATATTATTAATATTGAAACACTGTTTTGACCTTGTAAAGTATGCGGAATCTACTAACACAAAGCTTAAGAAAACTTTTTATATTAACCAAACTTAGAACCTGCTTTGTTACACAGATTCACTAACAATCCCTAACTATTAACTTTAATCGACTTCTAAGACTCTTCAAGACTTCTAAAACACTTATATCAACCAATACCTCTTAAGGCTCTTTATATAGATAACCTTAAGTCGGTTTACAACACATAATCCTTGAACGACAAGTTATAATCCCTAACTAATTCTAGAATATTCTCTTAATATTACACATAAATCCTTATCTAATATTGCACATTAGTCCTTGCATCCTTCGAAGTACTTTAAGCAATCTTCATATCAGCAGCACTTTGACTTTAACTCTTCAGCAGTACTTTGACTTAAATTCTTCATGCAGCAGTACTTTGACATCCAGAAGCACTTTAATATATTATATCCCAACAATCCTCCCCTAACTTGAACTTTACTTGCTTAATTTCAAGTTTCCTTTTCATCTTGAATCTTCATATCTTTAATTCTTTAGTGAGGTTGTTTCTTTATTCCCTTTTCTTCTATCTGTCATCTGTCAAAGTACTCTTTATCAGCGTCATATCTTCCACAGCATCTTTTCAGCAACTCAGCAACAATTAGGTACAAGTAATCATCAAATCTTAAAAGTTTCATACTATTCTCATCACTTCCAGGTGTGTTAACTCCTGTGAGAGGTGAATCATTGAAAATTATGATTTTTAGCAAATCATCAGCTATTAACGGATTTGATATGTCTTTACCATTAGCCGTTTGCTATGGACTAGCCAACTCTTGATCATTTAGATGTATGGTGAGTTGATAACCTAGTTTTTGGTAAACTATCAACCATCAACGGATTTGAGAAGTCTTTACCAGTAGCCGTTTGCTCTGGACTAGTTGATTCTTATGTGGATTAGACATGGTGAATCAATAACCATTTGTTGTGTAGCATAAATACTAACACCATGTATCTCTTTTCAAATCCTCTTTTCTTTTTATCAAAAACATTTATTTTCATTTTAAAGGACTTATACTGGTTTATATCAGCAAGCAGTACTTTGATAAAGTACTGTTTGTTTTTGCAGTACTTAGAAAAATACTTTAACTTTTACAAAACAAATCATACCAGTATTATGCAATATCACTCTTCAGACTTAACCCATCTGATAAATAGCTTTATAACATCCAATGCTACTTCAGATTCCTCTTCAAGTTCCATTCCATGATCCAGCATTCTGAGCATAATATCTCTGATCAATGGATATCTTCTTTCAGCCAACATATGAATCATAGTACCATCTTCCATCTCTAATGTATGAACTCCTGATGACTCAAAGAATCTCCATCTTGTTATTTCCCAATTTTCTTGATCATTCCAGAGAGTATCACTACTTGTTTCTTCAGAATCCCAGATAGTAAATAAATCTCCAAGTAAAACTAATCCAACTTCTGAAGCTTCATGTTCTGAATAATAAGTCTGCACTTGCACATATAAATCATAAAGATCTTCCCTTGAAATGCAGTGCAACAAATCCCATAACATGTAGAATGTTGTGAAGCTTTCATCTTCCCTGTGAATCATAAAATAATTTCCCTCTTGAGATTCTACCACAGAGAATGAAACTATCTTGGACTTAGTTCCAAATTCTTCAAGTCTTTTTTTTTTTAAATCAACAACTCTAAAATAGTTTCTGAGTTCATCAACAGTATCTTCATGAACTAGCTTCAACCTCTTTGACAATTTTTCATCCTCAGCTAATTTCTTTCTTTTCAATTTTCTTTGCTCAGCTTCTTCCTTTCTAACATCTTCCAATTTCTTCTCTCTATCAACTTCCATGGGCACAAAGCTTTCTACTTCTCTTCTGATATCTTCTTGTACTTTATCCCATAAAGTTTTTATCTCTGGATACCTTTGTTTATGCAAATTCTTGTATCCCTTCTTTCTTAAAAACTGTATCATCCAATTTCTTTCCTGAGCTTTAGTCATTGGCTTCTTTGTAATTGGCTTTCTGCTTTCCTCCAAATACTCAGCATCATATAAAGCTTGTTGCTTTTTAGCAAGCTCTAAATCTCCTGCAGTTTCTAATTCTCTAACCTGAGCAATAGAAAATTTCATCTTCTTCTTCTTAGATTCTTTCTGAATCATTATACCTTTCCCTTTATCTTTTGGATCTGGTTTTTCTGATTCAGAAGTACTTTCATCATCTTTTTGTGCAGGCTCAGATATATGTATCCCTCCAGTAGATTTTCTCAAATTCATTATAACCTGAGCAATTGTTTCATCATCACTAGCAGTATGTTCTCTTTCTTCTTCTGGTATAAAAGTAGAAGGACCAGCTTCATCTTCATAATTCATTATGGAAGGTCCAGCTGCAGTGACTTCACTTTCATCAATAATTCTGGAAGAAGTACCTTGCTCAACAGTACCTTGTAAACCAATAACTTCTGCAGCAGTACTTTGAACACCAGTACTTTGAATATTCTGAGCACCTTCATCTTGCTTAACAATCTCTTGCTCTTCATCTTTTTGCTCATTCTCTTTCTCTTCCTCTTTTTGCTCATTCTCTTTCTCCTTCTCAATAGTCTCATCATCTTGTGCAATATTCATATCTTCTTCATCATCTGGATATTTCCACAAGTGAGCATCTTCTGAAACATCATCTTTATTCAAATTATCATCTTGATTCCTCCCCAATTTGATAAAGGATGACTTTCTATGCTTCCTTTTAGGCTTAGACATCTTCTGTTTAGATTGTTGCTTCTGAGATTGTTTCTTTTCTTTCACAAAGAGCCTAAAATGCTCAATAAGAGGCCAAACAAACTTCTTCAATCTGATGAACTTCTTCCTAAGACGTTTAATCTTAGCATCTTGAGCAGTAACAGTATCTTTAAGCTTCTCCAATTCATTAGCCAAATCAGTAGTACCTGCAGTACCTTGCATTCCCTCATCTCCTCCAGATGTTTGAAAACCATCTGTGGGAGTATAATCATTGGGAGTAGGTACTGATGAATCCTCTGAAGCAGTACCTTGAGGATCAGTACTTTGAGGAGAAGTACCTTGAGGAGAAGTACCTTGAGCAGGTGGATCCAAAGAAGCTGTATCTGAGGGAATCTTGGCATCTGAAACATCATGGTGAGGAGAACCAATAGGTGGTGTTGAAGTGTGCACTGAAGCAGAATGCTCAGCAGATGAAGCCTCATGAGCAGTGTGTGCAGAACCACTATTTTCCTCTTCATCCCTAACAGATTGAGCTACCTCTAACACATAAGCATTCAAAGGTGTATTCTTTCCTGAAAAGTTAATCCCCTTATTTGACATAAAAGTGAAAACTTTAGATGGCATTCTAATGGTAGGTATATAATTCTGAGGTTTGGGGACACCATCTAGGGGATTTTCTAAGAGCAATTGAACAAACCTAGGATACATAAGGAAAGGTTTGCCAGCCTTAATATGAGTAAGCATTCCCTCAAGAATCATATAGGAAAAGTTAAAAGGCTGATTTGTAATAAGACCCACAAAAGCAGATGCTATAGAATGACTGAATTGATCCCAAGCAGTACTTTTTGGACTTAGACAATGCAACAAAACATGAATAAGAAACTTCCAGTGAGGACTAACCATAGCCTTCTGAAAAGTAAGCTTAGTCAGAGATCCTTCATACCCAATATCTCTGAGTGTATCCCAAACTTCTTGCTTCCCAAATAAAACAGAGCCTCCTTCATCATCAAATAACAAAACTTCTCTAATTGAAGCTTCTGTTACACGAATAGTTCTCCCAGTAACTGTAGCAGTGATAACATCTTCTCCATCCTCAACTTGCGACTGAGCAGTATCCCAAAAAGCTTGAATCCATGGTCCAATAATCTCCGGATTAACAAGAATTGAGTAGCAGATGTTGGTGCCATGGAGAAAGTCGATAATGCCATGAAAATCAATGTTTGCTTGGGTTTTCTCAAGGTTTGCAATCATGTTGTGTTTGTTGTTGGTTTGTCGATTAGCCATGATGATTAGGGTTTGAGTGAGAAAAGTAATGATCGAGGAACGTAGGTATGAGTTTAAATAACAAGAATGGTGAATAAAAGGAAAAGATATGAGGTTTTATTTGTGGATTAGATACAAAAAATCACGGTGAATTAATGAGTTTACCGTTATTTTTGGAAGTAAATATCCCCAAATCTTTCAAGAGTTTGTTAGCCGCAAATCTGACCGTTGGAACAGTATCAGACACGTCAGCGTACCCTTTAATAGCACCAAGCAGTACTTGCCATATGATATGGAGCAGTACCTTCCGTTATAAGCTCTTACAGTATGTGGACCAAAGTACTTTCCCAAAGAAAAACTTGAATGTTGACCATTTGACCAAAAGATTCTAGAAGGTCAACCAGAAGTAATGACTATCTCCCCATAATAAATCCCAAAGCTACCATGGTAAGTGATCATCAATTCACTTCAATAAATGCCCATTAACCTTTACTTGGCTTATAAAAACAACTTCATCACCAACTAGCAAATCCCAAAACTTTATCCACAAATATTAATAAACATCATGAGTCATATTCCAATAGTGAACATCTCATCAGACTCGGATTCAGAGATAAGCTATTACTCTGATTCTGAGTTTGAAGATCCTGGATGGTTGGACTATTTTCCACCTCAAGTGCAATGGATGGGTCCTCAAGAAGCTTCATCAACCATGAGTGTAGCAGAATCAACCATAACTGATGCAGGCAGTGCTTCCAGCAAGAGACCTAAAAAGAAAGTTGGTGCTGGTTCATCTTTAGCTCAAGAGCTCCCACAAGCATTGACTCATGCTCTAGAGACTGCTATCCAGAATATGAAATGGCCTGCTCCAAGAAAAGAAAGACCTCCCAAGCAGATTCTTGGCTTGGCTTGCCTAAGGAAGCAGACTTCTTTTGATGACAAGAGAAAAGCTGCTCAAAAAGGAAAGCATAGCTATGAGGGCAAGGGCAAAAGGCCTATGGAGTAGAGAGATGGATCTTGGTGGTAGTCTGTGATGGTCTGTTGTGTGGTTATCTTGTCTTGTCTTGTATCTGTAACTTGATGATGTATGAAGCGTTTCTAAATAAGAAATAAAAAGCTTTTTCTTTTGTATGATACATGTAGCCTCCCCTTAACTAAAGACTAACTAGTAACTATTAAAGCCTCCCCTCAAAAATAGCTTACATATTAATCATTCCAATACTCACAACTAAGAAAGTAAATCTTGAAACATCAAAGCCTTTTGTGAGTAGATCTGCTACATTATCATCAGTATGAACTTTAACCACATTAATAAGCCTTTGTTCATAGCAATCTCTTATGAAGTGATGTCGAATCTGAATGTGCTTGGTTTTAGAATGATAGACTGGATTCTTAACAATGCAGATGGTACTCTCATTATCAATATTAATGGGAGTATTCTTGAAATTGAACCCATAATCCAAAAGCTGATTTTGTAACCAAAGTACTTGTGCACAACAACTTGCAGCAGCTACATACTCTGCTTCTGTAGAAGAAGTGGCTGCAATTGTTTGCTTCTTACATTGCCAGGAAACTAATCTGCTTCCAAGGTACTGGCATCCTCCAGTTGTGGACCTTCTATCATAATTATCTCCAGCATAGTCACTATCTGAGAAGGCATGGAGATGGAAAGGTGAATCCCTAGGATACCATAATCCTAACTTAGGTTGTTGCCTAAGATACCTGAAAATCCTCTTTACAGCATTCAAATGAGATACTTTAGGATTAACTTGATGTCTTGCACATAAGCTCACAGCAAAAGTAATATCAGGTCTTGATGCAGTTAAATACATAAGACACCCAATCATAGACCTGTATAGGGTGACATCAACATCTTCTCCATCTTCATCTTTTCCCAAAGGTTTGTTAGTATCCACTGGTGTAGATGTAGGCCTGACAGTTGTAAAGGTAAATCTTTTGAGAATATCTGCAACATACTTATCTTGACAAATATAAATCCCACTACTTGACTGTTGTACTTGAAGGCCTAAGAAAAATGTTAATTCTCCCATAGAACTCATCTGAAACTCTTTTTGCATAAGATCTTCAAATTCCTTCACCATAGATTGCTTGGTAGCACCAAAGATAATATCATCTACATATACTTGAACAAGCATAATATCCTTCTTATCTCTCTTAATAAACAAAGTTTTGTCAATAGCTCCTCTTCTGTAACCATGGTGTAGTAAAAAGGTGGAAAGCCTTTCATACCAGGCCCTTGGAGCTTGATGAAGACCATAAAGAGCTTTTATAACCTTGTAAACTTTGTTTGGATGTGCAGGATCTTCAAAACCAGGAGGCTGTTTGACATAAACTTCTTCAGTGATTTTGCCATATAGAAAAGCACTTTTAACATCCATCTGATATACAGGAAATCCCATATAGGATGCAAAAGCCAAAAATAGCCTAATGGCTTCAAGTCTTGCTACAGGAGCAAAAACTTCATCATAGTCTACTCCTTCTTCTTGTCTATATCCTTGAGCCACTAATCTTGCTTTGTTCTTGATTACATTGCCTCTTTCATCTCTTTTTACTCTAAAAACCCATTTAGTCCCAATAAGTTTCTTTCCATCAGGTAGATCACATAGTACCCAAACTTCTTGAAGCTTAAACTGTAGAAGTTCTTCTTGCATAGCTTCCACCCAGCTTTCCTTGGCTAGTGCTTGTTTAATATTCTTGGGTTCTTCCTGAGAGAGAAAACAAGCAAATAGACACACCTTCTGATCCTTGTGATTCACCCTGTTTTGCTTGTAGATAAAACTAAGTAAAGAAGTATGTTGTTGAGACATATTCTTAACCTTAGTCCTTGTGAGCACCCCTGATGATGATGGTCCAATAATGTTGGTAGCAGGATGAGTTTTATGAATTCTGAGTGTTGGAGTTGGTGGAACTTCAAGATGATCTTCTAAATTAGTGATATCTGGATCTTCATTAGAATCTGAGAAAATGCCTTCTTGATCCAATTCATCATCAGTATCTTCTAAAGTAATGGTGTTTGGATCAGCAGTATCTTCTAAGTCAGGCATATTTGGATCATGAACAACATCAGTATTTTTCCAATTTGAAGTATCCAAAGGTTGAAAAGTACTTTCAAATGGATTAGAAGTACTGGCTATTTCCTGTTCTTTCTTCTTTTCAGCTTCATAGGCTCTCCTTTGTTCATCATCATATGACTTAGCCATTGTTTCTTGAAAAAGCATTCTAGTAAGTTCATCTTGAATAGCTTGATCTGCTGCAGATACTGGTATATGTGGTGGAACAGTACTTTGAGGATCAATAGTGCTGTCTGGTACAGCAGTACCTTGAGGCTCAAAAGTACTTTTCATCTTACTGTTGGCATTGTCTTGTGGCTCATCTTCAGATCTCAAACTAACATCATGAACAATGTACTGTGCTTCATCATCAGTGGAAGTAACTTGATTTTCTTCCCTTACAGGTACATAATTCATTGATGAAGACATTAAGTCAAGATCAAACATCCAATCAGGACCTTTACCTTTAGAGTTTTCTTGTTCTTCCAAAAAATCAATATGAAGACATTCTTGAACCTTCTTGGTGACCTTATTGTACACTCTAAATCCTTTGCTATTGGTACAATATCCCAATAAATATCCTTCATCTGACTTCCCATCAAATTTACCCAAATTATCAGCAGTATTTAAAATGGTGAGGGGACATCCAAAAGGTTTCATAAACTTGATACTTGGCTTCTTTCCCATGAGTAACTCATAAGGTGTCTTCATTTGAGGTTTAGTCACTGATACTCTATTCAACACATAGCAAGCAGTACTTACAGCTTCTGCCCAAAATGGAACTGGTAGTTGAGAGTCTGCAAGCATTGTTCTGGCTGCTTCTATAAGAGTTCTATTCTTTCTTTCTGCAACTCCATTTTGTTGAGGAGTTCTAGCAATACTGAATTCTCTTCTAATTCCTTTCTTAGCACAAAAGTCATCCATAAGTTGATTCTTGAACTCAGTCCCATTATCACATCTAATCCCTCTAACCTTGAGTCTTAACTGATTTTCTAATGCTATAATTAGATCATGAATAGCATCAAAAGTTTCATCTTTAAAGCATAAGAAAAAGACCCAACTGAATCTACTGCAGTCATCTGTTACAACCAAACAGTACTTCTTCTTGTTCAGACTGACAACTGAAACAGGTCCAAACAAGTCCATATGCAGTAATTCCAAAGGCTCTCTAATAATCTTCTCAGCAATCTTTTTACAAGAGGCCTTGTGCTGTTTACCCTTCTTACAAGCAAGACAATTGTGATCATTCTTAAATGTCTTAGAAGGTAAACCTCTAACTAAGTTTCCTCTGACCAGCTTATTGATGTTCTTGAAATTCACATGTCCCAGTCTTCTGTGCCATTGATGTGCTTCCTCCATAGATGCTCTTGCAATCAAGCATGTTGCTTTAACATCATAATTCAAATTCTTCAAATCTATGCTGTACACATCATTAGTTCTTGGTGCTCTCAGTAACACCAAATTTCTGTCTTCTAACTTGAAATCAGGGGAAAGTATGAGACATTCTGTGTCAAGGAATAACACAGGATACTTCTTATCACAGATCTGAGAGACTGACAAAAGATTGAATTTGAGCTCCTTCACAAATCTAACATCTTCAAAATCAATGTTTCCTGCTTTGATTGTTCCTTTGCCAGTAATTCTTCCTCCATCAGGATCATTCCCAAATGCAACTTTTCCTCCATAATAAGCTTTAAAATCTGACAAGAGCTCCTTTTCTCCTGTCATACTGCCAGAGCAACCACTATCTACTATAAGATGATCTTTAAGCTCCTCCTCTGGGTTGCCCTGCATTAACATGAAAAAGGTTAGTTATTATTAGGAACCCAAGCCATTACTGACTTGTGTTCCCCTTGTGGAGTGACATACTCAAAATTTTTGAGTATGTAATCACCACTGTCTTTGAAAACATGATCAAGAATTAAAGTTTTTGTTTCCAAAACAGTTTGTTTTCTATGATCAATTTGCCCTTTTTCACCCTTAGCCTCTGAAAGTACTGATTCTACCCCAGCAGTACTTTCTTTCTTAACCCATTTTGTTGTGACTTTAGGAGTTGGGTTCTGTGTCCTAGCATCTTTTCTTGTGTAGTAGGTCTTTCTAGGGTTATATTGACTGTAACTCCTAGGCTTTACACTTGAGTGCTTGCTAGAAACATGAGGGACCTTTCTATCAGTACTTTGTGAGAGTACTGATGGTTTGGAGTATGACCTTTTCTGATGAGGGTACCTAAAATCTTTTGAAAAATTATTGTGGTTAACCCTATGTGAATAATTCCAAACTGGTTTGTTAACACTTGGCCTATTCTCTGTATAACTTGGTTGTGCAGTTCTGGTCTTAGGATATTTACTAAGGTATTCTGAATGATAGTTGCAATCTTTAATCAGATGATTAGGACTATAACAAACATAACAGACCTTTGGTCCAATATCCCCAGATCCCCTTCCATAAGTGTTTCTAAAATTAGCAGTATTTTGAAAGAATTTTCTTTGAGGTACTGCTGAGTGATCAGCAGTTCTTTGAAAAGTGTTTGAAGGTACTGCTTGTTTTTGAAACTTGATCTCTTCAACCTTAGGTGTTTCACCAGACTTTTCTAAAGATTCAGGACTAGGTTTACTCAAAAGCTTTTTCCTAAACTCTAGATTATCTATACCATAACAATGGACATCTCTCCTAGGTGGTTGAAAGCTACCTGTGGGGGGTGGAACTGCATTATAACCTTTGTCTTTCTGAAATACAGGAGGTGTTTGATTAGGGGATTCCTCATCACTAGAAGTGTTTTCATCAAGGCTTAGAAACTCTTCATCACTAGTGGAGGTATCAACAGTTAGATTTATTTCCTTGCTCTTAAATGGAATTCCTTCATTACTATCATAACCTAGGCCTGTTTTAATGTTAGATGTTCTTTGTTTTTCAACAAATTGAACATGTGACACTCCTGCCTCATTCCAAACAGCAAGTTTTTCTAACAACTTATCCCTTTCAGCAGTCACTTTTTCTAGTTCAGACACCTTGCAACCTAGTTTCCATTCATTCAACTTAACTAGGTATTCCTGTTGTTTATATTTTTCAAGCCATGCTACTTCATTGTTTTCATGTGTAAGGATTTTGGCTTCCGTAGACTCTAAAGTTAACTGATAACCTGTTATCTCAGCCCTAGCCTTTTGAAACTTATCTCTTTCACCTACATACTCAGTAAGTAACTTTTGATACATATCATTACACTTAGAACATACCTCAGACTTGGTGGATGGACTTGGTGAAGCAGCTACCATAGCAAGCTGGACTGTTTCTTCTTCAAACTCTATGCTCCAATCAAAGCTTCCTAACTCTTCTCTTGACTCCAAAGCAGCATATCCAGGTTCTTCATCAAATGTTGTGCTCCAATCTTCCAAGGCAACCATTGAATAGGTTATAGGTTCTTCATCAAACTCATTGGACCAATCAATCTCTGACAGATTCTCTTGAGCAACCAAAGCCTTTGGTTTTGGTTCAGTAATTGGAATCTCTTTTCTTTCAGGCTTGGGTGGTTCAATCATCTTGTTTGCTTGATACTTTGCAAATTTGCATTCCCTTGCAAAGTGACCAGTCCTTTGACAGTTGAAACATTCAATCTTGGATTTATCAAATGTTATGCCTTGTTTAGCTCTGAAGTTGATGCCTTTACCAGTCTTGTTCACATACTTCTTGATCCTTGCAGTGAGCATAGCAACTTGCCATCTAATATCAATCTCTTCCAAAGCATCATCATCAATTTGCAATACATCTTCTTGATAAGTGACAGACAAAGATGCTTGTTGTGCAAAGAATGAACATAGAACATCATCTGAGGTGGGTGTTGATGATTGTGATGAATTGGTGGTGACAATTGTTGTGCAAGGAACCTGTGTTTCATTCACAGTACTTTGAGTAGGATAAGCAGTACCTTTGTTGGAAGTACTGCTTCTCTTTTCAGAGGAGACAAAAGCAATGTTCTGCTGAGTGCTTGAACCTGTAAGACCATTCATCTCATGCTCATACACCTTCAGATTATTGTAAAGATCATCAAAGTCCATAGTGTCAAGCCCAGATTGTCCTCTGATCATGGTAGCAACAACATGCCAGGCTGATGGCAAACTTCTTAAGAACTTCAAATTTGCATCTTCAATAGATACCTCAGCATCATATAGTTCTAACATGCTTAAAAGATGTTGAAATCTTTCATATGCAGAGTCAAGACCTTCTCTTTCACCAACTGTGAAAGTTTCAAATTGCTGTTTCAGCAAATTCCTGTGCATCTTTTTGGAAGCATCATTACCACCAAACTTCTTCTTTATTGCAGCCCATAGTTGTTTGGCATCTTTGGCATCATGAAACTTTAGTAGGTGACCATCAGGAATAGCAGAGAGCAGTATGTTGAGTGCTTTGTCTTGATTTCTTTTGGTAGCAGCAGGTACAGGTATTTTTGGAGGTGTTGGTTGTCCAGGTACCTCAATTGGTTCATCAACTTGCATATTACCATTGACAATCACATCCCATAAGGCATGGTCTGTGATAGCAATGTACTGCCTCATCTTCATAGCCCATAGATTGTACTCTCCCTTCTTAACAATAGGAATTCTAACAGCAGTGATTGAGGGAGCAGGTGCAGCATCAGTCGACATCTTGAAAGGGTTTGTAGTGAAATCGGTTTAAGGTTTTGTCTTCTTAATTCAGAGTTTCCAACACAAGCTCTGATACCACTTGTTGGATCGAAGTACTCTGATCAAACTACTTTGTAGCTTGTTAAAGGTTTAACAATATTGAGTAATCTCAATATTATTAATATTGAAACACTGTTTTGACCTTGTAAAGTATGCGGAATCTACTAACACAAAGCTTAAGAAAACTTTTTATATTAACCAAACTTAGAACCTGCTTTGTTACACAGATTCACTAACAATCCCTAACTATTAACTTTAATCGACTTCTAAGACTCTTCAAGACTTCTAAAACACTTATATCAACCAATACCTCTTAAGGCTCTTTATATAGATAACCTTAAGTCGGTTTACAACACATAATCCTTGAACGACAAGTTATAATCCCTAACTAATTCTAGAATATTCTCTTAATATTACACATAAATCCTTATCTAATATTGCACATTAGTCCTTGCATCCTTCGAAGTACTTTAAGCAATCTTCATATCAGCAGCACTTTGACTTTAACTCTTCAGCAGTACTTTGACTTAAATTCTTCATGCAGCAGTACTTTGACATCCAGAAGCACTTTAATATATTATATCCCAACAGTTGCTCCACAAAAGTGTACTACATTTATGACCGTTATCTTGTATCTCAAGTCTGAGGATAACTTCTTATGATTTACTTAATGACAAGATCCATAAAGTAACATCATATAGTTGGGATAAGTCCTATATTCAGTATCATCGAATATCATCTGACATGGCATGACTACGCATCAATATACTTTAAGTATATTATACCAACCTTCATATTTGTCTTAATTTAATAATATTCCCATATCATTAACTGACAACGGACAATTTAGAATAACTTTTATTCATGGATTAAAACATACAAAATAGGACAACAATAATTAACAATAGAAATAAACATACCAAAATACTTTATTTCATTAAATAATAATTGTTTACAATATCTTTTATCCAAATACTAATCACAGTTATGCATGAAACTACTAGCTAATTTAAGCCCAATACCATTGGCTAATTCATAAAGCTTTTCTCTAGCCAAAGCCTTAGTGAATGGATCAGCTAAGTTATCATCTGTGTGAACTTTCAGCAGATTTATTTCACCTTCGTGAACCTTTTCTCGAACAAAGTGATACTTCCGTAGAAAATGTCTGGTGCCTCTCACGACTCCAGGTTCATTGGCAAATATGATTGCAGCAGAATTGTCACAATACATATTAATAGGTAATTCAATTGAAGGCATAACACCAAGCCCTGAAATGAATTTCCTAATCCAAACAGCCTCCATAGCAGCTTCTGAAGCAGCAATGTATTCAGCTTCTGTTGCAGACATCGCAATTGTACTCTGCTTCTTGCTCTTCCAGTCTACTGCTCCTCCATTGATAACAAAGACATAACCCGTCTGAGACTTCGAATCATCTTTATTACTTTGAAAGGACGCATCACAGAAACCTGTAATATCAAGTTCTGTAGTTGGTTCTACACCATATACCAAAAACATATCTTTTGTATTTCTCAAATACTTAAGAATATGCTTAACAGCAATCCAATGTTTTTCACCTGGATTCTGTTGAAATTGACTGGTGATATTTTGAGCAAACGCCACATCTGGCCTTGTGCATTTTACCGCATACATAATAGATCCTACAGCCGAAGCATAAGGAACTTTACTCATGCGAGCCACCTCAGCAGGTGTTGAAGCACAATACTCACTACATAAGCCATGTTTAACTTCCATTGGCAAATTTCCTTTCTTGGAATTTTGCATATTGAACCTTTTCAATACTTTGTCAATGTAAGCACTTTGACTTAATCCAATTAACCGCCTTGATCTATCTCTATAGATTTTGATTCCCAGAATGTATGCAGCTTCTCCTAAATCTTTCATAGAAAAACACTTTCCAATATATGCCTTAACCTTTTGCAAACTTGGAATGTCTTTTCCCATGATCAATATGTGATCAACATATAAAATTAGGAAAATTACATTATCACTCCAACTAGCTTTGTGATACACACATGGCTCATCAAGATTCTGAGTAAATCCAAACTTTTTGATTTCAGCATCAAATCTCTTGTTCCATTGTCGTGATGCTTGCTTCAATCCATAAATGGATCTTTGGAGTTTGCATACACGATTTGGAAACTTTGGATTTTCAAACCCTTCTGGTTGTGCCATATAGATGTCTTCATCTAGATGACCATTTAAGAAATCAGTTTTCACATCCATTTGCCATATCTCATAGTCATAGTACGCTGCTATAGCTATGAGAATCCTAATAGCTTTTATGTCTGCTACAGGAGAAAAGGTCTCCTCGTAATCAATTCCAAAAGTTTGAGTAAAACCTTTAGCAACCAGACGAGCTTTAAAGGTGTGTGCATTTCCATCCATGTCAGTCTTAATCTTGTAGAGCCACTTACTCCCAACTACCTTGGCACCAGGAGGAAGGTCTACTTCTATCCAGACTTCATTATCAAGCATGGATTGTATTTCCCCATCCATAGCAGCTTTCCACTTAACCTTTTCAGGGCTATTAATGGCAGCTCTATAACTAGTAGGTTCATTAAGATCCCCTAGTGTATACTCATCAACCTCTACATTAAGACATAGACGATCAGGAGCTTTCACAGATCTTGAAGATCTGCGAATGGGAACTACTTCAACTTCCGGTGGAGGACCCAGACTTTCCGGTTCTTCAGGAAGTGTGCTAGTGTTTTCTGAAGGCAATGCATTATCTAGATCATATTCTAGATCATATACTCTCCCACTGACTTCTTGAAGTACAAAATCACTTTCAAGAAAATCACCATACCTAGCAACAAACACTTTGTTCTCAGGTGGGTAGTAAAAGTAGTAACCCATTGTTTCCTTTGGGTATCCTACAAAAATGCACTTAACAGATCTTTGTTGGAGTTTATCTGGTGAGTCACGTTTAGCATACGCCTCACAACCCCAGACCTTTAAATAAGACAAGTTCGGAGCTTTTCCAGTCCATATCTCATACGGTGTCTTATCAACCTTCTTTGTGGGAACCATATTCAAAATACGAACAGCTGATTCAAGAGCATAGTCCCAAAAAAACAAAGGAAGATTAGTAAGATTATACATTGATCGAACCATGTCCAACAATGTACGATTCCTTCTCTCAGATACACCATTTTGTTGTGGAGTATATGGAGATGTGAGATTCTGGACAATTCCATTCTCAGTTAAGAAATCTTTAAAATCTTGACTAAGGTATTCACCACCTCGATCAGAACGAAGAGCTTTAATCTTCTTTCCCAATTGCAACTCTACTTCCGCTTTGAAAACTTTAAATGTTTCAAACACCTCATGTTTATGTTTAAGTAAATAAACATAACCATAACGGCTGAAATCATCTGTAAAAGTTAAGAAGTAGACAACACCTTTCCTTGACACATGTCTAAGTGGTCCACACACATCAGTATGTATTAAACCAAGTAGATCTGAAGCTCTTTCCATATTGCTATGAAAAGGTTTCTTCGTCATCTTCCCAGAAATACGAGACTCACATTTATCAAATGACTCATCATTGATATTTTCCAAAAGCCCTTCTTGTTGCAGCTTTTGCATGCGAGCCTTGCCTATATGGGCACGTCTACAGTGCCAAAGGTAAGAAGAATTCAAGTCATACTTCATTCTCTTACTAATGCTATACATTGAATTATTATTATTGGACATACAATTATTCATATCAATTTCAAACACACCATTCACAGCAACAGCATTAAAATAAAATACACCATTTAAAGAAACAGAAATTTTATTGCCATCAATAGTATGAGTAAAACCAAGATCCAACAAACATGAAAAGGAAACAACACCTCTAACAATAGAAGGTGTATAATGACAATTGTTTAAAATCAGTACTAAACCAGAAGGTAAAACTAAATCAAACACTCCTATGACTTCAACTACTGCTTGTGCTCCATTGCCCACTTGCAGAAATTGCTCCCCATAAGATAGCCTCCTTTCCTCTCTAAACCCCTGCAGTGTATTACAAATGTTAATACCACATCCAGTATCATATACCCAGGAATTTAATTTATGAGATAAAGTAAATAATTCAATGACAAATAAGTTACCTGAAGTGCTGGCGCCCATGTGCCCAGTCTTCTTAACCTTATTGTTTCGCAAGTCATCGAGATAAAGAGGACAATTCCTCTTCCAGTGACCCATCACTTTGCAGTAATGACATCCTTGATCCTTCTTCGGATTATCCTTCTTAGGAGGGTTGTTCAAGGGTTGATGAGGTTGATAAGCCATAACTTGCTTATTCTTATCAGCCTTAGCCTTACCCTTACCCTTACCCTTACCCTTACCCTTACCCTTACCCTTACCCTTACCCTTCTTCTTGTTCGCATTAGGCTTGTTAATTCTACCCCCATGAATCGCAAGAACCTGGGGCGTAGGAGCCTTTTGTGGTGTACCTTTCTCATAATCAATGAGCAGTGCGTGCAATTCACTTACAGTCTTCCCCACGCAATGCATATTGAAGTTCCTCACAAAACCACTAAATTCCTTATCAAGGGATCTATTGATTAAGTTCACAGCCATATCATTGTCATAGGGTTTCCCAAGTGTTTGTAGTTGATCCATAAAACTCTTCATTTTCAACACATGAGCACTCACAGGTTCACCAGCACCCTGCTTACAACCATGTAGAGCTTCCATCAAATCGTAAATCTCTACATTTGATGGTTTCTCATAAAGTTTCTTGAGTTCATCAATCATGTTCATGGGGAAGTACTCTTCAAACTGCCTTTGAAGAGGTGGTGACAAAGCCCCTAACATCATTGCGGCCACATCAACATGTTCCTTACAAGATACTTTCCATTCAGCCTTGGCAGCATCAGTAGCTTCAGGGCCTTCAGGTTCAGCAGGACAAGGCGTTTTCAAAATCTCAAGTTGATCAGTCACTCGCAAGACAATCCTGAGTGAACGATACCAGTCATTGAAATTCTCTGAGCCAGTCAATTTTTCTCGTTCAAATAAATTCTTGAACGCAGAACGAAAGTTGGTGTTATCAGTTTGAGCCATTTCTACAGATAAAGAAAGTTCAAAACATTAGTATTTTTGATAATACAATTTTTCAAGAAAATAAAATACCCAAGGAAATCATATCCATAGAATAATCTTGAAAACTAGGATCCTACATAAACATAGGTTCATCACATCAGTTGATCTGCTAGTAATGAAAGTATAATATGAGGTAACTTGTCGTACAATAATTGGCATAACATTTGTCCAATTCCTAGATTTATGGGATTTACAATCACAAAACATTTGTATTGTAAGCATGTTTAATCCCCATCTTAATGCCTTGAGTCCAAGATCTCACTTCCTACTCAATTTAAGTCGTCTAACTTAAAAACTGTAAACTCACAAATCCATCACATCAGTTGATCTGCTAGCAATGAATTTATGAAATTTACCTCTCCATTGCAATCTAGCCAAGCTCTCACATGACGTAAACTACAACTTCAAGTGTTCTTAATCAGATGGCATTTGACTCAATTTTATAAGGGTATTAATTTTGACATGATCAAAATAATGTATGAAGAAGCATGCATACAACTTCATAACATTGGTTTTTCAAAACAATTTTATTACCAATTAGCTAAGAGTAAAATAACAAAGTTTTGATTGAGGTATCGGGTTCACCAATTAAAGAATTACCATCAATTATCGTCCACTATATCGTACTTTTGCATAAGCCTGAAAGCTTAGTGTTTCGGATAATCATTGTGAAATTGTGGATAATTCACCCTTAAGATGACAGTGTACATGTAATGGTTGTTCGGTAAGTCTAATTTACACACAAACGAGCGTCAAGACAGAATGTTGTCTCACTAAGGCCACAATTTAATGCGTTGCCATCCTTATACCCATCTTGTAGTGTGTAAACTTCGGTCGGGCCTATTTAACCATTACGTACAGAAACATCAATCAACCAATCCTTTGAAATTTTAAGCTCTTAAAACCAAAACAATTTCGCCATTTATTTAGTCCGTATTATTTTTCTATTCAAAATTACCCTTTTCGTTTATAAACATGTCTAACATAAAATAAACAAAACAAGTAATGTAATTATAAAATAAAACAACCAAATAAACATATACATAACGTAACAATTAAATATGTATAAAACATGTAGCCACATGCAAATCTTATTCAATAGTCCTATTAATAATCAAACTAGGTGTATAATGTATTTATTCAATTAAGGCTTTCTTCTTCTAGGAAAAAGAACCACATACATCAATTAAATCGATTGCGTAAGCCAAAACTAAACAAAATACCACATAGCACATAATTGATTACTTAATATTGGAGTCTTCCCCAATTCGACATCTATTAATAAATTTACATGTTCATTAATCTAAACAATTTAAATAATCATACAATTAAATCCATGCAAATATGCACTTTTCATGGATTAGCTTAACAATTAACACATTTCACCAAGATCGTTTACTAAAACGCATAAACAATTACATGACATCCTAGGGTTTCTAATCATATTAAAACAAAACGAAAACCCTAAAACCCAAAAGGTCAATCGACCTAATAAAAGAAATTAGGGTTAGGAATCAAAACCCTAAAAAAACATGTAATTAACGAATCAAAATCCAATTTTTATGTTGTTTCGATAATTAATTACATATTATAACGGCTCGTGATGCCACTGTTGGAATTATAATAACATGACAATCATAAATAAACCAAAACACATCAAGTAAGCATATAGCGGAAGCAATTATAACAAGACCATAATATGTAATTAATTAATTCAAAACATAAATAATAAACGTACCTTAATGATTCTAGCTCGAACAAGAATCAAAGCAAGCTTCCGGAACCAATAAACCAGGAAACAAACAATAATATGTTTGCTTCACGATCTTGTACACACGTACTACTTCAAGCAAACGATTATGCAACTAATACAAGCACAATGTCACAACTCACCATTTCAGGTCATTTCCCGAACTTTGGAAAAACACTATTCATCAAACACTATTCATCAAAACACTATTCATCAGTTTACTATTCATCATTTTTGGTGTCAGTTTGACATTCCGAGAAGCATTCAGAAATTTTACTATTCACGGAACACTATTCATTGCGGGAAAAGATTTTATCATTCACGTGCATTACACATTTCATCGTAAATTTAGTTTACGGGTATTCAAATTCGCGTAACCGTATTGGTTCAGGTGCGAATTCATGCATTATCAGTAAAGACATTTCATACGGACTGGAGATAGTCTGCATATCATCAGTAGGTCATTTACATGTTATACCACTCTTAGGATTTTCAAATTTATATATTTGATACATTTAACGTTTTCCTTATAATTATTTATAAATAAACGTTAACACCCGGTTTATACACGACGAATATATCTAAATATTCCCACAATGGTCCCGACATATTTTTATATCTATTATATCATCATAAAAGTTATTACATTCATTTACCCAGTATTTTGGAATTTTACGTTTTTCAGTTCAGCGTTTTACGCGAATTACGCGTTTTTAACCCGCGTTTCCAGTTTTAACAACGTTCAAGCAACCCGATGGAACTTACCATTCATTTTTATTTTATTATGGAGTAGTTTGACAAGTTTAGTCATTCTTTCAAGTTTCATATTTTTACGATGCCCGAATTTACGTTTCGCGGTTTAAAACTTTACGTTTTGCGATTAACGGAACCAAAACCGACTCCGTGAACTAGATTACCAAGCTTCCCACACACATTTAACTAACATGTGCAGCCCCCCCTCATTAGTCTTCACATTGACCATATAATTACAAGTATGCCATTGGAATTAGATAAATATCTACCAAAAACCTCTTAAACATAATCATACTAAATTTTTAGAATCAAAAAGCTCATTCCTCTTCTTCTCCATCATGAAAACCACGACCTCACCACCAAATCAAGAACAAGTGAAGGTTTTCAAAAGTTTAAAGCACCAAAGTTATTCATTTTGTGGTTCTAATCAAGAATATTGCATCAAAAACACAAGTAATCCAAGGTTTCTAGTCATCTAATCATCTCATTTTATCAAGTAAGTTATCAACTTTATTTTTACATGAATCATCTTATATTTACTTGTATTGCATGAGTTCCATGCTAAAAACCATGTACAACTAGCTATACCACCATTTATTTTGTCAAAAATGGAACATACAAACCCTAACTTTTTATTTATGAATTCCCTTGCTATAATAACTTGGTTAGGAGCCCATGGCACCCTAAGAAGGTGTATGGTAGGATTAGTATAGTTTTGTGAAGTTTACAAGAGATTTGGTTGAAGTAGAAACTAGTTTTGGACATGAAAAATGGATTTCTAACAAAGTATATATACATGCTGTCCCATTTTTGTAAATCCAGGAAAATCAGTAAATACAAAGTAAACTTTGGCAAAATTTTTAGAAAATACTTTCAAAAACGAATCCGTAGGCGAAAGAACGGATTAAAACGAGTTTATAACGAAGGAGATATGATTTTTGCAAGTTTAACGACGAAAACTATTTTCTGAAAATTGTACATGCTGTCCCACGATTTTCAATGGGCAATCTGAGGTGTAAAACTTGATCTAGCCATCCCGACTTATCAAAAATATATTAGTATGTTGTCCCACGATTTCGGGGATATAAAGAACGTAGAAAACAAGCTTATAACGACCAAGATATACACGTTTCAAAATCGGCGAAACTCTATTTATTTCCATCAGCTTTTTAGCAAAATATTACTAAGTACAGAAAAACAGTTTTTGTAAGACATCATGTTGAGAGCCAATTTACTCATTGATAAACTCATTTCTGGAAAATTTACATCATTGACAAAAAGTTATTTCACCCAGCCTAGTTTTCAAAACATCTAGCCGTTTGTCAAAAGGATTTATAACGAACAACTTATGGACTTCCAAACTTTCCCGAAAACTGCCCAGAATCTGCCAAAACAGCCCAAACACCTCACTTGACGGCTAATTATCTTTATGATCGAGACCTGTATGGACAAACTTCACTTCTGTGACTTTTTAGATATGGTGAAAATCTTCTCAAAACTACTGAGCTTCTTTCCTAACTCTTAATATTCACTATTTCATGACTAGTTTTATGAGACCGTTTTGTCACTAATAGAAGTAATAATACTTCTACGTACTAAATTCTAGATTTTCTAGAAATATTAACCAAGTACCCAATTTCATAACGAATGATGTATTAGTGATTACAAGTATATTTTCATTAGTACAAGGCGTTATTTCAAGGATTTCAAACCGAGGATTTCAACACAAACATTGGTACATACGATATATATATATATAAGTATATATATTACAACTAGTTTATTTTTCTAATAGCCATATTTTCCTAAGTCTTGGAATATATACTTTTGATAACAACAAGTGTTTTTCAAAGAGTAGAGTGGTATAGGAAACATGTGCATGGACATTCATAACATCATTTCATGATCTAAAGTAGATCGTTCATCATTCATATTAGGTTGCGGCTAGTGTGCGCGCCTTGTTTTTCAGCTCATTACATGTTCATGGTACCATCATATTGGGTTGCGGCAGCTAATTGTTCATTGGTGTTCATTTCATTTCATCACAGTTTCATCAGTTAAGGTGAGTTTTCATAGCCCCGTTTTCAATTCAACATTTTTGATTGTTTTCAAATCCCACGGGGGGAATACATTGCATCAATCATTTTAGTACGAGCCCAAGTATTCAAACATGTACATTGCTTAAGTTACCTTGCCATGTGATAAGTCCCCTGTAACATCATGAACCGTTAATTTACCGTTAAGCGAGAGTGAGTGGATAGATCTATCGAGGGTGACGCCTCCATCCGTGGTAGTGATTACCAACAGTAAGCGGATGCATGTCATGTCTTTTACATTTGAATGTTTCGGCAGAACATTCAGGAGGGGCATAGAGTTTCATCAGTCATAGCTTCGGTGTCATGAGCTTAAGGTCAATTGTACAATTTTCATGAGATTTTTATCTTGCACTTTTACTTGTGGTGGCCGTACATCATTACATTTTACAAACCTATGGAATTCACCAACATTCGTGTTGACGTTTTAGCAATGTATTTCAGGTTATTAAGGTAGCTCATGTGACATGCATTTGGACCTTCATGGAGTCGCGGAGTCGACGCGTCTCATCATTATTTCATGCGCTTATGTAAACATTTGATCTAGTAGGACTTGATTTCATAAACTTGCAACACATTTTGGGGACCTCATTTTGTAAACTCTGGATTATTTCAATGATCAAATACAGTATTTTCCAAACGACACTTTAGGTCGTTCAATGTAACTGTAACTGTGGTGCTATGACAGACACCCCCAGGTATTCCATTCCGCTGCAAGTCAGGTAAATTGGGGGTGTGACACACAAACACTAGAAGAATAGCAATAGTCGACTGCCTTAAACTTTAATGGGTTTGTCGATTTATGCTAGAGAAAAGAGAAGAGAAGAAAACACACAAGGTTAGGTTTTCAAGTTGTGAGAAATAATGAAAACCTTGTGTGTTTATATAGGCTATGAAAACTTGGAGCAAAAGACACCCAAAGGGTTTGGCACCCTTTAGGCCGATCGGCCCATCCTCCATAGGAGGGCTTTCGGGTCCTTCTTGTTGTTCCAATATTCATCTCTAGTCCTTCCCTTTTCATTCGTCTAATAATCGTTATCCATTTCCATTAAACGTTAATGATTATCACGTGTTTGTGTTCTAATAATTAATATAACATTTATATATAATTATTATACATTTACTTTTCATACGTAAAGTGTGCAATCCCGTGATCTCGAGTTCGATCCTAACACACGACTATTATTTTATCGTCTATAAAACCAACATTGATATGAAATAGTTGTTGTGGTAAAAGCTCGCACACCTTCCGAAATCTGCATGTGACATATATAATATGGTTACATACATCTTTAAAAAAGTCATTTGGACACACAGAATACTAAATCCATATGATTAAGCTTTTCAACAAAATCTATAATAATTTATTTGTTAATGTATATTTAGGTTAGCTTTAGTTGTTAATTAACATGGTTTTAAAGTTTGTTTAGAAAATCAAACCTGCTCTTAGTTGATCTTCTTGAACTATAAAGATTCACGTCAGAAAAGTTGAATAAAGTTGCTTTTGCAGAAAGCATGAGAAGTTTCTTCTCGTTTACATTGCCCAACCAGATGATGTCCTCAGAGTTCGTGGACTTCTTAAATAAATTTTTAAACTTAGTTGGAAAATGTTGCGGTTGATCCACGCTGAAGTTTGATTTCAAGACTTGCGGGACTTCCTCCATCTTTCCAATGTCTTCAAGTTTCACCTATATAGAAATCATGTTATACCCATATTTGACCTTTTTCTTTTTACCCAAATGGTATTTCAGTCGTTTCACTTTTGCCCAGGACAAAAAGTGAACTGAAAGTTCCCAAAAACTAATTGGGCCTGCACTTTCGAAGTTACAGTGATTGCGCCCGTGAGTTGGACAAACCATAAGGATGGTTTTTTCAATTTACTCTATATTGTAAACAATAATTTAGAACACAACAAAAGAATGTATTTAAATTTACCTTCTCAATGGCTCAAAATTCAATGCCTTCAACATAAGTTGCATCATCTCTATTCTGGTAGGTTGAGAAGCTCTCCAGTAGAAACTCAAACACGACATCCTCTTTCTGGTTCGAGTATCGGTCCAACTCAATCATCATCCACTCTTTGTCTCTCCATGTTGCAAAATATGCATGTTGACTTTCGTTCCCCTTTCTATACTTAAGGTTAACATCTCCACTGATGTCTCAAACCTGCACATATTATTATGCTTTCAATCATCATAGCTTTTATTTCCTAAATATACACTACTATTTTTGGATTTACAATTATTTTCGACACAAAAATTGACATAAATTCAATGTTCTAAGACAAGAGTCACATTTTAATATTAAGATTTATTATGTCAATACTAATATAAATGATTATGGCCGTGAGAACATAATCATTATCGTTGTGAGAACAAAGGACAAGAAATTAGAACCTGAGACACGTTATATTCAAATTATACCATCTTCGTATATGTACCTAATTAATGGACGCAGAATTTGAGTTGGCCCACTCAGGTTATAACCCATTAATTAGTATTATTATATGGGGAGAGTTGCCAAGAAATTAAACAAAAATACCAAATTTGCCAATGTGTATCGACTAATTTCTTGCTAATAAAAAACCTATGATAATCCAACTCAAAACAAAAAGTGACTCTTTTGTGAAAACTGAACATCTACTCAGCTCCTCTCCTTTTGATGTGCAGAAAAGTACCTTCCAAGAATTTTACCAATTCTATCAATCTTATTAACTTATTTTTTTCTCCATATGTTAATGTACTTACAAAAGATACAATCATCTAGTTACTTTACATATGATCATCAAACAACAAACGTTGAGGATGAGGAGGAACCAATACATGGAGATATCAAGCACACTATTATATGAAAAATGATTTGGTTGTATTTACCAAGCGATAATCGGCGTCCCAACCCAAACGAACAAACTTGTGTTAAATTGACCCTACCGGAACCAATACACCCCTTAGCCCTTTATTTTATTTCCCTCAAGTAAATAAATGAACCACATTAGCATTACTATTGAATTTACAACTTCATAAAAATACATAGGTATGATGTAGTAATAATTAACGCTGGATATGATATCACTTATCAAAAATGGTTGAAAGAAAGAGAGACTAACCTTGATTCTGGAAGAGATTTCCACTTATGTGGAGAACTGTCTGTGTACGAAAATGTTGTCGCCGATACCATTTCATTTCTTTCTTCATTACTGCCGCATGATAGCCACTATTACAAAAAAAACCAAAAAAAAACAAAAAACAAAACAAAACAAATTAGACTCAAATTTGATAATGCTTTAAATTCAAGTGTATGTTGAACTATTCCCCAAAAGATATAAGATAGATAGAACACACGAAACACAAAACAACTGAGATACGAGAATGAACTCATTACCACTTTGTCCTGGTTAAGGAGGATTCCCTTAGAAAAATTGCTGCAAAGTTCCTCTTTCTTTAATGTAGAATAGATTTCTGGGCACTTTGACATCTGGATTATATCTTTATAGTCTGTGGGCAATTTGGACTCCCATCGATCATAATCCTCCTGTATATTTATTTTAGAAAAACAATTAACTCATGTTCAAATAAGTTACTTTTTAACACACTCTATTATAATTATACAATTACCCGTACATAAAGGCGATGGTGTAAAGTAACTATAATTTGTGTGTGTAATTTTTTTTATATATAGGTGTGGAGTAATTGAGAGTAGAGAAAATGTTGTTTAAATTGTAATTAAGTATTTAAATATTTAGTAGATTGCGTTACCTTTTACTTGTTAGGTATTTTAGTCTAACAATATTAATAATTTTTTGAGTTTTTTAAGTTTTAAACAAATATGTTTTATTTAAATGTAGTGTGTATATATATATATATATATATATATATATATATATATATATATATATATATATATATATATATATATATATATATATATATATATATATATATTGGGAGACTTTATTGCGAGAACCATCTTATCTGCAAGAACTGAGAAAACCACCAAAAATATACATGCACGCCTTTTAAAATAAAATAAAAATACATGCAAATCATCAATAATCGTAAGTATCCACCTATTTTCTTCAATATCATCATGAGCTCATCCTCTTTTTTCACAAAAAGCTTACACACTGCCGTAATATTGTCGTTGCACACCTTATAAGAACATACATGCACACCTTCAAATAAAAATTTTGTATTTCCAATTTCTTATCAAATTCTTTAGAACAACTATTTTTTTTAAAACATATATGTTGTTTTTAGAACATATGTGCAAAAATACAATTAATGAAGGCGTGCATATATGTTTTTGGTGGTTCTATCAGTTCTCACAAATAAGATGGTTTTCGCAAGAAAGTCTCACTATATATATATATATATATATATATATATATATATATATATATATATATATATATATATATATATATATATATATATATATATATATATATATATATATATAGGGGGCTTTATTTTCAGAACCCTGTTAAGTGCGGGAACTATGAGAACTCCAATTTTTCTTTAGAAAACATGCATGTTCATATAAAATATGTATGTTTTCTTACATACACCTTAATACAAATACCTGCGTAACATACATGTTCATATAAAACCATTTTGCATTGATATGTTGCACTTAACAGGGTTTTATATGAACATGTATGTTACGCAGGTATGTGTATTAAGGTGTATGTAAGAAAACATACATGTTTTATATGAACATTCATGTTTTCTAATGCAAAATTAGAGTTCTCGCAGTTCCCGCACTTAACAGGGTTCTGAAAATAAAGATACATTATATATATATATATATATATATATATATATATATATATAGTATTGATGTATTAGGAGAAGCTAGTGACGTCCTTTTAATTCAATGGCAAATTAATTAAAGTAGCTTATAAATACACAAAGCTCAATATACTTATTTCTCAAATGGTAAAACAGATTACTTCCCAACTAATCAACGTGAGTTCGAATCTGATCGAGTCCAGAGAAATTTAATTTTACTTATTTCTCAATTTTAAGTTATTTAATATAAGAAAAATTCAAGCAATTAACAAATATGCAGTGCTATACCAAGTGACATAACATGTTCACTCTCATATAAATTGCCTGGGTTCAAATCAGGCCAGGTGTAAGAAGGATTATTTTTTATTTTTTATTTACTTTTTATTTTTTTATTTTTTCAATTAATCTCAATCGCTAATTGTTCTATACATACTTTTGTATCAACTAATCTCTAATATATATTAAGAAAAAACTCATTTGTTTAAAAAATTCTCAAAATTAGAATTGTAAAATTGCTAGTCTATCTTTACTTGTTATTCCTTCAATTATTATACTTTATAATAATATAATGTCCTTCCATTAAGTTAAAAAGTTTGCCTAATAAACAATATTCAACCATTTCACACACTATATACTTAACTAAAACTTCGCAACTATAATTATTTTTCGTTTTAAATTTCGGATCTTTACACGAAACTGGACATCTAAGCCATGGGTTGGAAGTTTTAGGCCAGTCAGGCCCAAAGCACAGGCCTAAAACTTCATTTTCATTTGTGTAAGCTAAGTGAATAGAGAAATGATCGATTGAACTCATGACAAATTGTATGCTTAAATCTGGGTGGCATTATCTTAATGTTCAATATTAAAGTGGGTTCTCTTTGTTACATTGGATGAAATAGTAATACCCAAATTTAGGCATGAGTTTACTCTCTAATCAAATACTAAAGTGGGTCTCTCTGTTACAATCAATAAAATATTATTTCTTTTTAAATTTATTTAAAACCAGCTTATATTTATAAAACAACTTACACAAATTCCGAATCTTTATTTCATTATATGCGCAACAAATTCCGAAGCTTTATTTCTTTTCTAATTTCAATTCTAATTCATTTTCTAGAATTAAACCTTAATAGCATCCTTAGAATAGTTTACATTTCAGCAAAGTTTATTAATAGATGGTTTTATATATGTTTTGAACGAGTATCGTAAAGTAACGCACTTCGGTGCAGTTGTATGAAACTTCCATTTCTCGTCCTGTGGAAAACTAGAAGGGGGGTTGAATAGTTTTACGTCTTTTTAATTCGTTGTAAAAGATAGTTTTAGTGTTTTCTTAGCTTTTAAAAACTTAGATTCGATAATATGTGATATCAAGTCTTGCACAATATAAACAACTATCAATAAGTAATATATAACAATGATAAGTAATGAAATAAGTAAGAGATGGAAAGATCGAACCGCGAGACAAAAGATTTATAGTGGTTCGGCTACAAGGACACCTTCCTTGCCCTACTCCACTCCCCGAGCACCTAACTCGAGAGTTTTCTTAACTATATCAACAAGCTCCCTTATGGCGGAGAAAACCTTACACACCAATTATCACACCACAACTTCTTCACACCTAAGTCACAACTTCTTCAAATCAATCTACTTCACAACTAACTACTCCACACCTATCTTCTTCGAACCAATATAATGCCTAACTTTTCTTTTTCACACCAAGCTACTAACTAATCACACAATCTATATATCTAGCACAACTATCTACAATCAAATATTCACAACAATCTTCACAAAGAATAATGTAAATGATCTTTGATGATGCACCAACAACTTGGATGTGGAGATCACAACAAGTTGTAATACTTCTTGTCTTGGGGGATAGAAGTATTCTTCTCTTGCACTTGAGAGGATGAAGTTTGGATCACTTTGAAACAAAGAATTATACACTTATGATCAAAGGATAAGAGAATAGAAATATGGATCTAGATCAGAAAGTTTAGAGGTGCAAAAGGTGAGAAAATTATGAGGGATGAACCAGTATTTATAGGGGCGAAAAATACTGTTCTGGAGCGTGGCCGGTCCCCTTAATTAATGGCCGGTCCCCTTAATGATTAAGGGGGCCGCCTAAGGAATTAAGGGGGCCGCCCCTTCAGAACGTTGGTTTTCCTTGTCTTTTAGTGGGGAATATTTTTCTGGATAAAATTTGCCATTTTTGGTTGGAAATTTGAAATCATATATTTATAATGAATTAAACATATTCTTTTAATTCCAAAAGTAATTTTGTAAAAGATATAAAATGTTTAATGCATTTTATAAAAATCCTACTGATTAGAGAAATTTTCTTTGATCATGAAATGTAATAAACCCTTTGTTTATTCATACCTTAAGTGATATGGAAGCAAAGACAAATATTAAGCACTAAAAACTTGTTTACGTCATACGTTTTAGATTAATGAGTTTATGCTTTGTAATTATCAAAACATAGAGATATTGTTAATATGCTAACAATGTTTTAAGACATTATTTATGTAAACAATCTCCCCCTTTTTGATGATTACAAAACCTTAAACTCATTAGGTCTAAAAAATAATTTTTAAACAAGAATTTAGAGTTTAACATTCTCTTCTCCCCCTTTTTGTAAAATCAAAAAGGTTAATGCTCCCCCTTGATGTATGCTCCACCTCATTTGAGAGCACCAAGGGAATGAGCTATGGAAATCTTGGCTACACAAAATATTAGAAGAGAACAAGGCACATATACATGCAAAGCAATAAAAATAGATTCATTAAAGCATCATAGAAAGCATTACAACATTTAATATGCTTAAGACATATTAATCATAATAAAACAAAAGAAAAGACATAGTCCTATATAGCCTAAAAAGAGCACTTGGACTTGCTTGCAACTCATGGTTGATTGTTTTATTTGCTTGAAGGATAACTGATGAGTGTCTAAATACTCATCATTTTATACCAATCTGAGCTGCCAAAACATCAAAAAACACTCAAATATGCATCAAAATACTTAAAATATCTTAGAAGTGTGTTTTATATGTTTCAAATGCAAAATATGCAAAAACAGATGAAAAACGTACAAAGTTTGCATAATTGGCATTTTCAGTCCTTCAAGTTTCAAAAGTTGTCAAAACTAGTCCCTTGTTATTCTAAAAACTTGAAAAAATCACCAAAGGTCCTTTTTTTATCATAAAGTTACATATTTAGTCCTTTGGTGCAAAGTTTCACAAAATTACAAGTTCAGTCCCTATACTTTGGAAATTGACATAAATGGTCCCTGGGATGTAAAACTTTGAAAGAAATCAATTTTGGTCCTTGTACTAATAATCTTTTGCAGGAATGGTCCTTGGTGGAAAGTTTGGAGAAAATACATGTTTGGTCCCTGAAGTTTGAAGTTTGGCATAAATGGTCCCCGGGTGATTTAAAATGGGAAAATTACATTTGTGGTCCTTGGGTTAATGAAAGGTGGCAAGATTAGTCCTTATAAGTACTTTGGAAAAGTTGGCAAAACCCACCCTCAATTTTCAGGAAATATCACATTTGGTCCTTGGGCTTTATAAGCTTAAATCTACAAACGGACCCTTTATATAAATAAACCAAACAAACAAACCCAACTTACAATCCAAGCCCACCCACAGCCCTTTACACTCCTGGCCCAACTCCAATCCAAGCCCACCCAAAAAATTAAACCGGGTCAACGCCCAGGTCAAACACCAATACCACTCCCTTCACCTTTTTCCTCCCAAAACCACCATCACCACTGCTCCACTATACCACCCCCCACCTGTCTACCAGCTCACCACCAACTTGCCTACCCACTCTCCTCCACCTCCACATCACCCCAAACGCATTTAATGCCTAAAAAACCTCTCCACATTAACTACAGTGGAAAAGACAACTTTGGCGCCAAGTTATTAATTTAAACGGTGGAGATGAGTTTGACCAATCCAAGGGTCAAGAGGTGGTGGGAAATGTCATTGTGGGTCCCACAAACCCTGAAAGTAACTACAAAAGGAAGAAGAAGCAGTGGAGATGAAATATTAGATTAGCTTAGTTTTAGTATAGTGTCGAATTAGTTAATTTTTAATTTCCATTGTATTTTCAAGCTTTCTAGTGTTACAAGTAGTTAATTCATAGTATTGTAAAACTTTTCTAAGCATCAATTTCAAGTTTTAGTTTGATTCTTAGTTAACACTTATTTTTACTCAAAAATCTCAAAAAGTTGAATGTTGTTATTTGTTGTTGTTATTGTTTTCTAAAGTTCATTTAAGCTTTGACAAAGCTTAATTAAGCTTTAAAAAACCTTAGTTATCAGTATTAATTAACAAGGAAAAATACTAAGAAAAATTCAAGAAAATCAATAAAAAAATTCAAAAATAAATGGAGAATGATCATGGAGCATGGAGCAGATTGAATTATGAATTGATTCTGGTTTAGTACCTTTTGGGAGGTGTTAGGTTGATTCTCAGTTCATGGTTCACAGTCCTCATATGAAATCCATGTTGTAAGCATTTTTGTTAATTTTGGTATTTTATTGTTCAAGTAATTTAGTTGATTAAATCTTTGTAATTTTAGGTTCCTTGGATGTTACTTAGTATAATTAGTATTTAAACTCAATCATTTGTTCATTGGATTAGCTTGTACTAAATATCAATATTATACTGTGTGAATCACAAACTTGAAATCTTTGTGTTTTGTGCTTGTGTTATTGATGCTTAATGCTTCTTTGATCTCATTTAACTATATTAGAACTTTTGTAATCAGTTTCATAGGCAGATTCATTGAAACTTTTGATAATCACTTGACAAATGATTCTTAAAGGGGTGTTTGGATAAGCTGTTTTCACTGCATTACTAGTGTTGATTGTTGTTACTATTTGTTTAGTTAACTCATTTTAGGTTTTATTTAGTCTAATAAAGCATAAAATCAAGACCTTGTTTGTATTAAAGTCAAAATCCATTTCCTAATCCCTTGATAGTTAACTGTCAAGGATTTTAGATCCACAAACCATTATTTTCATTACATAAGTTGTTAAGATACCTTAATTAAGTATTAGTATATCATATAACATCATTCTCAGTTAGTTTAGAAGGATAAAAGTTCACCAAAGTCAAAAGTCCAAGTTTCATAAAAAAGTCAAATGGCATGAACTCAGATTTTTCCAAAACTTATGGGATTTGTTTAGAATTGTGTAGTAGGTATTAGACTTTGATATTTCTAGGATTTGTAGTCTACCACTTCATCTTTAAGATCCCATCTTTAGTTTATTTTTGTGATTTTATCTGTGGGCCCCACACCTGGCTAAACTCAACTGCAGGGAGAAAACCTCCCCTGTGCAGCAGATAACCAACCCATCACCACCACTTTGGTGGTGATTTGTGACCACCACAGTGGGCCCCTCTGATTGAGCCTGAACCACCTAACTTATATTGTCCAAATAATGGTCAACAAAGTCAAACAGCCTAGAGTCAATGCTCCGTGGAATATAGGGTTTCCCCGGGTCGTTAAGTCCCGACGAGGTGTGGATGGTATTAAAACGGTTATGTGATCAGGTGAATTTGGACGGGAAAGGGTAATGCAGGTTTCGAATGATTACGCTAAGGAAAAACGAATAAGAACGATGAAAACAAACTATATTAACAATAACGCAAAACCTAATTAACCTAAAACGTAAACTGAAAACTTAAAATCAGAATTTGCTTATATGCAAGCAGAAAAATAAGCCAAACGGCTTAAATAGAAGCTATCACTTTATTTATGTTTTTGGTTTTTCTTAATTTAACAAACTACTTTTAATAACGTAACCTAAATTTAACAACGTGAAAGTTATTTAAATAAAACGTGGGTTAAACTTTAAAATGAACGCGAGTGCGCGAATTAAAAAGTGAATTTTAAGCTACGCTAACCCTACGGATGTGAAAATTACATTTTTACAATCCTAATGATAAAAGAAAATTTTTAGAAAAAGAAAAATAATTTTTACACTATTTAATTAATTACTATTAATTAATTACTATTTAATCACTAATTAATAATATTTAAATTATATTAATTATGAAATTTAGCTAGAAAAATGAAAATTTAATTCTAAAAATTATTAAATAATATAAAAGTAATTTTAAAACTAAAAATATATTTTTCCTACTTTTTATCTAATTATTATTAATTAATTACTATTTATTAATTACTAAAACTACTTTTGATTTATTAAAAATACTAAAAAGGCAAAGAAAAATCTGAAATTTTTAGGAAAATTCTAAAATACAATTAGGAACTTAAGAAAAATAAAATAAACTGAAAAAGAAGCTAAAATAAGCAGAATGGGTAAAAATCAAAACAAAATAAGCACTTATAAATAAGCACTTATCAAGAAAAATGGCCAAAAACTCAGGATCAGTTCCAACAACTTAAGTTAGCCTAGAACAACTTAGATTATCCAAATAAGCACAGAGATTAGGCTGAAACTAGGAAATAAGCAAAATTCTAAGCATTGAAATGAGCATGTCCAAAGGGCTACTTGTAGACCACTACAAGCTTATCAAACAAGCTAGTGAATCCAAAATAAGCCTGGAATGGTTGAGTAGGGTTGGATGGCTTTCCAAAAAAACAAGGGTCTCAGGTTGGGACCCACAGAGGAGCTCACAATAAACTTGTGAAGTGAGCTTGATGACCACAGACTCTCAAAACCAAACAGATAATCAGCAATAAGCAAATGAACATTCCAATAAGCTCACACAACCTAAAAACTAGGGATAAAGGGAAAATAAAATGAAAACAAGTTTAATGAACTGATATTAAGCTAATTGGGTAAGAAAGAAACACAAAATAAGCTTACAGAGGCAAATAAGCATTTCCACAAAACTGAAAATCAAACAGGTTCAAGGGGCAACCTGCAGGCTTGAGTGGGGCCCACCTGGGTGATCAAGAGTCCAAGGAGAGACTTGATCCATGAAACTGGCTGGGTGAGCATTCAAGAGAACCAAGAAGTGGCTTGTGGGGTCCACTAATCAGACCTAGGAGATGGCTGGAAATTGAGTGTTTGGGACAGCCTTCATGGTAAGCAATGCACTAACAGATGAATCAAATAAGTAATAGAACATTAACCAATTGCAAAAGTAATTAAGCTTAACCATAAACAAAACTAATAAGCTGAAAGGAACAATAATTAACAAGCAATCACAAGCTAATCCCAACTAGACCCATGAATTTAACAAGGTGAGTGTGGTTACTGGTGCAACAGCAAATATGGTCCAAATGGGCAATTAGGAGGCTCAAATAAGCACATCTTATAAACTAATAAGGACAACCAAGAGGCAAATCCAACAACTCAGTATTAAAGGCTACTCAGAACTTCAAAAATCATAGTAAGAGCTCAGATAAATCACAAGTTATAAGCTTATGAAAATTTGGTCAAGTTGCACTCTCTGGGTGCAGGGGGTTAGCAGACCTGGGGAGTTCACTTGGTGATTGATTCTAGTCCAACAAGTGAGTTCCAAATTCACTTTTTCCTTTTTATCCAGATACACAAGCTGCTAAACTTCTAAAATTAACAACCCAAACTTGATTCCAAGCAATGTTGAATCCTACAAATGCTCATAAAAACCTGACGAAATTATGAGTTCAATTCCATTTTGATTTTTTAGATACTAACCTAAGTTGACTAAAATGATTTTCTACTGATCAAATCTTATTCTATATGAAGTATAGAGCTAGTTTAATACTAAATTAAACTAAAGGAACCCTAATCCTAACAGCTAACCAAGACTCAGACCCACAGAAACATGTTTAAGCCTAATGAATGATGATTTTGACTATTCTAACCATGACCTGTGGTTTTTATGCCTCTAATAACCTATTATGAACTAATGCAATCTATTCAAACTAAAACAACCACCAAACAATAACAAGAATACTAGAAACAGATCTAATCCAAACACCTCTTAAGGGAATATCTGTGTGGCACTTTTAATGGGAATCAAGGATTTTTGAGGTGCAGTTAGGCAAAGTAGTTTCAAACAAGTCTACAAACATATGATAAGCAAATTTCAAGCACCAAATAGCAATTTCCCATAAGCACTGAGATAAGCTAAAGTGAGCTGATCTCACAGTTAGCTACTAATTTAATGAAAACATGAGTAAGCTACAAGAGTTGAACTAGAACATATCTAATTAGCAAATAGAAACTAAAATAAGCTAAGAAAATTAGGCAATAAGCACTAAATAAGCTAGAGTAAGCAATGAACAGGGGAATGAGCTGAGTAAAAAAAATAACTGTAAAGGATTAGGAGAAAAATCTTGAATACTTAAATTGAGAATTTTATTGATAGAACAAAGATTACATGATGACTCTTGGTAATTTAAAAACAAGTAAAGCTTAAAACATTAACTAATCCACCATTAACTACTGATTAACTACTAACATCTACCCCTTTTTAACTGCTGCTTTCTTTTCTTTTTATAATGCCATTCTAGGGTTTCTGAGGACCCACGCTTCTTGTCATCTTTCCATCTCTCTTCTGAGCCTTTGGATGAGTCAGAGTTAATCCCAACCTTCAATTTTATTTTTGGCGGGAAATGGAGATAGAGGCAGCTTGTTTGTGGCAGGGAAGTTTTGTTGGTTTGTTGTTTGTTTTGAGGTGCAAGGGGGGAGGTGGAGTGTTGGAGAGGTGAACTCAGTGTATGGTGATGATGGTGTTGCAGGGATAAGTTTTGGAGGGGAGTGGAGGTGATGTGGAGAGGGTGAGGTTGACTTGGTCAAACTGAGGGGGGAAGTATTATAAAACGGTTTGTGTTTATTTTTGGGTTTGGGCCAGGGTTTGCAAAAAGGGTAGTGGGCTTAAGGTGTTTTGGGTTTTATTTTTGGATTGTAGGGATTTGGATTAAGGGATAACATTAGGTCCGGTTAGGTTTGTAGAAATATTAGCACAAGGACCAAATTGTAATATTTTGAAAGTTAGGGGCCTGGTTTAACAAGTTTCTAAAATACATCACAAGGGTAAAACTTGCCAACTTCAAATAACCAAAGGCCATAATTTCAATTTTTCAAATTTTGAAACCCTGAGGACCAATTTTGTCATTTTTCAAACTGCAGGGACCAAACGTGTAATTTTCTCAAAGTTTTCACCCAAGGATCGTTATTGATAATTTTTGACTTTAGAAAACCTTGGTTTGACTTTTCTTTCGTTTTAAAACGTTAGGGACTAGTTTTGTCAATTTTTGAAACTTGAGGGACTGAAACTGCCAATTGTGCAAACTTTGTTCGTTTTTCATTTGTTTTTAAACATTTTGCATCTAAAACATATAAAACACACTTTTGAGACAATTTCAGTATTTTGATGCATTATTGGGTGTTTTTGTATGTTTTGCAGTTCAGATTAGACCAAAAATGATGAGTGTTTGAGCACTCATCACCCTCACTTCCAAACTTGGTCCTTTGAACCCCCCTCCTAGTAGGCTTCCAAAGTTGACCTTTAGTTTGACCTAGGACTCAGTGGACCCCACTTGGATTTGCCCTTGATCTTTGTCCCATTTTCTGTCTCAGTCCACAATAAGCAAGTGCTTATTGTGGCTTATTGGCTTATTCAGTGTACCCCAAGTGCTTAATCTTACTCAAACTAGTTCACACAACTTATTTGGACTAGATTTCACCATAGTGGGTCCCACACAAGCTCAGTTGAGCTTATTTGCTTGTTTGGTCAACAAAGGTCAACTGTGGTGGTATTAAGCCCCCACAGTGCTTATTAATAAGTTATAAAATAATTTTTTTCACAAAAGTTAGTTATTTTTAGGTATAATATAGTTTTGTAAAAGAAAAATCCAGAAATACAAATATAAAAATAAGTGATAGTTTCTATTTAATATAATTTAATTTTAACTTTCATTTTTAGATTTTTATTAAGTAAGTTGTGTTTTTATATTTTTATTAATTTCTTTTTACATTAAAGTATTTTTAATAATTTTCTCAGATTTTTATATTGTCATTCGATATTTATTAGAATTAAAAATAGTTTTATTAATAATTAATCAATAATTAAGTTATAAATAGCATAATTAATTTTTATAAAGCAACACCTAGATTTTATATTTTTTTTAGCTTTTATAAGTTATAAAATAGTTTTATAAATTTTTCCATAATTTTCTAAGTTAATTTAGTATTATTTATAATTTAAATTAGTTTAAATAGTTTAATTAAGATAAATAGTTTTTAATTAATAAAAAGCTCATAAAAAGACACAAATATTTATTTTTATTTTTTATACTTTCTTCAAGTTCATTTTTAAGTTTAGAAATTATTTTTACAAGTTTTTAGTTTAATTTGTAGTATTTATAATTTTTAGTTTGATTTAAATTAGGTTTAATTAAATAGTTAAATAGTTTTTAATTAAATAATTAATAATAAATAATAAAATAATCTAAAAAATAATTTTCTTTTTAATTTAATTTTCTTTTAAGTTTAAGTTTATAGAATTTTCATTTTTAACCCCTATAGTTTATTTCTCTTAAAACTCACCTTTTTCTCAGCACGCAATCGCGTCTGATTTTTAATTTGGTTTACGTTTATACGTTTTAGATATCTGGCTTTTACGTAATCACTCTTATAGTTTATCTAAGTTATTTTGTTTTATAAAACCCTAGTTTAAACACTCACACTCACACTTATACCTTTCCTGTTCATATTCACTCGATCACAGATTCATTTTTAATAAAACATCGCACACCTCGTTGGGACATTACGACCCGGGGAAACACTGTATTCCACGGAAGCATTTGTTTTAGATGTTTGACTTGGTTGACCATCATCTGGTAAACTTAGTTGACCGTTTGAGACGAATCAATAACATAAGCATAAAGCTTAGTTGTTAGATGGAGAGGGATATGGAGTGGGGTATGGAGCGGAAGAGGTGGCCCTTACGATATTGTATCGTGTTAAGGGTGGAATGGGGTAAGGTCGAGTGAGGAGATATTCAATCCAAGAAATATCTTCACTCAAGTAAAGGAGTTGTTTTTTAAGAAAGATGCAACAAGGGTAATAGTGAGTGTGGTTTGTAACTTGATCCAAGTTGAGAGAGTGAGGAAGGCAATTGTTGTAGGGTGATGATGGAGTTTGCCCTTTGTTGCGTTGTGCAAGATGCATGGCATTGAGATCATAAAGATCATGGATTTGTGATATTTCATCATGGAACTTTTGTTTTTCCGTGGTAATGCGGAGAAAGTCATTGTGTTGATATGGATGAATTTGGTTTGTGTAGTTGGAGTTGTAGTGGGATGGTTGATCAAACTTGTATGGATCATTACAAGTGATTGGAGGATGAGATGAGTGGTTTGGCATGAAGGAAGATGTTTGGCCAATGTTGTATGGTTTGTAAAGAGGATCAAATGAATGTCCTTGTGAAATTGGTGGAAAGTTTGGGATGTAAGTTGTTGGTGGTGTTGAGTGACTTCCAACTTCATTTGTTATGATGGATTTGTTTCGAGGGCTTTTTCTTCGCCAAACGGGTTTTTCTGTCATTCTTGCAAGCCTTGAGGCTTTTGGTTTTGGTTTGTTTGGAGAAGCCATGAAGAGATGAGTGAAGAGTTTTGAGGATTGGGGGTATTTATAGTGTAAGATTTGTGTGTTTATGGATGGATAAAGTTTGTTTGGGAGATTAGGGAAAAAATGTGTTGGTGAAAATTGGGAAATGTAGGTTAAAATGGGCTAAAAAGCAGAAAAGATTATGTAAACCCGACCATCAGATGGTCGGTCCCCTTAATTAGGGGGCGGTCCCCTTAATGATTAAGGGGGCCGCCTTACAAAATTAAGGGGGCCACCCATCTGGTGATTTCCAGGTTGCCAGAATTGGGTTTTTGGCAGAAAATTTGCAGAAAGGTTGTGTGTTTGGATTAGAGTTCAAGCAAGTTCAATTCCCTTAGGCAATATAGAATCTAATCTAATCAAGATATAGCATGCATGCAAGAACATATAGGCAAAAGAGCAAATAATCAACACATAATAAGCAAGAGGAGGTAAGTAAAGGCAAGATCACTTAAACTTCCTAAGGCACCTATCTTAGATTAAAGGCAAAGGCAACTAGTGAGTGAAAAACTAGTGATGGATCAAGATGACAATATTATTAGTGAATTTGTACTGGTGTGTGTCTATGTGCAACAAATGTGGAGTTGTGATTGTTTCTACTCCTAAATTCAAAAAGAAATAACGATCCTAAGAAACAATCCAAATGATCTCCTTGATTCAATTTTTGCTCGATCATGAATGTCAAAGACATATATTGGATTATATACCTTGACAATTTATGTGAGAGTTTATGCATGATTTTGAAAAACAATGTTTTTAGTATTAGTCAACAATGCAAGGAAAATGATCTTCATGTGATTCCTAGATGTGAGAATAATTTTTAAAGAGAATTGATTGGGTTTTACAAAGGAGTTTATGCAAAGAAAATAAATTTTCCCAATCTTTATTTTTGTGCGAAATAGATTCCTAGACTCAGAAAAGATGAAATGGAAGAAAAATAAATTTTATGCAAGTATAAATTTGTATTAATTCAATATAATTTAGTCAACTTGTTTCATCATTCCTAATCCTAAACGCAAGTGGTTGAATAATTCACGCTTAAGGGGTTTTGTGAATATATCCGCGATGTTGTCTTCCGATGCAACCTTTTCTATAGATATATTTCCTTTTTGTACATTATCCCTAAGAAAATGGTGGCGTATTTCTATGTGTTTAGTCCTAGAGTGTTGCACCGGATTTTTACTTAAATCTATTGCACCTTTGTTATCGCACATAATGGGGACATTTTCTAACCTAATGCCATAGTCTACGAGAGCTTGTTTCATCCATAGTGCTTGTTGACATGCCTTTCCAGAGCTTACATATTCGGCTTCGGTGATAGAAATAGCAAGAGCGGTTTGCTTCTTCGAAAACCAAGATGTTAGACAACATCCCATAAACGTGCAAATACCGCTAGTGCTCTTTCTATCTACATAGTCTCCCGCATGATCCGAATCCGCATAGACGATGGTTTCTATGCCGGATCCCTTAGGATACCATAATCCTAAGTGTATAATGCCTTTAACGTATCGGAAGATACGCTTAACCGCTTCTAGGTGAGAGGTTTTGGGATCCTCTTGAAAACGGGCACAAAGGCAGACACTAAACATGATATCGGGTCTACTCGCCGTCAAGTATAGTAAACTACCTATCATTCCTCTATACTTGGTGTTATCTACGGACTCACCTTCATCGTCCTTTGTGAGCTTTATTTCCGTAGACATGGGAGTTTTCATGGGTTTTGAGTCTTCTAGGCCAAATTTCTTAAGCATTTCCTTAATGTACTTAGATTGGTTAAAAAATATTCCATTTTCTAATTGTTTTATTTGTAATCCTAGGAAGAAGTTAAGTTCACCCATCATACTCATCATACATGATTTTGGCAAATTCATCACACATGTCTTGACAAGTCGATCCAAATATAATGTCATCGACATATATTTGGACAATGATGAGATTTGGGTCTTTCCTTTTAGTGAAAAGAGTGTTATCTACCATTCCCATGGAATAATCATGTTTAATAAGAAAAGCTTTTAATCGATCATACCAAGCTTTGGGAGCTTGTTTGAGTCCATACAAAGCTTTCTTTAACTTATAAACATAATCAGGTTTTGCGAAGTCAATGAATCCTGGAGGTTGTGCCACATATACCTCCTCATTGATAAAACTGTTAAGGAATGCACTTTTCACGTCCATTTGGAATAACTTAAAATCTAGGGCGCAAGCATAGGCAAGTAATATCCTAATCGATTCTAGTCTAGCTACGGGGGCATAAGTTTCGACATAATCAATTCCTTCTTGTTGATTATAACCTTGGGCGACTAACCTAACTTTATTCCTAGTAACTATTCCATTCTCATCTAACTTATTCCTATATACCCATTTGGTTCCTATGATGGTCATATTCTTTGGATTTGGGACTAATTCCCAAACATCATTTGCCTTAAATTGATTTAATTCTTCTTGCATGGCTATAACCCAACTTTCATCTTTTAAAGCCTCGTTAATATTCTTAGGTTCTATTGCTGAGAGGAAACAAAAGAAATTGTTTTTATCTTAGGCTTATGACCTAAGGGTTCTTTGGTTAAGATGTCTTATTATATTATCTAATGGATGTGATCTAGATTCTTTAATATTAACAGTTTCGTTATTTTCTAAGTGAATGTCTTCATTATCATTTCCTATGGGTTTAGTTTTACTAACCTCAACAGCTTCATCTTCGACTAAATCATCATCTTCTAAAGGTAATGTTTTAGGAGGTGGTGGTGTTTCATCAAATATTACATTTAGTGATTCCTCTACTTTCATGGAGTGTTTGTTAAGTATTATATATGTTTTGCTATTTTGAGAGTATCCTAAAAATATTCCTTCATATGATTTTGGATCAAACTTAGTGAAGTAATCCTTAGTGTTTAGAATATAACATTTACTTTCAAATACCCTAAAGTAGCTTAAGTTTGGTTTTCTACCTCTTGATAACTCATAAGGAGTTTTTCCTAGAATTCTCCTAATTGTTACCCTATTTAAAATATAAGTTGATGTATCTATGGCGTGACACCAAAAATTTTGTGGGATGGATTGTTCATTTAACATAGTTCTACTCATTTCTTGTAGTGACCTATTTTTTCTTTCTACTACGCCATTTGATTGAGGAGTACGAGGAGCGGAGAAATTGTGAGATATTCCATTTAACTAACAATATTTTCCAAATTGTACTTCGTTATCAAATTCCCTACCATGGTCCGTCCTAATGGCAACTATTGAGCATCCTAATTTATTTGAATCATTTTACTAAATATTTTGAATTTTTCAAAGGCTTGGGGTTTGTCACTTAAAAACCTAGTCCACGTATATCGTGAGTAGTCATCTACTATTACTAAGGTATATTTGTTTCCTCCATAGCTCCGCACAGCGGATGGACCGAAAAGATCCATATGTAATAATTCTAGGCACCTAGTAGTGGATACTATATTCTTAGCTTTGTGACTAGCATGAGCTTGTTTTCCAATTTTACATGCATCACAAAAATGCTTGTCATATTTTAGATTAGGCAAATTTCTAACTAATTCCTTAGAGGCCAAAGATTGTATTTGTTGCATGTTAGCATGTCCTAATCTCCTATGCCACAATGTAGAGTTTTCATCTAGGGTCGTTAGGCATATCCTATCCTCAGGCTTGTTTTCTAGTTTCATAACATATATGCCACCTTTCCTAATTCCTCTACCTATAATTTTTCCATTCTTAACTATTTCGCTATCCTCTTCGGTTAATGTGACTCTACATTTATTATCACATATTTGTCCTACACTAAGCAAGTTATATGTTAAATTATCTACATGCTCTACATTTTCAATAGTAAGAGAGTCTTGAGAAATCGTACCTTTGCCAATGATTTTTCCACGTAAGTCACTACCAAAAATAACGTTACCTCCATTGTATGCCTTGTATGTAGAGAATAGCTTGCGGTTCCCCGTCATGTGCCTCGAACATCCGCTATCTTTGATCCATTCGTCAGGTTCCAAGTCAATTCCTAAACATATTTCGTCGGTTTCTTTTGCTATGAAACACTTTTCGTCTCTTGGCTTTTCAACTTCTTCTTTGTCACTATCACTCCATGTTCCACTAACAAAGGCGCCTTGATTTTCATAACCCGGTGGCTTTAGACATTCGCCAATGAGATGATTTGGACTTCCACATCTAAAGCACTTTCTTTTCCCGTAGTTGTCACTTCTATTTCTTTGGAATGCTTTTCTTTCGTCTCGTGATAATCTAGTGAATCTTCCTCGTCTCTTGAAGAACTTCTTGAATTCTCTTACGGCCATTGCATATTCTTCGTCTTCACTTTCGTCACTTGATTCATCATCATCACTAGGTTCCTTTTTGGCTTTTAGAGCAATGGGTTTGGTTTGTTCTTTCTTGACTTTGACCGTTTCCAAATCTTTTCTTATGATTTCTTCATGAACCTTCAAGTTGCCATTTAGTTCATCTAGTGATAACGTCATCAAGTTTTTGATTCTTCAATTGCCGTGACCTTAGCTCGTCATTTTGGATGCAATGCCCTAAGAAATTTCCTAACACAATTTTTACTAGAAAATGTCTCATCAAGTGCTTTTAAACTTGTGATAATAGTGTTAAACTTAGCAAAAGCATTATCAATTGATTCCTCTTCCGGAATCGTAAATTGTTCATATTGTTGTACAAGAATATCTATTTTATTATCTTTGACTTGGCTATTACCTTGGTGAGTAATTAGTAAAGAGTCCCAAATTTCTTTGGCGGTTTTACACATAAAAATTCTTTCATATTCTTTGCGTGGTAACGCATTATAAATGACCATTTTAGCCTCATTAATTTTTGCTAATTTCTTTTTCAAATCATCATTTTGTTCTTCGAAAGATACAATTTCATTCATTTTAGTTTCAACATTATATTGAATAGGAGGAAAATCACCAAAGGTAATAATATGCCAAAGATCAAGATCTTTTGATTTCGCATACGTTTCGAATCTATTTTTCCAATATAAAAATCCATCACTTTCAAATAGTGGTGGTCTTTGCATAGATTGCCCTTCAAAATATTTTTCAGATTCCTTAGATAGTTACAAGTTTTAAAATACAATATATTTTAAAAATCTTGCTAGACGTGGCTCTTGATACCAATTGTGGAAAACTAGAAGGGGGTTGAATAGTTTTACGTCTTTTTAATTCGTTGTAAAAGATAGTTTTAGTGTTTTCTTAGCTTTTAAAAACTTAGATTCGATAATATGTGATCTCAAGTCTTGCACAATATAAACAACTATCAATAAGTAATATATAACAATGATAAGTAATGAAATAAGTAAGAGATGGAAAGATCGAACCGCGAGACAAGAGATTTATAGTGGTTCGGCTACAAGGACACCTTCCTTGCCCTACTCCACTCCCCGAGCACCTAACTCGAGAGTTTTCTTAACTATATCAACAAGCTCCCTTATGGCGGAGAAAACCTTACACACCAATTTACACACCAATTATCACACCACAACTTCTTCACACCTAAGTCACAACTTCTTCAAATCAATCTACTTCACAACTAACTACTCCACACCTATCTTCTTCGCACCAATATAATGCCTAACTTTTCTTCTTCACACCAAGCTACTAACTAATCACACAATCTATATATCTAGCACAACTATCTACAATCAAATATTTACAACAATCTTCACAAAGAATAATGTAAATGATCTTTGATGATGCACCAACAACTTGGATGTGGAGATCACAACAAGTTGTAATACTTCTTGTCTTGGGGAATAGAAGTATTCTTCTCTTGCACTTGAGAGGATGAAGTTTGGATCACTTTTAAACAAAGAATTATACACTTATGATCAAAGGACAAGAGAATAGAAATATGGATCTAGATCAGAAAGTTTAGAGGTGCAAAAGGTGAGAAAATTCTGAGGGATGAACCAGTATTTATAGGGGAGAAAAATACTGTTCTGGAGCGTGGTCGGTCGCCTTAATTAATGGCCGGTCCCCTTAATGATTAAGGGGGCCGCCCCTTCAGAACGTTGGTTTTTCTTGTCTTTTAGTGGAGAATATTTTTCTGGATAAAATTTGCCATTTTTGGTTGGAAATTTGAAATCATATATTTATAATGAATTAAACATATTCTTTTAATTCCAAAAGTAATTTTGTAAAAGATATAAAATGTTTAATGCATTTTATAAAAATCCTAGTGATTAGAGAAATTTTCTTTGATCATGAAATGTAATAAACCCTTTGTTTATTCATACTTTAAGTGATATGGAAGCAAAGACAAATATTAAGCACTAAAAGCTTGTTTACGTCATAAGTTTTAGATTAATGAGTTTATGCTTTGTAATTATCAAAATATAGAGACATTGTTAATATGCTAACAATGTTTTAAGGCATTATTTATGTCAACACGTCCCTTAAGTTATAAAACGTAAAAGATTTTAAAAGATTTCGCAAAAAAAAAATTTGTATATTCATCACATGATACACCAAATTTAAAATCTAAAAAGTCACAATTTTTCTTTTATATGGTACATAAGCTTAGTCAGATAAAGATTATATTGCAACAAATTTAAGCAATAACAAATAAATAAATAAATAAATAAATAAAACAATAAAGAAACAAAGATAACAAAAATATAGTAATACGTTTACAACTACACTAAAATGCCACCTTATGAAATCACGTTTATACATATTTTATTATAAGAAATATCATCATTTTAGTTTAAGTGAATAACAAGTTTAAGGTTTTAATCGAAAATATTAGATCAATTTGTTATTTTATTTTTAAGGTACATTCGAGAATTCATGGAACATAAGAGCGGGATTTGAGAAGCAATGCGAGGATTGTTGAAGACCGAATCCTGAGACAATCTTAAAAGAAAAATTCGGCCCAACAAAAGAAAAGGATAAAAACATTTCAATCTCATTCTTTAGCCTCAAAACTGGCTTGGCCCAGTGGAAGAAGGGAAGTTTTGTGAGGGTGGATGTTTAGGTTCAAACCTTGTGGGTGAAAAATATATTTATTATTTCCATTGTTTAGTGGTTGAGTACCGGCTTTGCGTAAGAGGGGTCTGAAGTTCGAGTCCCTGCAAAGCCATAATTTTTGCAATATTATCCCACAGTCGCCACATGTCATCAAGGAATGGCCAACCGCCAAACACGTCATTAGAAATGTCCGAACGTTATAATTTTGTGTGCAATCCGCCTGCAACTGCAACTGCTCTATTTCCCAACGTTCCTTGTAGTCCGATTTTGTATTTTTAATGAGCAGCTTTTTGATAAATCATTTTTTTTTCAATTTTGGTATTCAGAATTTATATTAAAATGTAAAAATTTAATTTACTTCTGTATAAAACACACACTTTGGTGTGTGAAATGTGTGTTTAAGTTTGAAGTTTTATCAAGTTAATGTTTTAGCTGAATTAATTTAGTCATTAGCTTAATAGTTGATTGTCTTTGGTTTATTCTTATAAGGGATAATTACCTAGAAATGTATCCAATTTGTCATTTTTCTAATTGTATGCAGTCTACTTTATTTTTTGCTATTATATACCCAAAACTTTTTAATTTTGACCTTTGTGTGTATTTTTGCTCATGTAAAATGAACATTTTAGATTTATATTTTGTATCCACTCTGTTGACATACAATAGAGGGTAAAAATTGTCATTTTATATGAACAAAATACATACAAAAGTCGAAATCAAAAGTTTATGGTGTATAATAGCAAAATAAAGAAGGCTACACACAATTAAAAAAATGACAAGTTAGATATATTTTCAGATAATTGTTCCTTTTTTAAAAGTTAGTGTTTTAGCATTTTTATTGTTTAAAAGTTTAAACCATAAAAATTTCAAATATTTTATGATAAATCATCATCGTTAGTCTTCTAAACTCATAAACTTTGCATCTTTGTATTAAAAGAATTATTTTTATTATGTCAATTATTTAAACTTTTTGCATATTTAGCTTGAAGTAGTTTTTAAAATCATTTCTTTTGTGTCATTATTTTATAAAATTAGTATTTTTAACATTCAAAAATATGCAAGAACCACAAAATGTATAGGTTAGATGGTGATGATTAAAGGGTGATTATGGAGCAATCAAGATATGATTATGTAGAGTTCGTATTATCCATGCTCGTCATTTTGGTGACTTTTAAGACTTTTTCATTTATCTCTTTTATTGTTTAGCATGATTAGTTTAATAGTATTAATTTTTAGAATTATGCATGATTAGTTTATTTAGTTTATATGCATGATTAGTTCATTTATCTCTTTTAGTGTTAGTATTATGAAAGATATGAAAAAAATATATATCAAATTAACACCGAATGCCTAAGGTTTAAATTTATAACACCATAAAAGAGTATAACAAATAATTTTTAGTGTGTAAATATGAATCAAATATTTGTTATTGGGTAACAATGTAAATCAAAAAAGTTTTAAGGATGAAAGAGTAATATCAAACTCCACGTATAAAGAAATTAAGCAAGAATGTCAACAACACCCAATGTAAAAGTATGAATAAAATAATTCGTCAAATATATAGTCTTCATGAATAATAGACTTAAGTTGGTGTTGTACATATTGATAAAACCCAAAACCGAACCCGTTCAGTTTTTGGCGGTTTGGTTTTTCGGTTTATTATCGGTTTCGCTTCGGTTTTTCGATTACTTCATCTTTTAACCGTTTTATATAAATTGACCAACAAACTTGTTTTACATAGAAAATTTGTTAGATGAGACACACACACATGCAAGTGAACATACACATAGTAAACTTTAAGATAATAAAACTGGTTCACCTACAAAATAAATATAAATTTATTAATTTGATTTATTTAGTTAGTTATTTATATTATATTAATTATATATTATTTTATAATAAAACTGGTTCGGTTTGGTTTTTACGGTTCGGTTTTTGGACGAAAACCGAAACTGGACTGAATTTTCTGTTTTCCTAAAAAATAATAACCGAACCATCGGTTTTTTATTTTGGTTATTTTTTTTTCAATTTTTGGGTTTGGTTTCGGTTTTTTTTTTTTCTGCTCACCCCTATTGAATTTACTAGAAAAAAATATGAATTTTTTTTACAGGAAATTACAGGTAAGAAGTAGTAAAATTGCTCACCCCTATTGAATTTACTAGAAAAAAAAAATATGAATTTCTATACAAGAAATTACAGGTAAGAAGTAGTAAAATTGCTGGAAAAAAATTATCTTCACAGTTTAAATGAACTATGAAGTTACGTTTAACTCAAAATTCTGAAAAATTTTTGAGGTAAAATCGTTGAATTAGTTATTTGAAATAAAATCTTGATGTCACAAAATTTACACGTAATAATATAGATATATATGAATCATAAGGTTTCGAAGTTTATGAAATTAAAGAAACTTACTTTGAATTCCAGTGCTCGCTTGAGTTGTATCACAACTTCACCTGCTTTTGGCCGTCTTTCGGTCTTGTGATGTAAGCACTGATACGCAATCCTTGCAAATGTTGCAAATGATTGTGGATCAACTTGTTCCTTTATACCCTCAAACACTAACTGATCAAGTTTTCCTACTTGATAGCGATTTTTAGCCAAAAAGGGCAAAAATAGAAACTCATCATCTAGTTTTATAGATGATCGTTTCTCGCACAATATGTCAAATAAAACAGCACCCAATGAAAATATATCAGATTCTTTAGGTAAGAAGTGTGTTTTCGAATATAGTGGATCACTATATCCGATTGTTCCTACTGCATCGTCGATGACATGTTCTATATCCTGATTTATTGGACATACCCAGGAATGCCAAAAACCTGCAATTTTTGCTTTCCAGTCTTCAAATAGTAGAATGTTGCTACTTTTGATGTCCCTATGTATCATCACTTCTTGATTTACATCAGTTGCATGTAGAAAATTCAACCCGCTTGCAATATCGATACAGATTTTAAGCCGCATCACCCAGGTAAGACTAGTGTCGCTCAAGTACCCGTCAAGTCTTCCTCTAAATGCAAACTCATGTAAAATGATTTTTTCAATCTCATCATCACAATAGCCTACAAGACCAATGACATTCTCATGTTTATACTTCAAAGGGATATCTAGCTCTCTAAAAAATCCAGTTTCTCCGGGACCAAAGAACCTCCTATCCAACCGCTTTGCAGCAAATCTAGTTTCTCCATTAGCATGAGAAGCTACTCCTTTGTAGACATTCCCAAAACCTCCTCTTCCAAGTATATTGTCACCACTAAAGTTTTGTATGGCTGATTTAATGTCTTCAAGTGACATTTTGAAGTTTTCCTTCTGGCTTTTTTCCTATGAATCATTGGACAGTCGATCAATTTGATAAGTAAAAACGAGAATAGAAATGGATTGCTATCTAAAATTCTTTTAAATTGTTATTTTGATTTTTTTAGTTTCAGTGTCTCTTAGGTTTTAAACTTGCTACAACTCCTATAGAAGTAAATACTGCTTAGTTATAAATAACTGACAAAGGCAAACGGGTCAAGTTATAAAACAGAATATCAATAAATTAGTGGGTAAAATAATATATCTGACTTTAAATAAACCTTACACTTTCCGAGTCAACATATGTATTCTCCTCTGCAATATTACTTGAAAGCAGATTTATGAGTTCTAAGGTATTTAAAAGTTTCTTCTGGTTTCGGTATTTATATCCTTAAAACTCAAATATTTAGCTTATTATGTTTTGTTGAAGTTGATTGGGCAAAATGTCTTATTTTTAGCAAATGAGAAGATAAGTTAGTGCATGCTTCTTTATAATGTGATAATAAGCCTGCAATTCAATTTGCATATTGAACATGTTTCAAAGAATTGTCTGATTTACTAATTCTTCAACTAAGATGAAAGACTTCGGATTCATATAATTAAAGTGAATAAATGAAGGTTTGTGATGGAAGATTTTATGTGATTGTTTCTGAGTGAGAATCATTCAACAATCAAAAAGCGTTTATATTCTGTGTATTCAGTTTCGCATTGACAAAAAGGCTAACTTATGAAAAAGTGAATGCATCAAGTGTCACATATTACCATGGGATAAGAATATGACTTACCTGTGCTTGTAACACTTTTTTTAGTTTACGGATGACGTCGTCTATTGTTGGACGTTGGGCTTGAGTTTCTACCAGACATCGATATGCAATTTCTGAAAATATGCCCAAAGAATCTTTGTCGGGTCCTTTGCTTAGAGCAAAGACATGTCCCCCAGCTTCTTCTTTTATCTTGTGATCAATAATTTTGACTAGTGTTCCATTTTCAAAATGATGTCGTGCAATGGGTGCAATCCCCTTCTTATTGACCTTGGTGTAAATACGATCGTAGGCCAACCTCCCGGTTAAGATCTCGAATAACACTACTCCAAAAGAGTAAATGTCCGATTTCTTATTTAGTCTACCATAATTCTTATATTCTGGATCCAAATACACATTTGTACCTGCAATCATGTCGGTATTGAGAGTGCTAGCCTCTTGATCTGCTGGGTGGATTTTGGAGAGCCCAAAATCAGCAATCTTTGCCTCCCAATTATCACCCAAAAGAATATTCGCGCTCTTGATGTCACGATGTATTATCTTTTATTTGTCCTCATCCGTGTTGGTGTGAATGTATTTCAAGCCATGTGCTATATTAAGACTTATTTGTATACGTTGCACCCATGTAAGATTAGTCATTTTATTATCACTTGTCACTTTCTTCTATCTCCTTATCTATTGGCTTAATGGTGACAACATTGACAAAGTGGACATGTTTAGATGATGATTGGTCCTTAATTTGGATTCCGTTATTGGTGTCCCTAGTGTCCTTCCTAGGTGTAGTTAACGCTTGGTTGTTGAGGGCTTTCAACAAGTTGTCTATCTTGTTGGTCATCTCCGTTTGTTGTTGGTTGAATTCAGTTTCAAACCTAGATATGCGAGCTTCTTGAGATGCCATGAATTTAGACATCAACCCTTCAAGATTGTTGGTACTACCATAGTTGTTAGAAGGATTGTTGTTGAAAGTACGGTTGGAGGGTGGACCGTTTGGTTGGTAACGATTAGGCGTATTGGAAGAAGTGGGTTGATTTTGTTTCCACCTAAGGTTTGGGTGATTTTTCCAAGAGGGGTTGTATGAATCACCGTAAGGATTTGGCTCGGGCTTGAAAGTGTACCACTTATCTCCCGCTTCGTCGGTACGCGTGGATGCGTAGTCCGCAAAAGCTGTTCCGGGGAGTTCCACACAATCACGAGTGTCATGGGGACCACTACATAATTCGCATGAAGAAGTGATTTTGTTCACTTGGCTTGAAGGCTTAAGAGCTTCGTAGGATTTCATGAGAAACTTGACTTGGTCCTCAAGTTCCATGATCCTACGGTCGAGAGTGCTAGAGTTGTTCGAAGGCAAAGATATTGCCTTGACCGTTTTGTTCAAATCACGGGGATCATTCCAACTTTCGTTGTCATAGAGAGCAAGATCTTCTATGAGTTCCCATGATTGTTCCGTACTTAGATCACGTAGCTTACCACCGGCCGATTGGTCAATGGCTCGCCTCGTGGAGAGATCGATATGGTCATAAAAGATTTGGACTTGGAGCCAAAGATCTATGCCATGATGAGGGACTTTTTGGAGTAAGTCCTTGAAACGAGTCCATGCTTCATAAAGAGATTCATTTTGACGTTGTTGGAACATCAAGATGTCATTTCTAAGCTTAGTAGTTCTCCCCAGTGGGAAAAATTGAGCAAGGAAACGAGTGGTGAGATCATCCCTTGTGGTGATGGATCCCGCGGGTAAACGCTCAAGCCATTGACTAGCTTGATCCCATAGAGAGAATTGGAATAGGCGTAATCAGGTTGTCTCTCTAGTTGCAACATCTAGGTCTATGGAGTCTACGATTTTTAGGAAGTCCTTAAGATGTTGATTTGGATCTTCGGAACGAAGTCCATGAAATGCACATCCGCTTTGCACCAACTGGATGGTGTCGGATCGCAAGGGGGTCACATTGGCTCCGGTGAGCTCAATGGTGTTTAGGTAGCCTTGGTGGCTGGGTCGTGAATACTCTCCTAAGGTTCGGGGCCTAAGAGGTTCTAGTGGTGGGTTTTGTTGTGGTGGGATGACGGGTTCAAAGATGTTCCCATCGTCCATGATGTCGGGTGGTGAAGAGTTACGAACAAAAACACAAAGAAATAAGATAGACTAAAGAAACCTAAAAAATAAAAATAAAATCTTACTAGAAAGGAATCTAGCAAGTAGACCTAATAAAAAGATATTCTAACCTAGACAATAACTATTCCCCGGGCTGCGGCGCCAAAAACTTGTTGCGTAGGGATTGCACCAGGCTTTACCTCTCGAGGGATCTCGAGAAGCTTACAACCCCCACCAGGCAGTGTACCTGATCGTTGTAGTATAGTATAGTGACAAGTACTGGGGGATTGATCGTTCAGCTAGGAATAGTGTCGCTAGGATTAGAAAACCTAATTACTAGTTCTAGAGATGAGAGATGATTCTTTTTGTATTTTTTATATTTTTTAGAAAGCAATTAAATATCTCGGGTTTGAAGGATTTGGGCGGAATTAGTTGCTAGTCAACTAACCCAATACTAAAGATGCAATCAAAATAAAATACTAAAAATGAAAATAAACTAAATTAAACTAAGGTTGTACGCAATAAGTGGAGAAATGTGTTTACATAGATTTCACTACTCCCTAGATATCTTTTTACATGTTAATTACTTGTTATAGTTGCGTGGATGACAGATTGTATTCCTTAATACCATTCATGGGGTGGCGTACTTAACTCCCCAATCCTATGAGTGCCTACTTCACTCCTATGTAGGGCTGAGCAAACGGACCGGATGGACCGGACCGACCGACAAAACCGACCGGACCGGACCGGACCGACCACATTCGGTCCGGTCCTCGGTCTAAGCTTTTTGGCTAATTCGGTCCTCGGTCCGGTCGGTCCGGTCCGGTCCGGTCCGGACCGACCAAAAACCCGAATAAACTTGCCAAATCTTGCCTAATTGGACCGGACCGACCGAAGACCGACCGGACCGGACCGGACCGAGACCGGACCGACCACATTCGGTCCGGTCTCGGTCTATGGTTTTTCCGGTTCTCGGTCTTCGGTCCGGTCCGGTCTTGGTCGGTCCGGTCCGGTTTTTGGACCGTGATCACCCTTACTCCTATGTCGAGCCGGCTAAGAAGCTCCTAACATGGGATCATTAGAATTTACTCATGCATTAAATACAACCAATAAAACCTAGTACACATCGGTTCATGTTTCCTAAGACGTTCAAGCATGTTACCATTTGGAGATCTGCCAGTTTTCTTAAGCCTAACATTGAAATCATTCATCCAATACAACCATAAACAAGTAATCAACACATAATCAACATCTAGGTTTCATTAGATCTAAGCAAACACAAGATAAATCTAGCCTAACATGGTGGAATCAAGACAAGCACAAGATATAGACAACCAACACATAGACATATTGATTGAATTAAAAGAACACTTATCTCAATAGCACATGCAAGCATTCAAGGGCTGAAAACCCTTGAAAAACCTGTAAAATTCGTATATGGTTCGGCCTTAGGGTTTCTCCAAACCTGTCCCTTTTTTTTAATGAATGAAAATTAGAAAACTATATATAGAAAATAGAGGCTGACGGCGTCAAGAACAAACTTGTGACGCCGTCATCTCGCCGCCAAAAGAATCCTCGGACTGCCTTGATCTACATCTGACGCCGTCATGTTTTACACTTTTCCAGGCCGTCACGTATTTAACTCTTGATGCTCTTCCTTGTGACACCTTCATTTCTATACTGGGCCGTCATAATTTTAACTCCTGACGCCGTCAGGAAAATGCTCTTGACGCCGTCACACACTGTTCCCAGCTTGGAAAATTAAGTCTTTGGCGTTTTCTTCACTTTTATGCTCCAAAAACGTCCGAATTGCTTCCTTTTCCATATTTCACTCCCAAAGTACCTAAAATCACAAAAGGAACGATTTAGGGCAATATTTGATCAAATAAATTCAATTCCGGGCTTAAATGACCCCCTAAAAGTGGTTCATTTTTCGCCTCATCACCCTTGCTATTCACAGATGGATGATGTATTTTCCCATCTCAAATCATACATATGTACATCGACAAGCATAAAAAATCAACCAAGATATCAAAATAAAAAGGGTGATAGGAATCAAATTAATGAACCCACGGAGACACTTTACATACTTGATATACTGATTTTCTATGGAAAACGTTTTGAGGAAGTCATCTTTAGTCTCAGTAAGATTATCTGCAAAAATATTCTGCACATAAGAAAATGAGATGGTCATCGGCATTGCGCTACCGCACACAAATAACAACCAACATGCAAAAGATGTGTAGAATGATCACCTGAAGAGAAGTTTTAAGATCTGTGACTCCTTTCCCAGCCTTTACCAGTGACATACAATATCAACCATTGAAAAGAAACGAAATCAGATTTATACGTACAGAAATCATCCATTAAAGAACGGAAACACGATTCAATATAGTACGCAATGTGTACTTACATCATATGTGCTCTCAAAAGAAATATCAGCATATGCTTTATATGATATGTTGCTGATCCAGACAGTGATCTGCATTAACTTTTAACACATTAATACTAAACACCAAAACACGATTTCTTCGCACGATAGAAAGATTATGAAGAATGACGATCCAAGAGCTTTGACTATGTATGCACTAACATAGAAAATATAATTTATTGAGTAATGCATAACAATAACATTTTTTTTTTTGACGTTTATACAAGTGCAAAGACCCCCAATAATATATAAGTAGCATATGCCAGAAACCACTTATAAAATAACTTAAATATCGATAAATTGGATGATAATGATATATACCATTAAGCCTTGGTAGCCGTATACTTTCCATCTTCTTCAAAAAAGATACTTGGGTCAACAGGTTCAATGGGGAAGCTTTCCGGAGATCCCTCTTCCTCTTCATTAGAGACCGAAATTTAATATACACAGACATCATCAGTGCTAAGACAAGCCCAGACAGAGTTACAAACTACGAAATCCACTTAAAAACAAGATAAACAAAAAGATACAAAGAATAAACACATCTTTAGCCACTAAGCAACTAGCCAAACATACCAATAGTCATTTATACCTCTATACGTATATACATCATGATAAACAAACTTCTATTATATGAGAACAGCAACTCTAATTAAAACCTAGAACATCAAAAAAGTGTATCAATGCGCAACTCCAAATTGATAACTGCCACAAAATTATATTAAAAGGGGCGGTTGTGGATTGCAAATGTTTAGCTTACGCTCTATAAGCACTTCAAAATAAGCACCTACCAATGTGATTATTGCATAAGCTCGTATCAATCCAAACACTTGGAGATGTATTTTTCACTTTTAACAACACAATATGCATTCCCAAACACCCTCTAACCAAATCTAACTTCATATCAATTCTAAAAACTAAATTTTCTTTAAATTTAAGTATCTTGTTAGTCCTAATATATCAAAACCTCAATACCAAATTTACATTTTGAAAGACTACTAACTATTCCAACTTGGACAATAACTTACAGCACATCTAAACACTATGTATAGTATTCACATGCAATTCGGAAACAATTACTGGTTTTATAGTTAGTAATGATAATTATGTAATTTTACATTTACTCTATAAAGTCATTTTCCTCCGGATTCAACCAACTTAGACCTATAATTCTACGCTCAAATTCTACGTTAATTTGTTTCACTACATTTACATTAAATTCACTTCAACTACAACAAATGAATATCTATTTTTCTTACTAAAATTCAACTATTAATAAGCACATAAATCAGCTGTAAACAAAATAAGTATCTAATCAGCAGAAAATTCAAAATAATATGTAAGCAACATATAATTCATCAGTTGTAGTATGCCTAACTTGATAATGGCGACGACGATTGAAGACGGTTACGGCGACGATGGTGCCGGAGTTGGGGTTTCGGTGGTGGTGGATAACGGCGGTGGAGATGATTGGGTTGACGACGGAGTTAGGGTTTCGATTGGCGAAATTATGGTGGTGGGAGTGGTGGTGGTTGTAGATAATGACGGTGGAGCGATTAGTTCTTTACTTTTATTTTTTAATTTTGATCTTTTGTTGCTTTTTCTATTGACTTTTTTTTTAATCTTTAGTGGGTAAAAGTTCTGAGGTCCTTTTAGTTTGTAGATTGAGTTAGAAATTTGGGAGAGGTTTAAAAAGAAAAAATGAGAAAGAAAATATATAATTATATAAAAACATATATTAATTTTATTTCAATATTAAATATAAAGAAAAAAAGAGCAAAAAAGAAGATTAGAAAAGAAAAAAAGTTGGCTAAGTATGTCGACGAGAATGATGTAAAAGTGGGCCTTTGTCAGAATGACTTTAATTCTTTTTTAAAACATACCATATTTATGAGGAATCACATTTAAAGGTGTGATTGCCATTTTTCAATCCAAACCACAAACCAAATTATATATTACCATCACATAAATCTAAAACCCAAACCAATGTGTCAAAACAAAAGGTCACCTTAGTGAGTATTTGTCATAAAATTTGTAATGATGTGTATCCTAATAGTCTACTACTATACAAAATCTATGTGTATGAGAGTTTCACATGAAGTTTGTCACAAACTTGGCTTTCATAAATGGTGGAGCGATTAGAAGAAAAAAGAGAGACAAATTTTACTCTTATATTTTATTTCTACTTTTATCAATATTACTTTTTATATTTAACTAGTTGATAACCGCGAACAGCGGTGAAGAAAATAATAATAATATATTTATATTATAAATATAGTGTATGAATTGCTAATCAAAACTCTCCCAAAATTCCATACCCGCATACTGAATTTGTTACACAACACTCTGAACGTATATGTGTTCGTTGTATGTGTTTGTTTGGTTTTCTCGTAACTTTCCTGTGACATCATTATTCCCGCATATATAAAGACCCTCATAATTTTTTACCCGTCAAACACTTCCCCCAAAAGCTATAATTTTGAAAAATCAAGTTTGTATTGATTTAAATAAATGTTAAAGTTGTAAAAATTTGAATCAAATTAAACCTATTAAAAATGTAAAAACTAAAAACTCATAAAATATATCAAAATGGATGTTAAATTAAAGAGAACAAAATTTTAAAAAATACGATGAAATTAAATCATTAGAAAAATAAATAAATAAAAAAGATATTTTGATTTGAAAATAAAAATGATTTTTTATTTGAAAAACGACACGTGATACTAGTATAGATTGACCCGTTTGGTTTGTAAGTGGGTTTAGAATCGGATTTGAATTTAAGAATGTTTTGAAAGAAATATTGGAAAGAAAAAATTAATAATATGTAATTTATATATTTATTTAAAGATATTAATTATTTGATTTATAACAAATTATAAGAAAAGACAAAAAAAAAAATTAAGGTGCGTTTGTTATGCAACTTTTAGCTCTTAGGAATTGAATGATAGTGCATTTAATTTGTTTGGTATGTGTGAATTGGTTTCTAAACAGTAAATGATATACTTGAACAAGGGAATTAAGGAAACCAGTGGGTATGGACTAAAAGTGTGGGCCACTTGCTGTCATTAACTTATTTTATCAATTTTCTTTTGTTTTTTACCTATAAATGTGGGGTCCAAACATTTTTATAATCTTTAATTAATAATTAAATAACATTACATTTCAAATACTTTATCAATTTCATATTATAAAACAAACAACATTTTATACTATCATTTCTTTTCTCTTTCATATTTTTCTTTCAAATCAATACTAAATCCAAATCCGATTCTAATCCTTTGACATACCAAACGCACCTTTAAAGTGACAAATGAATTATGTGGTGGAGAATGTGTCATATGAGAATCCCTCAGGGGGGTGGCAACCTTGCCTCAAGTTGCCTCCTCTTTTAAACCAAATAACTAATCAAGCTTGTCCAACTCAATTTTTGCCTAATCTTGCCTAAACCTTCATTTTTAGTGGCAACCTTGCCTAAATTTTTGCCTAGTCAAGCATTAATTACATTTATTAATAACAAAATTTAAATTAAAAAAACATAAATAAAAAACAACTATTTTATTAATAATAATTCAATAATTATTACATAATACTTAAAAAAAACGTAAATAAAACTAAAAATTGCAAGGCCATCCATACTTTGCTGCGAATTCACGTTTTTTTTGTATTGCAATTTCCCGCATATCCGGATCTTCTATGTTATTGTGCGGTTCGTTGAAAAATTTAAAAGCTCGAATAAAGGCCTTTTCTTGTGCACCTTGTACTTGTGCCGCCATCAATTTTTCGGCCAACTCATCCTTTGCACGTTTTTTATCTAGCGACTCCGCTAATAGTTGTGATTTCTTTGAAGCATAAATTTCTAAAGTCGCAGCAACACTATTACTTGTTGACGACTCAGAAACACTTTTTTTGCCCCGTCTTTTACGGGTAGGAGTAGTGTCTTCATTCAAATCCGGAATAATTGTCTCAACATTGTCGTTGCTAGATTCAGACGACTTTTTACGTTTATTAGAATTAGACGACGATGTTTGTCCGACAATTGGTTGTTCCAACCATTTGTCATTTTGTCTTACAATTTCCCAAGCATCAATGTATCCAAAAGTCTTGCCTTTAGTTTTTTTTTTTTAAATCGGCCATGGCATTTTTCATCACGTCAAGATCGTCACAACCACTATCTCGAAGACGGTTCTACAATTATAAAAGTAAAAAATATAATTTGATACAATCATATAAAATATAAACTATATAAAAAAAACAATAATTCAAAAATATACCGATTGGATGTAGAGGCCGTTAAAAATATTCATTTCCGCATTCATATTTTTCTATTTTGTGTTCAAGCCATGGTGTGTTCGTTCATGATTTGGTACGTTTTGAGAGAAATGTTCAAGGATTCTTCCCCAAAAGCTTGCCGACTTTTGTTGATTCCCGATTTTTGGACAAGTCGAGATGTGCACCCAAGCTTTTGCCAAAGCGAGCTCATCTTCCGTTGTCCAAGGTTTGGTTCTAGCTTTACTCGGTTTTGGTATTTCCACAATTTCTTCATCATCATTTTCTCCGTCACCTAATTAACCACAAAAAAAAAATACGATTTAATAAAATAAAAAAATACGATTTAATAAAAAAAAAATACGATTTATTTAAATTTAAAAAATACGATTTATACAATAAAAAAAATTAAATGCATAAGATTTATAAAAAAAAAATACGATTTAATAAAATAAAAAAATCCGATTTAATAAAAAAAATACGATTTAAAAAAAAAATACGATTTATTTAAATTTAAAAAATACGATTTATACAATAAAAAAAATTAAATGCATAAGATTTATATAAAAAAAATTATTTAATAAAATAAAAAAATCCGATTTAATAAAAAAAAAATACGATTTATTTAAAATTAAAAAATACGATTTATACAATAAAAAAATTAAATGCATAAGATTTATACATATACATATACGACTAAAAAAATTAGTAAACCTTACCCGTTGTATTCGTAAATTGCGTTTCGGGGACAAATTCAATTTCGTCATCTTCATTATCGTAAATAGGTAATTGACGTTCTACACTCGGTTCACGCCTTGCTCGCCCATCACGATATTCGTTGAATGGATTAAATTCATTAGTCATTAAAATATTATAATTGGCCGGATTCATTGGAGGAGGATTTTGAAAATATTGCGGTTGTGGTTGACGTTGAAGAGGTTGGGGATAGTAAGGTTGAGTTGGAATTTGGGCTCGATTTGGAGGTTGGGGATAGTAAGCTTGATTAGGATGTTGCGGACGCGTGAATTGGGATGGACCGGGTTGTGATCGAGACCCACGTCCTCGACCTTTTTGTGAGGTTGAACCATGTTTGGATTGATGATCCATTGTTGTTTTTTCAAAGAGTTTGATTTGAATGTGTGGAATGTATTTGAAATATTTGTGTATTTTAGATTGTTAATTGTGAGATTTTAAAGGGATTTTTTTTTTTTTTTTTTTTTTTTTTTTTTGGAAAACATCCCAACGTAAACTCCATTCAATGTAACGTTCGAATTTTTTTTGGAAATGAAACATGCCGAATCGGTGAGATATACCGCCCCTCATGCCGATTATTGCTTGCCGAATGGATGGCATTCGGTTTTACCGATCGGTGAAGCTTGCCGATTGCTATTTGCCGAAGGGTTGCCACCCCCCTCAAAAACCACCAATATGGTGTAGAATGAGATTTTTAAAATGATTCCATTACTTTTTTTTTTTTTTTTTAAATGTCAACCAAACAATCCATTAAAAGAATCAGAATATTCTTTGGGTTCAAAACCCACGTACCAAACACGCCTAGCCTAAATATAGATTGATGACTTTTTCTACGGTATCTTTTAGTGAGTGAAAATTTTAGTCCTTTATTTGTAACAAACTTTGTACAGTAGTGATTAAGGTGCCAAGAAATGTCACGTTGTCATGGTTGACTGATTTATTTCTATGTTTGCATTACTATCTTTAAAACGTTGACTAATAATCAAATTTTAGCTTCGAGAGGAAGTTGACTTTTGTGCCAATGAATTATTTTATCCCTTTTGGTGTTTTGAAAATCATTTCCAGGGTGATTGACTAAATTATTGGCTGCTTAAAGGCCTTGTGAATTGAATGAGGTCTTGTAAAAAAGAACCGGACCAGTTAATGCCAGTACTAGTACCAAGCTTTCTTGAGACCAGTGGTGATCGGCTAGCTGGAGTTGTTACTAGTACCAACCCATGCCATCAAGGGCTAGTTGTTCGTCGTATTACAAACTTGTATCATGGAAGAGGTACCTATCACTTGTCATTCAATTCAATCAGTAGAGAATGACAATCCCAATCAGGAATGTAAAGAACTTTACAGTTTTAGAGAAACTGTCATATCTAGTTCTATTTGTTATTCTATACGATATAAATTGTATCATTCTGTCGAACATATTCACAGTGCAAAGTGAATGTTGCGACAATACTTTATATCAGTTAATGCATGTGCCATGTTTAAATCACGACTAACATATGGAGGGCCATCATGTGAAGAATAAAACATGCCTATCAAAGCCTTTCTAAAAAAAACGTACCTATCAAAAGCAGAAATGACGTCAAATAAGAGTGGCGACAGGAATTTTGTAGCACAAAAGATGAACTCGAGTAAGCTTCAATACTGACCCCGTTATTCGTTTCAGCAACTTCTTAAAAACTTATTTTCATCCCATAATTTCTGGATTTCAGGTTCCCTCGAAGCATAATTTGCTCTCATACCAAAGGTTGTCTTAGCAAGGTCAACAACATGCTTGTATGTTCCATCTTGTACGTTGCTTTGTTCCTAAACAACCGAATACATCAACCGAATACACCCCTGATTATTTCAAAAAAGCATAAGCAATTTTAATGAGCAATGTCCAATACCCCCTTCACTTCTAGAAGGTCTTAGTAACTGGTTACTAATAACTGTTACCATTTATAAGAAAAGTTGGTTTGAACTTTGTGATTATGTAAAGTTGGAGAATTGGATAATAGCATACTGTAACCTCAATGATGTGAAATTTGAGCTCTAAATATAAATTTGTCAGTTTGACAAGTATGTATTTATGCAGGAATGAGGCTTTAAACTTGCAGAAGTCAAGGGCAAACATTATCTAAGGTGAGACTATACTTGGAATGACTGATATTTTCACACGGACAACTATATGTAGCTGTATCAAGGGTAAAGAGCGAGAAGGGCCTCGAAGTAGTGTTGTGACAGTGATGTGAACCACTGTAATCACACAACAAATGTTGTGTACAAAGAAGTCCTTAATCGTCTTTGATTTTTTCAGTTTTTTTGTTTGAGCGTGTTATCTTTTAAACAATAGATTCAAGGTTATTTATTTTATACCTTTTTATTCTACAACATTATACATTTTTTTCTTCGGATTTTTTTATTTTAACATCATGTTTGTAAGTATTTTTTTAGTCTAATAATAATACTTTAAGCTAGCCAGCCAACGGCCAGGCCTTAGGCTAGTATATAATATTATTATGTACGTAAAAGAATTAATAACAAAATATTGTAAAAAGATTTAAAAATGCTCTATTTCCATGCCACTTATGAAACAACCCAAAACACTAATCACTCTTTGCTCTGCAAAGTGACAAACTCTAAAAAATCCAAAAAACACGTGCAAAAAAACCATCAATTTAATCCCCCGATATTTCCCCCCTAAAAAAAACCCCACAATTTCACCAAATCCCTAAAACCAATTTAATTTCCCTCAACTTTTCCCCCAAATCAAAAACCCTAACCCTAACATTTCAATCCCACAAAATCAACTTTCAATTCACAAAAAGATCACATTTTTATGTAATATCTCCACTTCTTACACTCAACCCATATTTTTAATTTCGTCAATTGTTAATATACAGAATTTTCTTACAGTCGTCAATGCTTATCTCAGAAAGGCATAAGCAGGTTTAATCACAATCCCAAACAACCCCTGTACTCTATCACTCCCATCTAATCCACGGATATATATATATTTTTTAGCAGTTTGATTAGCTCACTTGGTTATTTAAGTACCTTACTTAATCATTTAGGTTCCAGTAATAGCAATGGTGATGGATGAAAAAGTTCTGATGTCTCTAGTACTCTGCCCCAAATCCAGTGGATATTTGATGTGGGAATTGGGATTGTTGACTTTTGAGTTAAAATTGTTATGACGTGTTAGTTTACTAAATTGTTTGGGATTTTTGCTTATGTAAACAGCTTATCTTCGTATTCCTTTTTTTTTTAAGCAGATGATGAAATGTGACTATGCTTATCTACTTAATTGAGGTGTATTTGGGAATTGGGATTTGCTAATGGATAAGTGTTTTCGGATTAAAAAAGGCTTATGCTGTGAACTCTTATGATGTGAATGCAGTTTCTTCTGATTGTATACTGAATCGTCTGACATGTGATGGGGATGTTTCAGAATTTGGATTGTTTTTATAACAGATTATCTGCTTATTGTGTTTTTTGAGCAGATGCATTAATTTGACTATGCTTATCTACTAAGTTTAGGGGTGAAATAAGGTCTTTTTAGTAAGAAGTTTCAGACTGTTTAGTTTGAACTAGTTAGTGTTAGTGGATTCAGTATAGTAAGTTTAATCTTAGGGGTGAAATAAGCTGTTTTGGATAAGTTGATCTTCTGGTTACGAACATAAGCTGTTTAACTTAGCTATGCCAAACACCCCTTGTGCGTTTTGATACAGTAGATCAGCAGTAATAAGTGTTTGGATATACAATCAATTCACAAAAAAGTTGACATTTTTATGTAATAACTCCAATCTTTTCTCAAAACCCATCTTTTATTTCCATCAATTTCATCAATTCTCATTTTACTTGCTCAAATGCAGGGCGTTGATGATTTCAACAACTTAATCCATGGAGATAACTCTTTTGAAAGTGTAAGCTTGGGAACCTTGTGGCCAAAATACAGTCAACACATTGTCAAGTTTGCAACAACCGCTGTAGATATAACTGAGTTTTTCACATTACTGCTAATTCTCAAGTAAGCGCGTAAGTTATAAAACATAAATTCTAGAGATGTATTTTTGTTTGCATTTACCGCTGTAGATATATCTGATTATCTCCCGGTTTTATTCAGTTACGTGGTTATTTAAGTACCTTAATTAATCATTTAGGTTCCAATAATAGCAATGCTGATGGGTGAGAAGGGTCTGATGTCTCGAGTACTCTGCCCGAAATTTGGTGGATATTTGATGTTGGGTTTATTAGTATTGATGTGGGAATTGGGATTGTTGACTTTTGACTGAAAACTGTTATGACATGTTAGTATACTGAATTGTTTCGGATTTTTGCTTATGTAAACAGCTTATCTTCGTATTCCTTTTTTTTAAGCAGATGATGAAATGTGACTATGCTTATCTACTTGGTTTTGGGTAAAGAAGCTCTTGTGTAGTTAGCAGTTTTGGTTTAGGATGAAATGTGAAGTATGTGCAAGTATAATAATATTTAGGGGTGTATTTTGGAATTGGGATTTGCTAATGGATAAGTGTTTTCAGATGAAAAAAGGCTTATGCTTGTGATATAGTTAGAACTCTTATGATGTGAACTCTTATGATGTGAATGCAGTTTTCTTCTCATGGGGATGTTTCAGAATTTGGATTGTTTTTATAACAGATTATCTGCTTATTGTGTTTTTTCAGCATATGCATAAATTTGACTACATTTGACTATGCTTATCTACTTAGTTTAGGGGTGGAATAAGCTGTTTTAGATAAGTTGATCTTCTGGTTATGAGCATAAGCTGTTTAACTTAGTAATGCCAACACCCCTTGTTGTGTTTTGATACAGTAGATCAGCATTAATAAGTGTTTAGATATGATTATAGGCTGATTATTTTACATGTTAAATCCCTAATTAGCTGATTGCCAAAAACTTACACAAATGCGATATCTGGTTATCTGGTTTCGTTACTGTAGAAGCCTATCCACACACTTTTTGCAGCATTGCCTTCTGTTATTGCAGTTGCTTATTTCAGAAAGCATAGGCAGTTTTAATCGGCATTACCAAACATCCCCTTAATCTAGTCCATATTACATGATGTCGTAACACTTTATCTTTCCCGAAAAGGTTTCTGATTCTATGTTATTTTCTAGATCAACATGGGAAGGTGGTCAGTACGGGAGATGAACAGAATCGATTGGCTGCTCTTCGATTAGCAATGGAATTACGAGCTGATCACATCGATGTTGAGCTTAAGGTTCCTTTCTTCTTGACATTAAATGAGTCTATTCGTGCTCATAGGCTCGTCTAAAGTACTATACTGTTATTCGTAACTCAAATGCAGGCCATTGATGATTTCAACAACTTAATCCATGTGGACAAGCCTACAAAGTGCAAACTCATAGTTTCTTCCCACAATTATAAAAATACTCCTTCGATAGAAGAGCTTGGGAACCTTGTGGCCAAATTACAGTCAACAGGAGCTGACATTGTCAAGTTTGCAACAACCGCTATAGATATAACTGGCGTGGCACGAGTCTTTCACATTACTGCTAATTCTCAAGTAAGCGGCGTTAGTCATGCATGTAATGAAATTTGTAAATTAGATATATTTTTTTCGCGGTTTTATTAGCTTACGTGGTTATTTAAGTACCTTAATTAATCATTTAGGTTCCAATAATAGCAATGGTGATGGGTAAAAAAAGTCTGATGTACCGAGTACTCTGCCCGAAATTTGGTGGATATTTGACATTTGGCATCCTTGAGCATGGAAAGGTATCGGCACCCGGGCAGCCCACAATTAGGGATCTTTTGGACTTGTTTAATTTCACAGTTAGGACCTGACACAAAAGTATTCGGTATTATTGGGAAGCCGGTTGGACATAGCAAATCACCTTTGTTATACAATAAAGCTTTCCGATCGGTTGGTTTTAATGGAGTTTATGTACATTTGTTGGTGGATAATGTAAAGAATTTTCTTGATACTTACTCATCTACAGATTTCGCGGGGTTCAGGTTGCGTTTTTATATATTTTATTAGAGCTAGTATTTCAGTTTCTGGGGGTTTTTCCATCAAACCAACATGCTTTCACGTTTTTGCAGTTTTAGTTATTTTATTTCTCGTACAAACGAGCCTTTAAAGAAAGGCTTTGTATACAGTTTGGCCCATTTGATAACTGGTAGATTTAACATTCTATCACTCACATTTTTATGTGTAAACCTATCATTTTTATTTGTAAAATTGATCATGTTTTTACAATCGGTTTTACTGTTACCGTATAATGGTATACTGAGCCATCTTTTATGACTCAAACGTTATAAATTACTGTAGCAGAATGACTATCAAACAAATTGAAAGTAAATTGATATATTTTGGAAAAATGTTACCCTTATTTCTACATACTTTGATTAGTAAAATGAATCATTTTTGGATGCAGTTGTACCATTCCTCAAAAAGAATGTTTACTTCAATGTTGTGATGAGGTTGATCCGGTTGCAAAGGTAAATTTCATTGTCATAAAAAGCTTTACTATCAAACAATATGCAGACAATGATAAAAGTATGGATGGCGTTTAATGTATTGTGTTATTGATTGTATGTTACAGTCAATAGGAGCAGTCAATGTTGCCATCAGGAGACCAATTGATGGGACATTATATGGGTGCAATACAGACTATATAGGAGCTATTTCTGCTATCAAGGATAGTCTACGAGGGTTCTTTCTAAAAGTTTCATATGATTTCAAATTTTTCTTTCTGCCCGTTTAACTATTTGACCCATTTGAGATTTACTTAAAGCACAAATTGTTGCAACTGTGTCTACAGGTTCAGGTGTTCAAAACGGTGCAACAGGATCACCCTTGGCTGGTAGACTATTTGTTGTTATTGGTGCTGGCGGTGCTGGAAAAGCACTTGTTTATGGACCAAAAGCGAAGGGTGCAAGGATTGTGATAGCCAATTGGACCTAGTTCTCGTACTTGATTGCAATAAAACATTATAGTAGTTATATTGCGTTATTTTCAAATCAGTTATTCAGTATAGGTTAGAGTCAAGTATATGGTTCTCATCATATTTAAAGGGTGTTTGAATGTGAGGTTTATCAAAACATCAAAAATTTATTATAGCGACTTCAAGGCATAGTAATCAAATAATCAGTTGCAAAACTTAAATCCAAACACTCTCTTACATGCATAGTTCATACACGAACTAAAGTTTTCTCTTGCTGATACTGACATAAATCGTGCTAGAGAACTTGCTGACATAATTGGTGGAGAGGCTATATCTCTTGCCGATTTAAGCACTTACAGCCCAGACGGTGGTATGATACTTGCCAACACTACTTCAATTGGTATGCAACCAAATATAGATGATACTCCTATTTCTATGTTACGGCTATCTAGCTTTCTTTGGTCATACATTCTAGCCATAATGGTTTGCAGTTAGAAAGTTAATATGAGGTGACTATGGGCATGGGATAAATTTTCTATTTTTTATTTTATTTTTTTTCCTGGTAGGAAGCTTTGAAGTCGTATGCACTGGTATTTGATGATGTGTAGTGTGTACACACCAAAAATCACGAATTACTTCGGGAAGCTGGAGAATAAGGAGCCATATGGACACGCGTCTGAACAATATGAGAGATTTACAGGGTTACCTGGTATGGTTTTCATGCCTCTCCATCATGTCTAAAATCTTACCGCCTCTTTTTTTCTTATGAGTTTTTATCATACTTTCCAATTACAGCACCTAAAGAATTATTTAGGGAGATTATGGAAAAATCTTAATTGTCCCAGGAGCTGCCGCAGGTATGTATGTTTGTCAATCCCATCTTCCTTTATCTTGAATTTTGAGTTTATGGGTACTGTGGAACAATATAGGCAAAATAGGTGGAAATGTTATTGCCATTGGTACCTTTTCCAATCGTATGAAGTTATGAAAAAAAAGAAAAAGAATTGACTGTCACATATTAAGCTTTGGGTGACTTGCATCTAATCAAATTATTAAACTTTACCCGTTTGACCCATTGGAGATAGGATATTACCCAAATCAGCCCAACTTCTAAGTAAATGGGTCAAAATTTCTAGTGCTGCAGCCTTCGACTTTGGATCAAAATTTCTATAAAATTACGTAAAGCTGAAGTTTTTGTTACTTTGTATAAAGAGGCAGGAGGCTCGAGAATAACATGTGTTGTGCAAAATGGTACACAGGAAGTACGGAGGAGGTGATTATAGTTGTTTCTCCATCATTTGTTATAGTATTATTAGTATTTTTTGTCCGGACATAATAAGGATTTTTTGTTCGGACATAATAAGGATTTTATATGTGACAATATAGTATTATTAGTATTTTTTGGTCGTCACATCCTCTTCATAGCCCGACATCAAAGGCCTACCACCGTACCACGCAACAAAATTCTCCATGCATCGGATGCGAAGGTCGGCTCAATCAGAAATGAATGTTAACCAATAGCAAATTAGATTTACATAACTTGATTTCGTTAGGGAAAAATGAGATTACAAGTGATTAAATAGAAAACTAACTTACAAAACTATTACAGCCAAACAAACCTTTATTAAGCTAACAACCCCTCATAATCACAAATTAAACATTAAGATGGAATGAGAGGTTGACAAATAATAAAAAAGACGGAACCACAGCTGAAGCCACATGCACAAGCAAAATTAAGCATATCTAGACAAAACCCGAACAGAATCAGACGGATGCAAACATAATCCGAATCATATGGAATCGGATGCAGAACCAGAGTAAATCAGATGGAACATGGTAGAATGAGGCAGAAGAACCATAGCGTAACCAGAGCGAATGCACAGCCAGTGTGAATCAGATGGAACATGGTAGAATAAGACATACAAACAAGATGCAAAGCCATATCATAGCTAGAGCGAAATCAGGTAGAATTGGATGCAGAGCCATGCGTAAGCATAGCAAAATCGGACATAGTTCTGTCATCTTTTCTTCTTTTTTTGGCAGAATGTGTGGGTTTGGGAACTTCATCTTGAAGCCTTTTCTTCTTTTCTCTTTGCCTTTGAATATCATCGCTGTTTCCAGAAAACATTGGTTGGAACTCAAGGCCACATACAATGAGGCCAGACATGATTCCTTCATGACTTGTAAATTTCATATCAATAGAAAGAGCGTCATCCTTAAATTCATGAGTTGAGTCAAATTTCCACACTTGAATCTCCATCCGTCCATCTTCCCTTTGTTTTGGAACCCGAGTGAAATTATGTATGTTCAACAAGCTTGGGGTAATAAAATAGAAAAATTCTGCCTCGTTTTCTTGGTGGAGTAGATCTCGTACTTTCACCGGATTATGAAGCCCCCGACATTCTTCTGAAAGCTTGTACACAAGGTAACACACGTATTCTGTATCTGGTGACAACATTTGACTTTTGATCGTGCAATTGATATAAAATGCTTTTTGTGGTAAAAGCTCAATCAGCTCTTGAAATCTGCATGTACGATATATTATACAATTACTTCTTAGGAACAAAATAAATCATGAAGACATCAAACTAAATCCAAGAAATGGAACTTTGTCAACCATTTATTTATGATTCTTCAGTATCTTACTAGACATTAAAGAAATTTAGGAGATTAAATATTTAAATAAGCATAGATGAGCACGTCTGAATGTACTTCGGAAAGCTTTAGGATGAAGGAAAATGTAACAAAGTATGTTCAAAGAGAAACCTGGATTGTGCGGATGGTGTTGATGTAAGAAAATTCACATTAGAGGATTTGTATAAAGCTGCCTTTGCCGAAACCGTAAGAAGTTTCTTTCCGTTTACTTCACCCCACCAGAACAACACGTCATAGTTTCTGGAAATCTTATATATTTCTTCAAAGTTACATGGCAATTGTTGCACCTGATCCGCTTTGAAGTTTGATTTCAAGACTTGTTGGACTTCCTTTAACTCTCCAATTTCTTCATGTTTTACCTGCATAATACTCATGTTATAAATATGAACTATTCTTTTCCATTCATCCACATAAACAAAAGAGTAACAAATAACCATTTTCAAACGTACCTTCTGGCTAGCTCGAAATTCAATGCCTTCAACATAAATCACACCATCTCCACAATCGTACGATGAAAAGCACTCTAGTAGAAACTCAAAAATGACATCTTCTTTCTGATTCAAGAATCGGTACAACTCAATCGTCATCCACTCGTTGTCTCTCCATGTTGCAAAATATGCATTTAGAATTTCGTGTCCCTTTCTATAATTCAGGTCAACATACATCGGTTTACTTGCAAAGTTTCTTGAATCACAAAATTTGAAGACTAAATAGACCCCATAAACAACATTTGGAGATAAAAGTTGAGCGTTTGTCTTTATTTCGATGTTCAAGTTGGAAATATCTAACATCTCCACTACTGTCCCAAACCTGCACATTATAAATATTAAAGTCTCAATTAGTCATAGCCTTTGTTTCCTATACAGTTCTACTTTTGTGTTTTGTAATTCTTTTGACCCAAAATAAATGGCATACATTAATTTTTTGGGGGAGCTTAAGTTCAAAATCAAAATGTATTGTATCAGTGAAATATACATGACTATAATAATATTGGTAGTATACTAGTACCAAATAAGAACACTATCAAAATTACACCATCAAAACATAACACCCAGACACAAAATTACACTATCAAAAGTTTGAGCCTCATAAATGCATAACTTGATGTTGGTGTACTCAGGTTGTTTACCTTTTAACTAGCACTCCACTCAGAAAGTTGACAACAAAGGTAACATAAACTACCAAGTTTATCAATCTAAGGTATCCTTTACTTTCCAGCACATTAAAAATAATAATAATAAATAAATAAATTAAAAAAAAATAAAAAATAACAGCAAAATCCAGTTCCTAATTAAATATTTATTTTATTCTTAAATACAAGATCTGTCAAAAAAAAGTCGAGTGTCTTGGCAAGGTTTCCCAGTTATACAATATATTACACTGTTAGGGGGGTGGGACACACAATTTAAGTTCAAAATACATAGGTGTGCCCGTAAACAACTTGTTATGCATAAAATGGTATAGTAACTGAATTCAACATAAAAAAGTATAATTAAAATAGACTCCTAACATCAATACGTTTGTACACTTATCACTTAATACTAACTCTGCCCCGACGATACCTAGGCCGACGTTGAACGACGAGGCCTATAACGAAGCGACCAAGGTTCCTCGATGTCGTAGACCGACTTTCCTAGGCCGACGTAACTCTACCCTGACGATTCCTAGGCCGACGTTGAACGACGAGGCCTATAACGAAGCGACCAAGGTTCCTCGACGTCGTAGACCGACTTTCCTAGGCCGACGTAACTCTGCCCCGACGATTCCCAGGCCGACGTTGAACGACGAGGCCTATTACGTAGAGACCAAGGTTCCTCGACGTGGCCTATTAATCGTCACGTAAATCCATCGACACCGTCGGATAGATCTCGAAAAAATATGAAACTTCAAAAAAAAAAGCACCTCAATCCGACGCCCGAGTCAAAAGTTATGCTACTTTGAAGGTTCCTCGACGTCGTAGACCGACTTTCCTAGGCCGACGTAATTCTGCCCCGACGATTCCCAGGCCGACGGTGAACTACGAGGCCTATTTCGAAGCGACCAAGGTTCCTCGGCCATCGTAGACCTTCGATCAATGTTCCTAGGCCCGACGTAAACCTTCCCCGACGGTTCCTAGGCCGTCGTAGCGATCTGGGTGAAAAAGTATGATTCCTCAGAAAATCAATGTCTGTTCCTGTCACTTACCGACTCCCGAACCGTCTACTAGTCGGGATCGGAATCGGGCCGGATATCGGGCGGCGGGCGGTTTTGCTCAGCCTTATTAAGAACTGAGCAGATATGGTCTCTTTGGTCACCTTGAAAAATCTTAACTTGCTTTGTATTAGCATATATGCATATATTGGGAAGTCATATACAGTGAGGTCCAGCAGTGGAAGACATCATATCAAGTGGCTATTAATTATCTATAATCAGGTTTAATTATGGGATCTAGCTAACGTTCAAACTGATGTACTGAATTGAAGGTGTATAAAGAAGAGGTCTTACAGGCATGTTTTCACGTGCGAGTTCCAACGCTTTCACAAGTCTTGGGACAATCTCATCTGTATCTGGGCGTTGTGATCGTTCTTCATTCAAGCAGTCATACGCTATTTTCGCAAAAATGCTAAATGATTGAGAGTCCATTTGACTCCATAGATCCCAATCAATCATTTCATTGAGTTTCTTCTCTCGATAATGGGCAACGGCCACCGAAGCCAAATACCTATTATCTTGGTTGCCTTTGATTACTGCTTTCCTACCACACAGTAGTTCAAACATTACTATCCCAAAGGAGTAAATATCCGACATGTGGTTTGCACTTTTTGTCTCTATATATGTCGGGTCTGTATAACCCTCCCTATCCCAAACTTTGTCAACACAGAATGGATCATGCCTCTGTGATGCTTTAATCATCATGGAAAGTCTAAATTCAGATAACTTGGGTTCCCAATTATCATTTAATAGGACATTCAAACTGTCGATGTTTCGATGGATAACACTAAATTCGCGTGCCTCGTCATAATGAATGTAGCTCAATGCATTGGCAAGACCAACACATATCTCCAATCTTCGCACCCATGTCAACTTCGGGTCATTTAGATAGTTATCAAGACTTAACCTGGTCTCGAGCTTGATAATGATGATCTTCTCATCATTTTCATTACAAAACCCAACAAGAGAAACCAGATTTTTATGCTTGAGAGTAGAAAGCATGGAAATCTCCATCCAAAACTCTTGTTCTCCATCCTTCCTTTCTTTATTAAACCTCCGAACATCAATGTCAATCAGCTCACCGGACCACAAGAGTTGTCCCCAGTAAGCATTTCCAAAATCAGCTTCTTCGGTGAGGTTTCTTTTAGAAAAGTTGTTGGTGGCGGATAGTACATCTTCAAGGGGGATTTTTAAGTGAGCAAAGTTGTCATGATTGACTGAAGACATCATGATGTATGTGTTTGTTAATCTGGAAAAAAAGGGTGTGTGGACTGTGGGTTGTTAAAAAAAGAAACCAAGGAGTGTTTGGGTGATATAGATAAATCTGTTCGGTTTGTGTGTTTGTATATATAGAAGATGTGAATAATTAAGTGTGTGGGGGGTTCCTTGTTATCTTTAATGACGGAGGTCTGGTTTTTGCATTATTATTGTAGTAGGCTTTTTGACCGTTAACATTAAACAAATTGTCCATAGCGTTTAGGAAACTTTCCTTTTATTGAAATATTTAAAGTTTTGAATATAATAAATAACAAAAAATAATAATAAATAAATAAAAAAGGTTATTATCATGATCAAAAGCTGTCTTTTGAATTTTTTACGTGATGGGTCGTCAGTAAATATTATTCAGTTTTATTAAGAGACGTTTTGGTTAAAAATAAATAAAAAAATGCAAAGATATTCGGATGAACAAATAAAACAAAGAGTAGAAAGAAGATGTGGTGACTACAATATATTATATGGCCCTCCAATGAAACCTTAATAGTATAAAAGTAATTAAACGTGGATCTCTAAACCACACTTGACCAGTCGTGATTATTAAATTCCAATATCAGACTTTTTGGCCGACAAAATTGACGGAAAATGCGTAATTACAAAAACTGTTGTGCATCCCCATTACCAAATGAATAAACAAATTGTATCACACCGGCCATCATGTGACAATCCACGTATTTCAATGAATAAACAAGTTTATAAACTATGCCTACTATTTTTATATTCAGGTTTTTTTTTTTTTTTTTTTTTTTTTTTTTTTTTTTTTTTTTTTTTTGTAGATAATATATCTGCATCTATACATAAATAGTATAAGAGATTTAATTCGGTCTTTAAGATATAGTTGTTGTATATATGGGACTAGTTGCATAATCTGATCGATGAACGGGCTACTTTCATTTTATTATTTGTAAATATTAGTAGAGTAATATTCTTGTGTAGTAATAAATAAATAATCGGAGATTTGGATATGACATGATTGAGCGTTTTCTTAAAGTTATGATGTATATAGATCATGTTAATACTCTTTTTAAGACTTCAAATTTTGAGTCATTGGAGTGTTAATTGATTTCCTACTTTTATCAAAGTGTTATTGAAGTTTTTAAGAACTCAAATCATCAATCTGATAACATAAAAGGATATTATGTTACACTATTATTATTATGTATATCTGACAGTAAATTACACTACAACTACTAAAAAACCTTTAAAAATCTCGTCAAAACAATTAGGCTACAAAAACAAATACAAAAACACCCTAAAAACCATGGATGAGTGGATGTAGATGGAATGCTCACTTATATATTCCTTACACTAGAAAAACCTTGTATAAACGGTTTAGCTAGGATAGAATGCGAAACTTTTAGGAATTACTATATATATAATACGGCATCACGAACGACGCCGTATTCGGTGCTATCTATGAATATACTTATTGGGCTACTGGAATTCTTGGGCTGCTAATTGGTTTAGTGGATTACTCAAGACCAACAAGGAACGAATTGTAATATATCTATCACATGGGCGATTTGTATATTACACAGGGACAATTTGCAATTTGTAAACGCAAGGGACGAATTTTTTTTAATATTTACAATTTTTTTATATAACAAACTTTATTTGCCAAATATCTAACAGATACCAAAAATTTTCTTGAATAAAAAAAATAATAGCCAAAAGAAAGTCGTACGACAGCTACAAATATAGCTTGACACAACATTCATTTCAAACAATGCAATACGTGTCGGCAAAAAACATATCACGATCTTAGCTTTTATACTGCAATTGAAAGCTTCGGTAACTATAATGCCCCGCTGCAACGCGGCGGTCCGGATCACGACTAGTTCAACCAAATAGCCCATTTGTTTATGTTTATGTGTATATTGATTTTTCACATTGATTAGTCAATCTCATATGAAACCATTATTATTACACTCAGGGACGGAGCTAGGAGGGTTCCCGCGGGTGCCCAGGCCCCCATGGATTTTTTTAATATAGTGTTAATGTTTGTAAAAAACAACAATTTTTCCTAAAGTCATCTTAAATGCACCCAGTCCATCTAAATGTGTTTCTAGTATTACTGTTCAAATTTTGTATGCACCCGGTCATATTTGGTCCTGGCTCCGTCTCTGATTACACTCATTTTTAGTGTAAGATACCCTTAGTACACACTGTCTAAGCCAATCTTTCTTTTGTTTTCACCCATTGAGGAGTGGATGTAGATGGAATGCTCATTTATGTTCTTCTTTATTTGTTTCTTCATTTCATCAACTGCATAATCCTCTATCCAAAGATACAATAAATAAATAAAGAAACGAACTTAATTATCAGCAATAATATGGAGATACATAATGAACCATATGCAAGTGATATTATTGAAATGGAGGCTCAAAAGTAGTTATAACCATTGATTAAGAAAAGGTTAAACAAAGAATTTCCTATAATTAAAAAAGATTCAACTTGTGGGTTTGGGTTTAGTTAATTGCATGTTGTCTACTTGCAAAATGAGCTGGAGACTGATGGTGATGCACTAACTACTACACGGCCGGCCATGATTTATAATATACATAGTCTACGATATGATGACCAATTAAAATAAAAAGACTATAGCCTTCAAAAGTTCTAATAAATATATAATGACTATAAAACATGATATAGATTTCAAAAGTTCTAATAAATATATTGATCCAAGGCATCCAACCACAAAAACTGCATTACTCGTTATTGCCATTTTTTCTAAAGTAAATCTCATGTAAACCTTCTTTAAATAGACCACATCCATGTTGTGGTTACAATATGCGAGGGGTGGAAGAAGCAATCAACGTACTTAACGCCAATACAAAACATAGTAAAACATGTTTAGTTTGATACATTGATTTGGGTGGGCATGCTAATGCTTAGACACAATCAACTTTCTCCAAGGTCTTGTTTTGGTATGTAAACTTTGAAAAATATCGTCAAATTTAACAAACTTTCCTAAAGTGTTAAACTATACATATTTTGATGTGTTGTCATGTTAAAAATTATGTAACATCACTAGATAAGAACGAAATGATCAAGGATTTCGTTTTGGTCAAATAACTTGAATCGGTTGAAATAAAACATCAACATAAATTCAAAACCACAAGAGCACAAGATCATGAAATGATATTTTCTTGGCTAATAATCATTTCATCAAATCACTAAATGTGCAGTTAATTACAATAGAACATTAGCTAAAAAGTCCTCTTTTCATTTAGTGAAAACAAGAACATGTGAACAAGTTTAATAATTAATTGTTGATAAGTATTACTAGTATAAAATTGGCCAATTATTTAAGGAATATATTCATTATTAGATGCTAACAAGTAACAACTACAACAACGTATGGACAAGTTTAATACTCCCTCCGTCCCATTTAAAGTGTCCACAATAGAATCTTTGCATGTCCCATTTAAAGTGTCCACTTGTACCTTCCAACCAATAACATGAGAGTTTAGTGGGTAAAAGTAATATTTGATTGGTGGAGAGTTTAGTTAGTGGAATCTCCTAAAACTTTGTGCATTATGAAAGTGGACACTTTAAATGGGACGGAGGTAGTAATTAATTATTGATAAATATTATAAAATTGGCAATTATCAATTGAAATATATCCATTATGCGTCACTAGATGCTAATGGTTTTGTATCTTATGTAAAGTTCTTTTTCAGTCTATTGTCATTTATCAAGTGATGACAATGAAATTTCATTATCTATTTATAAAGATAAAGACATGTAACAAACCCAAACTTAAATAATAGAGAACTTTGAAGACTTTATTATGTATACATAAATCTGTTCAGTTTGTGTTTGTATACATAGAAGATGTGGATAAGTGTGCCGGATTCCTTGTTATTTTTAATGGATGGAAAGACAATTAACATTTTGTCATAGGAAACATCCTTTATTGAATAATTCAAAGTTTGAATATAATACAATATGAAACCCGACTTTGAAAAATCATTAGATGATAAACAGGTCATTAAGGGTGTTGTTAGTGCCTAGTGGTCTTAGTTTATTGAATATCGAATACTCTACATACTTAAGCATCTCATGATAGAAGTGGTAGGCAATTCACCCAATTGTACTACGCATAAACATTTAATTTACTACTCTACATACAGTAGAAACTCGATAAATTAATACTCGATTATTTAATAAACTCTCTAAGATAATATTTTTTGCCGGTCCCGACTCGGGGATAGGGTGCTAAATTAATAATTCGCTAAAATTATAAGATAATACATTTTTGATAATTTCTTTAGACCCCATATAAAATATAAATTAATAATTCCTTATATATAACATATTACATGAATGATTTATGAAGGTTTCTTGAAAAATGACTCAATTGTCTTTTGTTTTTTGTTGAAATCAATTTCCCCTTTAATCTCGTCTCTAATTTTTCTTAGCATGGTAAGAACTTCTGGTGTTGTTTTCTCATAGCTCAACAAGAAATTGTTCAATGTGATTGCCGCTTTAATAGCTTCATTTCGCGAAGGGGGCTCCATTGTAGAACTTTCATCATCTTCTTCATCGATATCATCTTTATTAATTCCAATAACGCTTTCAATAATTTCTTCATCAATCAGCAACTGTGCAACTACATTTTCTTCTGGGTGAGTCAGAACATCTTCGACATCCATTGTATACAACTGTGCAACTACATTTCTGTTCATTTGATATACATGCATTGTATACAATAATTAAGTGGAAGCTTGATAGGTGTTTGTAAACTAAGTATTCTACTATAAATTAATAAAATATTAATTAATATATAAATTAATAATTATTAATTTATTGATTAATTAATAACTCTTTTAATTAATAAATTTTGGTGGTCCCAAGTGTATTATATTATAGAGTTTCTACTGTACTTATGCATTTTCATCATATTCGTAGTGACTCTTAAATAAATAAATAAAATAACATAACATACAAATTTCATTATCAACAATCACTTGAACGAGCTCAATAACAGGCAAACCTCAAATCCAAAATTAACATAGGGCAAATGAAAAAAAAATGCGTCGAACTTGACACTTTTTGTAATTGTGTGTTGCCAATATTTTTTTTTCTTATTGTGTTACTGAAGTTTCAAATTTCAATCATTGTGTGTATTTTGTGACTATTCTGCCATGTAAAATGACCATTTTACCCTCTGAAGAAAAAAAAATTAAGGGTAAAATGGTCACAAAATACACACAATGATCGAAATTTGAAAGTTCAATACAAAGAATAAGAAAAAAAGGGTTGGCTAAACACAATCATAAAAAGTGTCAACTTTGATGCATTTTTTTTTTTGTCATTTTCCCTAAAATCTATTCAGGGTTTAAACACGATAATCATTCCAAAACACCAACTCAAGAGCAGATGATACATAAAGTGATGGAGTACCATGTTTCGTTAAGCGATACAAAACACATGGCTTCCAATTATTAGAACAATTTCAGTGACACATTTGCATCAAACAAGTTACATGCATATTTATTTACATGTATTGATGATAATGAATCCTTATCACTTGCCAAAACATGAATTAATTAACAAACACAAGCCATGTATATTGATGATTGGTAATGATCAAAGATTTCTTTTTGGACAAATATCTAGAATTGGATGAAATGAAAAATAACATAAATTGAAAACCACAACTCCACAAGAGCACAAAATCATGAAATTATATTTTTTTTGTTAATATGTAGTTGATTTACAATAGAACACCGGTTAAAAAGTCATCTTTCCATTTAGACGAATGCAAGTGCATTTGAAGAAGTTTTATAATAAATTGTTATAGTATTGACCAACTATCAATAGAATATATTCGTTGATTAGTTGCAATAAAACATATTCATTCACTTGTTATTAAATTAGCTGACTAGCAGTACAATATATTAATAATGAAATTTGTACGTTATGTGAACAAGTTCTATAATCATGTATCATTTGCTACTTTTTTTTTTATTATTATTATTTTTATCTTATCTTTATCTTTCATAAAGTTCCTAGCAGCAGGCAGTGGTTGACCAGCAATAACATTATAGTGACGTCGGCAGTGTGTGGGGTGATCAAGAAAAGAGCCAACTTGAGTTGATAAGTTACAACTATTTTCACATTTTGAACCTTCTGCACGTGATACACCAATCCGTATTTTCTTTTTCACCTTAAGTCACATACTCTCCAAAGTATAAACTAGTTAATATATATGATGTAGTTACCTGATGATTTTTTTTGGTGTATTAACAAAGGTATAGAATTATATATAGTAAATTCTTGGTCGTTGAAGTTGTGTTCTCTATTTCATGAATATAGTTTGTTTGTGGATGTGTTTGGTTATTAACTTTGTACTATCGTTTTCAAACAGGACATTTCAAAACTTATACGTAGTAATTACCAATGTGGATCAAACATGAAAGTATGTGAGATTGTGAATGTGTTTTCCGTTTTATTTTATATAATGGATAAAGGTCCTTTTTTGCATTATTGTAATAATAAAATAAAATTATTAAGAGACAATTCACACATAACTTGAATATGTAACTAAACATCAAAGTATAATAAGGTACAAAGGACGCGGTTTTGGTGATGTTAGACGCGTCAACTTTAAAACAGTTACCCCACGCGTCGGTCTAGGTTTTATGGGAGAACTCGGTTGGTTGATAAAATGAGTTGTGGAGGTTGTGTGTGTATATTTGGTTTTTGTGAGGCATATTTGTGTTTAAGTGGGGTACGTTTGAGTTAGTTTTTATGGGGTAAGTTGGTTGTCATGTTGGTGATTGGGTGAAAAAGTGATATGTCATTGAGTTAGCGGTGGTAGTGTTGGTCACTACTACAACCAACCTAAACCAAACTGAAAGCCACAAGAGCATTGTAGAAGTTTGTAATAGTTATGTAACATTCAGTAGAATAGTAGATAATAACGAAATGATCAAGGATTTTGTTTTGGTCAAATGTGTGGAATTGATTGAAATAAAACATCATCTAATTAAATTCAAAACCACAAGAGCACAAGATCATGAAATGATATTTTCTTCGCTAATAATCATTTCATCAAATCACTAAATGTGCAGATAATTACAATAGAACATTGGCTAAAAAATCCTCTTTTCATTTAGTGAAAACAAGAACATGTGAACAAATACAACATGTGAACGAGTTTAATAATTAATTGTTGATAAGTATTACTTGTATAAAATTGGCCTATTATTTAAGGAATATATTCATTGTTGGATGCTAACAACTACAACAACGTATGAACAACTTTAACAATTACTTATTGATAAATATTATAAACTTGCCAATTATCAATTGAAATATATTCATTAGTTGTCATTAGATGCTAATGGTTTTGAATCTTGTGTAAAGTTCCTTAACGGTTCTATTGTCATTTATGAAATGATGACAATGAATTTTCTTTCTTTATTTATTAATATAAAGACAGCTAACAAACCCACACTTAAGTAATAGGGAAATTTGAAGATATTATTATGTATCAATTTGTTTGGTTTGTGTTTGTATATATTGATGCGGATAAGTGTGTGACGTTTCATGTTATTTTTAATGGATGGAGGTGTGGTTTTTGTCAAGGCAATTGGCTTTTTTGCCTATATAGTTTATAGGACGTCCATTTTATTGAATAATTTAAAGTTTGAATAATAAATAACAAAATAACAAACATCACTATGATGTGCACTTTATCAACAGAATAATACAATATGAAAACATAACTTCTAAAAAATCATTTATGTTAGACAGGTCATTAATGGCTGCTAGTGCCTATTGGTCTTATTTAACCGTATGTATAAAATTTGAGAATGATAAGGGTTGAGAATATAGTTCCAACTGCATCTTATGGTCGAAGTGGTGGTCACTTGTACTATGCGTAATCATTGAATCTATACTCTACATACTTATGCATTTTAACCATTTTTGTAGTGCCTACAAGATAAAAAAATATTAGCATAACGTACAAATTTCATTATTAATAATCACTTGAACAAGCTACCTCAATTCCAATATTAACATAAAATCTATTCGAGGTATAAACACGATAATCATGGCAAAACACCACCTCACATAAAGTGATAGAGTAACATGTCTAGTCAAGCGATTCAAAACATATGGCTTCCAATTTTCAGAATAATTTTAGTGACGCATTTCATCACACAGATTACATGCATATTTATTTACATGTAGTGATGATAATAATCCTTTATCACTTGCCCAAACATGAATTAATTAACAAACATAAGCCATGTATTGATTATTAGTAATGATCAAGGTTTTTTTTTTTTTTTTTTTTTTTTTTTTTTTTTTTTTTTGACAAATATCTAGAATCATAGACGGAGACAGTGGGGGAGCTAGGGGTGCTCGGCCACCTCCAACACGCCCAATTGCTTTGCTATTTACCTTATAAAATTTAAGCATATGACGCAAATATAGGCAAATGACCCCCCCCCCCCCCCCCTAACATTTAGTTAAATTACTTTGTTAGCTTGAGAAAAAAAAATTGGTCCCCTTTATTCCTAATTCCTGGCTCCGTCCCTGTCTAGAATTGGTTGAAATGAAACATAACGTAAATAGAACAAGTTTTAGATAAATATGTGAACAAGTTTTATAATCAATTGGCTAAAAAGTCTTCTTTTCATTTAGACAAATACTCGTAGATAAGTATGTGAACAAGTTTTATAATCAATTGTTATTAAATTGGCCAACTAGAATATATTCATTGATTATTCAACGCATGTATCATTTGCTATTGGGCTTTTGTATCTTTCGTATAGTTCCTAACAGCTCATTTGTCATCTATGAAGTGATGAAAATGAATTTTCCTTTTTTTAATTTATAGAGATAAAAACAAGCTAACAACCCTATAAAATGAAATAAAATTTAGCTATGAATTTTGAAATTTTCAATTTTCAAACACTCATTTCACACCTTTCTTTTAACATAATAGACTTTGCTTATAATTGATCATAGACCATCAATTAAAAACAGTTAAGCATCCATTATTTCATATAACATGTATCAAAACTCGTCAGTGTGCATGTCATCCACGAGATTTTCAAAAAAATAAATAAATAAATAAATAAATAAAATCTTAGACTACTTTTGCAGATGCTTAATCTAAAACAACACATCAAAATTCTCTATTTTATCCGATAATCCACACTCCTTAATTCAGTCGATCTTTTTCTTCAAGTCCCTCCTTAGAATCAGTCACATACATTTCTCTCGACGACAAGATCTATCGCAACATGGAGCACTTGTCTCTTTAATACCATATGGCCTCATATATATAATTGATGAAATGAGTAACTGAGAATACATAAATAATCATAAGAAACATGCATCTACCTTTCAAGAATTCAAGTTATACTAGTTATAAGGTAATTTGTGTAATCAGATCTTCACAATCGCTCCATGGTAAAGACAAACTAGTTATACGAACGATAGTGCTATGAACCCTGTGTGTAGAAGTATTTAATGAGATCAAATGAAATATCATACAAAAAAGAGCTGTAACATATATTTTTTTCTTTGCTCTACCATATCAAGCAACTCCATCTCTAGATAGAAAAAATCTGACCAGAAGCATGTTCACTCATAGGTATAGAATATCGACGTAAAAACAAGGTACACTATAGAGGTGAAAGAATGTGCAGGTTGTGTAATGGGTTAGGGCTGGAACAGGCTTCAAACACGTCAACCCGGAACATTTTTTTGTAAAAATTTCTAGAAATTTATAAATAAATAGTGTGAATATGATTAATAAAATGATTTATGAAGTTTGATGCATTAAAACTATAGTCTGGGAGATTTTCGGCCAGTTTCTAACCCGTTTTGGTCTAAGCAGACATTTTTAATTAAAAAGATTTGCTCATTAGAGATATAACCTAACCTGAATTGATCCATCCATAAGACCATAAGTCAATGGGTCAAAATTTCCAGGTAGGCAGGTATAATATGAAATTATTATTTTTTTTGTCAAGAGACAACCTGGAGCACAGGTCACAGCTGCAAGAGCTAGCACGACCAGGTTGACCAGCAATAACAGCATAGCAACGTCTGCAAAGAGTGGGGTGATTAAGAAAAGAACCAGCTTGAGTCAAGAAATTCACAATTTGAACCTTCTGCAAGTGAAACGCCAATCCATATTTTCTTCTCCCCTTGAATCAAATTATCTTCAGGATATGATACATTTTCAATTCATCAATTGGTGCATCCTCCAAGGTGGAAAGAATCTCAACCTACAGAATCATCAATGAACAAATGTAAATAATATTTTATCAAAACCTTAAAGGCTATATTGTGTGCAACAATGTGTGCTTCAATACTATATACTAGGCATAGAAATCTTGATTTGTTTCTTATGAATAAGTAGAGTCCCGCGTGTGCGGAGGGTGGGGGTCCTTTGAACAAACTTTTTTTGGACAAAAAAGTGTTTTGGGTCAACCACCCGATCCACAAATCCTGTTGCAACATCCACAAGTGCAACTTTTTGACATTATATAAATGCACAAAGTATCAGAGAACTAACCTCAATATACTAGTTGTTATAAGGTAATTTGTATAAATCAGATCTTCATTATCGTTCCATGGTAAAGGCAAACAAGCTATATGAAAGATAGTGCTATGAACCCCGTGTGTATAAGTATTGAAGTACACCTGAATGCTCTAAGCTAATAGAGTCCCTTATAAGTCTTACGAGAAGTCGAGAACAAATGCAATTTCATACAAAAAGAGCTGTAACATATCTTTTTATCTTTGCTGTAACATATCGACTCCATCTTTAGATAGAAAAATTCTGACCAGAAGCATGTTCACTCCAAGGCTTAAAATATTGACATAAAAACATGGTACACTATAGCGGTGAGTGAAACAATGCGCAGGTTGTGTAATGAGTTAGGGCTGGAACAGGATTCATACGGGTCAACCCAATACATTTTTTTGTTAGAATTTCTAGAATTTTATAGAATTTGTGTGACTATGATTAAGAAAACTGTATTTGTACATCAATAATCCCATCTTTATTAATAAAACGATTTATGAAGTTTGAGGCATTAAAGCTACAGCCTGGGAGACTTTCGGCCTATTTCTGACACGTTTTGTTCTAATCGAACATTTGCAATTAAAAAGATTTGCCCATTAGAGATATAACCTACCTGAATCGATCCATCCATAAGTCAATGGGTCAAAATTCCCAGGTATAATACGAATTTTTTTTTTTTTTTTTTTTTTTTGTCAAGAGACTACCTGGAGCACAGGTCACAGCTGCAAGAGCACGACCCAGTTGACCAGCAATAACATTCTGCAAGAGCATGGCCCAGTTGACCAGCAATAACATCATAGCAACGTCTGCAAAGAGTGGGGTGATCAAGAAAAGAACCAACTTGAGTCGAGAAGTTCACATTTTGAACCTTTTACAAGTGAAACACCAATCCATATTTTCTTCTCTCCTTGAACCAAATTATCTCCGGAATATGGTCCTTTTTCAATTCATCAGTTGGTGCATCCTCAAGGTAGAAAGAATCTCAATCTACACTATCGCCAACTAGCAATGGAATATAGTCATTGCAAATTCATTATTATGAAAGACAAGTCCAAAACACAATCACATTTAAAAGTGTCATAATCTTACCAGCTCAAGTTAAAATAAACACTCAGAATACCACAAAAGTTGGCATTTCTATGAGCATTCAAAAATTACCATCTCTTTGATTATTACTTATGTTAATTAAACTATAACCACTATGAAAGGAAGTCTGCATATCACAACTCCCTTTTATAACAAATAGGTTTCAGGGTGCTACTAGTTTATCCAATTTTGCTGAATAAAAACCAAAAATCCACTAAAAAAAGGCCATTCTCTTAAAGGCCATTTAAGTCCATATAATATTTCTATCCAACAGTTAGTTTGCAACTCAGTTAAAGATCTCAAGTTTCGAAGATCAAAACAATAATATTATGCCAGTTATACATACTTAATACTTGTACATGAGATGGAGTCCATTCTACTTGATTGATCGCACTCATAGCAGTCTCTATGAATACTTCAATAGACACAAACCATTGTTCGCCAATCATATGGAAATTTGTGCTCTACAAAGATAAAGAATAATGGCATTTAGTTATGATATTTACATGGCATCAAAAAAAAAAAAAAAAAAAAAAAAAAAAAAGGTTGTTTATTAATACTTTCGGGTGAATGTTATGACTTACTGTAAGGTTCTAGCATGACAATGAATGAAAGTCCATCTAAGTGATCTATCCCAGGAGGATTGTCGTCACCAATTACATCACGTCCACTAAAGATCCCAGCTTCTTCAGCGAGCTTTTCTTCATCGTCAAAACTCAATGATGCTAAAAGAAGACGATTCTGTAGATGATGAACAGCTTATCAGTGACAGAATCTGAACACTTTTTAATGATAAGACTAGTGAATAATATGAACATAAGTACTAACAAGAAAATAACAATATAATACTTTGACTAACTATAAAATTCGATCCAAGATTAGATTAAAAATATCATCAGTTTCATGATTAGGATATCAAACATGCATACGAAGATATCAAGAGGACAAGATAATGGTGTACGAGTTCTTCTCAAGAGCAGATAACAAGGTCAACAAAGAAATGTCAAAACACCATTACAGGCTTGTTCAAGTACAAATACAATCAAACAATCATGATAAAAGTATAAACCCCATCTCTCATAAGTCAAAAAAGACATATGAACTTCAAGCTCTAACGCCTTAAATCATAAACAGAACAACAAAAAAAGTTCCGATTAAATCATCCACTAAAACAAATCATCCACTAAAACAAGGTCAATTAAATCGAAAACACAACGTTTACCAACAAGAAGTCACATGGGCCGAAGTAACATGACCAACTTGTATCACTATTCAAGTAGACATTTCATCAAACACCTGCTATACCATCTTCTTGGTTGTGGATTGCAAATTTTCAGCTTACGCTCTATAAGCACTTCAAAATAAGCACCTACCAATGTGATTATTGCATAAACTCATAGCAATCCAAACAGTTTGAGATGTATTTTTCACTTTTAACAACACAATATGCATTCACAAACACCCTCTAATCAAATCTAACTTCATATCAACTCTAAAAAGTAAAATTTCTTTAAATTTAAGTATCTTCTTAGTCCTAATCAAAACCTCAATAACAAATTTACATTTAGAAAGACTACTAACTATTCCAACTTGGGGAATGATTTACAGCACATCGAAACACTCTGTATAGTATTATCCGAAACAATTACTGGTTTTATAGGTGTAAGTTGGTTGAATCCGGAGGAAAATGAATTTATAGAGTAGATGTAAAATTACATAATTCATTTTCCTCCGGATTCAACCAACTTACACCTATAACAAATGAACATATAATCACATAGACAGAGCTGTAAACAACATAACTATCTAATCAGCAGAAAATTGAGAATAATATGTAAACAACACATAATTCAACAGTTGTATTATACCTAACTTGATAATGGTGATGACGATTGAAGACGGTTACGGTGACGATGGTGCCGGAGTTAGGGTTTCGGTGGCGGTGGATAGCGACGGTGGAGATGATTAGGTTGACGACGGAGTTAGGGTTTCGATTGGCAAAAGTACGGTGGTGGACTGGTGGTGGTGGTGGTGGATAATGATGATGGAGCGTTATGTGAGCGATTAGAAGAATGAGGGACAAATTTTACTCTTATATTTTATTTCTACTTTTATCAATATTACTTTTATATTTAATTTAATAGTACTCCGTATCTTTTAGTGATTAAAGGTGCCAAGAAATGTCAGGTTGTCATGGTTGACTGACTTATATTTAATTTAATAGAACTTTTATCAATATTAGATTTTTCTACTAATTCAAGACTTGTTTTTGCTAATTCCAAATATCTTTTTCTACCATTTTTTAAAATGTATGCAAAATCCATTAGAAAAGAGGATGTTTGATTGTTGATGTTGTCAAGGGTTTTACATCAAGTACTTTGACCATCATAACTCATATATGAGAGTTATGGGATTTTGTGTGTGGCGTTTGGAGATAAAGAAAACACAAAAATGTGTTGTTTTCGTGTTTTTAAATGGGAAATAGATTAGATGATGTTTGTGTGAGAATGATAAAAAGAAAAGGCTGAGCACTAATATTTAAGTGGGGCCATAAAGGAAAGAAAGAGACCAATTTACCCTCATATGACTTGCACATAGGAGCTTTAACGGTCAAAATTAATGTCAGTTCGGTTAAAGGACAGCTGTGTTAAGAGTTTTATTGTTAGTAATTGTGGGAAAAAAAGTCAAGTGACCAATACTAAAAGCCAAGGTTGTCAGGATCGCGATCCTGATCGTAGGATCGCACGATCCTACGATCCTACTTTGAAAAAACGATCAGGATCGTAGCAGGATCTTAATTCTGGTAGGATCGTTAGCAGGATCGTGGGATCGTTAGCGATCCGATCCTACCGATAACCTTTTTTTTTTTTTTTTTTTTTTTTTTTTTTTTTTTTTTTTTTCATATATGAAGCATTATTTTAGCCTTTTAGGCCCTTGTGACTTTTTGTCTAAAATAGCCCAATAACAAAACACTCAAAGTCCACGACATGAAAATAAAAAACACATAGATAACAAAACCTAATTCCTAAATCTGAAATACAGCTTGCACATTCTTAATTTTTATTATTATAATAGCATTCATCTCACGTTAAAATATAAACCATGATCAGATTTTAAAGATTCTACAGTATATATTATACTAAATCTGATCATAAACTTGTATCGTAACTGAAGCACAAGAATTTTGACAAATTTTGAGTCTTCTACAAATTGCACCACTACGTTTAAAACATGGAAATGATGATATGAGGACTTTAAATGGAAATACGATGACCATCTTTTAAAGTTGTCTAATTTCTTTTTTAGTTCTTTAATTTTTTAGCTATTTAATTGATTGGTGTGTTGAGTTTAGACTTTAGATTTTTAGCAAATCCGTTAGTTAATTGGTGTGTTATGCTCGATCATATCAAACTTTTTTTTAACAGAGCTCGATCAATATAGTTTGGAGTCAGTAACTTGCAATTGTACTATTGTAGTTAACTACAAATTAATTTACAATCTTTACTCATAAGGTTCAATCTCACTAAATATTCATTTGTTAGCGGCACATACTAAGTTTCACTAACGATGCACTACAATTGTCTAGTGAATATACTGATATAGAATTATAGATATGTGATGAGGCATAAATTCATAAATGATAAACCATGAGCTGAGTGAAGTTACCAACATATGGACTATGGAGTATAAGTGTATAATTTTATAAATTTAGGCGTGGCAAAACAGAAGGTTACTTTTTGTTTTATCTTTTTTAAAATCTCATTATGTATTTGAGATGTTTTCAAGCTATTGAGAAATATATAGAACAATAGAAGTATAAAACTGCGACCCCTATGCGAAAATGTATACATTTTCATAGGATCTTACGATCCCGATCCGATCCTACGATCCCGATCTTGCAAAGCCGAAAACGATCCTAGGTAGGATCCCGATCCTGACAACCTTGCTAAAAGCCAACACAAACCATAAGGACCATTTATGTAATTTACTCTTATAATTTGTGTAGCAAAATGTTTGACACAAAAAAATGTTTTGACTATGTGTGAACATTGCGTTACATTATTTTCTTTTGGTTTCATGAAATATTATAATCCTTTTAAATACATATACTTCAAGTTTTATGTTATTGATTGTAATTAAGAACTTCTAATGTTTGTTTAATATATATTCATCTTTTAAACAACCCTTTCAACCTATGTTGGATAAAATTTGATCACAGTATTTAGCATAGGCATGAATAATAATTACCGTGTTTCCTTAATATTTGATTAAATGTTGGTTAGGTACTCTAACGGTGTGTTCTTGAGTTTTCATAATAAAGAAAAGGGAAGTAAAGTAGGAGTAAATATTTTCCTACCACTTTTAGAAAGAAACACTTTACTTCCAAAATCATCCAAATCATACTATGTGAGTGTAAACCTTTTCACTTTCCTTCTTTAAAGTAAAACTCAAAAACACAATGTGAGAGTAAACATTTTTAGTTTATTTCATTTTCTTCCTTTAATGCGACTCGAGAACACAGTGTAAGAGAACACATGATCTATTTCACACTAACCAAATTAGTACTCCATACTTTATTGAAGTTTTTATGTTTAAACCCATAACATTGAAACTAATTTTTCACTACAAAGTATAAAAAAGATTAAAATAACAATCTTTTATATAATACAATAAAACCCTTAGTGGGGACTTTTTCATTTTAAAAAAAATCAAATCATACTTTAATTAGTAATAATTTTATTTAAAAAAAATTATTAGGTAACATTTTATATTTATCCATTATACAATTAGAAGATAAATACAAAAAATATAACTAAGATATAATTAACAATATAATTAAAATTTTTAAATAATTATCTTTAATAATAAAAAACTATAATTAAAACTCATAAATCAAACAAAACAAAGATTAAATTATTTTTTTTAATAAATAAAAATATATGATTCAAAAAAAACCCCAAAAAAGCACGTGCAAACAACAACAAAAAATCACTCAAATAATTTTATGCATCACTTTCCCTCTAACAAAAACCACCAAAATTTCATCAAATCCACCCAAATCAAATTCAATTTCCCTCCCCTTTTCCCCCAAATCAAAACCCTAACCCTAACTTTTCAATCCCACAAAAATCAACCTTCAATTCAGAAAAAGTTCACATTTTTATGTAATAAATCCGATCTTTTCACAAAACCATCTTTTATTTCCATCAATTTCATCAAATTTATTAAAAAATAATAATTGATTTTTATTGTTTGTTTTTGGGTGCAGGTGAGATTGATAATTATGGGTAGTGAGGATGAATCAGATAGTCGTACTACTTGGGATTTTTATGTATTCTGTTTCTGATTGATTAGTTTGAACTGTAACTTAATAAGGAGCTTAGTGGTGACTTGATCAATGGAGTCAAAAAGAGAATCAACTTTAGAAGTGCAAGTCTTAAACTTGGAAATAAGCAAAGAATAAGCTGATGAAGGGAGGGAAGGAATATCTCTCAATTCACAATAGGATTATGAATCACATATCTACAAAACAAATTAAAAACTAGTAATGAATTAAACCAAACTTTTTTAATTAAGAAAAATAAATAAAAGTTGAAATAATTACTTCCAAATAGAAGGGATGAAGTTGGTATTAATTCCAGCTTTATCGAATTCAGTTCGAATGAAGGTGGCATCAAAAACAGCTCGAAACGTTGTCATATTTATCAAAGTGTTTGTTCTAATTTAGGGTTCATGAATGAATGATGTGAGATTTATGTGTCTGTAATTGGGGTTTTATTTTGTTTCAGTTGGGCCACTAAGTACTTGATATAACTTGTTTAACTAATATGACCGATGTAGTGTTTAGCAATACACGAGCATAGTACTTTAAACACAGACGTAGGATCATCAAGCAGTTACAGTTTACAATCTTTCCTACTCTAAATTCTACCTTTGCCATCATACTGTAAATGATTTTCTAGAAGTTGACGTTTAGGGATCGGTGGTGCTTACCCCTTGTTGAATCTCAGTATCAAGTGCTTTAGGGTGTGGTGACTGTGGTCTTCTTTGCATACCCAGGGTATATATTTTAATGTTTTTAAATTTATATGTTTGTTGATGTTATTTGATATTGACTGAATTCATATTAAGGGGGGTGTTTGGGACTCTTGCTTTTTTACTGAAATTATAGTACTACCCTGTTTTTCAATAGAAAGTAGCTGCAACAAAATTGAATTCTGATTATTTCGAGATTCTTACACAAGTGAACTACTATTGAATTTTGAAGAAGAGTGAGTGCGGATTATGGAACTTTAAGTAGTGAAACTGAAGCATAACAACATTATCTTGTATTTAGTTGTAGCTTGGTAAGAGGCTGAGAATTTCAGCCAAAGTTGTCAAAGGGTCTAGGTGCACTAAACAACGTTAAGGATATAGCTATATTTTCTCTGATTTCCCTCAAGTAACTAGATAAGTTGGCAGTTGTAGGTAGTTAGTAGAATGGTTGTAAAAGCACCAGGTTTACTTATATTTTCTCTGATTTCTCTCAACTAGATACGTTGTCACTTGTAGGTAGTTAGTAGAATGGTTGTAAAAGGACCAGGTTTAGCTATTAAGTTGAGTACATAGCTCTGTATCATGGGTCGCAAACTGTAACGAAAGTTAGACAAAGATAACACCTTAAAATCACATTGATTGATAAGTGATCTTAAGGATCTTATCTGTGTTTAATCTTTTATTTATCTGAAACTTTCTGTATGTATGCCTGTGTTTTTCTTGGATGAACCAGTGGATGCCTGCACAAGGCAAGTAGGCATCGGAGGTTACTTCCATACACCAATCTTAGTTTATAGCATTTTCGTGTATACTTTTTTCATTGTAGTAAAGTTACTGCTATAAGGGTCAAGCATCACTTAATAGAACAACTTAGGATCTGCATATATACATTCATTCCTGTGAATCTGCTGGTGTTCAATATGTGTGGCATCAATTGTAGTGTAGTGGATTCTTTTTGTTCTGATCTACTTATCTGTACAGCAAGTTCGTTGATGACCTGTTTATATAAACTTATCTTTGTTGATGCCAGTTTCATATCTTTGTTTCTAAGTGAAATTTTCAATACCTCAAATTGACTTAACCACAAACAGTTTCATATAACAGTTTTAACTATAACTTTTGGTTTTCTTTTTCATTTTTTAGGAGATTATGGTCTGAAGCGTCACGTAGTTTAATGTCTTACTACTCTAATGTGTTGGTACTTGGTGACATCCCATAGCATGTTTATTCAGGACCATCAAAGTCTGTATGCTATTAACCTTCTAGTTTCCTACTGAACCTTGTCACACACTTAGCATTTCATTAATGGTTTTGATATTAATCTATTTGATCTTAGCAATAAGATCAACTCATTATCTAACTTGTCGGTTTTTAGTCGGTTTTGTCGGGTTTCAACCCGAACCGACCCGACATGTCCGGAAAAGTGCAACCCGATACAAAACCGAGTTTCATTCGGTCGGGTCGAGTCGGTTCGGTTTCAGACGGGTTTTCGGGTCGGGTCAGGTTCCCAAAAGCTCAGCCCTATCGTGAACAACTTGATAGATTTGAGAATTTGGATGGATTGGTATGCCCTTTAACATCCACCAAATAGACATTTTTGTTTAAAGAAAACTTATAAACCACTAATTGTCAAGTGTGGTAATTGCATGTTATTGTAGTAGACTATTGACTTTTTGACGTACAAGTTCACACAAATTGTCTATAGTGTATAGTAACCATACCTTTTATTGAATTATTCAAAGTTTGAAATTAATAAATAACAAAACAAGAAACATGAATATGATATGCATGCACCTTCCCAGCCTAGTGGTCTTTGAAAAATGATAAATATTAAACAGGTCTTCAAGGGCTGCTACAGCCTAGTGGTCTTAAACTAGCAATGGAGATATTCATTGATTAGTCACTGCATATGTGCATCATTTGCTAAACTGTTTTTGTAATTTTTTGTAAAGTTCCTAGCAGCAAAAATGGTTGACCAGCAATAAGATCATAGCAAAGTCAGCAAAGTGTGGATCAAGAAAAGTGCCAACTTGAGTTGAGAAGTTCCAACATCTTTCACATTTTGAACCTTCCGCACGTGAAACACCGATCCTAGGTAAAATCTGACCAGAAGCATGTTGACTCCTAGGTTTAGAATATCGATGTAAAAACATGATACACTATGGAGGTGAAAAAATGCGCTGTGTAATGGGGGCTGAAGCAGGCTTCATATGGGTCAACCCGAAACATTTTTTTGTCAAAATTTCTAGAATTTATAGATAATTAGTGTGTATGATTAAGAAAACTGTATTTGTATATCAATAAATAATCCCAATTTTATTAATAAAATGTTTTATAAAGTTTGATGCATTAAAGTTAGCGTTTGGGAGACCTTCGGCCAGTTTTCTGACCCGTTTTGTTCTATGAGACCTCTTTTAATTACCAAGATTTATCCATTCATAAGTCGATGGATCAAAATTGCCATGTATGATAAAATTATTCTTTTTGTCAAGAGACTACCTGGAGCACAAGTCACAGCTGCAAGAGCACGACCGGGTTGACCAGCAATAACAGCATAGCAACGTCTGCAAAGAGTGGGGTGATTAAGAAAAGAACCAGCTTGAGTCAAGAAATTCACAATTTGAACCTTCTGCAAATCCATATTTTCTTAATAAACATATTTTTTTTAAAAGAAAATTATAAACTACTACGGAGTAATTGTTAATTGTGGTAGTTGCATCATTCTTGTTGTAGATAGTAGACTATTGACTTGTTGGTGTACTATTAAGTTCACACACAAATTGTCTATAGTGTATAGTAACCCATATGATATGCATGAATATGATATGCATGCACCTTCCCAGCCTAGTGGTCTTTGAAATACGATAAATATTAAACAGGTCTTCAAGGGCTGCTACAGCCTAGTGGTTTTAATTAATTGCAACTAATGAAGTGGCATGGTGGTAACTTATACTATACATGACATCGCATGGCGTGTTTGTTACGAATCTATGTACGACAAATCTAAAATTTCATTTACATCTGTAATGTAGTAAAATGGATGAAAGCCACAAAGGTTTATAACTAAAACACTTCACTTTGTTTTTCATGTTTTTCCAAATGCTGCTCAGAATCAAGTTTGTGCATCATCCTTTTGTTTGTTTCTCGACGAAGTCTTTAATCATCTCCTTCAAATGCTGTGTACGAACAAAATATTTGTAATTAGCTTAGGATATGGAGTTGCGTCTTAGAGAATAGATTCATTATAGTACATTAAAGTCCCACTAAAGGATTGTTTTTGGCAAAAGCTCGTTTTATAACATGAAAATGACTCATTCGACCATTGAAGTCAATATGGGAGTCGAGTGTTTAAAATAGAGTAGCAAATTTAACGCTGGCATATGATGAAAATTTGGGATCGAGTGGTTAGACAGAAACCTGCAGTTCGTGATGAAGCACAACAGTCTTCTTTAGTCGTCTATTTTTCTGCAACATCAAACAAATACACAATTAAAACATGAAATAACAGAAATGGTAAAAAGTTAACAGGAAATCATTTATACTAAAATGCAGTATGTAATGCTCTCTAGGAAGAACACAAAAGCAGTTGAGCAAAGAAAGCTAATTTCCACTGGACAAAATTTGGAAAACACAATCCATTCATCAACTTATTACGATTCAATAATCCCATCATCACAAAACACAATATCAGTACCACAATCGAATGCCCAACAAACAACAAATTCAACAACGTCATACCCCTCAATCTATCCTCATCAAGAACACAGTTAACATCAGCATTCCCCTCACCACGAACAATCACCACTTTACCACACCCTTTAAACGCAAATTCATCACTATACAATGACAACCCAACTTGCAAAACCCAAGTACCTTTCAAAACAATCCCACCCGACAACTAAAAATCAGCAAAAAACGCAGACGGCCAAATGGAAAGATAAAAAATAAATGGATTGATATTGCCACCTCTAGTTTACAGCCTATAGAACAGCTTTATTAGAGCAAACTGAGTCATTAGTTTAGAACTGCTTTATTAGGTGTGTGAGCCCTACCCAACCCAACTCATTTCACCCTTCCTATAAAGTTACCCATTTTAGCCCGTTGTCTGACCCACCCCCTTTACCAGGGCAATTATGGAATTGATCAGAAAGGCTGAAGGAGAACATACAACAGGGAATATACCTGACCAAGTCTCAACAGGTGGCTGTCAGAGTAATGGAAGAACCGGTAAAGGGCTGCAAAACCAAGCAGTTTTTTGTTGAATCAATAACATCAATGGGATTGTTACCTGATACAGAAACAGTTGAAATGGAGAATTTAGCTATAATATATGCAGATAAGCATGCAAAACCACATATTTATTTATTTATCGAGAGCAGCTGAATGTTACCATCAACAAGGAGAAGGACAAATGCTACCAATCAACAGTAAAGAGGACCCATAGATTCGTCATTGACGCAGACAACCTAATCATAACAGATAGGATTGAGCAACTGCATCTCAACATATTAAAACGTGATACACGCAAATAAAACACAACTTTTCAATAGACACTAAAGACCTCTATTATTTACTCTGTAAACGTGAATCAGAAATGGTGGTAAACATGACACGACTTTTCATGATAATTGTTATATACTTTCGACGAACTTTTTTTTTTTTTAGTTTCCACCCAGAAAAAATCATATATGATTCGTAAAAATCATATATGATTCGTAAAAAATCATATATGATTCGATTCTTACGAATCATATATGATTCTTACGAATCATATATGATTTCTTAAGAATCATATATGATTCGTAAGAATCATATATGATTTGTTAAAATCGAATCATATATGATTCTTACGAATCATATATGATTTTTCTGAGCGAAAAAAAAAAAGTTCATCGAAAAAAAGGTTCGTCGAAAGTATATAACAATGCATATCTATAGAAAGATAATTTAATTCTCGTCGCGATGGTATTTTTTTTGTAACTTGACGATTTACGGTTTGCGAAATATTTAAGTTTTAAAAAAATGGTGGAAGTTTATTTTTTTATTTTGATAAAAAAAAAATGAGTGGTTAAGATTGCTTGATGTGTTCTATGGTAAAAGTTAGATCTATAAAGAACTTTTGGCAATGATATATACCTTTAAGCCTTGGTAGCCGTATATTTTTCCATCTTCTTCAAAAAAGATACTTGGGTCAACAGGGTCAATGGGGAAGCTTTCCGGAGATCCCTCTCCCTCTTCTTCAGAGACTGAAATTTAATATACGAAGACATCATCATAGCTAAGACAAGCTCACATACAGAGTTACAAGCTACAAAATCCACTTAAAAACAAGATAAAAAAAAAGATACAAAGAATAAACACATCTTTAGCCACTAATCAACTAGCCAAACATACCAATAGTCATGTATACCTCTATACGTATATACATCATGATAAACAAACTTCTATTATTTGAGAACAACAACTTTAATTAAAACCTTGAACATCAAAAAAGTGTAACAACGTGCAACTCCAAATTGATAATTGTCACAAAATTATATTTCAGCTTATGCTCTATAAGCACTTCAAAATAAGCACCTACCAATGTGATAATTGCATAAGCTCATAGCAATCCAAACACTTAAAGAGATGTATTCTTCACTTTGAACAACACAATATGCATTCACAAAATTAAAATTAAATGTATGGTAATAAATTTAAATATATTTTAACATAAAACACTAAGCTTCACATAATTGATGTTATACTAATGCATTATTTATTGTTGATAACATCTCATGTTCACATTTATTTCACTAAAAATAAAACACACATGTTGACAACAACTCAATTGAACAAACACATAATGACATAATGTCAAACTCACAAGCAAAACCAAACACAAATATGGAATTTAATACTCATTTTGCATATTAATTATGCATGTGACCGACTTATGTGATAAAATCCACACACGAAGAAAAACCCAAAACCTCAAAACCCACATTCCCACACATGAACAAAACACCAAAAACAATAATCTAAACTGAAAATACGAAATCTAAACCTCCACATATTAAGTTCGGATGTACGTGATTTCGGAAAACAAAGAGGGGTTTCAATTAAAATAATAGCATGCCTTCAAATCTTCAATAATGTGTGTTTTAATTGTGATTGTTGTGTTTTTATCATCATGAATAGTTCCAATTGTAGATTCAAATGTGTATTTGGTCAGAGTGTATGAAAGAGAGGTTAATTGGGGTTAAGAGGGGTTAAACTGAGAAATTCTTCTTGTTAGAGATGCTCAAGCAACCAATTTACTCAAATCAACAAGCAAAATATATTTCCAAACAATTATGAAGCCTACAAGTGATCTACAAGTTCTAGCCAATTCTGAGTACAAGATTTTTTTTGACTTTTTGATATTTTAACTAAGTTGACTTAATCTAAATTCTAATGATCTAATATGAATTATTATGTAAGATTAAGCTAAAATGCAACTACTATAAGCTAGATAAACAAGATTTGCAACTATCTCTATGATTATTCTAACTAAATACACCAACAGTTAACTGTTATTAAAATATAAGAACAAATTGGACTTTTCTCTAATGAACCTTCTGTTTTTATGCTTTATATGACCTAAATGAACCTAGTATGAGTTGTCTAAACTGATTGCAACTTCTGAAACACAGTCAATCACATAAAAATTTCCTGTTCCAAACACCCTTTAACCAACTGTTTTGCAAGTTTTGTGAAGCAATATAATGATTTAAAGTTTAAACCTTAATTCCAACACTTAAGCTTACATAATGATGCAACATACTGATTTAAGCACAAATATTCAGATCTCAAACACAATCAACCACAGATTTACCACAATGCAAATATATAGCAGTATTGAAACAGTAGGATCAAATATCATGCAAACAACTGTTAAATGATGAAAACTACTACTATTAAGCTATAATATGAATAAACTGAACCAAGTAAACAGTAAACAAACACTGAATTCAAGTCTACATTAATAACTCTAATTATGCAAATTTAAGCTTTAAAATGTAAAGGAGAACTCAGTAGACCAATCCCAGCTGAACAGGGATACTCTTGAACTTAAGCCTATCTTTAATAGGCTTTAAAACAGATACACGCCACCTTCTGAATAAGCTTGAGCTTATAGAATAAGCTGTTTGACTTTCGTTGACCAAAAGAGCTTTTGAGAGATTTCAACTTTTTATCCTGAATAAGTACTCACAGAAGCTATGTTAAGCTAAAATGAGCAGTATCTAAATAGAAAACAAGCTTATTGAAGCTTGGTTTTGATTAATGAGAACATTTTTTTTTATATTTTCTGATTTTTTTTTTATGTTTTTGATATAAGTTGAACAAAAATCAAATAGTAAACTTTAGATAAGCTAATATTAATGTTTATAAGTTAATGAAACAGTGAATGAGCTTAAACAACAAATGAAAAATAAATTTGAAAATTAAAGGTAACTTAATAACACAAATTATGAAAAGTAAACTATAATTAAATTAATTGAAAGATTGATTACATTACTTGAACTGAAATTACATTTGAGAGAATAAAATGGCAGCATAACACTACATAAAAACTACACCCTAAACAAGTGAGATGAGAGGGGTATTTATAGTCGTGTGGGGTGAGGTTTAGGGTTTCTTCAGAAGCTACTAGATCCTCTCAGGTGTGCTTTCTCTCCATCAATACCAGTCATTTGGATTTAGCTCCAATATATGCAGATAAGCATGCAAAACAACATATTTATTTATTTATCGAGAGCAGCTGAATGTTACCATCAACAAGAAGGACAAATACTACCAATCAACAGTAAAGAGGACCCATAGATTCGCCATTGACGCAGACAACCTAATCATAACAGATAGGATTGAGCAACTGCATCTCAACATATTAAAGCGTGATACATGCAAATAAAACACGATTTTTCAATAGACACTAAAGACCTCTATTATTTACTCTGTAAAACGTGAATCAGAAATGGTGGTAAACATGACATGACCTTTCATGTAAAAGGTATGTGTAATACGCACCTCAAGCTCATCTGCTTTCGAATCCTTTAACCCCTTACTATTCACAGATGGCTGAAGTATTTTCCCATCTGAAATCACAGAACTGTACATCGACAAGCATAAAAAATCAACCAGGATATCAAAATAAAAAGGGTGATAGGAATCAAATTAATGAACCCACGGAGACACTTTACATACTTAATATACTTATTTTCTGTGGAAAACGTTTTGAGGAAGTCATCTTTTGTCTCAGCAAGATAATCTGCAAAAATATTCTGCACAGAAGAAAATGAGATGGTCATCAGCATTGCGCTACTGCACACAACTAACAACCAACATGCAAAATGTGCAGGATGATCACCTGAAGAGAAGTTTTCAGATCCGTGACTCCTTTCCCAGCCTGTACCAGTGACATACAATATAAACCATTGAAAAGACACGAAGTCAGATTTATACGTACAGAAATCAGTCATTAAAGAACGGTAACACGATTCAAAAAAATATAGTACACAATGAGTACTTACATCAGATGTGCTCTCAAAAGAAATATCAGCATATGCTTTAAATGATATGTTGCTGATCCAGACAGTGATATGCATTATTTTTTTACACATTAATACTGACCCCCAATAATATATGTGTATATGCCAGAAACCACTTATTAAATAACTTAAACATCGATAAGTTGGATAATAATGATATATACCTTTTGTTAGAATTAGTAAATAAGGGCCCAGCCCATTAGTTAACCTAGCTTAGCCTTCAATCTAAAGGCTTATTTATAGTCATGTACTTTTAGTCTTTCATCAACACATCAATACAATGTAATCGTTTGGCTCATTATCGCTTCCCCCAACTCTGTTTACATGGTATCAGAGAGAGGGTTTAGTTCCAGTTAGGGTTTGGATGTTACGGCTATTATTCCAATTAGGGTTTCGAATTTTGAAGAAGGTACCTTGAGATACCTAATCAGTTTTGAGAGCACCCAGTTAGAGTGCATTTTAGATCTCACCTCCCACATAACTGAATTCAGTTAGTCACGAATTGCAAAACCCCCAAAATCCCGTCGCCGGAAAACCACCTATGCGCCGCCATCAGCCGCCGCCGTGAGCTCAGATCCTGTGGTTTTTAACTGAAGATATTTTCCAGATGTGTTTGTCTGGTAATTCCGACCAGATCCCGGTGATATCTGATCCGTTTTGTGATGTTTTTTATGTTTCAATTTTGTTAGGGTTCTTAATTTTTGTGGTGACGGGTTGCTGGTCATTAGTTATGAGGTTTTGTTTTTTATTATTGGTGATTGGTGATGATGGAGATAACTTTGGTTTTGGGAATACCTTTGGGTTTTGAATATGGAGTATCTGATTTAGTTTATAGTTCTGATAACTTGTAACTGATTATCAGTTTTTGAGTTTTGTGGGTGACTTATTCATTCTGATCTTGGAGTTTGACTCGGATTATTGATCCGAATTATTGAAGATCACAGTTAATTCACACAAGATTAATTCAGGTTTGCGTTGACGATGAATCAATGAATGATTATGAGCTTGGTTTTAGTTGCTTAGTTATTGGGTTATGATTTAGTTTTTTTTGTCAATTAAAGTTTGGTGTTCGGTCCCCGGCGAGACCATTAGATTTTGATTATGCTCTTTTGGATTTTGGTTACTCAAGTTTTGAGTTTTGATTAGATGAGACCTGTCTTGACAGGTTTCCTTGATTTTTCATTGAAGTTGAGACATGTTCCGACAATTGTTGGTTCAAGTTGCTTCGTTTCTTCATTTGGTTCGAGACCTGTTCCAACACCGTTGTTCAGGTTGCTTCGTTTTTTGGATTACTTAGTTAGTTGAGACCTCTTCAAACATCCCTTGTTTCAGGTTGCTTCGATTTTGGATTTTTGGACTCGAATTGAGTTTTAGTGAATTGAGGCCCGTTGATTGCTTCATTTCTAGACATTTTGGTTAATTGAGACCTTGTTGTTCCGGTTGCTTCGCAATTTGATTATATCCCAAGTGAGATCTATTGAGACCGGTTTTCTTCAGGTTGCTTCGTATTTTAGTTCGATCCCTAGTGAGATCATTTAGTTTTGTGATTGTTCAAGGTTGGATTATTGCTACGAGGAAGATTGTTGCTCAGGAGGAGCTTGGTTATTTTTGGGTTTTATATTATGTAACAAGCTGAGCATAGTATGCTCCAGCTTGAGGGGGGATGTTAGAATTAGTAAATAAGGGCCCAGCCCATTAGTTAACCTAGCTTAGCCTTCAATCTAAAGGCTTATTTATAGTCATGTACTTTTAGTCTTTCATCAACACATCCAGGATATCCCTCTTCCTCTTCTTTAGAGACTGAAATTTAATATACGAAGACATCATCAGGGCTAAGACAAGCTCAGACAGAGTTACAAACTATGAAATCCACTTAAAAACAAGATAAACAAAAAGATACAAAGAATAAACACATCTTTAGCCACTAAGCAACTAGCCAAACATACCAATAGTCATTTATACCTCTATACATATATACATCATGATAAACAAACTTCTATTATTTGAGAACAGCAACTCTAATTAAAACCTTGAACATCAAAAAAAGTGTATCAATGCGCAACTCCAAATTGATAATTGTCACAAAATTATATTTCAGCTTATGCTCTATAAGCACTTCAAAATAAGCACCTACCAATGTGATTATTACATAAGCTCATAGCAATCCAAACACTTGGAGATGTATTTTTCACTTTTAACAACACAATATGCATTCCCAAACACCCTCTAATCAAATCTAACTTCATACCAACGCTAAAAGTAAAATTTCTTTAAATTTAAGTATCTTCTTAGTCCTAATATATCAAAATCTCAAAACCAAATTTACATTTTGAAAGACTACTAACTATTCCAACTTGGAGAATAATTTACAGCGCATTGAAACACTCTCTATAGTATTATCCGAAACAATTACTGGTTTTATAGTTAGTAATGATAATTATGTAATTTTACATCTACTCTATAAAGTCATTTTCCTCCGGATTCAACCAACTTAGACCTATAATTCTACGGTCAAATATTCGTTAATCTGTTTCGCTATATTTACGTTAAATTTAAAGCATCTAATTTCTTACCAAAATTCAAGTATTAATAAGCACATAAATAATCAGCTGTAAACAACATAACTGCTAATAATTAAGCATATAAAATTTTCTTACTAAAATTCAACTATTAATAAGCACATACAGAGCTGTAAACAATATAAGTATCTAATCAGCAGAAAATTGAAAATGATATGTAAACAACATATATTTCAACAGTTGTGTTATACCTAACTTGATAATGGTGATGACGATTGAAGACGGTTACGGTGATGATGGTGCCGGAGTTAGGGTTTCGGTGGTGGTCGATAACGGCGGTGGAGATGATTAGGTTGACGACGGAGTTAGGGTTTCGATTGGCGGTGGTGGTGGTGGTGGTGGTCGATAATGATTAACGGTGGTGGAGCGATTAGAAGAAAAGAGGGACAAAGTCTTTACTTTACTTTTATATTTTGGTGACTTTATTACTGTATTTTTTTTAGCCTTGATTTGTTGACTTTTTTATTTTTTTTTAATAGCTTAAATTTCCAACTAAAAAGAGTGGAGTTATAAAATTGACCCTTTATATTTTCTTGTTGCTTTTTGTTTTTAATAGCCTAGATTTGGTGACTTGAAGAGGTTTAGAGCATAAAGATTTAGGTGCTTTGAAGAGGTTTGCTCGTTATTTGGGTCTTACTGGGTGTCACATTATTAATACTCACACTTCAAAATATCGCCTCGTTAATAACCAAGGTTGCAAAAAAACGATAGGTGCTAGTCGGGCGGTCGACCACCGCCTAGCGCCTGGGGGATTGACTTTTTCTATATAAAAAAATTAAAATTAAATGTATATTAATAAATTTAAATATATTTTAACATAAAATACTAAGCTTCACATAATTGATGTTATAGTAATGCATTATTTATTGTTGTTAACATCTCATGTTCACATTTATTTCACTAAAAATAAAACACACATGTTGACAACAACTCAATTGAACAAACACATAATGATAGAATGTCAAACCCACAAGCAAAATCAAACACAAAAAGGGAATTTAATACTCATTTTGCATATTAATTATGTGTGTGACTGTGACAAAATCCACACACGAAGAAAAACCTCAAAACCCACAATCCCACACATGAACAAAACACCAAAAACAATCTAAACTAAAAATACGAAATCTAAACCTCCACATATTAAGTTCGGATGTATGTGAATTTGGAAAACAAAGAGGGGTTTCAATTAAAATAATAACATGCCTTCAAATCTTTAATAATATGTGTTTTAAATTTTTAATTGTGAGTGTTGTGTTTTTATCATCATGAATAGTTCCAATTGTAGATTCAAATGCGTATTTGGTCAGAGTGTATGAAAAGAGGGGTTAATTGGGGTAAAAAAAAAAACCCTAATTTGAAGTTTTTTTTAAGTGTTGACCGCCTAGCCCGATTTGACCCGCCTAGGCAGGATGTTGACTGCCTTTTGGCCAAAACGCCTAATTCGTCTACCTAGCTTCAAATCGCCACGGTAAGTGACCGCCTAGCGCCTAGGCCGTTTTTTTCAACATTGTTCATAACACAAAACAACTAAGTCATTTGTGCCCACTCACTCAATATAAAGCACACACACTCACATACCCAATGGATAGTTTCAAAGTTTTAGTGAGTATTTGTCATAAATTTTGTAGTGATGTCTGTATGCTATTATCTTATTAGTCTACTATTGTACAAATCTGTGTATGAGAGTTTCGCATAAAGTTTGTCAATCACTATCTGACTTGTTGGTATTTGTGTCTCGCGCTATTACCAAGTCTTATTATAGGATTAGGATTCATCCTAACCTCATAACTTGGAAAATAAATCAAAGAATATGTCTCCCTTCTCCTCTCCCGAAAACCGGTAGAACAAACACCCCTCTCTAGTGTTTCGGTTTGGTTTTTCTAAGTTTGACAAAGGGTTGTGCTAGACAAGATCGTGACTGATGTTTGAAAATCAAATATATAGTATAGTTTTCTCAAAGGAATTGCTAAGGAGATAAGCAAAACCCGATGTCGTAGTCCGTGTGAAGGTGTGAATGGAATTCAAAATTCCCGATTAGTGAAATGTGTAGTGAAGTGAGATAAAAATGATATTGATGAAATTTAAACTAATAAATATGAAAATAAAGCACAAATAAGCAATTAAGCAATAAAATCTAATTACCAATTTAAACTAAACCTAAAATGTGACGTAAAGTTGAAAACGCGAGCTAAAACGTAATTAAACGCTACTTAAAGGCAAACTAAGCTAGGAAGGCACCTAAAAACCTCAAATTACTTTCTAAAATTCCTAAAGGGTTAATAAAAATTTCAGGAAAAAGAAAAATATTTTTTTGAATTTTCTTTAATTAATTATGAATTAAAAACTAATTAAAAAGGAAAATTAAGAGAAAAATAGCTAAACAATTTGGAAAATTATGAAAAATTAAAGAAAACTTTTAATTGATATTAGAAACTAATTGGAAAAATAAAATTTGAAAAATATTGAAAATTACCCTAAAACACAAAAGTCTCGGGAAATCCCGAGCCCTTTTTGAAATTTTAAGAAAAATAAGTTTAAACTGAAATTTTTTAATTTTCCTAAATTAAACTAATAAAAAGAAATTTTCCAAAAAAAGTTTCACTAAATTTTGATTATTTTTGGATTTTTTATGATTTAATTACTAAAGAAAAGAAAATAAAATGGGAAAAATAGAAACTGAAATCAGAAAAATATGAATTTTTTTATAAAAGTCCTAAATTATAACAGAAATGTATGAAAAATAAGAAAAGTGAAAAAACTATTTGGAATAAGCAAGAAATAAGCTAAACAGTTTGCAAATAAGCTATATTAGAAAAAAGAAAAAAAGCTATAAAAGAAAGGAGAATGCAAGTCTAAATGAAAAAGACCCAATGGCGCAGTGGTGAGTGTGTGGGGGTGAGCTGGTTAGCCAGGGTTCAAATCCCAGCAGTGGCAATTTTTTTGAAATTATTATTTTTTTATTTTTCTTTTTGTAAAACTTTAAAATAAGCAAAAATAAGAAACTTTAATGAAGGCACCTTTTTTGAAAACTTGAAATAAGATGAGAAATAAGCACTAAGTGAACCAGAAGGTAGTACATCTTATTTTGAAACCAAAGTAAACAAGCAGGCTACTCTAAATGATTATAAGCTAAACTCAAGGTGCAATTATCTAAAAACTATCTATCTCTATTCTAATAAACTATAATAAGCAGGAAAATAAGCTAGATTAAGCAGAAACTACAACCAATGAGCAATACACTATCCTACACCTGCTCAGGTATTGCAGGTCTAAGGGCACAAAAGAAGGACCAAAATAAGCAGATTAAATAGGCAGAGAGAAGCCAAATAAGCACAGAATCTAAAACTCAGCTGAACAAGCTTCTAAAAGCCCCTAAATTCAAACACTTAGCTTAAAAGAGCAATTAGAAAAAAACTTGTGAATGCAGCTGTTTAGACAGAACTCAATGGTGCAGGGGATCCAACTGAGCAATTACATTTGAGAGAATAAAATGGCAGCATAACACTACATAAAAACTACACCCTAAACAAGTGAGATGAGAGGGGTATTTATAGTCGTGTGGGGTGAGGTCTAGGGTTTCTTCAGAAGCTACTAGATCCTCTCAGGTGTGCTTTCTCTCCATCAATACCAGTCATTTGGATTTAGCTCTAATATATGCAGATAAGCATGCAAAACAACATATTTATTTATTTATCGAGAGCAGCTGAATGTTACCATCAACAAGGACAAATACTACCAATCAACAGTAAAGAGGACCCATAGATTCGCCATTGACGCAGACAACCTAATCATAACAGATAGGATTGAGCAACTGCATCTCAACATATTAAAGCGTGATACATGCAAATAAAACACGATTTTTCAATAGACACTAAAGACCTCTATTATTTACTCTGTAAAACGTGAATCAGAAATGGTGGTAAACATGACATGACCTTTCATGTAAATGGTAAGTGTAATACGCACCTCAAGCTCATCTGCTTTCGAATCCTTTAACCCCTTGCTATTCACAGATGGCTGAAGTATTTTCCCATCTGAAATCATACATCTGTACATCGACAAGCATCAAAAATCAAAATTACGCTACTGCACACAAATAACAACCAACATGCAAAAGATGTGTAGGATGATCACCTGAAGAGAAGTTTTAAGATCCGTGACTCTTTCCCAGCCTTTACCTGTGACATACAATATCAACCATTGAAAAGACACGAAATCAGATTTATACGTACATAAACCAGTCATTAAAGAATGGAAACATGATTCAAAAAAATATAGTACACAATGTGTACTTACATCAGATGTGCTCTCAAAAGAAATATCAGCATACGCATTAAATGATATGCTTCTGATCCAGACAGTGATATGCATTAATTTTTTACAAGTAGCATATGCCAGAAACCACTTACTCCGTATTAAATAACTTAATTACAGATAAGTTGGATAATAACGATATATACCTTTAAGCCTTGGTAGCCGAATATTTTTTCATCTTCTTCAGAAAAGATACTTGGGTCAACAGAGTCAATGGGGAAGCTTTCCGGAGATCCCTCTTCCTCTTCTTTAAGATACTGAAATTTAATATACGAAGACATCATCAGGGATAACACAAGCTCAGACAGAGTTACAAACTACGAAATCCGCTTAAAAACAAGATAAATGAAAAGATACAAAGAATAAACACATCTTTAGCCACTAAGCAACTAGCCAAACATACCAATAATCATTTATACCTCTATACGTATAAACATCATGAAAAACAAACTTCTATTATTTGAGAACAGCAACTCTAACTAAAACCTTGAACATCAAAAAAGTGTATCAACGCGCAACTCCAAATTGATAATTGCCACAAAATTATATTATAAGAGGTGGTTGTGGATTGCAAAATTTCAGCTTACGCTCTATAAGCACTTCAAAACAAGCACCTACCAATGTGATTATTACATAAGCTCATAGCAATCCAAACACTTAAAGAGATGTATTTTTCACTTTTAACAACACAATATGCATTCCCAAACACTCTCTAACCAAATCCAACTTTATATCAACTCTAAAAAGTAAATTTTCTTTAAATTTAAGTACCTTCTTAGTCCTAATATATCAAAACCTCAATACCAAATTTACATTTTGAAAGACTACTAACTATTCCAACTTGGGGAATAACTTACAGCACATCCAAACACTCTGTATAGTATTATCCGAAACAATAACTGGTTTTATAGTTGGTAATGATAATTATGTAATTTTACATCTACTCTAGAAAGTCATTTTCCTCCGGATTCAACCAACTTAGACCTATAATTCTACGGTCAAATTTTCGTTAATGTGTCACTACATTGGCGTTAAATTTGAAGCATCAGCCTAAATTGACTTCAACTACAACAAATGAACATCTAATTTTGTTACTAAAATTCAAGTATTAATAAGCACATACAGAAGTGTAAACAATATAAGTATCTAATGAGCAGAAAATTGAAAATAATATGTAAACAACACATAATTCAACAGTTGTATTCTACCTAATTTGATAATGGTGACGACGATTGAAGACGGTTACGGTTACGATGGTGCCGGAGTTAGGGTTTAGGTGGTGGTGGATAATGACGGTGGAGATGATTAGGTTGACGACAGAGTTAGGGTTTCGATTGGCAAGATTACGGTGGTGGTGGTTGATGATGACGGTGGAGCGATTAGAAGAAGAGAGGGACAAACTTTACTCTTATATTTTATTTCTACTTTTATCAATATTACTATTATATTTAATTTAATAGTACTCCACTGACTTATTTTTATGTTTGCATTACTATCTTTAAAAACGTTGACTAATAATCAAATTCAACTATTAATAACACATGTTTTTCTTACATTTCAAAGTATGCATTTATTAAATATTATTTTAAACTATATGTTATTATAATTAATTACATTCACTAAGATTAATTACTATATAAACTAAATCCCAAAAAAGTCAAACGGTCAAAAGTTTCACATCTACAGTGCATCACTTATACAGTTTTTTCAAGTGATTCCTTATAGACGGCCTGTTAATGAGTCGTATGGGATTAGTCACGGTTTCCTATTGGGCCAAAAGAAAAATACTAATAATTTGGATGGTAGGCAAAAGGTTGTTTGTCCATTGGTGGATGGGCCCAGTAAGCATAAAAAAAAAGTTATAACATGAAGTCCACAACATATTTATATAGGGGGTGGCAATGTTGCCTAAAGGTTTATGGAAGTTATTTTTAATTGACCAATAAAAAGCATACAACACATTTCATGCCTAACAATGCCTAAAGCTTCATTTTTAGTGGCAATGTCATGCCTAAGCATGCCTAAACTTTTTTTTTTTTTTTTTTTTTTTAAGCTCATTCTTTTCTTGCTTGCACTAATCGGCCCACCCACCAGGAGCACAAAATGTGGATCTAGTTTTGTTTGGTAGTACCTTTATCTTATTAAATCACACATCACACACACTTGTATTCACACACAAAATCTTGATTTAGTCCCACCTCAGCTTGTTGCACATTTTCTTGATTTAGATCTTGACCCACTTCATATTTTTGCACATTATCACAATCTTGATCTTGACCCACTTCATTTTGTTAGGTGTGTGAGCCCTACCCAACCCAACTCATTTCATCCTTCCAATAAAGTTACCCATTTTAGCCCGTTGTCTGACACTCTGACTCTGACCCACCCCCTTTGCCAGGGCAATTATGGAATTGATCAGAAAGGCTGAAGGAGAACATAAAACAGGGAATATACCTGACCAAGTCTCAACAGGTGGCTGTCAGAGTAATGGAAGAACCGGTAAAGGGCTGCAAGAAACAGTTGAAATGGAGAATTTAGCTCTAATATATGCAGATAAGCATTCAAAACCACGTATTTATTTATTTATCGAGAGCAGCTGAATGTTACCATCAACAAGGAGAAGGACAAATGCTACCAATCAACAGTAAAGAGGACCCATAGATTCGCCATTGACGCAGACAACCTAATCATAACAGATAGGATTGAGCAACTGCATCTCAACATATTAAAACGTGATACATGCAAATAAAACACGACTTTTCAATAGACAATAAAGACCTCTATTATTTACTCTGTAATACGTGAATTAGAAATGGTGGTAAACATGACATGACCTTTCATGACGTAAACACAAGGTACACTATAGAGGTGAAACAACGCAGGTTTTGTAATGTGTTAGGGCTGGAACAGGCTTCAAACGCGTCAACCTGGAACCTTTTTTTTGTCAAAATTTCTAAAATTTTATGGATAAATAGTGTGAATATGATTAAGAAAACTGTATTTGTATGTCAATGATCCCAATTTTATTAATAAAATGATTTATGAAGTTTGATGCATTAAAGCTATAGCCTGGGAGGCTTACGGGAAGTTTCTGACCCGTTTTGATCTAAGCGAACATTTTTAATTAAAAAGATTTGCTCATTAGAGATATAACCTAACCTGAATTGATCCATCCATAAGTCAATGGGTCAAAATTGCCAGGTATAATACTATAATATGAAATTATTATTATTATTATTTTTCAAGAGACTACCTGGAGCACAGGTCACAGCTGCAAGAGCACAACCCGGTTGACCAGCAATAACATCATAGCAACATCTGCAAAGAGTCAGGTGATCAAGAAAATAACCAACTTGAGTCGAGAAGTTCACATTTTGAACCTTCTGCAAGTGAAACGCCAATCCATATTTTCTTCTCCCCTTGAATAAAATTATCTTCAGGATATGATACATTTTCAATTCATCAATAGGTGCCTCCTACGAGGAGGAAAGAATCTCATAATGAACAAATGTAAAAGGTATATTATCAAAACCTAAAAGGGTATATTGTGTGCAACAATGTGTGCTTCAGTACTATATACCAGGCATAGAATTTTCAAGTCGTTTCTTATGAATAAGTAGAGTCCCCAACATGCGGGGGGTGGAGGTCCTTTGAACAAACTTTTTTTTGACAAAAAAGTGTTTTGGGTCAACCACCCAATCCATTCAACATTTTTCTACCCGAACCTGTCCATTTTGCAACATCCACAAGTGCAACTTTTTGACATTATTTATATGCAAAAAGTATCATAGAACTAACCTAAATATACTAGTTGTTATAAGGTAATTTGCATAAATCAGACCTTCATTATCGCTCCATGGTAAAGACAAACTAGTTATATTAGAAGTATTGAAGTACACCTGAATGCTCTAAGCTAATAGAGTCCCTTATAAGTTATAACTCTAACGAGATCAAATGCAATTTCAAACAAAAAGAGCTGTAACATATCTTTTTATCTTTGCTGTAACATATCGAGCAACTGCATCTTTAGATAGAAAAATTCTGACCAGAAGCATGTTCACTCCTAGGCTTAAAATATCGACATAAAAACATGGTACACTAAAGAGGTGAAATAATGTGCAGGTTGTGTAATGGAACAGGTCATACGGGTCAACCCGGAAAATTTTTTTGTCAAAATTTCTAGAACTTTATTGATAATTAGTGTGACTATAATTAATAAAACTGTATTTGAACATCAATAATCCCATCTTTATTAATAAAATGATTTATGAAGTTTGATGCATTAAAGCTACAGCCTGGGAGACTTTCGGCCTGTTTCTGACCCGTTTTGTTCTAATCAAACATTTGTAATTAAAAAGATTTGCCCATTAGAGATATAACCTAACCTGAATCGATCCATCCATAAGTCAATGGGTCAAAATTCCCAGGTATAATATGATTTTTTTTTTTTTTTTTTTTTTCAAGAGACTACCTGGAGCACAGGTCACAGCTGCAAGAGCACGACCCAGTTGACCAGCAATAACATCATAGCAACGTCTGCAAAGAGTGGGGTGATCAAGAAAAGAACCAACTTGAGTCGAGAAGTTCACATTTTGAACCTTCTTCAAGTGTGACGCCAATCCATATTTTCTTCTCTTCTTGAACCAAATTATCTCTGGAATATGGTACTTTTTCAATTCATCAGTTGGTGCATCCTCAAGGTAGAAAGAATCTCAATCTACACTATCGCCAACTAGCAATGGAATATAGTCATTGGAAATTCATTATTATGAAAGACAAGCCCAAAACACAATCATATTTAAAAGTGTCGTAATCTTACCAGCTCAAGTTAAAATAAACACACTCAGAATACCACAAAAGTTGGCATTTCTATGAGCATTCAAAAATTACCATCTCCTTGATTATTACTAATGTTAATTAAACTATAACCACTATGAAAGGAAGTCTGCATATCACAACTCCCTTTTATAACAAATAGGTTTCAGGGTGCTACTAGTTTATCCAATTTTGCTGAATAAAAACCAAAAATCCACTAAAAATGGCCATTCTCTTAAAGGCCATTTAAGTCCATATAATATTTCTATCCAACAAGTCCAAAAGATCTCATGATATGACCAAACAGTTAGTTTGCAACTCAGTTAAAGATCTCAAGTTTCGAAGATCAAAACAATAATATTATGCCAGTTATACATACTTAATACTTGTACATGAGATGGAGTCCATTCTACTTGATTGATCGCACTCATAGCAGTCTCTATGAATACTTACAATAGACACAAACCATTGTTCGCCAATCATATGGAAACTTATGCTCTACAAAGATAGAGAATAATGGCATTTAGTTATACTATTTACATGGCATCAAAGGAACAAACAACAGTAGTTTATTAATACTTCCGGGTGAATGATATGACTTACTGTAAGGTTATAGCATGACAATGAATGAAAGTCCATCTAAGTGATCTATTCCAGGAGGATTGTCGTCACCAATTACATCACGTCCACTAAAGATCCCAGCTTCTTCAGTGAGCTTTTCTTCATCGTCGAAACTCAATGATGCTAAAAGAAGACAATTCTGTAGATGATGAACAGCTTATCAGTGACAGAATCTGAACACTTTTGTAGGATAAGACTAGTGAATAATGTGAACATAAGTACTAACAAGAAAATAAAAATATAATATTTTGACTAACTATAAAATTCGATCCAATATTAGATTAAAAATCTCATCAGTTTCATGATTAGGATATCAAACATGGATACGAAGATATCAAGAGGACAAGATAATGGTGTACGAGTTCTTCTCAAGAGCAGATAACAAGGTCAACAAAGAAATGTCAAAACACCATTACATTTATGAGTATCAGAATCCTACTACGCCGTATCACAGGCTTGTTCAAGTACAAATACAATCAAACAATCATGATAAAAGTATAAACCCCATCTCTCATAAGTCAAAAAAGACATATGAACTTCAAGCTCTAACGCCTTAAATCATAAACAGAGCAACAAAAAAAGTTCCGATTATAATGACATTTAATAGCTACAATTTATCCAATTTAGCTTCATAAAAACCAAATAATCCACTAAAACAAGGTCAATTAAATCGAAAACACAATGTTTACCAACAAGAAGTCACTGGGCCGAAGTAACATGACCAACTTGTATCACTATTCAAGTAGACATTTCATCAAACACTTGGTATACCATCTTCTTGGTTGTGGATTGCAAATTATCACATAAGCTCGTAGCAATCCAAACACTTTGAGATGTATTTTTCACTTTTAACAACACAATACGCATTCCCAAACACCCTCTAATCAAATCTAACTTTATATCAACTCTAAAAAGTAAATTTTCTTTAAATTTAAGTACCTTCTTAGTCCTAATATATCAAAACCTCGATACCAACTTGGGCAATAATTTACAGCACATCCAAACACTCTGTATAGTATTATCCGAAACAATTACTGGTTTTATAGTTGGTAATGATAATTATGTAATTTTACATCTACTCTATAAAGTCATTTTCCTCCGGATTCAACCAACTTAGACCTATAATTCTACGGTCAAATTCTCGTTAATCTGTTTCACTACATTTACGCTAAATTTGAAGCTATCAGCCTAAATTGACTTCAACTACAACAAATGAACATCTAATTTTTTTACTAAAATTCAACTATTAATAAGCACACATATAGACAGCTGTAAACAACATAAGTATCTAATTAGCAGAAAAATTGAAAATAATATGTAAACAACACATAATTCAACAGTTGTATTATACCTAACTTGATAATGGCGATGACGATTGAAGACGGTTACGGTGACGATGGTGCCGGAGTTAGGGTTTAGGTGGTGGTGGATAATGACGGTGGAGGTGATTAGGTTGACGACGGAGTTAGGGTTTCGATTGGCGGTGGTGATGGTGGAGCGATTAGAAGAAGAGAGGGACAATTTTTACTCTTATATTTTATTTCTACTTTTATCAATATTTCTTTTTATATTTAATTTAATAGCCTAAATATGATTGGTTTCTTAGTAGTTTTTTTCTACTATCTTTTTATTGGGTGAAAATTTTAGTCCGTATTTGTCCAAATTTAGTACAATAGTGATTAAGGTACCAAGAAATATGTCAGTTTGTCATGGTTGACTTTCTATCTTTGAAGTAGGGCGTTGGCAGTCGATACGTGATCACACGGGAAGGGATCCTTCTAGTGCGGGAACACCGCCGCCGACCCCTTCATCACGCACGGGATCCATCTAGCACGTGAAACTTTCACGCACGGGAAGGAACCAAAATGTGAACGTTGGAGATTTTTTTTTTGATCGTTTGTCCCATTTTTTTTTTTTTGATCGTTAATATACAACTTTTTTTTTTTTTAGGTTATATATATTGGACAAAAGTTGCAATAGACAATCATCAAACAAAGTTCTTGAGAAAAAAAAAACGTACCGAGAAGCAAAAAAATGGAGCCTATAAAAACAAATAGAGATCCTAGAAAAATCAATCGTGGATCGAGGGGCGCAATTCGTTCTCGAGTTCAATCACAACCCGGTTACCACCCCCAAATGTACCCTCATTCTCCACCATTTTTCTACACCCAACAACCCCACCCGCACGACAATATCCCAGAACCAGCTTTTAAAGAATTCGTCATCAATAGGAAACGCAAGATATGCACACAACACGGTTAGCCGTGTAGTTTGTAGGATTTAATGTTTTTTAAGTTAAGTTTTAATGTTTTTACATTAGTTGTGTGTTCGGTTTTTAATTTTAATGGAACTTTAGTTATTTTATGTTTTTTAGTAATATTATGTAACGTTTTTTTAATTTTAATGGAATTTTAGTTTTTTTTTAAATTTTAATGGAATTATAAAAAATAAGTGAGTGATCGGATGCTAACAAAAATATGGGCGAGTGATGGAAAAAGTGGGTGAATGATGTAGCATAAGGGGATTTGTTAGGAGTAAGTGAAGAAATTTTGGGTAAGTGGTGGGTTGTCAACCCTCTTACTATCTTTAAAACATGAGGAAATTCCAAAAAAAAAAGGTACAAAAACATTGGGCCATTTCAAGTTTTGGTCATGATTTTACCCCTCTTCCTAATTTGGTCATGCTCAACTGCTCGACTCTATCATTTTTGCGACACGTGTCCCTTGCAAGTACAGGGTGAGTGTCCCTTTCAAGTACAGAGGTAGGTGATATATTTTATTGCTTTGTTCTACAATTTCTAATATACCCTTATGCTTTGTTAATTAAATATTTTTTATTTGCTTGTACTTGATGTTTTATTACAAGTAATTTATGCATTATCACTTGTACCATCGCTCTATCTTATTAATACCACCCTCCTATCTACCCTCAGCCATAAACCATCTCATATCATCCACAACCACAACACCTCACAGCCATAAAACCATCTCACAACCATATACATCGATTGTACTAGATCCGGCCAACACTGATCATCAAAGATCATTAAAGATCTATAAAAATGGAGGACCAGTTTACAATCATCAAATATCATTAAAGATCTATAAAAATGGGTGGTGGCAGCGGATGTGGAGAGGATGAATGATTTGTTGCGTGGTGGATCCAAGAAAAAATACCACACCGGAGCTAAGGAGATCCGGCCAAAATAAATTCTCTGCGTCTTCTTGATTCCTATAAACCCGTCATCAGCCACCACCAACACTTCTTCTTTTCTTTTCTTTTTTTCCCAGATCTGCACCACCCACACATAATAATCGTCAACTCGTGTATGTGTGGGTGAAGATTATTATGGTTGTGGATATGATAAGGGCCGGAGGTGACGGGTGGGATGGTGTTTGACAGAAAAAAAAAGAAAAAGAAAAAGAAAAAAACGAGTTGCTATGAAGTTTATATATAAATTCAAATGTTTATGAATGTATTAAGCAAATTAGGAAAAAAGAAAAGTAACTTTGATCGTGTTCTATTTTTTATGATACTTATGTTCTCTTATAAATAAAAGCTTGCTTGTTGACTTTTGGGCCCGTTTAGAACTTAGCATAGACGATGTTTTGTTATTGTATCGTAATTTTCTTTTTTACTTGTGATGATATGTATCTAGTTAGTTGCTTATGGTATAACAAAATTTGCCTCTTTTGGCATTTTATTTTTATTTTACTAACAAACATTGACTTTGAGGTGGTTGAGCGGTTGAGCAGTGGTGGTTGAGTGGTTGAGTGGTTAAGCAGTGGTGGTTGAGCGGTTGAGCAATTGTGATCGAGCGGTTGAGCAGTGGCGGTCAAGCGGTGGTGGTTGTGGTGGTTGTGATGGACTGGTAAAGTGGTTAGGTAGGGTGAGTGGGGTTAGGTGGGGTGAGTGGGTTAGGTGGAGTAATTATTAAAGATATAATAATATATAATATATATATGAGGGTATTTTTGTAATTTCATAAAAATCAATAAAATATTTTCACCTACTTATGTACTTGAAAGGGACACTTCACCTACATCCTGTACTTGCAAGGGAAAAGTGTTGAAAAAATGATGGAGTCGAGCAGTTGAGCATGACCAAATTGGGAAGAAGGGTCAAATCAAGACCAAAACTTGAAATGGCCCAATGTTTTTGTACCTTTTTTGGAATTTCCTCTTAAAATATTGACTGGTAATCAAATTTTAGCTTCTAGATGAAGTTGACTTTTGTGCCAATGAATTATTTTAACCATTTGATATGCCCTTTTGGTGTTTTGAAAATCATTTCCAGGGTGATTGACTAAATTATTGGTTGCTTAAAGGCCTTGTGAATGAGGTCTTGTAAAAAAGAACTGGAGCAGTTAATGTCAGTACTAGTACCAAGCTTTCTTGAGACCAGTGGTGATCGGCTAGCTGGGTTTGTTACTAGTACCAACCCATGCCATCAACGGCTAGTTGTTCGTCATATTACAAACTTGTATCACGGTAGGGGTTGTTAGAGTTTGTGGATAAATATTAATATGTATATGTCTAGTATCGAACTCGAGACCATGGGATTGCACACGTTACGAATGAGAATTGATGATAAATAATTAATATATATAAAACGTTATATATTTAATTATTTAAACACGAAAATAAAGTCTAACGGTTGTTAGTAGTTAACGGGAATTGACTAACTATCGTTAAATATTAAAAGAGAATGACTTAAGTGAAATTTGGATGTCGAGAAGCTTCCGGAACCCCTTCTAAGGGTGTGGCCGGTTTTGGAGAAGGTTAGGGAAGCCCAATCCTTATCCAACTTGTCCTCCAAGTTTACTCTAACTGTAGGTTTTGGACAAGGCTTAGGGTCATTTGATTGGTACTCTTGTGCACACACAAACCCTAATTGCTTTTCCTTTTCTTTTCTTTGGTAAAAACCAATCGACCAACAACCCATAAGGGTTTTGATCGATTTTTTATTAAGCAAAATTGTTTGGTTTAGTTTGTGTTTTTGTTACTAGCATAAACATTAATTCGTTATTAATTTGTGTGTACAAGAACGTGGTACAATCACACTATTGATTGTATCTTGGATCGATTAACAAAATGGTAAGGGGTTAATCATTGATCCTTATAAACCCTAATTAGGGTTCATCACTTGTTCAAGTTCATTGAAGTTTGATTCTTGTTTAGCTAGAATCCAAATGTACGTTCTTGTTTATGTTTATGTTAATCTTTTATATGTTATACATGATCCTACGCTTCCGCATAATGTGACTACTTGATTATTTAATTATATGAATGTCATGATTTAATTATTCTAACAGTGGTATCACGAGCTTGCTATAACATGTAATTGATTACTAAAAACACATAAAAATCGAATCTTTAATGTTTTAGATACATGTTTAGTCGAATTTATGATCTAGGGTTCATAAAATTTTCGAAACCCTAAAAGTTTGGGGGGGGGGGGGGGGGCTCGATTACTCCTTTATCCAAATATTAGGGTTTGTGTTAAATGTTAATTGGATTAGAAACCCTGGGTTATAAACAAGTTTATGTGTTGATTGAACGTATCTTGTGACCTAATTGATAATTGGTATGCATGAATCCATGACAAAACATGCATGTTAGTCATGGATTATTTGATTGATTAAATTGTTTTGTTTTATCACATGTTTTGAGATAGATCTATATTGGGGAAGACCTCAATTAATTAAAATCAATTTATGTGTTATGTGGTATGTAATTGACTATAGCCTACGCAATTGATTCATCAATGTATGTCGCTCCACTTCCACTAAGAAGGGAAGGCCTTAGTTGATTACATGCATATTGGAAAACCTAGAATTGATTTGATTGGGGTTTATCTAATCAAGTATGCATGTGGCTAATTGTTTCACTTAATAATTGTTATGTTTATTAGTTGTTTATATTGTCTTTATTATTACTTGTTTTTTGTTTATTTGTTTGACGTGTTTATAAGCAAAAAAAAAAATAATAATAAAAAAAAAATAAATAAATAAAAAAGTAATTTTATGAAAAGAAAATTAATTTGACTAATAATGGTGAAACTTGTTGTGATAAATTATGACTCTTGCAAGGTCTTATGTGCCGACAGTGGTTCGCTTCGCATGGTAATTAGCTCCCAGGCAAGACTAGCAAAATTTATAATTTATTACATGTTTTTAAGACTAAAGTCATAAACTTTTTCTTGATTGATGTTTTTGTACGTAATGGTTTAAACCATTACATGTGTAATATCATCTTAAGGGTGATTTACCTCAATTCCACGCGTCACTTTTGTAGTAATTATCTGAAGTAACTTGGGTCTTTATGACTCATGTAAGAGTAGGATATAATGGGCGATAATTGTAGGTTCTTCTTTAATTGGTAAACCCGATACCTCAAGTAACAAGTTTTAATTTTATCTTAGCTTAAAAACGGTTAACTAAAAAGGTTTTGAAAACTAATATTATGAAGATGAGCGCATGCATCTTCGTACATGTTTTGATTGTCACATCAAACTAAATACCCTAAAATTTAAGTTATATGCCATCTAACTATAAGAAACACTTGAAGTTATTATTTGGTATGCGTGAGACCTAGGCCAAATATTAATGAAAAGGTAAAATTCTGTTAATGCGTGAGACCATATATGGAGATTTTACTGTTTCTAAGTTAGACGACTTAATTAAGTTGTGCATGAGACCTAGAACTTAAGGCATGAGATGGGATGAAACATGCTTACATTGCAAATTGATGAATCAAGTTGATGTAATTCCCATAATGATCTAGGAATTGGAAATTGTTTGCCAATTATTGTTCGACAGATTACCTTATTGAATGTTTTCATTACTAGCAGATCAACTAATGTAATGGAACTATGTTAATTAGGATCCTAGCATTAGACTATAACTAGGATTACATTTAAACCTATCCTAAATCAATGAGGACTACTCCATATTAGGATAAACTTAGACGAGTTGGACTAGCACTCCAACTAGCTAGTACTTCCTGAGATTCTGGTAACATGCCATAAGCCACAACCAAACTCAGGGATTCGCCAACACCCTCATATACCAATTTATAGTGTAGTTTCTAAAATTTATCAAAGTGTGCCCCCTCTACAAAAAATTTCTGGCTCCGCCGCTGGTCGGTAGAGAATGACAATCCCAATCACGAATGTAAAGAACTTTACAGTTTTAGAGAAACTGCCATCTAGTTCTATTTGTTTTTCAATACGATATAAACTGTATCATTTAGTCGAACATATCCAAAATATCACAGTGCAAAGTGAATGTTGCGACCATAATTTATATCAGTTAATGCATGTGCCATGTTTAAATCACGACTAGCATATGGAGGGCCATCATGTGGAGAATAAAACGTACCTATCGAAGCCTTTCTTTAAAAAAAAAAAAAAAAAAAAACCCTTACCTATCGAAAGCAAAAATGATGTCAAATAAGAGTGGAGACAGGAATTTTGTAGCACAAAAGATGAACTTTAGTAAGCTTCAAAACTGACCCCGTTATTCGTTTCAGCAACTTCTTAAAAACTTATTTTCATCCCATAATTTCTGGATTTCAGGTTCCCTCGAAGCATAATTTGCTCTAATACCAAAGCTTGTCTTAGCAAGGTCCACAACATGCTTGTATGTTCCATCTTGTACGTTGCCTTGTTCCTACACAACCGAACACATCATCCAGTCAAAGGTCAGTTGGTCAAAGGAAAATATAAGACGAATGTACAAGGTTGCCCTCAGACTCTACTTCTTTTCCATGTGTAAGTAAGTTTGCGCAAAATATCACTCCAACCATCCATCCCCCAATGTTTATTAAACCATAAAACTTTGAAAAAAAAAAGTTTGCATTATATATATCAAATCTCCACTAAATAAAAAAAGGCTATTTACTTATGTGATTTAAGTCCACATAAAAATTCTAATCAGCCTTGCGAACATGACCAATTTACAACAATATATCAAACAGTTGATGTGCAACTTAATCTAGCCATTACCACCTAGCATTGAATAGCCTGCCAAAACTGCCGTCTATATTCACTAAAATGAAGTTCACCATATAAAAAGTAAATTTTCTTTTAATTTAAGTATCTTCTTAGTCCTGATATATCAAAACCTCAATTCCAAATTTACATTTTGGAAGGCTACTAACTATTCCAACTTGGACAATAATTTACAGTACATCCAAACACTCTCTATAGTATTATCCGAAACAATTACTGGTTTTATAGTTAGTAATGATAATTATGTAATTTTACATCTACTCTATAAAGTCATTTTCCTCCGGATTCAACCAACTTAGACCTATAATTCTAAGCTCAAATTTTTGTTAATCTGTTTCACTACATTTACATTAAATTCACTTCAACTACAACAAATGAACATCTAATTTTTTTACTAAAATTCAACTATTAATAAGCATATACAGAGCTGTAAACAACATAACTATCTAACCAGCAGAAAATTCAAAATAATATGTAAACAATACGTAATCAGGTGTATTATACCTAACTTGATAATGGCGACGACGATTGAAGACGGTTACGGTGATGATGGTGCCGGAGTTAGGGTTTCGGTGGTGGTGGATAACGACGGTTGAGATGATTGGGTTGACGACGGAGTTAGGGTTTCGATTGGCAAAATTATGGTAGTGGTGGTTGATAATGACGGTGGAGCGATTACGGGAGAGAAGGACAAAAAAGTGTTTACATTTATATTTTGTTTTTATTTTTATCTTTTGTTGCTTTTTTATTTTTAATAGCCTATATTTGTTGACTTTTTGTATGTTTAGTGGGTAAAAGTTTTAGGAGTATTTGTCATAAATTTTGTAGTCTACTACTGTACAAATCTATGTACGAGAGTTTCACGTGAAATTTGTCACACACTTAGCATTTCATAAATGGTTTTGAATTTTGATGTTAATCTATTTGATCTTAGCAATAAGAGCACAAGGTTCCATGATATACCCATTTTATTTATTCGGGGCCCATGGAGTGCCACATCACTATAACAAACCTCCACAACTAACCTCTCATTCACAACTAACCTCAACTTACTCATTTGGGCCCCATCACTTACAACTTTAATTTTTTTTTCACATATCCAAATAAAATAAAATTCATTCTTAAACTAAAATTCATTTACAAAAATAAAATTACAATACCAAAAACACCATTTTAAAACATCATTTTACGTTAATAGACAAACATATTAGCATACTATGAACTAATGAAAGTCAATTAAGCAAGCCCAACGGGCTTTTTCTTTTAGGGTAGTACATGTATTCTTTTTGCTATTCGCCGCTGCTATATTTCTTCTTCTTCAACAATGGTGTTCCTGTACTAGAGATAAATAAAAGAGTGCAGTTTGGTATTTTTGCTGCAAAAAAAGGTAATAACTCGGTTTTATAAAACGTTTACCTCTTTCTTGGCCCCGCTTTAACTGATAGTTTGTCAGAAAACTCTTTCGTCGTGTAGACGACGAGCTCATCAATGGCGAAGGGTGGTGAGTTTGGATGGTGTCGTGGTGAAGGACGGCGAGCATGCCATGCTAGGATGGCGAAGGGCAACGAGCTCCACACCGGGTGCTCTAAGATCAACTCATTATCTGACTTATTGGTATTGGTGTCGTGTGTAATTACCAAGTCTTATTATAGGATTAGGATTCATCATAATCTTATAACTTGGAAAACAAATCAAATAATATCTCTCCCCTTTCCTCTCCCAAAAACCGGTCGAACAAACACCCTTCTCTAGGGTTTCGGTTTGGTTTTTCTAAGCTTGACAAAGGGGTGTGCTAGACAAGATCGTGAGATATATAGATAACTACCATTCAGGTGATACACAGTGACGTGTAGTGTGTATATCTATAGAGACAATCTCCTTAGATTGCTCTAAGAGGTTCTTGGGTTTCAAGGGTGAAATCAAGAGTTCATTTTAAGCTCCGTTAAATCAAAATATCCCACATTAAGAGGTAATAATAATTGCTCTAAGGGTTTCGTGGGTTTCATTAGTGACATTTTCCATTGCTATTAAATATCTTTTTTATATGATTTAGATATAAAATCACCAACAGTTTTTGGCCAATCAAAATGTTTATATTTGATAGGCCACAACATTGGAATTAAGACACCCCAACAACATTTTCACGACATGACTACTTTGATAGAAAGTACATTTCTGCCAAACCATATGTCCATGTTAGCAACACAAAATATAATGTCACCAAAAGTAGACGTGTCATCAAAGAAGGCTACAAAGATTTAAAAATTACAGAAAAATTAACACTTGGAAAACTTGAATGGTTAAACCTCACAATAAAAAGTAGAGCAACCAAATTGGAATACTATGAACTTAATTACTATTTGGTGACTTTTTCTCTAAAATTAATACCGTGAAATTAGGATGTTACAAATTTATTTTATTCTTTATTTAATACATGTATTATTTAAATTGATAAATAACTTTCTTTTACATTTTTTTGCAAATCAAACTCAAATTCAAATCTTATTTCAACCCCACTTATAAACTAGGTAAACTACTCTGTATTTGCAATGTACCTATAGTAAAAAAAATATATCAGGATAGTGGAACATGGAAAGCTTTGCTGGATTTGAGAGTGAAAGTCAGGCCTTTCATTACTCATGTTCTTGGCAATGGAAAAAATACTCTATTGTGGTATGATTTTTGGCACAGTTCTGGTCTTTTATGAAATAGAATTTCTAACAAAAGTATATATGATGCAAGATTAAAATGTGATGTGTCTGTGGCTGATATGATTAAGGGAAATAATTGGTGTTGGCCTAATGAATGGTATAGGAAATTTCCTAATCTTAACCATGTTCAAGTGCCTGCTTTAGATATTGCCAAAAATGATGCAGTCAAATGGAGAGACAAAAATGGAAAGATGGTTAATTTTTCTACTAAAGAAGTTTGGAGAGACTTTAAGGAGGATCTTCCAGTTGTCAAATGGTGGAAAGCTACATGGTTCTCACAGTTTAATCCTAGATGGGCTTTTACTCTATGGATGGCTGCTAGAAGAAAGCTACTTACCCAAGATCGAATGTTGAAATGGACAAATGACAATTTGCTATGCTCATTATGCAAGAAAACACATGATTCACATAATCATTTGTTTTTCTAGTGTGATTTTTCAATTGAAGTTTGGAAAGGGCTTAAACAGAATATCAAGATCTCTTTTATTCCTGATAGCTGGGAGCAAATTGTTATTATGATGGAAGATATGGACTGCTCAATTTCTATCTGGAGTATGGTAAATAGATTTATTCTTGTTGCTTATCATATCTGGAAAGAAAGGAATGAAAGACTTTTCTCACAAAATCATAAGAGCCATGATATAGTGTTGCATAACATAAAGGAGCAAGTAATGTGTCAACTTATGAGTTTGAAGGTGAGGAAAATTGTGAATACAGTGAAGGTAGCAGAAGTATGGAACATTAAATTTCAATATTGATTCTCTTCTTATGGTATCTCTGTTGTTAGCATTTTCAGTGAATGTGAAGGCTAGTATGTTGCTGCAGGGGTGTTTGGATAAGAGTTTTACACAAACTGTTAATGAGTATTTTGACTTTGGCTGTTTCAAAAGTCAAAATAATAGATCAAACCATAACAATGGGCTGTTACTAGTACCATGGAGTTCATTTGGTGTGACTGTACTTGCTTGAACCTCAAAGTTTCTAACCATGTTTGGTCTTGGGAGGAAACAGGTTGGTTTTGACTGTTCAAGTAAGAGGTCTAATTCATTTTAATGTACCATAATGTAGGGCACCCATTGTGAAGGGTATATGGTTTTGGAGGACAATGTATGATGAGAGGAATAGCGAGGAGTGAAAGATGAACCTGCTTGGTCCTCTCAATACATTGTCATAGGAGGAATGGTTGGCATCATTGAGGGTGAGTGTTCCAAGTAACTGACGCCCTTCTTTGAGAGGGAAATGTAGGTTACTTTGGCAGAGCCCCTCCATGGATGGGTAAGGGTTCCTAGTGATGCCATTTTTCATTTCCACTTAAGCTACTGTGGTGGCAGGTTGAGTGGTTAAGTGGAATGAAAAATGGAAATGTAGCAAGATGGTAGGTGCAAAAAAAAATGTGAATTAAGTGGTTGGTAATGGATACAAGTGAAGAATGATGATGACTCAGATGATGTTTCCTCTGTTTTGGTTATGTAGTAGAGAATAGAGATGTCAGACATAGTTTGTTAGTCTTGTCTGATATTGGATATGGAAGATAGAATAGTATCCTGGTTATTTCTTTAGCATCTGATATAGGCTTGTCCATTATCAGTATGTAATCTTCATGATGTAAAGTGTTTTGATATTAATATAATTCACATTTGCAAAAAAAAAAAATAAAAAATAAAAATAAATAAAAAAAAAAACAAAAACAAAAACAAAACTTTAGTAAAAATGTAGAGTACAATTTTTTTAAAGGCATCCACTATGATAAACTTCTAAAAATGTTTATACAATTAATACATCATTAAGTTCAGGGACGAACAGAGCCAGAAAGAAATATGACCGGGTGCACAAATTTTTTTGAACTGTAATATAATAGAGTTAAAAAGTGGATTAAAACGATAAATAAATGAACATATTACCTTCTAATTAGTGATTTTACAATCTCCCATAGCAAAAAAACATTTACGTGCACCCTCATTTTTAATATTAATAAGTTATTCTTTCTCAATAGCAAAGGTTAAAGCGCCGTTAAAATAATCATCACCCATCCGATTACGCAAATCAGTTTTAATGAGCTTCATTTTAGACAAACATCTTTCAGCCGTAGCGGCAGCAACAGGCAAGACTAAAGCGAACTTCAATTAAGCACTACTTTTCGTATATATTGTAACTACGACAACAATAAAAATGCCTCATGACAACACAATTGGAGTACTGTTCATATTCTAATATATTGTTGACTATCACTTAAATTTCTTATCCCTATTTTTCTTAATAGAAATTGCATAGTTATTCACTTATTCTTATTGCCCTAAGCCCTTATTGATGATGATAGACTATACGGAACTAACAAATTAGTCAAGATTTATACAACCAATCAAAACATGAAAACTTTAAAAGACATAATAAACAAATAAAAGATATATGTTACAACTTACGAACCTGTTTCATCTTTGTGGTGTTGGTTCAATTTTGGATTTTGTAAATTGTTAGGATGATGAATAAACTTGTTCCATTAATAAACCTATTTTATTTTTGGGCTTTTGTGCTTTAATTTATTAAGCTTGTTTCATCTTTGGGCTTTTACAAAATTTTATTATTTATTTTTTTATTTGTAAATATACGAATTAAATAATACTAAAGACACATTTTAATGCACCAGGTGCATTTAAGATATATTTAGGAAAAATTGATAATTTTTTCAAAAATTATTACTATATCGAAAAAATCCATGGGGTGCACGTGCACCCGCGGGCACCCCCTTGGCTCCGTCTCTGTTTAAGTTATAAACTTTTTCATATTATAGACCTATTTCTACTATGGATAAACCTATTCATAAAGCTTTTCATATCATAAAACACAACCAACAATTTCAAAAAGAAAAATAGAAAATAAAGTATAAAATAGTTTAGACCTCTTCGAGATCTTAAACCTTTTTATTCCATTAGGATTGAAATGGTTTCTCACTATGGTTCACAAATTTATGAACCTCTTCAAAAGGTTTTAAACTTATTCATAAACCACTATACTGGATGCTCTAAAACACGGTTAATACAACAATTAACCTTACTTGCCCAAGAAACCAATTATACAAAGAGGAAAAAAATTAATAAATAAATAAATAAAAAATCAAAAACCAAAATCAATTAAATCCCTCAATTTTTCCCTTTAAAAAAAACCCCCAAAAATTTCATAAATCCCCCAAAATAAATTAATCAATATCCCTCCACTTTTCCCCCAAATCAAAACCCAAACCCTAACTTTTCAATCCCACAAAATTAACCTTCAATTTCATAAAAAGTTTACATTTTTATGTAATATCTCCACTTCTTACACAAAACCCATCTTTTAATTCCATCAATTCTCATTTTAGTTACACTCCTTTGAAAGTGTAAGCTTGGGAACCTTGTGGCCAAAATACAGTCAACAGGAGCTGACATTGTCAAGTTTGCAACAACAACTGTAGCACGAGTTTTTCACATTACTGCTAATTCTCAAGTAAGCGGCGTAAGTTATAAAGCATAAATTCTAGAGATGTATTTTTGTTTGCATTTACCGCTGTAGATATATCTGATTATCTCCCGGTTTTATTCAGTTACGTGGTTATTTAAGTAGCTTAATTAATCATTTAGGTTCCAATAATAGCAATGGTGATGGGTGAGAAGGGTCTGATGTCTCAAGTACTCTGCCCGAAATTTGGTAGATCTTTGATGTTGGGTTTATTAGTATTGATGTGGGAATTGGGATTGTTGATTTTTGAGTTAAAACTGTTTATGACGTGTTAGTATACTGAATTGTTTGGGATTTCTGCTTATGTAAACACCTTATCTTCGTATTGCCTTTTTTAAGCAGATGATGAAATGTGACTATGCTTATCTACTTGGTTTTGGGTAAATAAGCTCTTTGTAATTAGCAGTTTTAGTTTAGGATGAAATGTGAAGTATATGCAATATAATAATATTTAGGGGTGTGTTTGGGATAAGTGTTTTCGGATGATAAAAGGGCTTATGCTTATGATATCGTTAGAACTCTTATGATTTGAATGCAGTTTTTTTTTCTCTCTCTCTCTCTCTCTCTCTCGAAAACTTGGTCTGCCAAGTCTATTGAAATAACTGACGAAAGTCCTGTTCAGAGATTGCGTTAGTGAGCTGGTGAGTTTGAGGTGTCTAGTTCTCTTTTTGTTAGTGGGACTTGCGCGTCCCATGGATCATGGCTTCTAGAGGTACCTGTGGCTTTCGTGTACCTAATTTGCTAGAGGACTTGCTATATTTTGTTGGCATTCAGTGAACCGATCCAGCCTTTGTTTGAGCCAGTGGGGTTGTGATTGAGCTTAGCTTGGCAGATCTCGCACCGTAATGCGAGTGCTTATTTATGAAAGATAGATTGTTGGTATGGCTGCTGCTACCAAAAGCACACTAAGTTAGTCACAGGTAGAAACCTATGAGCTCTACTAGCTCTCCGACTCTATAAACTGCACTTTTCTTTCCCGCCGCCCCTTTACCCCATCTTTATTGCTTGCTATAAGCGTGACTACCACTCTGAACGGTTTTTCTTTGCCGGTTGCCTAGGCCCTTAAAACCGACAGAATGACCCGGTAAACCATCTAACATGTGATGGGATTGTTTCAGAATTTGGATTGTTTTTATAACAGATTATCTGCTTATTGTGTTTTTTGAGCAGATACATAAATTTGACTATGCTTATCTACTTAGTTTAGGGGTGAAATAAGGTATTTTCAGTAAGAAGTTTCAGATTGTGTAGTTTGAACTGGTTATTGTTAGTGGATTCAGTATTGTAAGTTTAACCTCAGGGGTGAAATAAGCTGTTTTGAATAAGTTGATCTTCTGGTTATGAGCATAAGCTGTTTAACTTAGTAATGCCAAACACCCCTTGTTGCGTTTTGATACAGTAGATCAGCAGTAATAAGTGTTTGGATATGATTATAGGCTGATTATTTTACGTCTTAAATCCCTAATTAGCTGATTGCTGAAAACTTGCACAAATGCGATATCTGATTATCTGGTTTCGTTACTGTAGAATCCTATCTACACACTTTTTGCAGCATTGCCTTCTGTTATAGCAATTGCTTATTTCATGAAAGCATAGGCAGATTTAATGAGCATTACCAAACATCCCCTTAATCTAGTCCATATTACATGATGTTGTAACACTTTATCTTTCCCGAAAAGGTTTCTGATTCTATGTTATTTTCTAGACCAACATGGGAAGGTGGTCAGTACGACGGAGATGAACAAAGTCAATTGGCTGCTCTTCGATTAGCAATGGAATTAGGAGCTGATCACATCGATGTTGAGCTTAAGGTTCCTTTCTTCTTGATATTAAATGCGTCTATTCGTGCTCATAGGCTCATCTAAAGTACTATACTGTTATTCGTAACTCAAATGCAGGCCGTTGATGATTTCAACAACTTAATCCATGGGGACAAGCCTGCAAAGTGCAAAGTCATAGTTTCTTCCCACAATTATCAAATACTCCTTCGATAGAAGAGCTTGGGAACCTTGTTGACAAAATACAGTCAACAGGAGCTGACATTGTCAAGTTTGCAACAACCGCTATAGATATAACTGACGTAGCACGAGTCTTTCACATTACTGCTAATTCTCAAGTAAGCAGCGTTAGTCATGCATGTAATGAAATTTGTAAGTTAGATATATTTTTTTTCGTGGTTTTATTAGCTTACGTGGTTTTATAGCAATGGTGATGGGTGAAAAAGGTCTGATGTCCTGAGTACTCTGCCCGAAATTTGGTGGATATTTGACATTTGGCTGGAAAGGTATCGGCACTCGGGCAGCCCACAATTAGGGATCTTTTTGACTTGTTTAATTTTAGACAGTTAGGACCTGACACAAATGTATTGGGTATTATTGGGAAGCCAGTTGGACAAAGCAAATCACCTTTGTTATACGATAAAGCTTTCCGATCAGTTGGTTTTAATGGAGTTTATGTACATTTGTTGGTGGATAATGTACAGAATTTTCTTGATACTTACTCATCTACAGATTTCGCGGGGTTCAGGTTGAGGTTTGATACAACATGCTTTCATGTTTGTGCAGTTTTAGTTATTTTATTTCGTACAAACGAGTCTTTAAAGGAAGGCTTTGTGTACAGTTTGGGTCATTGGTAACTGGTAGATTTAACATTGTACCACTCAGATTTTTATGTGTAAACCTATCATTATTATTTGTAAAATTGATCATGTTTTTACACCAACTAAAGTTCTCTTACTGATACTGCATAGATCGTGCTAGAGATCTTGCTGACATAATTGGTGGAGAGGCTATATCTCTTGCCGATTTGAGCACTTAAAGTCCAGAAGGTGGTATGATACTTGCAAACACCACATCATTTGGTATGCAGCCAAATATTGATGAGACTCCTATTTCCAAGGTTTTCCTATCTACCTTTTTCTGGTCATATGTTTTGGTAATAATGGTATGCACTTAGATCAGTTTTTCAATTTTTTTTATGGCAGGAAGCTTTAAAGTCTTAATTGTCTCGGGAGAATTATTTAGGGAGATTATGGAAAAATCTTAATTGTCTCGGGAGCTGCCGTAGGTATGTATCTTTATCTATCCTATCTTCCTTTATCTTGAATTTTCAGTTTATGGGTACCGTGGAACAGTAAACTAGGCAAAATAGTTGGAAAGGTTATTGCCATTGATACCTTTTCCAATCATATGAAGTTATGAAAAAATGAAAAGATTTGACTGTCACATACTCATATTCTTATGCTTATCTCTCTCACATCGTTAGTCTCCATCGGAATACCTTAGATTACTCCAATGTTTATTTGGCATGATCAAATTGACCATCTGTGTTCTGTAACTTGTTTAAATTTTGAGGAACGTGATGTGATTGACCACTTTTGTTCGAGTATGGAGTTAAAAATAATATTAAACTTCAGTTATCCTGAAAATTGATATAATGCTTCTAGAGTGTTTGCATGAGATAGATGTTTTGGTAATAAGTAATAAGTCAACCTTCCTCTGTTGTGGAATTTTTGGTAGATTTTTCGAAATCTTTTTTCTTATTTGAATCCTTGGTTCTCTTGTCACGCAAAAACCCGTGTAAATGGGTAAATTTTTTTACCTTTGCAGACCTTGACTTTGGATGAATGCTTTATTGGTCGACTCTAAAATTACTTAAAGCTGAAGTTTTTGTTACTTTGTATGCAGAAAGAACATGCAAGGGACACACCATTCCAGTGCAGGTAAAAAACAAGAAAAAAAGAAAAGCTGCAAGTTGTCCAAGTCAATCTGCTCCAACTAAAAAAGGTGCAAGTCAAGTTGCTCCTTCTAAAAAAGGTCCTAGTCAAGCTGCTCTAAGTCAAACAGGTCCAAGTCAAGCTCGTAGGGGAAAGAAGACTGCAAGAGGTGTTGCTGGTATGGGAAACAAGAAAAATGCAGAAGGTGGTGCTGGTGAGGGTAAAAAGAATAATGCGTCCAAGTCATGCTGGGTGATCTTATTTAGTTAACTAACGTGTTAATTAATATAATAAGACTATGCATAACAAGTTTTTGGGCGACTTCCTCTTTTCTTTTTAACCGTCTTCTATTCTGGAAGCAATATATAATATACTTCTGACTATAGAACCTTAAAAATTGGGGTTTTACAGAGAAACAACACGATGTGAACGTAATGGCAGTGGAAGTTCAAATAGGGTGGCTTTGGATTTGGCCGAGGAAGAGTCCGTGGATCTGGTAGAAGTCGAGATGGTAATGAACGTGTCTAACGGGATGCCATGTTACATGTTACAAGTGTTGTGAACAATCAAAAGGGGTTGAGAGCTAGAGAAGACTTTGGATGTGACCGAGGTGGAGGTCCGGTGTCCAGAAAGGTCGAGAATGATCCTGTTGGCTACAGGGATGTTACATGCTACAAGGCTATAAGGAATGACCAATTATGCAAAGTAGTAAATATTAAAGGGTACCAAATGTAAGTTGTAAAATTATTTTCTTTTTGCTGCAGATATGTTGGGCTGCTATTTGCAGCAGCAATGCTTTGCCATTATGTTTTAAGTTAATAGTATATTTATGCTTGGTAAAAGTGTACGACCGAATCTCATGGATAAAGAACATGTGAGGAGAGTGGTCGTTGTGTTACCTGGTCTTTAGGAGGAGTAGTACTTTGTTGCTACTTTCATGCTTGCTTTATTGTAAAGGCTATAAATAACCTTAGTTTTATTCAATAAAGGAATGAATATGCAAGTTTATCCTTCATTTCACATTCGTGAGTTTTGAGGCTGGATATTCTTTATTGTGGGGATATCAAATGCCTAACCACCAGTCCACAAGGCAACTTTAGTGGTCATTGGTAACAAAAGGTACACGTTTCGGATAATGTTGAATATGCCATAAATTGTAATGAAACTATTTATCCACAACAATATTGCATAAAATGAAAGTTGCAGGTTTCTCCAAAAGAAACAAAAGAGGATTTTTTTTTTTTTTTCTTCCAATTTTCTCTTAAGGAGTTCACGTTCAAAAAGCATTCTTTTGATCTCATTCGTTCCGGCGCTGATCTAATATAATTTGGCATCTTGAATAAGTCTCCAAATTGGTTACACATTCACGCTGTACTGATCAACTCTCAAGCACCTGGAGAGCAACTTCTTCGAAATCTCAATTATGTCTTTTTGAAAAATTCCCCAGTAGAAAATGAGCTTTCCAAAAAGATGCTAGGCATTAGGGTGAAGTCTGAATATACGTAACAAACTTTCTGAAATTAACCGATACACGTAACATACTTATTTTATTCCAAAGATACATAATATACTTTTAAATACTTACCAATGTACGTAACATTGATGATTGCCATTTTAAAAAGTTACAGTTTTGGTCCCTGTTGTTTGCATTGACTTTCACCATAAGTCCTTGACATTTTTTTACTTAGAAAAGTTACAGTAATGGTCCCTTGACATTTTGTTGACTTCCACTGTTAGTCCTTTGACATTTTAATACACTTTCGTCTGTTTTTCATTACGTTTTTGTCCGTCTTAAGCCGTTTTCATCCGTTTTTATATGCTTTCGTCCGTTTTCATACGTTTTTATCATTTTTTGTCAATTTTTATCTGTTTTCATCCTTTTTTTATACGCTTTCGCTCGTTTTTCTTTCATTTTCATACGTTTTTATCCGTTTTCATCAGTTTTTGTATGCTTTTGTCCGTTTTTCTCACATTTTTATTCGTTTTTAATCGTTTTAATCCATTTTTATATACTTTCGTTCATTTTTCTTATGTTTTCATATGTTTTTATCTATCTTCATCCATTTTTATAGTTTTTGTTTGTTTTTCTTACGTTTTTATACGTTTTAATCTGTATTTGTTCGTATTCATTCATTTTTATACACTTTCGTCCGTTTTTCTTATGTTTTCTTCTTATAAAAATGGATGAAAACGGATAAAAACTTATGAAGACGTAAGAAAAATGGACGAAAGCGTTAAAATGGATAAAAGCTTATAAAAATGGATAAAATGTATAAAACGGATAAAATCGTATGAAACCATAAGAAAAACAGACGAAAGCGTATAAAAACGGATAAAATGGTATGAAAACATAAGAAAAATGGATGAAAGCGTACAAAAATAGATGAAAGCGTTTAAAAATGGACAAAAATGGATAAAAACGTATGAAAACATAAGGAAAACAGACGAAAGTGTATAGAAACGGATGTAAAATAGATAAAAATTGACAAAAACGGATACAAACGTAAGAAAGACGGACGAACGCATATAAAAACGGATAAAAATGCACAAAATGGATAAAAACGTTAGAAAAATGGACGAGAGCGTATAAAAACAGATGAAAACGGACAAAAATGGATGTAAACGTAAGAAAAACGGATGAAATCGATAAAAACGGAGGAAAGCGGCTTAAGACGGATAAAAACATAAAGAAAAATGGACGAAAGATTATTAAAATGTCAAAGGACTAACAATGGAAGTTAACAAAATGTCAAGGGAACATTACTATAACTTTTCTAAGTAAAAAATGTCAAAGGACTAAGGATGAAAGTCAATGCAAACGACAGGGACCAAAACTATAACTTTTTAAAATGGTAATCGTCAATGTTACGTACATTGGTAAGTATTTAAAAGTATATTACGTATCTTTGAAATAAAACAAGTATGTTACGTATATCGATTAATTTCAAAAAGTTTGTTACGTATATTCAGACTTCACCCTAGGCATTACTCCATTGTCAAAATGAGCTTGTTAATTTTCATATCATGAATCTAGTCATTTTGCAGATCCCATTATATTTGCAACAAAACACAAATTCATAAAAGAAATAATTTATTTATATAAATCACCCAATGTACACACGCACAAAGAACATGATGAACCTTCACACGTACAAGATTTTATAACTATCCAGGTTTCACTCAGCATTTTTCGATACTCATAGTAAAAAACTAATGTTAATGAGAACATGAAAAATTCTTTTACACTGGTCGAAACTCGAGGCCACATACAACTAGGCCAGACATAGTTCCTTCATGACTTGTAAATTTCATATTCATAGAAAGAGAGTCATCCTTGAATTCATGAGCTGAGTTAAACTTCCACACTTGAATCTCCATCCATCCATCTTCTCTTTGTTTTGGAACCCGAGTGATACCATTTATGTTCAATGGGCTTGGGGTTATAAAATAAACAAATTGAGCCTCATTGTTTTCTTTGTGGAGCACATCTCGTACTTCTACTGGACAATGCAGCCCCTCGCATTTTTCTGAAAGCTTGAATACAAGGTAACACACGTATTCTGTATGTGGTGACAACATTTGACTTTTGATTGTGCAATTGAGATGAAATACTTGTTTTGGTAAAAGCTCAATCACCTCTTGAAATCTGCATGTAGGATGGATTAAGGACGAAGTAATATATATAGACAGGAAACTAAATCCAAGAAGTAAACTTTTGTCAACCATTTATTCACGAATTTTTAATTGTTAACCATGAAACAAGAAACATTGAGCTAGAAATCTAGTTTTTTGTGTGACGTCCACATTTTTGGTTGTATAAACAAAAAAAGTTTAGCGGTTAAAGGTAGGGCCGGCAATCCATTTGAGGTTCGGGTTGGTGGGTCGGATACCCCAACCCGAACATGACCTGTTAAATAATTGGGTCAGACTTGTAACTTTTTAAATATATTTTCTGAACACGATTCATTAAATCTGCTTATCCAACTGGGTTGGGCGATTAGCGAGTTACACGGGTTAAATAGGTTAAAATGTGTTGGCAAGTTGACCTGTTTATCCTACCCAACCCGAACATGGCCCAAACTTGTTTACAACCAACCCTAACCCATTTATTTTCGTATCGGTCTCGGGTTGTGTTTCATGTAGTGTCACAAATTGCCGCCTCTAGTTATAGGAAACTGTAAGAAATTTATTTAGCTACTACGTATAATAAGGCTGATGGTTTTGAAGTAAAATGATCCACATTAGAGAATTTGTATAAAGCTGCCTTTGCCGAAAGCACAAGAAGTTTCTTTTTGTCGACTTCGTCCAACCAGAACAACTCGTCGTAGCTTCTACATATCTTGAATATTTCTTCAAAGTTAGTTGGAAGTTGTTCTACCAGATCCACTTTGAAGTTTGATTTCAAGACATGTTGGACTTCCTTCAATTTTCCGATTTCTTCATGTTTCACCTGTGTGCAAACATTTTGTGGCATGTATCTCACCTCTTTGTATATTAATATAAACAGTAGAGTATATACCGGAAACATGGGATATAATTTTAAACTTACATTGTCAATTGCTCGAAATTCAATGCCTTCAACATAAACCGCACTTTCTCCACAATAGTGTGATGAAAAGCTCTCTAGTAGAAACTCAAAAACAATCTCTTCGTTCTGATTCAAGAATTGGTACAACTCAATCATCATCCAGTCCTTGTCTCTCCATGTTGCAAAATATGCATGTAGACTTTCGAGTCCCTTTCTATACTTTAGGTTAACACACATCGGTTTACTTGAAAATTTTCTTGAATCACTAAGTTTGAAGACTAAATAGACCCCATAAACGACATTTGGAGATAAAAGTTGAGCGTTTGTCTTTATTTCAATGTTCAATTCGGAAACATCTAACATTTCCGCCACTGACTCAAATCTGCACATATTATAAATATTCAAGTCCCGTTCAGTCATAGCCATTATTCCCCGTATGTACACTTCTACTTTCCAATATAGTATTTCTTTAAACCCAAACAAATGAGAAAACAATTTCTTTGGGAATTGAGAAAAAACTTAAATTCAAAACTGAAACTTATTGTATCAATAAACACATAACCAACTATTATCATCTTCTTTTAAGTTTTAACCTTTAAGTTATCTTTTTTTATATGGATAATATAATGAAATACACAAGTAAGATGCTAGCAAAATTTATGATTCATAGCAAACACAGGGCCAAAACAGGGCATACCTCAACCATGTTTTAAAAAAGTAAATAAATACAAAATCAAGCTACAAAGTAGATATCGACTACAAGCAACATGTTAATATCATAAAACACCCTAGATTCGAAATCTGAGACTATTGGAATCAGTCAAGAAGATACTAAAAATCTTATATAAGAATTCCATAAATGCATACTTTGAAGTAGCTCTACTCATGTTATTCACCTTTCATTAGTGTTATATAGGAAGAATAGTCATTTTAGTTAACATAAAATACAGAATTTTTCAAAACCGGCACTATGTAATCCTATTCCTATAAAAAAGGTAATTTTGTCTAAGATTGAATTTCCATTCCTTTTGATGAGCGAGAAAGTACATGTCATGCAACCTTAAGCTTGATCATTCTTACCTAATTATTGTGTTTTAAACTTAAGAGTTTTTTGTGTATTTTCAGTAAATATCAAGGTTCAGCGTATAAATAAACTAAAGCTTGAAGAGACTTTAGAGTTGATCAAGAAAAGATCTAAGAAGCTCAAGGACTGAACCTCAGTTTTGTATTATATCTGATTATGAAACTCAGTTTTTTTTATATTTCTTATTCTTAAAGTTGTTGATCATATTAGATTGTAGATTAGAGCAGAAATTTATGCATCTAACAACAATATATATGTACGAACAGAGGTAGAGAGAATAACCTTGATTCAGGAAGATATTTCCACTCATGTGGACAGCTATTTTTGTAGAAAAACAATGTCGCTGAAACCATTGCATTTCTTTCTCCAATACCATCGAATGACATCAACTGTAATACAACAAAAAAACAAGTTACACTCAACATTAGGATCTGTAAATGCGTGTATGATTTCGATGCATCCCTAAACTAAAGGATACATAGGACACAAGATGCACGAAAATATATCTGAGATTTGAGAATGAACTGATTACCATGTTGTCTTTTGGAAGGAGGATTCGCTTCGAAAATATGTTGTAAAGGTCCTCTTTCTTGATGGTAGAATAAATTTCAGGGCATTTTGACTTCTGGATTATTTCTTTATAGTCTTTAGGCAATTTGGGCTCCCATTTCTCATAATCCTCCTGTACATACATTAATCAGTTAATAAGCTCATGTTTCATATATTTACTTTCTTACTATTTATAAAATAGTTAAAGGCCGTAGTTTAGATATACATGTATAAAAAATTAGCCAATTTTGCCAAAATATAGAAACTTACCTGAAATTCCAATGCTTTCTTGAGCTGTATGACCACTTCATGAGCTGTTGGTCGTCTTTCTCTCCTGTGATGTAAGCATTTAAGGGCAATCCTTGTAAAGGTAATATATGACTCTTGCACAATTTGTTCTTTGATACCCTCGAACACCAATTTATCAAGTTTTTCTACATAATAGTGGTGTTTAGCCAAAAAGGGTAAATAAAGATACTCATCATCTATCTTTTTGGATGATAGTTTCCCACACAATATGTCAAATAAAACCGCACCCAGTGAGAATATATCAGACTCTTTAGTTAAGAAGCCAGTTTTCGAGTATAGTGGGTCCCGATAGCCAATTGTGCCTGTAACATTGCCGATGACGTAGTCTACATCCTGATTTGTTGGACATACTATGGAGAGCCCGAAATCACTAATTTTTGCTTTCCAATCATCAAGCAGTAGAATGTTGCTGCTGCTGATGTCCCTGTGTATTACCATTTCTGGACTTGAATCAGTTCCATGAAGAAACTCCAACCCGACTGCAATATCGATGCATATTTTAAGCCGCATCACCCACGTAAGACTATCATTGCTCACGTACCGATCAAGACTACCTCTGGATGCATACTCATAGACAATAATTTTCTCATCCTCTTCATCACAGTAGCCTACAAGACCAATTACATTTTCATGTTTATACTCCATAAGGATTTCAAGCTCGGTCATAAATTCAGCTTCTCCTTCAGCAGATTTCCTACCCAACCGCTTTGCAGCAATGAAGTTATCCCCATGAGTGTGACCCTTGTACACATTCCCAAAATCTCCATGTCCAATGAGATTGTCTTGATTGAAAGTTTCTGTGGCCAACTTTATGTCTTGAAGTGACAGTTTGAGGCTGTCCGTGTGGTTATCCTGTGAATCATCAAACAATCAGTCGATTTGATAAGTAAAAAATATGAACTATTTGCAATCTAAAACTCCTTTAAAGTCTCTAAGTTTAGGGTTACGGTTATAAATCAAGCTTGGTTGTTGCATTTTAGAATTAAAGAAGAAATATTTATACATCACGGTCAGAAACGAGGAGGGGAGTGAGGACTGAAATATTAAGGACTTAATAACTTAAATGGTAAGATCGTTAATTTAGCAAAAGTTTGAGGATTAAAATATTAGTTACATAAAAATGTCATGTACTACTATGAAGAATATATAAGGAGATTATAAAGTTATTCAAAAAAATTTTGCACCTGACACTTTAACACTCTCTTGAGTTCGTTGATGACAACATCTATTGTTGGGCGTTGTGCTTGAGTTTCTGTGATACATCGAAATGCAATTTTTGAAAATGTGCCCAAAGACACTTCATTGGGTCCTTTACTTAGAGAAAAGACATGTTCATCTGTTTCTTCCTTGATCTTGTGATCAACAATTTCCATTAGTGTTCCGTTCTCAAAATGATCTCGCGCAATGAATGCAATCCCCTTCTCATTCACCTTGGTGTATATAGGATCATAGGCCAACCTCCCGGTCAAGATCTCAAACAACACAACTCCAAAAGAGTAAATGTCTGATTTTTTATTTAATCTTCCATACCCTTGATATTCTGGATCCAAATACACATTTGTACCTGCAATTGTGTCGGTATTGAGAGTGCTGGCCTCTTGATCTGCTGGGTGGATTTTGGAGAGCCCGAAATCAGCAATCTTCACTTCCAAATTTTCGCCCAATAGAATATTTGCACTCTTGATGTCACGGTGTATTATCTTTTGTTTGTCTTGATCCGTGTTGGTGTGAATGTAATTCAAGCCATGTGCAATACCAAGACATATTTTCAAGCGTTGCATCCAAGTAAGATTAGTGATTTTTTCACTGTTTCCCAGATAATCCTCAAGACTCCCTTTAGAAGCAAGCTCATAGACAAGGATCATGTGGTCACGATCTTCGTCACAAAAACCAAGAAGAGAGATTATATTCTCATGTTTACAGCTAGTAAGAATCTCAATTTCTGCAATGAACCCTTGTTCTCCTTCTCGATTGTGAATGCGTTTTATGGCTACCGTGCTACGTTTCTTGGGAAGATCACATTTATTCTTCCCTTCTATGGAAGATGACTTACTGCTATCAAAATGTTCGAGCTGGGCCTTGTATACCATACCATATCCGCCTGACCCAATGCAATATTTGTCAGCAAACTTCTCTGTTGCCATCTCGATATCGTTAAGTCCAATCTTCAAGTGTTCCAAGTTCTTCAACTGCAACATTGTGGACATTCAAAATACAACATACTTAAATTAATTATTGAATGAAAAAAAAAAATCACAATCTGTACTAATTGTGATGTTAATAGAAAAAAGTTACATGAAAACACTTTATTCTCAGCCAATGGATTCCATTACCTTCGATATCAGTTACTGTCTTACACTTAAAAATTATTTCTGATTTGTTGCTGGTGTGCAGGTCCATGGTAGTTGGTGCAGATGGTGTTTTGATTTCTGGTTTTTGGGTGTTGATCTTGTGGTGTGGAGTTGGCCTGGTTATCTCAATAAATTTATAGATGGTGTTTTGATTTCTGTCCCTATACCAATAAATTTGTTCACGGTCGTTTATCATTTTAGAGTGCCAGGATTATGTAATAGGGATCAAACGTAATATGTAAAAATCCCCTAACCACATACACCATTCATGTAATTTACTTTTTTGTTTATTAATTAGGATGACCAGCTTCGAACTAAAGGTATAAAGAAGTAAATTACCCTCAGGTGATTGGATGATGTACTGTCAACTGCACTCCTTGGAAGTTCCTGAAATAATATTTGCAAAAGAATAGGAGATTAGTAGATAAATATAACAGTTATTATCAGATAAAGTTGATAACCAAGTTGAGTTTCTTACCGGATTTTCATACATTGATTGAACTTTCAACACTTTCTCAAGTCTTTTAACAACCTGATCTATGTATGGACGATCTGCTCTTTCCTCTTTTATGCAGCAATATGCTGTTTCTGAGAATATTTTTAATGATTCTTGGTCCATCTGCTTTCGTAACTGAGGATCGATCATATCCTCCAAATGAGATTTTGCCAGCTGACTTAATAACCCCTCTCTCAGCTCATCTCCAAGTTCATTTTCGCCTTCGTCTTTGTCATCGTTTGCACTCCTTCCGCACAATACTTCTATTAATACAACACCAAATGAAAACACATCTGACTTGTGGGTCACCCCGCCGGTCTTTTCATATTTTGGGTCCAGGTATACATTCTTAACAATATCACGAGTAAGAAGAAGACGGTGCCTCCGAGCTACTATATTTTTCAACGAAAGTTCAAAACCAGATAACTTGGGGTCCCATTGGTCATCTAGTAAAATATTCAAGCTCATGATGTTGCAATGTATGACACTAAAATCTCATCCAGGATCATAATGGATGTAACTCAATGCCTTCGCAACACCAACGCATATCTTTAACCTGTGCATCCATGTGAGTGTCTGGTCACTTAGATATGCTTCGAGACTTCGGTTGGCCTCCTTCTTGTATACGATAATCTTATCGGTCACATCTTCATAAAACCCAATAAGAGACACTAGATTCTCATGTTTGAGACTAGAAAGCATCGAAACTTCCGTCCAAAACCTTTTGCTCTCATCTTTTACATAATTTAAATAAACCCTCTTTACAATAATATCAATCAATTGTTCAGATTGTAAGAGACTACCTTTAAAATTTCTTGCAAACTTAAATTTCTCGATAATATTCTCAACAGCAAAATTGTTGGTTGCTGATCCAATATCTAGTAAGCTGAGTTTTAAGTGAGAAAGATCTTTGAGGAAAGACTTCGTCTCTTTGTTGACATGGGACTCAACACGTGTAGATATAGAAGTCAATGATCCCTATGTACCAAACAAGACAACATTACCAAGTGTCCCAAAAATGACACGTGTATATATGGAGTTAACTTATCTAAAATCCAGTTACTTGCAACAATAGTAATAAGAGGGTGTTTAGGATTGCGTTTCGGTGCAGATTATTTGACTATCGCGTTTCGAAAACCCAAATAATTCATTTGAAGTGTTTGGCAAAGAAAAATAGATAAATAATTTTTTAGCGTTTGTATGGCTTGATTGGCTTCAAAACGGCGTTTTGTGGCAGCAGGTAGAGACCTGCTGTTGTGAAAAGCACATGTGGATGAGAGAGTTATGGATAATGGTTACGTATAATATATAAAAATGATTATTTTGAATGAATAGAATGATTATAAAAGATAATCATGAAAGTTATATACGGAGCACGACAACAATAACTTTTGTTAAATTATTATTGTATATATAATTTATATGGTTATTTAATATGTATAACTTATTTGATAAAACAATCTCAATGACTTTCTTATAAGCTAAATTAAAATAACTTAATAGTGTAAATGTCTATTTTAGTCATTTGCATGTTAAGTCATAAATAATCTAATTTGCCAAACACTCAAAAAATGATTATCTGATTATTGCGTTATTATACAACATAATCAAATCCAAACACTATATTATGATTATCAGATTATTCAGTTTCAAAACGAATAATCTATTTTTAATAAGCAATTCCAAACACCCCCTAAGTAAATAATTACCTTGTCATGATTGGATGATGTATCTTCAACTTTGGCCGCAACTATTGAATGTTCCTTAAATATCAGAAATACAGTAATAAGTAAATAATTTTACTTATGTTAATATTATCAATAAATATAGATTATTTAGAAAAGAAAGATGAAAGAAAAGAACGTCTTACAACATTTTGACGTTCCATTTGAAGTTTCAACGCGCTCTCAAGCCTTGTGACAACCTCACTTATATCCGGGCGTCGAGATCTTTCTTCATTCAAGCAGTCATATGCTGTCTTCACGAAAATGTTGAATGATTGCGGATCCATTTGTTTCCGTAGAACCGGATCAATTATTTCATCTAGTTTTTCCTTTTTATAATGAAAAAAGACCAGTGTAGCCAAATGCTTATTATCTGGATGCTCACTAATTGATGTCCTACCACATAGCAATTCAAACAATACTATCCCAAAGGAGTGCATATGTGATTTGTGGTTGACACTTTTAGTCTCAATATATGTTGGGTCTGCATACCCTTCCACATACTCAAGTGTATTAGTATGAAATGAATGGTGCCTTTGAGAAGCTTTAATCTTTATGGAACCTTCAAAATCACATAACTTGGGTTCCCATTCATCATTTAATAGAACAGAGGCACTGCATATGTACCGGTGTATTACGCTGAAATCGCGTGGCTCGTCATAATGAATGTAGCTCAATGCATGCCCAACACCGACAGATATTTCCAATCTTCGCACCATGTCAACAACATCGGGTCACTTAGATAGTTGTTGAGACTTCCCCTGGTCTCAAGCTTGATAATGATGATCTTCTCATCATTCTCATCACAAAACCCAACAAGAGAAACTACATTTTTGTGCTTGAGACTTGAAAGCATTGAAATCTCAGTCCAAAACTGCTGTTCAATTTCATCATCCCTTCCTTTTTTTAACAACCACCTTTGCGCACGGATTTGAATCAACTCACCTGACCACAAAAGCTGTCCCCGGTATCCCTTTTGAAATTCATTCATCTTCCAGCTATTTTTTTCATCAAAGTTGTTGGTGGCGGATAGTACATCTTCAAGGGGGATTTTTAAGTGAGCAAAGTCCTCATGATTGACTGAAGACATCGTGTTTGTATCTGTTAACTGAATAAAAAAAAGGTTGTATGGGTTGTTACAAAAAGAAGCGAAGGAGTGTTTGGGTGATCGACATAAAAATGGTCGGTTTGTGAGTAAGTGTGTGGGTTCCTTATTGTAAAGACAATTGACTTTTTGACTTAATGGTGAGCAAACTCATCGGATGAAAACATCATATTTCTGTATTCATGAATAGGTTGGTGGTGATCATATAAGAGGGCGAGGTTTGGGTTACAAATGATGCGAATTGAAGAAATACACAGAGAGTAGGTAGTGGTGTGGTCTGGTAGTCAATAGTCAATTAAGAGCATGAGCAATGGTAAAAAGCTTTGATGACTTTTTGCATTTATGGCAATAAATGCTAAGATTGTTTTGTCTTGATGAATTTATGGCAACTTTTGCAAATGAAAAACTATTCCTTCAAAGACTTGGCTGGTGCAAAGTCTTTCTTACAAACCTTCTAAAAAGTCTTCCTATGTAATGGTAAAAAGCTTTTGGAAAGCTTTATCAAATAGTGAAAAGCTTTGTGTAAAATGCCCCATTGCAGATGCTCTAAGGATAGAAGTAGGTGGTGGTGATATAAATGTGTGTACCGTGTGTTTGTAGATCTGTGTGGTTGTGGATGAGTATCTATATATCTTTGCATATTTGTATTCTATTAATAAAAAAAAGACTATATTGACTTGTGCATTTTCATAGGAAACTTCCTTTATATTTCTTATACTAGTAGTAAAAAGAAAGGCTTTTTAATTAACTTGTATATGTATTACTCGTACTTTGAATATAAAAAGTCACTAATGTAGCATATATCAACATCTTGACAAAATTTTATGAAAGATGCTTATAGCATTCTTTGTTTATACAATTAAAACTGGAAAAAAAAAATTAAAAAAAAACTATAATTTTCGTTTAAAAATTGCATATGAACAATCTCGAACACAACAAAAAATATGCATTAATGAGATATGTTGTATGAACTATGAAAGGGGATAGCATGTGTTTTAGACAAAAGAAACTAACAAAGCGTGTATAGTTGACCATAAAGATAATTGGAGGTTGTTGTTTCTTCAACTTTCAAGTAAGGAGATGAATATTGCATGATTATTGGTTGCTTATGTCGAATTATTTAGGGCTGTAACATGAAAGTAATATCATATTAAACATCATGTAGATAAATAATTCAAAGTTCAAGAAGATCAAACTTGTGAGAAAAATGATATTAAAAATACGATGCATTTTACATATAAATGTAAATAAATAATTCAAAGTTTCACAAGATTTAAAAAAAAAAAAAAAAAAAAAAAAAAAAAAAGCTTGTGAAAAAATTTGTATTTGAAATACAAATATGATTTTAATTAAAAAATGTTATATTCACATAAACTTTACAAAAACGTTTTTTCTAAATGATGTAGCATGATAAATTTAACTTAAAAACATCCTCTCTCTACTTTTAATTGCTCAGTAAATGTAGTAGTTACAATGACACATCACAAGTTTTTTTTTTTTTTTTTTTTTTTTTTTTTTTTTTTTTTTTAAATAACATACTCAAATCTTTGAATCGGTCCCAAGCTTCACTAAATGACTCATCAAAAGCTTGTTGGAACCGAAAGATTTGGGATCGTAAGTTAGAAGTTTTAGAAGGAGGATAGAAATAATTCACAAACTTGGAAGCAAGATCATTCCAAGTGTGAATCGAGTTAGGCGGTTCCTTTTCCAGCCAAGTCCGGGCTGCTCCTTTTAAGAAGAAAGGAAATAACTTCAATTTCACCACATCGTGAGGGACTTGATTCATCCTAATAGTCTCAGCGATGTCGGTGAAATTTCGGATGTGTGCATAGGGGTCTTCGTTATCGAACCCGTGAAAGGATATACCCGTTATTAAGTTGAGTAATCCGTGATTGATTTCAAAGTTGGCATTGATGTCCGGAATCACAATAGCTCTCCTCACACCGTTAAATGGTGATTGGAGTTGTTCTTCCATCGGACGCGGATCAAATGCCGGTTGTTGTCCCATCGGCGGGACAACATTGTGCTGCGGACCACCCATCGGCGGTGGCCCGTTGTTTTGTTCGTTATGGTTCATCTCCTCGTCGTCAAGGAAATGAACCCGACTCGTATGTCGTAAAACCCGCTCGGGGTTTGAGAGCGGAGAAGTAAGATTCTCAGAAGTAGAACGGGTGTGCGTACACCAAAAACAAAATTAAAAAGAAAAAGAAAATAGAAAAGAAAATCTTTTTGTTTTTATTTATTTTTCAATTTTTTTTTTTTATTTTTTTTCTCAAAAACTTTTTATTTTTTTGTTTTTCTTTTCTTAAAACGTAACGTTAATCGAAAACCGTTTCTTTCAAAACCACGCGCGACGGGACGGGAAAGAAGAGTGTTTCTCTCTTCAGCTAGCAATTTAATGTCTTAGCTTCTGTTTTTCCCGCTTAATCGGTTGTAGTAATTGAAATAGTCTGATAAACAACTAAATTACGTTTTCGTTATATTGGGAGACTTATTTGGTTTACAACGCCCTTTCTTTCGATCGGGTCGAAGCTGTAACTTTTATTATTTTTTTTGGTATTTTGTAAATACTTTAGAAAAAGTGTTTTGAATTTTTCAATTTTTATATATAGATACAAAATAGAGGAAGGCTTAACAAAACACGATTTTTCAAAACAATATTTCAAAATTCACTTCAAGCCTTCCCCGGCAGCGGCGCCAAAAATTGATTCGTCGTGAAAACCAATTATAATTATAGTAGTATAGTAGTAAAGTATCGAAATGATCCGCAAGAAATACGAATCACCCGAGTCGTTTCCCAGTGAAGGTGAATGGAATCAAGATTATTGATTCGTGTAATCGTGATTTGAAAAGTGGTGAAAAAGGCAAATAGTGATCAAATAATTCAATTATCAACTAACAATTATTAAACATGCAACGAGTACAAGCTAGTAATGCACCAAGGTCTAAAACGCAAAAACGGGAATGCACGCGCGTTTATTAACGTAACGCGCGAAATAAAACGCGAGTTTTAAGCTACACTAATCCTACGGACTTCAAAATAATTTTAAAAAGTTAAAAATGATAAAAGAAAATTTTAAGAAAAAGAAAAATATTTTTTAGACTTTTTAATAATTTTTTATGAATTAAAAACTAATTAAACTATTTAATAATTAAAAGAAAATGTAATTAAGGTGAGAAAAATGCAAATTTAATTTCTAAAATTCTAAAATAACTGAAAATTATTTTGTAAAATATTTTTGGATTTTTCTGGGGTTTTTCTGATTTTTTTTTTGGATTTTCTGATAATTAAAAGGTATTAAATAATGATTAAAAATGAAAATTAATTAAGAAAAGTAGCAAATAAACTCAGAAAATTATGAAAATTTCAGGGAAAATCTAAAATATTATTTTGAATCTAGGAAAAATAAAAAAAAAATGAAAAATAAGCACCGTAAGTGCTTATTAGCTTGAAAACAGCTTAAATTAAGTGCTTATTTATAAGCACAGTTGACCATGGTTTGACCAAACTTTTACCAAATACTTTTTAAACTGACTTAAGCTTAATGGAACAGTATTGAAATCAAAATGAACTCAGAAGCACAGGTAAGATCACAAACAGTCAAATGAGCACAATGTAATAAGCAAATAGCATAAGCAGTGAAGCAATAAGCTAAACACCAACTGAAATACCAACTACAGGCACAAATAAGCTCAGAGGAACAAATGAACTCAACTTATGATGATCAAAACCAATTTGCAGCCCTACTCTAAAAATAGTCACTAGCTCAGACCTACCAACTAAATGGGGCTAATAAGCTTAGCAAATAAGCTTAGAATTAAAAGCTGATGGGGGCCAAACATTGACTGACCACCAGAGATTGCAAATCCACCAATAACTTGGATACTAGTCCTAATCTAATGCCCTAATAGTGCCCAAAGATATGTGTCAAAGTCTGTAGTGCAGGGGAATTAAGATCCAAACAGTCAACTTCATAAAGCTTTTCAGACAAGCTAATAAGTTCCAAACAAGAATTTTCTTTTTGATATTTGTTTACTTACTACCAAGCTTTACAAATCAACTTTTAAAAGGTATTTCCAATCACAATTAAACTCTACAAAAGTTCCCAAAGTTGTGACCCAAAATCTGAGTCAAGTATGATTTGACTTTTTGAATGGACAGAGACTTTGACTAATTTGATCTTTGATTGCTTAATTTTGACTGAAAATGGTTTGTTTAAGCTATAATGTGAATAAAATAAGCTAGACCTTATACTTATGTAGCTATAATTAACTCTGTGCAGCCTAAGTACTTGACTACTTAACTAATATAAGCTAAATTGATTTTTAATGTTCTAACTACTGAGTTTTATGATTTACTAGACCTTAATGCACCCTTAGTAACTGAATCTAAGCAATCACAAACCCTGAAACACCCTTATTACCAGCAAACATATCAGAACCAAACACCCTTTTTTGGGTCTGTCACACTTATGAAACCACCACAGACCCTTCAAAACACTTCCAAACCAAATCCAATCTTCTTACTATGATTCATAAACTTGAAATATATCATAAACACAGATCCAATAACACCAATACTCAAAAACCAAATGATCACAGATGTATGATTAGATGAAACAGTAAACACCAACTCCTACTCAAATATGATCAAGCAACTAGTATTATCCATTAATAAGCAATAATAATACTATATAAGCAGTATACAAGCCACTAAAAACAGATTTATACTATTACTATGAAGATAATCAGATGAAACATTAGAATGGTATGAAACTTACAAACTCAAGCCCCCTCAGCTCAAACAGAGGGGGTTTACTAAGCTAGCCTGTCTTTTGACAGGCCAAGGCACCTCTTGGCTGCCTTAAATTCCCAATAAGCTCAGCTTATTTCAAATAAGCTGTTACAGTTGACTTTTATTGACTTTTTGTAATTTTTGAATATTTGAGAAATGAAAACAAACAAGGCTTACTACAAGCTATAGAAGCTTGAATAAGCTTGTGTAAACAACAATCAAACAACTGAAAATGATTTAGAGAACAAAACAGAATATATATTTATTTATTTTTTGGTTTTTATAAGATTCTTATTTTTTTTGTGTTTTTATAATTTTGATTACAGAAATAAGTAAGTAAACTTTTGTTAAGCTTCTGAAAAGCTAAATCAAACATAAATCAAGAAAAAGAAGACATCTTTTTGTATTTTTCAGATTTTTTATTATTTTTGAGTTTTTATAAAGATTTAAATAGTTGAGAAAGAAATAACTTTTAAACTATGAGATTTTGACAAAAGAGCTTATAAACGAAGTAAAAAGCTAAAATAAGAGAGTTTAAGCTAAAGGTAATTCAACTAATTAAGCTAAAACAGGAAAGTTAAATATTGAATAAGAACTAAGAACTTTTATTTAAGAAATTGATATGACAATTAAACTAAGAAAACATTGAGAAATGAAAATGGCAGCATAACATTACTAAGAAACTACACACTAGAAACGTATACAAAAGGGGGGGTTTTATAAGAGCAGGGGAGGTGATGGGTGCTAGGGTTTAGAAGAGCATAGAAGCTCAATCTCTGCCACATATCTTCAATTCTTATCCATATGTCGACATTCACTCAATCATTAGCCGTTGGAATTTAGCCTTATCTTGTATCCACGTAGCTCTGTCCAATCAGGGGCTTGGAAATGGCCATGTATGCTGGGATATGACCACATCTCTGACAACGTGTCAGGTTTCTAGAAACATAAAACCTCGTACTAAGAATCTTGGGTAAATAAGGGAGGGTGCAGGGTAACTAGGTGGGGAAGACAAACAGTAAAAAGGGCGCGTTTGGTTTTAATTTATTATTTGACTGTGGGTTTTGGGGGTTTGACTTCCGGGTAATATTAATAGGATGGGTCGGGTTGGATTAAGTTGGGTGATGGGCTTGAGTGCTCATGGGCCAGTAGTGGTAATGGGTTTGTGTTTATTTGGGTTAAGGTTATGTGTTGTGGGTAATATAAGTTTTGGGTTAAATGGATTACACATCCGGTTGTGTTAGTAAGGTTAACCAAGGGACCAAAGTTGCACATTCTGAAATTCAAAGGACCCAAACTGCCAATCTCCCATAATATTATTCCAAGGGACCTTTGTGACATTTTATGAATACTTGGAGGTCTTGAGAGCCAATTCTTCAAAATATCTTCAAAAGGACCAAAAGTGGCAACTTTGAAAGTTGAGGGACCAAATGTGAACTTTCTTCAAACTTTATTCCCGGGTCACTTATGAAATTACTGAGACTTTGAGGATTTCAATTGACCATATGAGCTTTACTTTGACCACTAGCTTCCCCGGCTCCGGCTTTATTTAAACTTTTCCAAATCTCGTGCCCGTTTTGTCATTTTCTCGTGATTTTTCGTCTTTTCTTAAATATCCGTTCCTGCACATTCACAAACACAAAAACACACATTCTTTGGCATTATTGGTTAGTTTTTGGTTTATTTGGTCCAATTTTTGGCTTAGAAAAGTTGAGTGAATAAGCACTCACCAATAAAAAACAACAATCATCGAATTGGCAATACGATGTTCTTGATCTACCATCTGCCAAAAACACATTTTGTATTACGCCATCTTCATTTATGTCCATTGCAAAGAAAAAATATTTATCCACCTCAGCCTTTTCTTTAAAATGCATAATAATTCCATGACATTCTTTGCCTAAGTTACATTTTCTCTCTTCACTAACAATAGCAGAACATTGAGCTCAAATAAGTTGATCCTCTTCACCACCTCTAAACGCATTAACTATTTTAGTGATTTCAGAAGGTTTCATCCATGCTTTTGACAATAATGTTACAACATCTTTGCATTCACTGGAACGATGAAAGATGCTATGAGACCTTTGCTTGATTACTTTTGATGGAGAATCAAAAGGATGATTGTGTTCATTACTAAACTTGTCTACAACCCACTCACCTTGACTTGATAATGTCACTTTCATTAGCGCCTTACAACCGGTTCGCGTAATATAACAACGTTTTACATCATCGCGTAACTGTCTCTTATCATTCATATCCTTAAAACCTTCCTTGTTACATGAGAATATTCATTGATAAACTTTTGTTTGTGTCGTTGTATCTATAAAGTTGATGCTTTCGAATACCAAAACCCTTGGATAGACCTTACCGGTTGTAAAAATCTTATGCATCATCTAAAGTGGAAAATGTTCTTCCTAGTATTGTATACCTTAAAGATCGATTGTAAATATCTGTAAAATCTTCTTGCATGAGATACCATTGTTGTCAATATCATCGATTAGCGTATGCTCAAATTCATCATTATTATCATCTATTAAGAATAAAAACTAAGAAAATTAAGATAAATAACCTAGTTAAAAAATATTTCAAAGAGAAGAAAAAGGAATAAATTCAACAATGAAGAATATGATGAATAATATAATCAAACCTGATATGATTTCCTCTTCTTGATATGGATCGGTTCTTGAAAAACTTATTAATTTTTTGTTAGTGATTTGGATCGGTCCTTTGATTAGTCTAAAATTGGAACCACATACAACAATACAGACATATAATATGCTCTTGCAAGTTTTTTTTTGGCGGGATATTTTGGCGCTCAAAAAATGACTTATGGTGGTAAAGAGTATTGAAGAAGATATGTTAATGATAAAAGATGGAAATGAGGAGTGTTTTGTAAAGGGTGTAATTGTAGTGTTTGTAAAAGTGGTGTTCTTTTGTTGTTAAAAAAAAGTAGGCAATTGCCTACGTCACAAAGCATGTAACATTTCCCAAAACAAAATTAGAAGAAAAGATTTAAAAAAAAAAAGAAAAAGAAAAAAAAAAAACATAGTTTATGTAAAAGTACTATCTTATGTAACTAAAGAATTTATTTCGTTGTCTTTTTTAAAGCAATTCATATAACATGAGTCCGTTTAGCCCGTGCCCGTTCGAGCTTGAATAATTATATAATATACTTTATTATTTGTATTAGTGACATTTAACGCAAGAATTGTGTTTAAATTGGTTGTATAATATGATTGATAATTTGTATTTCTTATGTAAAAGGTGTTTTAATAATTGCATAATTATATTTATTGACCAATTAATTTATGAGTGTAATTGTGCAAAAGGAAATTGTACCTTTTGCTTTAGAATTTGTATTCATTAAAAAATCTGGATCACATTAATTGCTCATTTAAAACTAAAATATGTGTTTTTGTGTTTTAAAGTTTTGTACCCTATGCTTTATAAGTAGTACGTCTTAATTTTGGGAGAGAGAAAGAGTGTGTGTGTGTGTTTTTTTTTTTTTTTTTTTTTTTTTTTTTTTTTTTTTTTTTTTTTTTTATGTATTATATGTACTATAGATTTATTTACGAACAAAAACACTCATCTAACGATATGGTTCTTCGAAAAACTTTTAAACCTTTTTCTTTGTTTTGTCACTTACCTGCCATGCATATTTAAAGTTTAAACACAAAGAAAAGCGGCTAAACGTTGGTACATCATATGAGGCATCTCAAACAAATAAATAGTCTGTAATTCTGTATATAAACACATAAATTAGGGATCTAATGTTCTTTATGTAAAGACATCATATGGAAGTAGTTTGATGGATGGAGTTTCTTTTCCTCTTCAAAATAATATGATCAATTATATCACTAATTCATTGGTGGTAATATAAGCGTAAATGGATAGCAACTGGCAAAAACATGAAAAATAATAGTAATCCCTGAATGTTACAAAATCAGTTTTACTTTTTAATAGCAACACACACTCATACGATCCAATAAAATCATGAATTCACCACTAATATGGATGAATAGATACATGATCTTGGTACAAATAAGGATTGTTTTTCAATTTAGAGTATTGAGATCTAAGGGGTTCCAAACTATGAACTCAATGGCAGGAACACGATCACCAAACAAGGGTAGAAAAATGACTGCAAAAATTGGTTCATGAGAGAAAAGAAAAAAAAAAAGAACTAGTAAAACCTTTCATTAGGGTAATTTAGGAATAACAAAAATATTTTTGAAATGAAATAAATAAATAACATGTGTCATTATATTATTCTTAGGCCCATTTTTAGGTCTATCTATTTTGGCTCATTTATCATTTCTCTTATTTTTATTCTTTTTGTGTTACAACAGTTTTTCGTTTTCAAGTGACTAATTTAAGGAGATTGAATACATTGTCAAACCAACTTAAATAAGATAAACCTTTCTTTTTTTATGAGTTTGGCGTAGCCGGTTTTAAAGTATTTGTACTTAGCAAAAAATGAACATGACACTTCCCATATTTTAGTGACTAGGATCACAAGTTTTTTGCCATTAAACTATTCATGAAAGATTAAAAAATAAAGATGTTTATATTGTAGTTAAGAAAAAAAAAAACTCATTTTTAATTCACCGATTCAATACACCAAAGAAAAAAAATAAAAAAAAACCTTATTTTTATCAGTTTACTAAATAATGATATTTTATAGCATATGTTGGTTAAATTATTAATTTTATAGTGTTGGAATTTCATAAGATTTATTGTTAAATATTACAATTAGTTTGTGATAATGTGATATTTTATAGCAAATGGGCTATAATGAGGTAACTAGTGTTTTTTCTTTAAGAAATGCGTAGGATATTGTTGAAGGTGAAGAGAACGTCGGATATCAAAATAAACACGAGTTTTGAAGCAGAAGACATTGTTGAAGGTGAAGACAACATTGAAGAAATCCATATAAACACGAGTTTAGAAGCTAAGACCATGAGGAATCATAACTTGAGTTATGAAATAACTCAGTGCCACATCAGCGCCACGTTAGCGCAACACTAAATAACATAACACCAGGAAATCATAACACCCAATAACACCACATTTTTGGACCCACTTAAAAAAATAATGCAAACCATAATAACTTGGTATAACTCAAGTTATAATTTGGTAAGGGAGTCATAACTTGGCATAACTCAAGTTATAACTTGAGTTGATATACCAACTTGAGTTGTAACATGGGAGTAACGTGAGAACTCAGGAAATGGTCATAACTTGCGTTACCAAGTTAAAAATGTGCCAAAAGGGAGCTATATGAAACTTGTGTGGAAACAAAAGTGGCTAAGCAATGACTCAATGCAGAGAATGAGATTATAGGCATAGTAACGACTGAAATGAAAGATTTACATGGTCTTACTCTTGATGAAAGTCTTTTAGCGATGTATGTGGTTGGTAGGAGTGCACCACTTTTCCTAATGTTTGAATGGCTGGACGATGAGGGAAAGATATTCGTATGGCGCAAATGGTAACTAATGGTTACATAACCTAAGGAAAATAGTTTTTTTCTTTTTCTTTTTTTTTTGCGCAACATTATGTTGTTACTGTACTAATGTTTTGTGAATCGCGTGACTTCAAGTTCTGGTTTAGTAATGGTATTATGCAACTGTTTGTATGAGTTGAGTTGTGTACAGATAAGATGGACGTACAGTAGATTAGTTCAATAACCAAAGACATGTATTTTAGTATGTTTATTTTGTGAACTATTTGAGCAAGAAACCGTGACATCATATTGAATTATCCTTAAGATGCAAAGAATTCCACAAAAATCATCTCCAAGAAAGACTTTTTGCATAAATCATCCTTTAAAAAGATAGTTTCTTTAGACTTTTGTCTCTTATGGATGAGTCATGGCGATATCTTTTAACATGCATGGTTTATTTGAAAACGGAAAAACTAAATGAACGGCTTTTGGAGTTTACTCTTATGAACAATATTAAAAACAAACTTAAGCTATTATAACCATTTTTGGTTTAAAAGTTGGTAAATCATAAATGGATATCGGGTTTATATTTCTTCCTTTGGAAACGAGAAGAAAATAAATATTGTTTATTAAAAATTAAAAACATACATATTTGTCCAATAATTACCATTTTCTTGCTAGTTTCACTTTTAAAACGACGATGTAAACAAATATGCAAAAGCATTCCCGAACCAAAATGATGCTTGATTCGAGTAACAAGAGTTATTTCCATTAAATCTACTTATATTTGATAAAGCCAGACTAATATTCTAACATTATAACAAAATTATCTGACAAAAATAAAAGTCATAACTTCTCATTTGTTTATTACCATAACTTTCTCAATATTTAGCAGCTTAACGTTTTTGTATCTTTCGCAATATAACTCATCGTCCTTGTATCTGCAGTCGCCAGTCCGTTACACAACAATGAGAACGAAATAATACTAGTAGGAGGTTATTTAAAAAAGGGCAAATGATTAAAAACATTATAGCAGTATTTTAAAATCCAATCCAATCTTACAATCTCAATATTGCAAAATCAAAAAAAGTGATGAATATAACCCAATGTTGAAATCTTTGGTAGAAACTATACTTACAAAGTTACAAATAGTAAAAATAAATAAATAAATAAATAAAAATAGAGTTAACTACATTTTTGGTCCTTGTGTTTTGGTGCGGATTTCACTTTTGGTCAATTTTTTCAAAAAGTTGTGGTTTTAGTCCAAAGTCGATAGTTTCATTTCACTTTTGGTCCAATTTTCTAACGAAGTTAGTTCAATTAGTTAAGTCTAATTGTAAAGTGGCAACATTAGTCATTTAACCTAACGATCATTTGCAACGTTTGTCCTTTATACCAAAGATCGTTTACAACGTTAGTCCTTTAAAAAAAATTTCGAAAAAAATGTTTTTTTTTTTCGAAAAAAAATTTTCCAATTCGAATTTAATTTTTTAAGAAAAAAAATTTATAATTTTTTTTTCTAACAAAAAAATTCATAAAATTCCGAAAAAAATTATAAAAAAAAGTTTTTTTGCCCAAAAACTCTTTTTCCTAAAAAAATAAAAAAAAAATTTGGAAAAAAAATTTCTATTTTTTTTCTAAAATACAATTCTAAAAAATGCGAAAAATTTTTTTCGATATTTTTTTTTTTTTTTTTTTTTTTTTTTTTTTTTTTTTTTTTGAAAAAAAAATTCAAAAAAAAGCATTTGTTTAGAATTTTTTTCGTTATTTTTTTTTAGAAAATTTTCTTTAAAGGACTAACGTTGCAAACGATCTTTGGTATATAGCACTAGCGTTTCAAATGACTATTAGGTTAAAGGACTAATGTTGCCACTTTACAATTAGACTTAACTAACTGAACTTACTTCGTTAGAAAATTGGACCAAAAGTAAAATGAAACTATCGACTTTGGACCAAAATCGCAACTTTTTGAAAAAATGGACCAAAAGTGATATCAACACCAAACCACAAGGACCAAAAATGTAGTTAACTCCAAAAAATAAATCCCCAAAAACACGTGCAAAAACCAAAATCAATTTCCCCTCTAAAAAAACCCCAAAAATTCACCGTCCCAAAACCAAATTCAATTTCCCCCCAAACTCAAAACCCTAACCCCAACTTATCAATCCCACAAAATTAACCTTCATTTCACAAAAAGTTCACATTTTTATGTAATATCTCCACTTCTTACACAAAACCCATCTTTTTAATTTCATCAATTTGAAAAAAAAAAAAAAAATTATTATAAAAACCGCAATATCAAAATACTCCTTCTAATCCATTGATCTTCGGAACCTTATTTGTGAGCTTATGAGCTTATATGATTTCGTTTTATTTTGTGACTTATGGGCTCACATAAGCTTATTATGATGTACTGTGATAACTTTATATAAGCCCATAGGTATCAAAATCAGCTGGAAAATTTGAGCTTATATAAAGTAAGCCGAAATCATACAAGCTCATAAGCCCACAAATAAGCTTAAGCAAACACCCCATGCTTATTATGAACTGATAAGTTTTTGTGGATTTGATATTACAAATTTTCTGTTAGGGTGAAATAAGTTGTTTTTGATCAGCTGATCATCTGCTTATTACCTCTTGTTGCACTTTGGTATTGTGGATAAGCAGTTTTGAATGTATGGGCTCTGTACATGATTATATGCTAATTTGGGGGTTAAATAAGTTGATCGGCATTTGCTGTTGTTTTGAAATAGCGAATAGTTTATCTGCTTAATGCTTTTTTGGTAATAGGTATGCACTTATGAGTGTTTGGGCACTTTGAGATTGTTTATTCCAGATTCAATATGTTGATATTAGCTGTTTTGAATGGGTTGATTATCTGGTTATGAGAATAAGTTATTAAAAATAGTAATCCTAAACACCCCTTATTGCGTTTTAATGTAGTAGATAAGCATAGTTGAGTGTTTGTATGTGATTGTATCTTTATTTGAGGGTGAAATGAGCAGTTTGGGAGTTGCTTATTGAGAGTGTGTTTGCTTCCGTATCTTTGAAGTACTCTTAGCGGAATTGCCAAACTCATATAATTGCATCTGGTTGAGTTCGAGTGTCCGGATGAAAAATGTGCTTATGCTAATGATCTTGTTGATACTGTTATAATGCGAATGCAGCTTTTTTCTGATGGTATACTGAATCATCTGACATGTGATGGGGAGTATTCTGATATGGATTGTTTTTATACTCTGTAACAGATTATCTGCTAATTGTGTTTTTTGAGCAGACACATAAATTTGACTATGCTTATCTACTTAGTTTAGGGGTGAAATAAGGTCTTTTAAGTAAGAAGTTTCAGATTGTTTAGTTTTAACTGGTTATTGTTAGTGAATTCAGTATGGTAAGTTTAACCTTAGGGGTGAAATAAGCTATTTTCGATAAGTTGATCTTCTGGTTATGAGCATAAGATGTTTAACTTAGTAATGCCAAACACCCTTGTTGTGTTTTGATACAGTAGAAGTAAAGATTCTATGTGGTTATTGGTGCTGGCGGTGCTGGAAAAGCACTTGCTTATGGAGCAAAAGTGAAGGGTGCAAGGATTGTGATAGCCAATCGGACTTACGGTTAGATTCTACTAGCGTTCACATTACCATTCCTAGTCCTCATACTTGATTGCAAATAAAACATTATACTAGTTTAATTGCATTCTTATCAGTTCAGTATGGGTGAAAGTCAACTATATGGTTCTGTGTCATATTTAGGGGGTGTTTGGGTTTGAGTGGTTAATCATCAAAACATAAAAAATTGATTATTGCGACTTCAAGTCAGAGTAACCATATGATCAGTTGCAACTAGGGGTGTCATATGGGTCAACCCGACCCGATCCGACCCCGATAGGGTTGGGTTGATTCGGGTCAAATTTACCTTATCGGGTTTATAGGGTCAACCCGATAGTCTTATAGGATCGGGTTAGGGTTTTAGCTAGTTTTTTATCGGGTTATCGGGTTAACCCGCTAAACCTTATATGACCCATTAACCGATTTGTTTGAAAATTCAACTGAAGTCTATTTATCAGTGCTTATAAACGATTTGTAAGCCCACTTAAGACTTAAGAGAAATTCTTAATTTGTAAGCCCACTTAAGAGATAATGTAAGTGTGTACTTGCCCTAATGTATTATTGATCAGTGATCATAAACGATTCATATTCACAATTTCAAAACACAAACCCTTCCTAGTCCTCACAATTCACAAATGGTTTAGATCATTGTGCTTATTCCAAGTTTCCAACAGTACCAAAATTGACATTTAAAAAAGGTAATTGTTTCATCTTTAGTATTGTCAATGTTACATTATATATTTACATATACTATTACATAATTTTAATGTTTTGCTTGTGCATGTTAAAGATGTTGGATACATAGGTTTTGTACATTCTGTAACACAACATATTAATTATCTTTTAATTGTTGCTACTTGTTACTTTCTAAGTTTGCTAGATGTCTTCAAGTTCGTTCGAAATTTCTGATGAACCACAAGTGGAGGTTAAGAGTGGTAATAAGAACAAGGGAAAACAACCAAAAACTTGTAAAAAAAAGTCTTGGGATGTTTATTTTGTGAATGGAATTTGCAAGCTACCGTGGTGAAATGATCTAGCTTTTGTGAAAAAGAATTGCTAGCTAGTGGCTACTGGAATGGATTCATTTTAGGCTTAATATTTGGTTGAAAACTTGAAAAATCTTATCATTTTTTTGTTAGTTTAAGTTTCTATTTGGACTAAAAAGTCTTGCTAGCTTTCATACTCTTTTTTCATCCTTATTGTTACTGGAGTCTGCTCTATTTTTATACACGCTGAATCTGCTGATATTGTCCTACTGATCTATTTGGTTGAGACGGTAAATGCAAATTAATAATGGTGAAATGGTAAACTGGTGAATCTAATTTTTTTTACATATTGCTCTATTTTTTCATGCTTACTTGAATGCATATTATAATGATGAAATGATGAAATGGTGAATTGGGGATCTATTTTTTATACTTACTGATCTTAGATCAGTTAGCATGTTATAATGGTGAATTGGTGAAATACATACTGATGTTATATTAGTTGTGCTTGAAAACAAGATACTGAAATGGTTATCGGGTTGACCCAATGAACTCGATAAGCTATAAAAACCCATTAAAAGTCAATGCCACATAAGAAATGATACATTGCATCTTCAAATTTGGTTTTAATGCACTGTGGTTTGCATGAGTAGCTTACTATTCTCATTTGCAAAGTTCTGCTGCTACTTGACGCAAAATAAGATGCCTACTGGCAGTAATATACATTGTTTCTACATTGTTTTTTACGTTATATATGGGCAAAAGAATACAGTAGTGTTGTGCTCATTTAATATTTAAGTTAATTTCATGTTTGGTGGTATTTTAATAAATAAAGCAAATTGTGGGATGAGATTAGCACGTAACCCGATAACCTGCAACCCGACAGACCCGAACCCGATAGACCCGATAGCTTATTGGGTCGGGTTACAGGTTAGTTTTTATTTTTTTAAAACCCGATAGACCCGACCCGATAACCCGTTTGACACCCCTAGTTGCAACATTGAAATCCAAACACCCTCTATGCATAGTTAATACACCAACTAAAGTTTTCTCTTACTGATATTGCACAGATCGTGCAAGAGAACTCGCTGACATAATTGGTGGAGAGGCTATATCTCTTGCCGATTTGAGCACTTTCAGCCTAGAAGGTGGCATGATACTTGCAAACACAACATCAATTGGTATGCAGCCAAATAATCAAATATAGACGATACTCCTATTTCTAAGTTACGGCTATATACCTGTTTTCGGTCATACGTTTTAGTAATAATAGTTTGCAGTTAGAAAGTTAATATGAGGTGACTATGTGCATGGGGTAAATTTTTCATATTTTTTATGGCAGGAAGCTTTAAAGTCGTATGCATTGGTATTTGATGTTGTGTACACACCGAAAGTTCCAAGATTACTTTGGGAAGCAGGAGAATGTGGAGCCATAATTGTTATAGGGGTGGAGATGTTTATAGGACAGGCGTATGAACAATATTAAAGATTTACAGGGTTACCTGGTAAGGTTTTAAATGCAAAGTTATGATATTTCATGCCTCTCCATCAAGACTAAAATATTACCGTCTCTTTTTTTCTTACGAGTTTTTGTCACACTTTCCAATTGCAGCACCGAAAGAATTATTTTGGGAGATTATGGAAAAATCTTAATTGTCTTGGGGGCTGCCATAGGTATGTATCTTTTTCTATCCTATCTTCCTTTATCTTGAAATTTCTGTTTATGGGTACCGTGAAACAATAAACTAGGCAAAATAGTTGGCAATGTTATTGCCATTGATACCTTTTCCAATCATATGAAGTTATGCAATGTTATTGCCATTGATACCTTTGAATTCATATTGATCTAATTATAGCTATTTGGGATAGGATATTACCCAAATCAGCCCCAACTTCTAAGTAAATGGGTCAAAATTTCTACTGCTGCAGACTTCAACTTTGGAACAAAATTTCTATAAATTTACATAAAGCTGAAGTTTTTGTTACTTTGTATACAGAAGTAGGATGTGTTGTGCAAAATGGTACACACAGGAAGCATGGAGGAGGTGATTATAGTTGTTTCTCCATCATTTGTTATTGTATCATTAGTATTTTTTTTTCGGACATAATAAGGATTTTATATGTGATAGTTTTGTATTCTGAGTATTGTGATACTAAATTAAATTTATTTTTATAAATGAAGTACTCATAAATCTTAGAAAACGAACGGTGTCATATTTATCTGGATAAATTGTAACTTTGTAGGTTTTACCGTCACGATAGTAAACTCTTGTGAGTACATGTATGCTGACTATAGTAAAATGTCATAATAGTAAATGCATGCCTTATAGAATTCTTTCCGAAAGCAGTTTTTCTTCAATGTTCTACCTTGAACATACATCGCACATAAGTGCCCTTTGTTAGGTGGTCTTCACTATCAAACCATCACAAAATTATCTTCACCGTGTGCGACGGTGGACACCTGTTATGGGAAACCACACGTGGAGAGTGCCTACCACGGGTGGTGGATACTCCATTATGCATGGTCTAAGAAATGTGACTTGTTGAAACAATCATCATAAAAGTTGTTTTTTTAGAAAAAGTCTCAAAATATAAAGTATAAACAACAAAAAAGGTAACCACTCCCAAACACCCCTTTATAAACAAGTTTTGGTAAAGATAGTGGGGTTGAAAAATGTATGGTACAATCACTAAAACTCATGATGATGATAGGTTTGAAGAAGTTGAGTAATAACAATATACTTTTCACTAGTTTAAATAAAACACCTTAGTGATAACAAAGAAATTTCAAAACTACTAATTTTTAGATATTGCTTGTGCATGGACTTTAAGTTTAAACAATACCTTTCCAATCCTAGAAGTTTATAAAAATGTTTCTAATCAATATCATATTAATTGCTGGACTAAAACAGGGTGAATGTGCTGTTATACTCTTGGTATGGATAGATGTCTGTTTGCATTGATGAAGGCTTGTTGGATGGCCACTCTGAATCAGACTTGGTGAGTCTAGAGTGGACTGCTACTCTGGTTTGCCTTGTGCTATTTCAGACCAAGGAAATGTGGTCACATCCTCTTCATAGCCCGACATCAAAGGCCTACCACACAACATAAGTCTCCATACATCGGATGCGGCGTTGGATTAATCCGAAATGAATGTTAACCAATAACAGATTAGATTTACATAACTTGATATTGTTAGCGAAAAATGAGAATACAAGAAATTAAATAGAAAACAAACTTACGAAACTATTATGGGCAAACAAACATTTATTAAGCTAACACAAACTCACAAATGCTACATTAAGATGTATTGAGAGGTTGACAAATAAAACTCACAATAGAACTGAAAAATATGCTAGACGGAACCAAAGCAGCAGACACATGCACAAGCAAAATTAAGCATACGTAGACGAAACAGAATCAGACGGATGCAAACAGAATCCGAATCATATGGAATCAGATGCAGAACCAAAGTAAATCAGATGGAACATGGTAGAATCAGTCAGAGAACCATAATGTAACCAGAGCGAATGCACAGCCAGTGCGAATCAGATGGAACATGGTAGAATAAGACATAACAATCCAGATGCTAAAACATATAACCAGAGCGACATCAGGTAGAATGGGATACAGTACCATGCAGAATCATAGCAAAATCGGACATACTTCTGTCATCTTTTCGCCTTTTTTAGACTGAAAGTGTGGGTTTGGGAACTTCATCTTGCAGCCTTTTCTTCTTTTCTCTTTGCCTTTGAATATCATTGCTGTTTCCAGAAAACATTGGTCGGAACTCGACGCCACATACAATGAGGCCAGACATAGTTCCTTCAAGACTTGTAAATTTCATTTCAATTGAAAGAGAGTCATCTTTGAATTCATGTGTTGAGTTAAATTTCCACATTTGAATCTCCATCCATCCATCTTCCCTTTGTTTTGGAACCCGAGTGATACCATTTATGTTCAACGGGCTTGGGGTTATAAAATAAATAAATTCAGCCTCATTGTTTTCTTTGTGGAGTATGTCTCGTACTTTTACTGGACAATGCAGCCCCTGGCAGTTTTCTGAAAGCTTGAACACAAGGTAACACACGTATTCTGTATCTTGTGACAACATTTGACTTTTGATCGTGCAATTAAGATGAAATATGTGTTGTGGTAAAAGCTCAATCACCTCTTGAAATCTGCATGTAGGATAGATTAAGAATGAAGTTATTTATAAAGACACGAAACTACATCCAAGAGGTGAAACTTTTGTCAGCCATTTATTCATGAATTTTTAATTTTGAACTACAAATAAAAAAACACTGGTTTAGAAATCTAGTTTTTCGTGTGACATCTACATATTTGGATGTGCAATCAAAAAAGTTTAGTTGTTAAAGGTAGGGCTGGCAATTCGTGTGGGGTTCGGGTTATTCCCCAACCCGAACATGATATGTTTAAGTAATTGGGTCAGACTTGTCAACCTCAACTTGTTTAAACATAACTTGAACACGACCCATTTAACCCACTTATCTAACTCGGTTTGTGGTTTAGCGAGTTACACTGGTTAACTATGTTAAATGGGTTGGCAGGTTGCCCCCTTTAGCCCATTTAACCCATATAGCACCTTTAAACAACTACTTAGTATTTTGTTTCAAAAAAAACTTAAAACATGTTGTCGGGTTGACCTATTTAACCCAACACAACCCAAAACCTGTTTACACCCAAGCCTAACCCGCTTATTTTCGTTTCGTTCTTGGGTCCTGTTTCATGTAGTGACAGGAATTGCCACCCCTAGTTAAAGGAAACTGTAACAAAATTAGCTATAATATAAGAAGAGAACCTGGACTGGGCTGATGGTTTTGAAGTAAAAAGATCCACATTAGAGAATTTGTATAAAGCTGCCTTTGCCGAAAGCACAAGAACTTTCTTTTCGTCGACTTCGCCCAACCAGAACAACTCGTTGTAGTTTCTGCATATCTTGAATATTTCTTCAAAGTTAGTTGGAAGTTGCTGCACCTGATCAACATTGATGTTTGATTTCAAGACTTGTTGGACTTCCTTCAATTTTCCGATTTCTTCATGTTTCACCTGTGTGCAAACCATGTTAAATATGCAACATAGAACATGGGTTTAGTTTAATTTTTTGGCATGCATCCGACCTCTTGGTATAATATAAATAAAAATAGTATATAATGAACCAGGGATATAATTTCAAACTTACTTTGTCAATTGCTCGAAATTCAATGCCTTCAACATAAACTTCATTTTCTCCACAATAGTGTGATGAAAAGCTCTCAAGTAGAAACTCAAAAACAACATCTTCGTTCTGATTCAAGAATTGGTACAACTCAATCATCATCCAGTCCTTGTCTCTCCATGTTGCGAAATATGCATGTAGACTTTCGAGTCCCTTTCTATACTTTAGGTTAACACACATTGGTTTAGTTGAAAATTTTCTTGAATCACTAAGTTTGAAGACTAAATAGACCCCATAAACAACATTGGGAGATAGAAGTTGAGCGTTTGTCTTTATTTCGATGTTCAATTTGGAAATATCAAACATCTCCACTACTGTTTCAAACCTGCACATATTACAGATATTAAAGCTATAAAAAAGAGACTAGCAAGATGCTAGCAAAATCACAGCAGGTGAAAAGAATCATCCAGCTATGAAACTTCAAACAGCAGGTGATATCAAAGTATCAAACATAATACCCATATACCAAGTATGTGACTATTATAATCAGTCGAGAAAACACTGAAACCTTTTTACCTATCTACCATATTCATGTAGGAGTCTAAGCAACAAAGAATTTGATGTTGTTCCACTCGAGTTTGTTTACCCTTTGATAGTATCATACAGATTAAGTTGACAAGAAAGGTAAAATAAAACACCGAGTTTATCAATATGGGGCATTTATAACTCTCTTGCTCATCAGAAGTACTAGGAAATCCAGTTCATGAAAATATGATAATTTTTATATTATCAAAATTTAAGAATTTGTCAAATCCTTAATTTCCAGACATTTTGACGAGCGAAAAAGTACTTTTGTTGGAAATATTTTTGTATTATATAATACACAACAATGCAGGAAAAAAGAACCACAATGCAAGCTCAAAATACATAGGTAGGCTGAAAACTACTAGTAATTATTATGTTCCCGTAAATAGCTTTTCATGCATAAATCAGTAAAGTAACTACATTTTTCAAAGAAAAAGGAATATTATACATCTAACAGCAATGCATATGTATGCTTATCACTTATGTGCTGATAAATTTAGAGAGGTAAAGAGAATAACCTAGATTCTTGAAGAGATTTCCACTCATGTGGACAACTGTTTATGTAGGAAAACATTGTGGCCGAAACCATTTTATTTCTTTCTCCATTACCATCGAATGACAGCAACTGTTACATAAAATAAAATATAAATCAGATTCAATTTTAATCATGTGTAAACGCATGTGTGATCTCAACTTATCCCTCACAAAGGAAAAGATACAAGATGAAGTGATTACCACTTTGTCTTGTTGAAGGAGGATTCCCTTCGAAAAAATGGTGTAAAGATCCTCTTTCTTAATGGTAGAATATATTTCAGGGCACTTTGACATCTGGACTATTTCCTCGTAGTCTTTAGGCAATTTGGGCTCCCATTTCTCATAATCCTCCTGCATATACATTAATTAATTAATAAACTCATGTTTCATACAATTACTTTCTTACAGTTTATAAAACAGTTAAAGGCCATAGTTTAGATATATATGAATCAAAAGTTAGCCAATTTTGTCAAAATATAGATACTTACCTGGAATTCCAATGCTTTCTTGAGTTCTATGACCACTTCATCAGCTGTTGGCCGACTTTCTCTCCTGTGATGTAAGCATTTAAGGGCAATCCTCGTAAAGATAATATATGACTCTGGCACAATTTGTTCTTTGATACCCTCGAACACTAACTCATCAAGTTTTTCTAAATGATAGTGTTGTTTAGCCAAAAAGGGTAAATAAAGATACTCGTCATCTAGTTTTACGGATGATAGTTTCCCACACAATATGTCAAATAAGACCGCACCCAACGAGAATATATCTGACTCTTTGGTTAAGATGCCTGTTTTCGAGTATAGTGGGTCACTATAGCCATCGGTGCCTGTAACATTGTCTATGACATAGTCTACATCCTGATTTGTTGGACATACTAAGGAAAGCCCGAAATCACTAATTTTTGCCTTCCAATCATCAAGCAGTAGAATGTTGCTGCTGCGGATGTCCCTGTGTATTACCATTTCTGGACTTGAATCAGTTCCATGAAGAAACTCCAACCCGACTGCAATATCGATGCATATTTTAAGCCGCATCACCCACGTAAGACTATCATTGCTCACGTACTGATCAAGACTTCTTCTGGATGCATATTCATAGACAATAATTTTCTCATCCTCTTCATCACAGTAGCCTACAAGACCAATCACATTTTCATGTTTATACTCCATAAGGATTTCAAGCTCTGTCACAAATTCAGCTTCTCCTTCAGCAGATTTCCTACCCAACCGCTTTGCAGCAATGAAGTTATGCCCATGAGTGTGACCCTTGTACACATTCCCAAAATCTCCATGTCCAATGAGATTGTCTTGATTGAAAGTTTCTGTTGCCAACTTTATGTCTTGAAGTGACAGTTTGAGGCTGTCCGTGTGGTTCTCCTGTGAATCATCGAACAATCAGTCGATTTGATACGTAAGGACATCATCTATTGTTGGGCGTTGCACTTGAGTTATATACTACTATGAAGAATATATAAGGAGATTATAAAGTTATTCAAAAAAAAATTATGCACCTGACACTTTAAAGCTCTCTTTAGTTCGTTGATGACATCATTTATTGTTGGGCGTTGCACTTGAGTTTCTGCGAGACATCGAAATGCAATTTCTGAAAATATTTCCAAAGACTCTTTATTGGGTCCTTTATTTAGAGAAAAGACATGCTCATCAGTTTCTTCCTTTATCTTGCGATCAACAATTTCCATTATTGTTCCCTTCTCAAAATGATGTCGTGCAACGGGTGCAATCCCCTTATCAAAATGATGGGCCAACCTCCCGGTCAAGACCTCAAATAACACCACTCCAAAAGAGTAAATGTCTGATTTCTTATTTAATCTACCATACTTCTTATATTCTGGATCGAAGTACATAGGTGTACCTGCAATCGTAGTGGCATTGAAAGTACTGGCATTTTCATCTGCTGGGTGAATTTTGGAGAGCCCAAAATCGGCAATCTTTGCCTTCCAATTATCGCCCAATAGAATATTCGCACTCTTGATGTCTCGGTGTATTATCTTTTGTTTGTCCTGATCCGTGTTGTTGTGAATGTATTTCAAGCCATGTGCTATATCAAGACATATTTTCAAGCGTTGCATCCAAGTAAGATTAGTCATTTTTTCACTGTTTCCCAGATAATCCTCAAGACTCCCTTTAGAAGCAAGCTCATAGACAAGGATCATGTGATCACGATCTTCATCACAAAAACCAAGAAGAGAGATTATATTCTCATGTTTACAGCTAGTCAGAATCTCAATTTCTGCAATGAACCCTTGTTCTCCTTCTCGATTATGAATGCGTTTTATGGCTACCGTGCTAAGTTTCTTCGGAAGATCATATTTATTCTTCCCTTCTATGGAAGATGAATTACTGCTATCAAAATGTTCGAGTTGTGCCTTGTATACCATACCATATCCGCCTGACCCAATGCAATATTTGTCTGCAAACTTCTCTGTTGCCATCTCGATATCATTAAGTCCAATCTTCAAGTGTTCCAAGTTCTTTAACTGCAACTTGTGGACATTCAAAATACAACATACTTAAATTAATTATTGAACGAAAAAAATCACAATTTGTACTAATTGTGATGTTAATAGAAAAAAGTTATACAACACTTTATTCTCAGCCAATGGATTCCGTTAGCTTCTATATCAGTTACTGTTTTATGCTTAAAAATGATTTGTGATTTGTGACTAGTGTGCAGGTCCATGATAGTTGGTGCAGATGGTGTTTTGATTTCTGGTTGTTGGGTGTTGATCGTGTGGTGTGGAGGTGGTCATCTCAATAAAGTTATAGATGTTGTTTATCATTTTAGAGTGCCAGGGATCAAATGTAAAAGCCCCTAACCACATAGACCATTCGTGCAATTTACTTTTTTGTTTACTAACTAGGAGACCAGCTTCGAACTAAAACTATAAAGAAGTAAATTACCCTCAGGTGATTGGATGATGTACTGTCAACTGCACTCCTTGGAAGTTCCTAAAATAATATTTCAAAAGAATAGGAGATTAGTAGATAAATATAACAGTTATTATCAGATAAAGTTGATAAGCAAGTTGAGTTTCTTACCGGATTTTCATACACTGATTGAAGTTTCAACGCTTTCTCAAGTCTTTTAACAACCTGTTCTATGTATGGACGATCTGCTCTTTCCTCTTTTATGCAGCAATATGCTGTTTCGGAGAAGACTTTTAATGCTTCTTGGTCCATCTGATTTCGTAAATGCGGCATGATCATTTCATCCAAATGAGATTTAGCCACTTGACTTAAAAACCCCTCACCCAACTCATCTTCGTTTCCGTTTTCATCTTCGTCATCTTTGTCTGCGCTCCTTCCGCACAAGACTTCAAATAATACAACACCGAATGAATACACATCTGACTTGTAGGTCACACCACCTGTCTTTTTATATTTTGGGTCCGTGTATTCATTCTTAACAATATCATGGGTAAGAAGAAGATGGTGCCTCCGAGCTACTGTATTTTTCAACGAAAGTTCGAAACCAGATAACTTGGGTTCCCATTTGTCATCTAGTAAAATATTCGAGCTCATGATGTTGCAATGTATGACACTAAAATCTCGTCCAGGATCATAATGTATGTAACTCAATGCCTTCGCAACACCAACGCATATCTTCAACCTTTGCATCCATGTGAGGGTCTGGCCACTTAGATATTCGTTGAGACTTCCGTTGGCCTCCTTCTTGTATACGATGACCTTCTGGGTCTCATTTTCATAAAACCCAATAAGAGACACTAGATTCTTATGTTTGAGACTAGAAAGCATCGAAACTTCTGTCCAAAACCTTTTGCTCTCATCTTTTACATACTTTAGATAGAATTTCTTTACAACAATATCGATGAATTGTTGAGAATGTAAGAGACGACCTTTGCGAATTTTTCCAAACCTAAATGAACTGATGATGTTTTCTTTAGCAAAATTGTTGGTTGCTGATTTTATCTCTTCCCAACTGAGTTTTAAGTGAGAAAGATCTTTGAGGAAAGACTTTGTCTCTTTGCTGACATGGGACTTAACATGTGTTGAGATGGAGGTCAGTGATCCCTATATGTACCAAACAAGACAATATTACCAAGTGTTCCAAAATGACACGTGTAGATATGGAGTTCACTTTTCTAAAATTCCAGTGACTTGCAGTTAGTGTGTCAAAAAAGCCGTCCCGATCCGAATCGGATTAAACCTATTCGGATCGTATTACTCGAGTCGAAAATTTTATTTGGGTTATTCGGGTCAACCCGAATATTAAATAGGGTCGGGTATCGGGTTGAAAATGTTTGGCTAACTCGGGCCGGGTCGACCTGATTGACCCAAATAAATAATTTTTTTAATAATATAATTTTTATAAATAATCTATTTAAATAAATACAAATAGGCAATTGTGTTACTGTTTTACTTATATTTAGGTTGACTGAAACCTGAATAGACCCGACCCAGATTGACCGGAACCCGACTAACCCGAATTCAAATAGAATTGGGTTCGAGTATTATTTTTAGCCTCGACCCAACCCGATTGACCCGAAGCGACCAACCAGCCCCGATTAAGACCCCTACTTGCAACAATAATAATAATTACCTTGTCATGATTGAATGATGAATCTTCAACTTTGGCCACAACTATTGAATGTTCCTTTAATATCATATATACAATAATAAGTAAATAATTTTACTCTTGTTAATATGAACCTCGATCCATTGAGAAGGTTTTTTTCCTTCTCAATTGAGAAGGATCTTTAAAAATAATAGATTTTTAACTTCGATTCAAGTTTTTCAAGTGTAGAACTCATTTTCATGTGATTCTAATCCAAAATGTGTAAAAAGAAATTGAATCAATTTCAAAAATTTCACGATTTTGCGATAAATGTACCATTCTGAATCTTCTGTACAAATTTAATGAATCATTAATAACTCGATTTTAACAAAGATTTGTGAATTAAATTTGTGATTTATAGATCCGATTCACTATTTATTGCTGTATACTTGTGAATCGAATAAAAAAAATATGAATTAATAGCTCAAACGAAAATTTCTCAATCTTCTCAATCTAAAAACATTCTCAATAGAACCAAAGCCTTGTTAATATTATCAATAAATAGAGATTATTTATAAGGGTAAATTATTTAAAAAAAAAAAAGTATCATACTTGTCATGGTTTCGTCTTCAGGGTAGCGAACAATTTTTTTTTTTTTTTTTTTTTTTTTTTTTTTTTTTTTTTTTTAACTTTTGAGGGTAATTTTATTTCAAATTCATCCTCTTTAGGGTATTATGTGACATTTTTGCCCTTCGGAAAAAAAATTTCTATTAGCTAAGAGGGGCAAAAATGTCCAGAAATTTCGAAAAATACCTTAAAGAGGATGAATATGAAAGGAAATTACCCTCAAAAGTAAAAAAAAAAAAAAAATGTTCTCTACCCTGAAGACGAAACCATGGCAAGATAATACTTTTTTTTAATAATTTGCCCTATTTATAAAAGAAAGATGAAAGAAAAGAAACCGTCTTACAACATTTTGACGTTCCATTTGAAGTTTCAACGCGTTCTCAAGTCTTGTGACAATCACACTTATATCTGGGCGTTGAGATCTTTCTTCATTCAAGCAGTCATATGCTATCTTCGCGAAAACGTTGAATGATTGCGGATCCATTTGTTTCCGTAGAACCGGATCAATTATTTCATCTAGTATTTTCTTTTTATAATGAAAAAAGACCAGTGTAGCCAAATGCTTATTATCTGGATGCTCACTAATTGATGTCCTACCACATAGCAATTCAAACAATACTATCCCAAAGGAGTACATATCTGATTTGTGGTTGACACTTTTAGTCTCAGTATATGTTGGGTCTGCATACCCTTTCACACCCTCAAGTTTATTAGTATGAAATGAATGGTGCCTTTGAGAAGCCTTAATCTTCATGGAACATTCAAAAGCAGATAACTTGGGTTCCCATTCATCATTTAATAGAACTGTGGCACTGCATAATTGGCAGTGTATTACGCTGAAATCACGTGACTCGTCATAATGAATGTAGCTCAATGCTTGAGCAATGCCGGCAGATATCTCCAATCTTTGCACCCACGTTAACGACATCGGGTCACTTAGATAGTTGCCGAGACTTAACCTGGTCTCATACCTGGTCATGATGATTTTCTCATCATTCTCATCACAAAACCCAACAAGAGAAACCACATTTTTATGCTTGAGACTAGAAAGCATTGAAATCTCCGTCCAAAACATCTGTTCTACTCCATACCATTCTTTATTAAACCTCCGAGCATCAATATCAATCAACTCACCGGACCACAAGAGCTCTCCCTTGTATCTCTGTTCAAACCCATTTTCTCCGATGACATTTTCTTCATCGAAGTTGTTGGTGGCAGATAGGATATTTTGAAGGGGGACTCTGAGGTGAGCAAATTCATTCATTATCTGTAAAATAGTCAAGTTAAAATGTGAGTTAGAAAAAGGAAGTATAATAATGCCTACAAACTGTTTGATAAAATTCCTGAACCATGTCTAAGACAATTATAGGTCTAATTCTGCATATATCTTGTAGTTTATAGTTATTATGTTTAGGAAGTGAACACTCCTAAGGTGTTTTTAAAGCATTTGGTCGGTGTAAGTATGGACTACATGGGCGATACTTTGCCTACCTGATGCAGTTCAGAAGAAAGAAACTATGGCATGCACTTTGTGTAACAGTAAATTGTTTAACATTGCAATATACTTTTGTTTAGTGTTGATATTTAGTCATCTGAATTTAATTTGAAGTTGTTTCCAGTGACATGTTTTCGTAGCTGTTGCAAGATACTTTATTTGACAATAGTGGAATTGGAGGATTTTTCAGGATATTGAAAGGAATGGAGAGACATTATTAAATGTTGAAACTCTCCTGCTGTGGAAAGAAATACTAGCAGTAAGATGCTGGTATTTGGTTATCTGAAACTGAGTGTATATTCAAGGGTTGACATGTTTAATATCAAGATGAGTGTATATGAAATTGGACAGCAGTGAGACACATGAATATGTTGGAAAGTATATTGGAGTACAAGGTACTAAGACTAATATGTTGGAAAGTATATTGGAGTACAAGGTACTAAGACTGCTGGCAAGAGTTCTGAATTTGAGAAATTGCTAAAAGATTGAATAAGATTCAAGGGTAGAAGGTGATAAAGTAGATTGGAACACTCAAGATAAGTTGAAAAGGTGGTATCCAGGAAAACCTATGGTATCCAACCTGTGAATGAAATTGCAGACACATGAGCATGCTGGAAAGATTTAATCTAGGATGGGACTACTTGGTCTTGGTTATGACAAAGGCAATTATGGAAATTAAAAGTACAAAACATGTTCCAAAGGTATTATAGTCATTTTTAGCCCTTTTACTTGTAACAGGCGCAAGTAAGTATTTTACGAATATGACACTATATTGCATTCGTATCCACACTAGGTATCGAATTGGTACAAACAAACTTCTTATTTGAACTGTTTGATTCTGCCAAGTCTTTTTGAAACTGCTTGAGTCTAGATGTATAGAAACATGATGATTCTGCTTGTTGTTGATTGCTGAATGATTATAGATGATTAGAGTTGTGCTTATTGAGTCAACTAGGTAAAAAAAATGGCTTGATTTCACTGATTACTGATTGTTGAATAAATATATTAGATTGATTTCAGTTGTGTTTATTGAATCGATTGGGTCACCAAGTATCAAATGAAGCTTTAGTACCTTAATACTTATCTAAACTACTCCAACTAACTTAAGATTAGTGAGTGAAAGTGTAGTGCTTAATGTAACAGATGATACTAGAGTAGAGTGTTCAATGACATTATATATACGGTAAACTTACACACAATCTTATGTGATCTCATATGCCATAGCAGCTATGTATATTTTTAGTTTTCTGTACCGAAATCTGTTGAGTTTGAGTTTGAGTAATCTTTCTATTGACTTTTTGAAATCAAATGATTATGCTATTGCTGCAATCATTCCATTTCTTAAGTTATGTTCATCTCATAAAGTCATAGGCCATATTGTCTTATTACAAATTGATGAATCTGAAAAGGAGGAACATGAATATAAAAATGTTGAGGAAGATCAAGAGCTTGTATAAGTTAGATCCAGTTCTTATATACTACTCATTCTTGTTTCAGGCACAAAATGATTTTTCCAAAGCATATGAGAAGGAGACCCATAATACCAAAGACCAATTAAAGGACTGTATATGGAAAGCCTTGAAAAGTGGCAAGGTAATGTTTCAAAGCAGATCTATAATTCCAAAAAGTCAACTCTGCTTATATAATACCGTAAAAGAATTCACTCTGAAATTAGAAGGTTGTTACCCATTTGACCCGTAGCATTGTTTGAACTTTCAAAGCAGATCAGCAATCCCAAAAGGTTGTTACCCATTGCTTGCATACAATATTGATAAGGAGTTCGGGTGCATTTCGAGTTTAGATGTCATATGTTATTTCGTTGAGTATTCTTTTCTGAAACTAATGCGTGTCTTATATTTTCCATTTGTTAGGCAGAATAAAGAGGCCAAGGGATCATATTAAACAAGTATACTGACAAAACTGAAGGCTAAGATAACCAAGGTTATGGGTCATATTGAGAAGGTTGTTGTTTCGTTTTCATGATGTTTTGTTTATTGGCCATCATTTAGCTACCTTTTTCGTCTTTTTAACATGTCGGTTTTTGGTGTTTCAAGGTGCTTATGGGATATTAATGTTGCTTATATTGGCTGAGGTTAATAGGTATGTTGTGTTTAATCTCTTACATTAACTTCAGTGCGTGTCAGGCTGGGTGACTATCAAGTCTTAACCAGTGACCTAATCGACCTTTTTCTTATCAGTTATTCAATTTTATCGCCACATAGAGACAAACCATAACCTGGACCGACAAATTTACAAGTAAATGAGTCGAACGCGTATAAGGGAAGTTGCTTCTCTTCCGGTCAATGCGTCATAAGTCCCTAAAAGTTTATGCTTTGAGGTTAAACACACAAACAAAAAGTGGATGGAAAACTCATATGTAGCTTACATGTAATTTTGAAGAAAATTAGTTTTGATCTACAGCTTGGAGTCTTGGACAAGCTACAGTGCAAGGCCATATAAACTACCTTGTGTATATCGTAATGAACTTGCTAAACTACAGGTAGATTTTATAACGATACTACTTTTAAAATTTTGATTTTACTTTGTAACTCAGCAATCCCCTGGTTTCTAATTTTAATTGTCTACCAGGGACACTCCTCCAGTTTCATATAAAGGTTTGTAGGCCGTCCTATCAAAATCTCGGTTGGGTGTTCATGGTTCACAAATGTTTTCAGACATTAACAAGTACTTTTACTATACCATTTTTCTCTTTTTCAATGTTTTGAAACCCGGTTCGACCCAGCTGGTTTAACCGGTCGAACCAGTTCCGGCAAAGATAATAGAACACAAGAAACCGGTTTTAAGAATTCAAAACCCAGTGTGACCCACCCGCTGGGTTTTACCCGTTACTATAATTCCGGCTGGTTTGTCATTAAATCTTTTATATGTGTTCCACATTGCTTTTTACAAGTTTTTGAAAGCTTTAAAAGTTGTTTAGACAGGCTTATATGATGTTTTAACAGCTTTTATATGTTGTTTGTTTGGATATAGCCTTTACATGGCTGTTTGGAAACAAGTTTTTGCAGCAATTACATGCTCTTTTTTCTAAAAGCAATTACATATATTTATGTTGTTTTTTAGCAGCAATTACAGCTTCTACATGCTGTTCCAACACGGTTTTCTACAGCAACCATGCCTTTTGTTGTTGTTGTTGCTGCAGCAATTGCATGTTTGTATGCTGTTTTTGTTACAGCAATTGCATATTGTTTTTGTTGTTATTATTTTATTAATAACCCATATATGTTTGGCTAGTACCCATATAGGGCTAGTACTTGTTTTATTGTTTTTTCTGTTATGCATCAATCACTTTAGTTGATCCGAACGAGGACTTGAATGGACGGGGGTTGGTCCTTATCCGAATTGACCAGAACCCAAACTTTTTGTAGGGTGGGGTGCGGGGTGGGTTTTCTTTCGGACACAATCATAATTGACCCGACGCGTATGAACCTGAACTTGACTAATTAATTTGACCCTATTAACATCCCTATATATAGCCAACACCAACTGACGTGGTAGTTGATAGTTAAACGTTATAAATTAGTTGCGCAAGGCGTTTAACCTTTGAACAATTTGCTAGTTTGTGACATTTGATAAATTCAGGACATAGATAAAAGAAATTCTGAAAATTTCAAGAATCACAAAATTTAAAAAGAAACGGTGGCTTTAATTTTTGTGTATAGTGCGAAATTCACCAGTTCTAGTTAATATACATTCACATAATTACCTATATATAAGCAAGAAATGCTACCCACAAATATTGTTCATGTTGTTGAGTATTATCACATTTATCTCTTTGGTTTGTTTAGTATTTATTCACCCATGGGTTTCCTATTTGTTAATTAAAAGTTTTGTAGTCACAAAAGAATAAAGTATAATAGTGAGTTGATAGTTTTCTTATAAAAAAACAATAATAACACGAGGCTTTTAGAATTGAAAATTTTAGGAAAAAGATATGCTATACAAAGTAGAAAAATCATACACAAACTCTTGTATAAGTTAGAGTTTAAAATTGAAATTTTTTGAAGCTTGAAAGAAACTTAATGGGTCCACAAACACCAAAATAACCCGTATCTACATAATTTGCAATAATGAAAAAGAAATCATTTTTGCCAAAACTCCAGTTGTGACATTAGTCACACTAAAAGGGTTTAACTATATATTTGCGTTTTTTTTTTTTTTTTTTTAATTATAAATAATTCATGATGGTCATCTTCGCCAACAACTATTTGTATTCATACAATATAAAATGATAATTACACGAAAATTTAAATAATAATCCTGTAACAGAATATGACTAATTATTACAAGAAAAAACAAATTACGTAAAGTCCTATAAAGTGGTAAATAAAAGAAATTCATAAAACTTGTCACTAACTCACATAGTATAACCATACATATTACTAGTAGCCAATTTGCACTCAAAGAAACAGATAGCAGTACTTATAATGATAGAAAGATGGAGAGGAGAAACTGTCTTACCTCATTATGATGTTCAAGTTGAAGTTCCAACGCTTTCTCAAGTCTTGTGACAATCTCATCAATATTTGGGCGCTGCGATCGTTCTTGGTTCAAGCAGTCATATGCTGTTTCAACGAAAATGTTGAATGATTGTGAGCCCATTTGACTCCATAGATCCCAATCAATTATTTCATTGAGTTTCTTCTCCCTATAATGGGTAATAGCCATCGAAGCCAAGTACTTATTATCTTGGTTGTCATTGATTACTGCTTTCCTACCACACAGTATTTCAAACATTACTATCCCAAAGGAATATATATCTGACTTGTGGTTTACACTGTTAGTTTCTATATATGTCGGGTCTGTATACCCCTCCCTATCCCAAACTTTATCAACATGGAATGAATCATGCCTCTGAGATTCTTCGATCTTCATGGAAAGTCTAAATTCAGATAACTTGGGTTCCCAGTTATCATTTAATAGAATTGTCTCACTGTCGACGTTTCTATGTATGACGCTAAAATCACGGTGCTCGTCAAAATGAATGTAACTCAATGCATGAGCAACACCGACACATATTTCCAATCTTCGCACCCATGTCAACATCATCGCGTCACTTAAATAGTTGTTGAGACTTCCCCAGGTCTCAAGCTTGATAACGGTTATCAACTCATCATTCTCATGACAAAACCCAACAATAGAAACAAGATTCTTATGCTTGAGAGTAGAAAGCATGAAAATCTCCATCCAAAACTGTTGTTCTTTTTCATCATCCCTTTCTTCATTTAACCACCTCCAAGCTTGGATTTTAATCAACTCACCGGACCACAAGAGCTGTCCAACGTAATGATTTCCAAAATCATCTTCTCCCCAGAAATTTTCTTTAGCAAAGTTATTGGTGGCGGATAGTACATCTTCAAGGGGGATTCTTAGGTGAGCAAAGTCATCATGATTGACTGAAGACATTATTATGTGTATATGTTTGTTTATCTGAACAAAAAAAGGTGTGTGGGTTGTTTGTTACAAAAAGAAGCGAAGGAGTGTTATCTTTAATGTATGGACGTGAGGACGTATTGTAGTAGACTATTGACTTTTTGAAGTACTATTAAGTTCACACCATTTGTCTATAGCGTATAGGAAACTTCACTTTTATTGAATAATTCAAAGTATGAAAATAATACAGTAAATAACAAAACAACAAACATCTAGGCACCTTCTCATGTTAAACTGGTCGTTAAAGGCTGCTGCTAGTGCCTAGCGGAAAAAGAATGCAGCACGTGATTGGTATTATGGGCAAAGTAGCGACTCAGATGAAATATTTACGTGGTGTTACACTGGATGAGTGTCTTGTGGCGATGTCCGTGATTGGTAGCAGTGAGCCACTTTTTGTGATGTTTGATCAGTTGGATGAAGATGGAAAAGTTCGTATGGCACAAATGGTTGCAGTTGGTGTCATAAACCAGTCATAGTAGTATATTTCATTTTGTGGCATCAAGTGAATGTTAGTATTTCTTTTGTGTGACGATTTGTGAATCATTGTGACTTATATAATCGTGTTAGGCGTGAGACTCATTAACCCGAGGATTATGGTCTGAAGCATCAATAGTTTAATGTTTCATTACTCTAATGTGTTGGTACTTGGTGACATCCCATAGCGTGTTTGTTACAAATCTATGTACGAGTGTTTCACGTGAAGTTTGTCACACAATTAGCACTTCAAAAATGTTTTTGATGTTAACCTATTGATCTTAGCAGTAAGATTAACTCATTATCTAACTTGTTGGTATTGGTGTCGTGAACAACTTGATAGATTTGAGAATTTAGATGGATTGGTATGCCCTTTAACATCTACCAAATAAACATTTTTGTTTAAAGAAAACTTATAAACTACTAATTGTCAAGTGTGGTAGTTGAATATTATTGTAGTAACCATCCCTTCTATTGAATTGTTCAAAGTTTGAAATTAAAAAAATAACAAAACAACAAAATGAATATGATATGCATGCACCTTCCCAGCCTAGTGGTCTTAGAAAAATGATAAATGTTAAAAAGGTCTTCAAAGGCTGCTATAGCCTAGTGGTCTTAATTTATTTTTTTAGGTGATCCTTATAATATGGTTCCAATTGCAACTCATGAAGTGGTGGTAACTTATACTATAGATGAAACTTTAATGTATAATACTCTACATACTTTTGCCATTAACCAGGTGAAAAAGCCTATCCGGACATAGAATCTATTCCAGATATAATCATATACATAAAATGACAGAGTAACATATTTCGTCAAGTGACCCAAAACATGAGGTTTCCGAATTTTAGAAACATTTCAGTGACAACGACACATTTCATTTCATTGCATGAATATGTATATACATGTAGTACTGATGATATTGAACACTTATCAGTTACCAACACATGAATTAATTAACTAACTCAACTCTAGTGTTGATGATTAGTGATCATCAAGGATTTCTTTTTGGGAACATAACTAGAATTAATAGAAATGAAGTGAAAAGCATAAGAGCACAAATCATGAAGTGACAATTTCTTTGTTAATCTGCAGTTAATTACAGCAAAACATTGGCTAAATAGTCTTCGATCCATTTAGTCAAATACAAGAACATGTGAACAAGTTTATAATCAATTGTTATTAAATCTGCCAACTAGCAGCAATGGAGATATTCATTGATTAGTCACTGCTTATATGCGTCATTTGCTAATCTATTTTTGTATTTTTTGTAAAGTTCCTAGCAGCAAAAAGTGGTTGACCAGCAATAAGATAATAGCAAAGTTTAGCAAAGTGTGGATCAAGAAAAGTGCCAACTTGAGTTGAGAAGTTCCAACATCCTTCACACTTTGAACCTTCTGCACGTGAAACACTGATCCTAGGTAAAATATGACCAGAAGCATGTTCACTCTTAGGTTTAGAGATACAACTTAACATGAATCGATCCATTCATAACTGGTATTGGTTGAAATAAAACATCAACATAAACTCAAAACCACAAGAGCACAAGATCCTGAAGTGATATTTTATTGGCTAATTTTCATTTCAACAAATCACTAAACGTGCAGTTAATTTCAATAGAACATTGGCTGGAAAGACCTCTTTTCATTTAGTCAAATACAAGAGCATGTGAATAAATACAACATGTGAACAAGTTTAATAATTAATTGTTGATAAGTATTACGGAGTATAAAATTGGCCAATTATGTGTAGAATATATCCATTAGGTGTCATTAGATGCTAATGTTTTTGTATCTTGTGTAAAGTTCTTTAACAGATCTATTGTCATTTATCAAGTGATGACAATGAATTTTTTTTTTTTTTTTTTTTTTTTTTTTTTTTTTTTTATTTATAAAGATAAAGACAGGTAACAAACCCAAACTTAAATAATAGGGAACTTTGAAGACATTATTATGTATACATAAATCTGTTCGGTTTGTGTTTGTATTTATAGAAGATGTGGATAAGTGTGTGGGATTCCTTGTTATTTTTAACGGATGGAAAGACAATTAAATTTTTGTCATAGGAAACGTCCCTTTTATTGAATAATTCAAAGTTTGAATAATACAATATGAGACCTGACTTTGAAAAATCAATAGATGTTAAACAGGTCGTTAAGGATGGTGCTAGTGCCTAGTGGTCTTAGTTTATTGAATATCCAATACTCTACATATATACTTGTGTATCTCATGATCAAAGTGGTGGTCAATTCACTCAATTGTACTATGCATAAACATTTAATCTAATACTCTACATACTTATGCATTTTGATCATTTTCGTAGTGATTGTTAAATAAAAAAAAATAACATAACGGGCAAATTTCATTATTAATAATCACTTGAACGAGCTCAATAACAAACAAACCTCAATTCCAAAATTAACATAAAATCTATTCAAGGTTTAAACACGATAATCATTCCAAAACACCAACTAAAGAGCAGATGATACATAAAGTGATAGAGTAACATGCTTCGTCAAGCGATCCAAAACATGTGGCTTCCAATTTTTAGAACAATTTCAGTGACACATTTCATCAAAACCGTTGCATGCATGTTTATTGACATTTACTGATGATAATGAATCCCTATCAGTTGCCAAAACATGAATTAATTAACAAACACAAGCTATGTATTGATGATTAATGATGATCAAGGATTTCTTTTTGGACAAATTTCTAGAATTGGTTGAAATGAAACATAACATAAATTGAAAACCCTCCACAAGAGCACAAAATCATGAAATTGTAAATTTTTGTTAAATTGTAGTTGATTTACAATAGAACACCGGCTAAAAAGTCTTCTTTCCATTTAGACGAATACAAGAGCATGTGAAGAAGTTTTATAAACAGTTGTTATTAAATTGGCTAATTAGCAATAGAATATATTCATTCATTAGTTGCAATAAAACATATCCATTGACTTGTTATTAAATTGGCTACCTATAGCAATATAATATATTAATAATGAAATTTGTACGTTATGTGAACAAGTTCTATAATCATGTGTCATTTGCCACCTGTTTTTATATCTTTCATAAAGTTCCTATCAGCAGGTAGTGGTTGACCAACAATAACATCATAGTAACGTCGACAATGTGTGGGGTGATCAAGAAAAGAGCCAACTTGAGTTGAGAAGTTACAACATCTTTCAAGTTTTGAACCTTCTGCACGTGATACGCCAATCCATATTTTCTTTTTCACTTTAAACAAATACTCTCCATAATATAAACTAGTTAAGTATTTGATTTAATTACTGATGACCTTTTTTTTTTTTTTTTTTTTTTAATAACAACGGTATATGTTCTTGTTCATTAGTGATGGTATAGTTTAAGTTTTGTTCTCTATTTCATGAATATAGTTTGTTTGTGGACGTGTTTGGTTATTAACTTTGTACTGTCGTTTTTAAACAGGACATTTCAAAACTTATACGTAGTAATTACCAATGTGGATCAAACATGAAAGTATGTGAAATTGTGAATGTGTGTGTGTTCCGTGTTATTTTATATAATGGATAAAGGTCCGGTTTTGCATTATTTTAATAATAAAATAAGATTATTAATAGACAATTAATTTTTGACCATTAAGATTACACAAATTTTCTCTGGCATATATGAAATTTCCTTCTGTAATAATTCAAAGTCGGAATAAAATAACAAAACAACAAACACATGACTTGAATATGTAACTAAACATCAAAGTATACTAAGGTATAAAGGACGCGATTTTGGTGATGTTAGATGCGTCGACTTTAAAACAATCATCCCACGTGTCATTCTAGGTTTTATGGGAGAACTTGGTTGGTTGATAAAATGAGTTGTGGAGGTTGTGTATGTATATTTGGTTTTTGCGAGGTATGTTTGAGTTGGTTTTTATGGGGTAAGTTGGTTTTCAAGTTGGTGATTGAGTGAAAAAATGATATGTCACTGAGTTAGCGATGGTAGTGTTGGTCACCACTACAACCAACCTAAACTAAACTGAAAGCCACAAGAGTATTGTAGAAGTTTGTAATAATTGTGTAACACTCACTAGATAATAACAAAATGATCAACGATTTTGTTTTGGTCAAATAAGTGCAATTTGGTTGAAATAAAACATTACCATAAATCAAAACCACAAGATCATGAAATGATATTTTCTTGGCTAATAATCATTTCATCAAGTCACTAAATGTGCAGTTAATTACAATAGAACATTGGCTAAAAAGTCCTCTTTTCATTTAGTGAAAACAAGAACATGTGAACAAATACAACATGTGAACAAATTTAATACTTAATTGTTGATAAGTATTACTAGTATAAAATTGGCCAATTATTTAAGGAATATATTCATTATTAGATGCTAACTAGGGGTGAGCAATCCCAACCGACACCCGACTACCGTCCCGATCCCGACACCCGACTCCCTTCCCGATACCGATCCGACTGTAATCGGGTCAGGAGTTGGTTTGCGTTTTCCTGGTAATCGGGATTCGAGACGGGTCGGGAGTCGGGATGGTCCCGAGAAAACACAGCCAAAATCAAGTTTCAGGACCATTATCGGCTCGGGAGTCGGTTTGGGTTTTTCCCCGTTGTCGGTATCGGGATTAGTCGGGACGGGTCGGGATTCGTCCCGATGCTCACCCCTACTAACAACTACAACAACGTATGAACAAGCTTAAATAATAGCTTATTGATAAATATTATAAAATTGGTAATTATCAATTGAAATATATTCATTATATGTGTCATTAAATGCTAATGGTTTTGTATCTTATGTAAAATTCTTTAAAGGTTCTATTGTCATTTATGAAATGATGACAATGAAATTTCTTTCTTTATTTATTAATATAATGACAGCTAACAAACCCATACTTAAGTAATAGGGAAATTTGAAGACATTATTATGTATATATCAATGCGGATAAGTGTGTGACGTTCCATGTTATTTTTAATGGATGGAGGTTTGGTTTTTGTCAAGACAATTGACTTTTTGCCTATAGTTTATAGGAAACGTCCATTTTGTTGAATAATTTAAAGTTTGAATATAATAAATAACAAAACAACAAACATCAATATGATGTGCTCTTTATCAACAACTGCTATGAAAAATAATACTCCCTCCGTCCTAATATTTAAGTCCATTTTGACTTTGTCAAAGTCTTATCATCCCGATTTTGACATTAATTATTTTTTTCATGTTATATAATACTTGATGAAAAGTATACCAATGAAAATGCATTTAAAACACAAATCCATTTAGATATTTCGCATCAAGTATTATATAACATGAAAAAAAAAAAAAAAAAAAAAAAAAAAAAAAAAAAAAAAAAAAAAAGGCAAAGTAAGAATAAAAAGATTTTGAAAAAGTAAACATGGACTTATAATTTAGGACGGAAGGAGTACAATAAGAAAACATAACTTCGAAAAAATCATTTATGTTAGACAGGTCATTAAGGGCTGCTAGTGCCTATTGGTCTTATTTAACCGTATGTATAAAATTTGAGAATGATAAAGGTTGAGAATATAGTTCCAACTGCATCTTATGGTCGAAGTGGTGGTCACTTGTACTATGCGTAATCATTGAATCTATACTCTACATACTTATGCATTTTAACCATTTTCGTAGTGATTGTTAGATAAAAAAAATTAACAAAACGTACAAATTTCATTATTAATAATCACTTGAACAAGCTCAATAACAGACAAAGCTCAATTCCAAAATTAACATAAAATCTATTCGAGGTTTAAACACGATAACCATGCCAAAACACCAACTCAACAACAGAGGACACATAAGGTGATAGGTAGCATGTTTAGTCAAGCGATCCAAAACATTTCATCAAACAGGTTGCAGAGTAAATTGCATAAATCGTCCCTAAACTTTGGCCAGATTGCAAGTTTCGTCCCAACCATTTCGAAAGTGCAGAAATCGTCCCTGTGGAAAACCTTTGAGTAAAATTTCGTCCCTGATTGGGACGAAATATGCAATCTTGCCAAAGTTTAGGGGCGAAAATTTGCTTAAAGGTTTTCCACAAGGACGATTTATGCACTTTCGTAATGGTTGAGACGAAACATGCAATCTGGCCAAAGTTTAGGGACGATTTATGCAATTTACTCCAGGTTGCATGCATATTTATTTACATGAATTAATTAACAAACAAAAGCCATATATTGATTATTAGTGATGATCAAGGATTTCTTTTTGGACAAATATCTAGAATTGGTTGAAATGAAACGTAACATAAATAGAAAACCATGAAGTAATACGTTTTTGTTAATCTGCAGTTATTAAATTGGCATAGCAATAGAACAAATTCATTGATTATTCAACGCATTTGTCATTTGCTATGGGGCTTTTGTATCTTTCGTATAGTTCCTAACAACTCATTTGTCATCTATGAAGTAGGGGTGAGCAAACAGACCGGATGGACCGGACCGACCGACAAAACCGGCCAGACCGGACCTGACCGTGACCGGACCGACCACATTCGGTCCGGTCTCGGTCTAGGGTTTTTTATAATTTCGGTCTCGGTCCGGTCCAGTTCGGTTCGACTTAAAAACCGGACATTTAGCCTATTTGGACCGAGACCGGACCGGACAGAACCAGACCAACCACATTCGGTCCGGTCTCGGTCTAGGTTTTTTGCCGGATTCGGTCTCGGTCCGGTCCGGTTTTCACCCGATGAGCACCCTTACTATGAAGTGATGAAAACGAATTTTCCTTTTTTTATTTTATAGAGATAAAAGACAAGCTAACAACTCTATAAAATGAAATAGAATTTAGCCCTGTAATTGCAAGAAAACCAGGTTCTTGCATAATTTAGCTATGAATTCTGAAATTTTCAAACACACCATCAATTAAAAACAATTAAGCATCCATCACTTCATATAAGATGTATCAAAACTCGAGTGCGTATGTCATCCATGAGATTTTTCATTAAAAAAAAAAAAAAAAAAAAAAAAAAACTACGTTTGTAGATGCTTAATCTGAAACAACATACGAAAATTCTCTATTTAATCCGATATCCACACTCCTTAATTCAATTGATTTTTTTCTTGTATTTTTTACCTCTCAAAGTCCCTCCTTAGAATCAGTCACATGTATTTCCCTCGACGACAAGATCTATCGCAACATGGAGCACTTGTCTCTTTAATAACATATGGCATCATATATATAATTGATGAAATGAGTAACTGAGGATACATAATTAGTTATAAGTAACGTGCATCCACCTTTCAACAATTCAAGTTATACTAGGTGTTATAAAGTAATTGTATAAATCAGATCTTCACTATTCCTCCATGGTAAAGACAGACTAGTTATATGAAGGATAGTGCTATGAACCCCGTGTGTAGAAGTATTTAAGTACACTTGAATATTCTAAGCTAATGGAGTCACGTATAACTCTAATGAGATCAAATGATATATCATACAAAAAGGAGCTGTAACATATCTTTTTTTCTTTTCTCTAACATATCAAGCAACTCCATCTCTAGATAAAAAAAAATCTGACCAGAAGCATGTTCACTCCTAGGTTTAGAATATCGATGTAAAAACATGATACACTGTAGAGGTGAAAGAATGCGCAGGTTGTGTAATGGGTTAGGGTTGGAACAGGCTTCAAACGCGTCAACCCAGAACATTTTTTTTTTTTGTAAAAATTTCCAGAATTTTATAAATAAATAGTGTGAATATGATTAATAAAATGATTTATGAAGTTTGGTGCATTAAAACTATAGTCTGGGAGACTTTCGGCCAGTTTCTGACCCGTCTAAGCGGACATTTTTCATTAAAAAGATTTGCTCATTAGAGATATAACCTAACCTGAATTGATCCATCCATAAGTTAATGGGTCAAAATTGCCAGGTAGGCAGGTATAATATGAAAAAAAAAAAAAAAAAAAAAAAAAAAAAAAAAAAAAAAAAAAATTGTCAAGAAACTACCTGGAGCACAGGTCACTGCTGCAAGAGCACGACCCGGTTGACCAGCAATAACATCATAGCAACATCTGCAAAGAGTCAGGTGATCAAGAAAATAACCAACTTGAGTCGAGAAGTTCACATTTTGAACCTTCTGCAAGTGAAACGCCAATCCATATTTTCTTCTCCCCTTGAATCAAATTATCTTCAGGATATGATACATTTTCAATTCATCAATTGGTGCATCCTCCAAGGTGGAAAGAATCTCAACCTACAGAATCATCAATGAACAAATGTAAATAATATTTTATCAAAACCTTAAAGGCTATATTGTGTGCAACAATGTGTGCTTCAATACTATATACTAGGCATAGAAATCTTGATTTGTTTCTTATGAATAAGTAGAGTCCCGTGTGCTTCAATACTATATACTAGGCATAGAAATCTTGATTTGTTTCTTATGAATAAGTAGAGTCCCGTGTGTGCGGAGGGTGGGGGTCCTTTGAACAAACTTTTTTTGGACAAAAAAGTGTTTTGGGTCAACCACCCGATCCATTCAATTTTTTTTTACCCGAGCCCTTCCATTTTGCAACATCCACAAGTGCAACTTTTTGACATTATTTATATGCAAAAAGTATCATAGAACTAACCTAAATATACTAGTTGTTATAAGGTAATTTGCATAAATCAGACCTTCATTATCGCTCCATGGTAAAGACAAACTAGTTATATTAGAAGTATTGAAATACACCTGAATGCTCTTAAGCTAATAGAGTCCCTTATAAGTTATAACTCTAACGAGATCAAATGCAATTTCAAAAAAAAAAGAGAGAGCTGTAACATATCTTTTTATCTTTGCTGTAACATATCGAGCAACTCCATCTTTAGATAGAAAAATTCTGACCAGAAGCATGTTCACTCCTAGACTTAAAATATCGACATAAAAACATGGTACACTAAAGAGGTGAAACAATGCGCAGGTTGTGTAATGGAACAGGTTTCATACGGGTCAACCCGGAATATTTTTTTGTCAAAATTTCTAGAATTTTATAGATAATTAGTGTGACTATGATTAAGAAAACTGTATTTGTACATCAATAATCCCATCTTTATTAATAAAACGATTTATGAAGTTTGACGCATTAAAGCTACAGCCTGGGAGACTTTCGGCCTATTTCTGACCCGTTTTGTTCTAATCGAACATTTCTAATTAAAAAGATTTGCCCATTAGAGATATAACCTAACCTAAATCGATCCATCCATAAATCAATGGGTCAAAATTACCAGGTATAATATGAAATTATTTTTTTTTGTCAAGAGACTACCTGGAGCACAGGTCACAGCTGCAAGAGCACGACTGAGTTGACCAGCAATAACATTCTGCAAGAGCACGACCCAGTTGACCAGCAATAACATCATAGCAACGTCTGCAAAGAGTGGGGTGATCAAGAAAAGAACCAACTTGAGTCGAGAAGTTCACATTTTGAACCTTCTACAAGTGAAACACCAATCCATATTTTCTTCTCTCCTTGAACCAAATTATCTCCGGAATATGGTACTTTTTCAATTCATCAGTTGGTGCATCCTCAAGGTAGAAAGAATCTCAATCTACACTATTGCCAACTAGCAATGGAATATAGTCATTGCAAATTCATTATTATGAAAGACAAGTCCAAAACACAATCACATTTAAAAGTGTCATAATCTTACCACCAGCTCAAGTTAAAATAAACACACTCAGAATACAACAAAATAACCATAAAGTTGGCATCTATATGAGCATTCAAAAATTACCATCTCCTTGATTATTACTAATTTTATTAAACTATAACCCTCTATGAAAGGAAATCTGCATATCACAACTCCCTTTTTATAACAAATAGGTTTCAGGGGCGCTACTAGTTTATCTAATTTTGCTGAATAAAAACCAAAACTCTACTTAAAAAAAGGCCATTTTCTTAAAGGCCATTCAATTCCATATAATATTTCTATCCAACATCAAGTCTAAAAGATCTCAATGATATGACCAATTTACACCACTATTGAATGATACGTCTTTATCAAACAGTTAGTTTGCAACTCAGTTAAAGATCTCAAGTTTTGAAGATCAAAACAATAATATTATGCCAGTTATACACACTTAATACTTGTACCTGAGATGAAGTCCATTCTACTTGATTGATCGCACTCATAGCAGTCTCTCTGAATACTTCAATAGACAGAAACCATTGTTCGCCAATCATATGGAAACTTGTACTCTACAAAGATAAAGAATAATGGCATTTAGTTATACTATTTATATGGCATCAAAGGAACAAAAAAAAAGTAGTTTATTAATATATACTTCCGGGTGAATGCTACGACTTACTGTAAGGTTCTAGCATGACAATGAATGAAAGTCCATCCAAGTGATCTATTCCATGAGGATTGTTGTCACCAATTAAATCACGTCCACTAAAGATCCCAGCTTCTTCAGTGAGCTTTTCTTCATCGTCGAAACTCAATGATGCTAAAAGAAGACGATTCTGTAGATGATGAACAGCTTATCAGTGACAGAATCCGTACACTTTTGTAGGATAAGACTAGTGAATAATATGAACATAAGTACTAACAAGAAAATAAAAATATAATACTTTGACTAACTATAAAATTCGATCCAATATTAGATTAAAAATCTCATCAGTTTCATAATTAGGATATCAAACATGCATACGAAGATATCACGACAAGATAATGGTGTACTAGTTCTTCTCAAGAGCAGATAACAAGATCAACAAAGAAATGTCAAAACACCATTACATTTATGAGTATCAGAATCATACTACGCCGTATCACAGGCTTGTTCAAGTACAAATACAATCAAACAATCATGATAAACTCATAAAAGTATAAACCCCATCTCTCATAAAGTCATAAGTCAAAAAAGACATATGAACTTCAAGCTCTAACGCCTTAAATCATAAACAGAGCAACAAAAAAAGTTCCGATTATAATGACATTTAATAGCTACAATTTATCCAATTTAGCTTCATAAAAACCAAATCATCCACTAAAACAAGGTCAATTAAATCGAAAACACAACGTCTATCAACAAGAAGTCACATGGGCCGAAGTAACATGACCAACTTGTATCACTATTCAAGTAGACATTTCATCAAACACTTGGTATACCATCTTCTTGGTTGTGGATTGCAAATTTTCAGCTTACGCTCTATAAGCACTTCAAAAGAAGCACCTACCAATGTGATAATTGCATAATCTCATAGCAATCCAAACACTTCGAGATGTATTTTTCAGTTTTAACAACACAATATGCATTCCCAAACACCCTCTAATCAAATCTAACTTTATACCAACTCTAAAAAGTAATAAATTTTCTTTAAATTTAAGTACCTTCTTAGTCCTAATATATCAAAACCTGAATACCAAATTTACATTTTGAAAGGCTACTAACTATTCCAACTTGGGTAGGGATGGCACCCATGGGCAATGGGCACGGGTTCCTCTAACCCGTCACCCGCCCATGTAGTTTTTTTCTCACCCGTCACCCGTCAATGGGTACAATTTTCTACCCATGCCCTTACCCGTGGGTATTTGTTGCCCATGGGTAAACCCATGGGTTAGTGTTTATGCAAAAAAATTACAAAACGATTATATGAAACTGTATGATAAGACACCAATCAATTTGCCAAATACAACTTTGATTATTTGATCTTTCATATTCTCTTTTTAGTCTTGAAACTCGAACAAACTTTTAGGTTAATGTGTTTTCTTGAGACTTTGTGGTAACTATTAAACGTATACCTGCAACATGATAAATATTTTAATTATTATAATTAATTTTAACACGAGTTTACTAGTACACCCACGAGTAATTTGACGGGTATACTCGTGGGTATTTTAAATGGGTGTCATGGGTTTACCCGCGATGGGTATGCCTCACCCGTCACCCACCCGCCACCCACTAATGGGTACAAATTTTCACCCACGACCCACCCATGGGTGAAAATTGACGCGTTTACCCACCCATTTAGGGCGGGTACCCGCGGGTTGTGGGTTTTTTCTCGCCCATTGCCATCCCTAAACTTGGGGAATAATTTACAGCGCATCCAAACACTCTGTATAGTATTATCCGAAACAATTACTGGTTTTATAGTTAGTAATGATAATTATGTAATATTACATCTGCTCTATAAAGTCATTTTCCTCCGGATTCAACCAACTTACACCTATAATTCTATGGCCAAATATTCGTTAATCTGTTTCACTACATTTACTTTAAATTTGAAGCATCAGCCTAAATTCACTTCAACTATAACAAATGAACATCTAATTTTCTTACTAAAAATTCAAGTATTAATAAGCACATACAGAGCTGTAAACAACGTAACTATCTAATCAGCAGAAACATGAAAATAATATGTAAGCAACACATAATTCAACAGTTGTATTATACCTAACTTGATTATGGTGACGACGATTGAAGACGGTTACGGTGATGATGGTGCCGGAGTTAGGGTTTCGATTGGCAAAATAACGGTGGTGATGGTGGTGGCGGTTGAGAATGATTAACGGTGGTGAAGTGATTAGAAGAAGAGAGGACAAAGTCTTTACTTTACTTTTATATTTTGTTGACTTTATATTTTTAGCCTAGATTTGCTGACTTTATTATTTTTTTTTAATAGCTTAAATTTCCAACTAAAAAGAGTGGAGTTATAAAATTGACCCTTTATATTTTCTTGTTGCTTTTTGTTTTTAATAGCCTAGATTTGGTGACTTTTTTTTTTTTTTTTTTTTTTTTTTTTTTTTTTTTTTTTTTTGTATGTATGTTTAGAGCATACAGATTCAGGTGCTTTGAAGAGGTTTGCTCGTTATTTGGGTCTTACTGGGTGTCACATTATTAATACTCACACTTCAAAATATCGCCTCATTAATAACCAAGGCTGCAAAAAAACGATAGGTGCTAGTCGGGCGGTCGACCACCGCCTAGCACCTGGGGGATTGACTTTTTCTATATAAAAAAATTAAAATTAAATGTATAATAATAAATTTAAATATATTTTAACATAAAACACTAAGCTTCACATAATTGATGTTATAGTAATGCATTATTTATTGTTGTTAACATCTCATGTTCACATTTATTTCACTAAAAATAAAACACAGTTGACAACAACTCAATTGAACAAACACATAATGATAGAATGTCAAACCCACAAGCAAAATCAAACACAAAAAGGGAATTTAATACTCATTTTGCATATTAATTATGTGTGTGACTGTGACAAAATCCACACACGAAGAAAAACCTCAAAACCCACAGTCCCACACATGAACAAAACACCAAAACAATCTAAACTAAAAATACGAAATCTAAACCTCCACATATTAAGTTCGGATGTATGTGATTTTGGAAAACAAAGAGGGGTTTCAATTAAAATAATAGCATGCCTTCAAATCTTTAATAATATGTGTTTTAAATTTTTAATTGTGAGTGTTGTGTTTTTATCATCATGAATAGTTCCAATTGTAGATTCAAATGCGTATTTGGTCAGAGTGTATGAAAAGAGGGGTTAATTGGGGTAAAAAAAAACCCCTAATTTGAAGTTTTTTTTAAGTGTTGACCGCCTAGCCCGATTTGACCCGCCTAGGCAGGATGTTGACTGCCTTTTGGCCAAAACGCCTAATTCATCTACCTAGCTTCAAATCGCCACGGTAAGTGACCGCCTAGCGCCTAGGCCGTTTTTTTCAACATTGTTCATAACACAAAACAACTAAGTCATTTGTGCCCCACTCACTCAATATAAAGCACACACACTCACATACCCAACGGATAGTTTCAAAGTTTTAGTGAGTATTTGTCATAAATTTTGTAGTGATGTCTGTATGCTATTATCTTATTAGTCTACTATTGTACAAATCTGTGTATGAGAGTTTCGCATAAAGTTTGGCACTCACTATCTGACTTGTTGGTATTTGTGTCTCGCGCAATTACAAGTCTTATTATAGGATTAGGATTCATCCTAACCTCATAACTTGGAAAACAAATCAAAGAATATGTCTCCCTTCTCCTCTCCCGAAAACCGGTAGAACAAACACCCCTCTCTAGTGTTTCGGTTTGGTTTTTCTAAGTTTGACAAAGGGTTGTGCTAGACAAGATCGTGACTGATGTTTGAAAATCAAATATATAGTATAGTTTTCTCAAAGGAATTGCTAAGGAGATAAGCAAAACCCGATGTCGTAGTCCGTGTGAAGGTGTGAATGGAATTCAAAATTCCCGATTAGTGAAAAGTGTAGTGAAGTGGGATAAAAGTGATATTGATGAAATTTAAACTAATAAATATGAAAATAAAGCACAAATAAGCAATTAAGCAATAAAATCTAATTACCAATTTAAACTAAAACTAAAATGTAACGTAAAGTTGAAAACGCGAGCTAAAACGTAATTAAACGCTACTTAAAGGCAAACTAAGCTAGGAAGGCACCTAAAAACCTCAAATTACTTTCTAAAAGTCCTAAAGGGTTAATAAAAATTTCAGGAAAAAGAAAAATATTTTTTTGAATTTTCTTTAATTAATTATGAATTAAAAACTAATTAAAAATGAAAATTAAGAGAAAAATAGCAAAACAATTTGGAAAATTATGAAAAATTAAAGAAAACTTTTAATTGATATTAGAAACTAATTGGAAAAATAAAATTTGAAAAATATTGAAAATTACCCTAAAACAAAAAAGTCTCGGGAAATCCCGAGCCCTTTTTGAAATTTTAAGAAAAATAAGTCTAAACTGAAATTTTTTAATTTTCCTAAATTAAACTAATAAAAAGAAATTTTGCAAAAAAAGTTTCACTAAATTTTGATTATTTTTGGATTTTTTATGATTTAATTACTAAAGAAAATAAAATAAAATGGGAAAAATAGAAACTGAAATTAGAAAAATATGAATTTTTTTGTAAAAGTCCTAAATTATAACAGAAATGTATGAAAAATAAGAAAAGTGAAAAAACTATTTGGAATAAGCAAGAAATAAGCTAAACAGTTTGCAAATAAGCTATATTAGAAAAAAGAAAAAAAACTATAAAAGAAAGGAGAATGCAAGTCTAAATGAAAAAAACCCAATGGCGCAGTGGTGAGTGTGTGGGGGTGAGCTGGTTAGCCAGGGTTCAAATCCCAGCTGTGGCAATTTTTTTGAAATTATTATTTTTTTATTTTTCTTTTTGTAAAACTTTAAAATAAGCAAAAACAAGAAACTTTAATGAAGGCACCTTTTTTGAAAACTTGAAATAAGATGAGAAATAAGCACTAAGTGAACCAGAAGGTAGTATATCTTATTTTGAAACCAAAGTAAACAAGCAGGCTACTCTAAATGATTATAAGCTAAACTCAAGGTGCAATTATCTAAAAACTATCTATCTCTATTCTAATAAACTATAATAAGCAGGAAAATAAGCTAGATTAAGCAGAAACTACAACCAATGAGCAATACACTATCCTACACCTGCTCAGGTATCGCAGGTCTAAGGGCACAAAAGAAGGACCAAAATAAGCAGATTAAATAGGCAGATAGAAGCCAAATAAGCACAGAATCTAAAACTCAGTTGAACAAGCTTCTAATAGCCCCTAAATTCAAACACTTAGCTTAAAAGAGCAATTAGAAAAAAAACTTGTGAATGCAGCTGTTTAGACAGAACTCAATGGTGCAGGGGATCCAACTGAGTAGACAGGTCACTTTAAGATCAATTTCAGGCAATCTAATGAATAGCAAACTGAGAAATTCTTGTTGTTACAGATGCTCAAGCAACCAATTTACTCAAATCAACAAGCAAAATATATTTCCAAACAATTATGAAGTCTACAAGTGATCTACAAGTTCTGGCCAATTCTGAGTACAAGATTTTTTTTGACTTTTTGATATTTTAACTAAGTTGACTTAATCTAAATTCTAATGATCTAATATGAATTATTATGTAAGATTAAGCTAAAATGCAACTACTATAAGCTAGATAAACAAGATTTGCAACTATCTCTATGATTATAGAATAAGCTGTTTGACTTTCGTTGACCAAAAGAGCTTTTGAGAGATTTCAACTTTTTATCCTGAATAAGTACTCACAGAAGCTATGTTAAGCTAAAATGAGCAGTATCTAAATAGAAAACAAGCTTATTGAAGCTTGGTTTTGATTAATGAGAACATTTTTTTTATATTTTCTGATTTTTTTTTATGTTTTTGATATAAGTTGAACAAAAATCAAATAGTAAACTTTAGATAATTTAATATTAATGTTTATAAGCTAATGAAACAGTGAATGAGCTTAAACAACAAATGAAAAATAAATTTGAAAATTAAAGGTAACTTAATAACACAAATTATGAAAAGTAAACTATAATTATATTAATTGAAAGATTGATTACATTACTTGAACTGAAATTACATTTGAGAGAATAAAATGGCAGCATAACACTACATAAAAACTACACCCTAAACAAGTGAGATGAGAGGGGTATTTATACTCGTGTGGGGTGAGGTCTAGGGTTTCTTCAGAAGCTACTAGATCCTCTCAGGTGTGCTTTCTCTCCATCAATACCAGTCATTTGGATTTAGCTCTAATATATGCAGATAAGCATGCAAAACAACATATTTATTTATTTATCGAGAGCAGCTGAATGTTACCATCAACAAGAAGGACAACTGCTACCAATCAACAGTAAAGAGGACCCATAGATTCGCCATTGACGCACACAACCTAATCATAACAGATAGGATTGAGCAACTGCATCTCAACATATTAAAGCGTGATACATGCAAATAAAACATGATTTTTCAATAGACACTAAAGTCCTCTATTATTTACTCTGTAAAACGTGAATCAGAAATGGTGGTAAACATGACATGACCTTTCATGTAAATGGTAAGTGTAATACGCACCTCAAGCTCATCTGCTTTCGAATCCTTTAACCCCTTGCTATTCACAGATAGCTGAAGTATTTTCCCATCTGAAATCATACATCTGTACATCGACAAGCATCAAAAATCAAAATTACGCTACTGCACACAAATAACAACCAACATGCAAAAGATGTGTAGGATGATCACCTGAAGAGAAGTTTTAAGATCCGTGACTCCTTTCCCAGCCTTTACCCATTACATACAATATCAACCATTGAAAAGACACGAAGTCAGATTTATACGTACAGAAATCGGTCATTAAATTACTTTGCACACAGACATTTTAGGTACATGGACAAAAATATCCCTGAAATATTTTACCTTGTTTAACTATTGACTTTTCAAAACCCAAATCCACAGTAGTACATACATCATAAAGAACTAATTTGTGGTCGTCACTGCCAATGGCACCACCGACATCAGAGTGTATATCGACACCCTTCCACCGTCATGGGTGCATGTTCTTTCAATTTCGGGTACAGAAAACGTGAAAAAGGTCGTGTCTGGTTTCTCAAAGTTAGTTTGTTTAAATTTAATTTTTGAATGTTGATCGATTTAAGGACTATGAACTTTTTATACCCAAAGTATTATGATTGGTTATCGATTTTTCATTCATTCATATTGTTCACTTGTGTTAAAATGTGACAAATCAGTTGGTTTTGTACTATTGTTAAAATGTTTCATTTTTTTGTTCTTGTTATCGCTTTAAACAAGTTGTGGTTTCAAGATTTTATTATACAGCTTGATATTTTACAGTGACAACCTATTATAATTTTGCATGAAATTACACTTATCAAAAACTAATTAAAACTACTCGTTTGTGGATAATCACACGAACCCTGTTACTCGATGTGTTCATTTAGCTACTGCCAGAAAGTTAGTAGCTGTGAAGGTGGAAGTGACGGTAGTGAGTAGCACATGTGGAATGGTTTCGAATCTCCGACGGCGGCTAGAACCTTGGTTTTGACATTCAAGGACAACTTATAGGGTTTGGTCAAATTTAGCAAGGGTAAGATAGTCATTAGACAACATATTTCCGTGTGTGAAGTAAAAGTGCCCGTGTATATATCAGCTCCCTTTATTTTTAGGCTTTTGCTACCACAACCATCATGATTTATGTGAAAATTGCATTTACGGTGTGTTCTCGAGTTTGGTTTGTAAAAGAAAAGAAGAGAAAAGAAAGGGAGGAAAAGAAAAGAAGAGAGTCAACTTATCTTCACTTCTTTTCCTTCCTCTTCCTCCCAAAAGTGGGAGGAAGATTTTGAACTAAAAAATGGCCGGATCTTCCTTCCCTTTCTTCTCTCTTCTTTTCTTTTCTTCCTTAAAAAAATCATGAGAACGCGTTGTTTTTTCAGTTTCTTTTAATTTCTTTTCCTTTTCCTTGTTTATTAATCTTGAGAACACACCGTTAATAAACTTATTATTTTCATATTTATACATATTTAATGATTATAATTATGAAAATTGTTATTATACATATAATGATTGTACGAGAGTTTCACGTGAAGTTTGTCACACAGTTACACGGTGTTTTTGAGTTTTGTTATTAAAGGAAAATAAAGAAATGTAAAGTAAATATTTTCCTTTTAAAATTGAGAGGAAATACTTTAGTTTAATAATGAATAAAATCACACTAACTTTCATTCTATTTCCATTTCTTTTCCTCTTTAAGTGGTACTCGATAACACCACTTCTTATGTTTCTTTTTTCATTTTCTTTTTTTTCTTCCTTAACTCTAACTCGAGAACATAGTGTTAGCATTTCGTAAATGGATGTTAATCTATTTGATCTTAGCAATAAGATCAACTCATTATGTGACTTGTTGGTATTGGTGTCGTGTGTAATTATCAAGTCTTATTATAGGATTAGGATTCATCCTAATCTCATAACTTGGAAAACAAATCAAATAATATCTCTCCCCTCTCCTCTCTCAAAAACCTGTTGAACAAACACCCTTCTCCAGGGTTTCGGTTTGGTTTTTCTAAGCTTGACAAAGGGTTGTGCTAGACAAGATCATTAGGTATAAATCAAACTCAAATTCAAATCTTGTTTTAACCATACTTATAAACCAAGTAAGCTCCTCTATCTTTGGAATGTAACTTTAGTAAAAATGGAGAGTACAATTTTTCATAAAACATAGTTAATATTCAACAATTAACCTTACTTTCCCAAGAGACCAATCATTAATCACTACCCAAAAAATTGCAAAAACCCAAATCAATTAAATCCCCCAATTTTTCCGTCTACCCCCCCCCCCCCCCCCCCACACCAAGAATTTCATTAATTCAATTTCCCTCCACCTTTCCCCCAAATCGAAACCCTAACTTTTCAATCCAACTAAAATTAACCTTCAATTCACAAAAAGTTCACATTTTTATGTAATATCTCCACTTCTTACACTCAACCCATCTTTTAATTTCATCAATTTGTTAATGTATAGAATTTTCTTACAATCCTAAACACCTCCTTTAGTCTATGACTCCCTTCTAATCCATGGAGATATATTTTTTTTTCACGGTTTTATTAGCTTACGTGGTTATTTAAGCGGTGGATATTTGACATTTGGCACCCTTTAGCATGGAAAGGTATCAGCACCCGGACAGCCTACAATTAGGGATCTTTTGGACTTGCTTTATTCTAGACAATTAGGTTCTGACACAAAAGTTTTCGGTATTATTGAGAAGCCAGTTGGACATAGCAAATCACCTTTGTTATACAATAAAGCCAGTTGGACATAGCAAAAGTATTCGGTAATATTTTCATCCACTTACCTCTCCATTCACTATCTCCACAACAATAATCATTTTTCTCTTTTCTACTTTCATATCCACAACAATCATCATCTTAAATTATTACAAAATGAAAATACATATATAAAAAGACCAAGCCTAGAAGTAGTACGTCAGTACTTTGCTAATTATTGTTGTTATTAGTCATGGAAAACATTTTTTCGTACATACATTATAATCCCATGATACAATCTTTATAAACATATACCAAGATTCATCACTCATCCCTTTTGAACAATTAGATATTTCTACAAATTAAAGACTTGTTTTTGCTAATTCCAAGAACAAAAAGTTAAGGTTTGATGTTTGGTTTTAGTAAGATTTGTTTCCGTGATAGTATGACTCACAGATAAGTTATGAGAGTTATGGGATTTCTGGTTCGGTTTAGGAAAGAGAAACAAAGAAAAGCAAAGAAATAATCTGTGTTTGATTTTGAGTGTCGCGTTTGGAGATAAAGAAAACACAAAAATGTGTTATGTTCATGTTTTCAAATGAGATAGAGATTAGGTGTTTTTTTTTCCCTTAAATGGTGAACTTGTATTGATAAATCAGCAACTTACAAACATCATTTAAACAACTATAATGAACATGCTCATATAGCTTGATACAAATCAAAGTAACACTATTCAAGAATTACATTCAGGAAATACAACTGATTCAAAGCTCACCATTCTCTAGATATAGCATACTCATGCTATCACCTGGCAACCATGGAGAAATATCCACCAGACAAACACCCTTGCTGATCTCCATTATAGCCCATATAAAGAAAATCAGAGGCTATTGTCCAGGGCATCATTAAGGAAAGAATCAAAACTCCTATTCCTATGGGTCTCAAATGCTAAGAGCTACATTTCGCATAACAGGCATCACTCATAAGCATAGAGTTGCCCATGGATACATCCCACCTTGACTACATTTCCCAAACAAAAGATCTCCCAAACTCCACACCTGAAAGAACTTTAGATTAGGCATCATCAGGTTGGCACTCCACCATAGTTTTCTAAATCAATCAAAATTTCCCTCAATTAAATCACGTGCAAAACCCATCTTTTAATTTCCCTCTAAAAAAACCCCAAATTTTCACCAAATCCCCACAAAACCAATTCAAATTCCCTCCACTTTTTCCCCAAAATCAAAACTCTAACCCTAACTTTTCAATACCACAAAAATCAACCTTCATTTCACAAAAAGTTCACATTTTTATGTAATACCTCGAATCTTTTCACAAAACCCATCTTTTATTTTTCATCAATTTCATCAATTTATTAAAAAAATAATAATTGATTTTTATTGTTTTTTTTTGTGCAGGTGAGATTAATAATAATGGGGGATGATGAATCGGATAGTAGTACTACTTGGGATTTTGTTGTTGTTGTTAGGTGACACCTGCTGCTGCTGTTGAGAAGATGGGTGGTGAAAATGAAAATGGAGTAAGAAGGAATAACAGCATATTGATATGTGCACCAATAATGGCTGATGATATTCACCAGATGTTGGTTCTTATGAATTTGGCTAAGTCTTATGGTGCTGATCTTGTTGAGATTAGATTGGATAGTTTGAAACCCTTTTTTAGAGGGGTTTAATGTCAGAGAAAGTATTCAGACCCTTGTTGAATTATCCCCTTTGCCTACCCTTTTTACTTACAGGTGAGTAGATTCTTTTTTTCCGATATCCAAAAACCGTTTTTTTTATATGTTTTTTAGGATACTGAATTGTTTGATATTTAGTGCTAGAGAACATATTCACACCCTTGTTAAATTAAGGGGGTGTTTGTTTCGGCTTACATTGCTGGCTTATGGCTTATTTGGTTTTCGGCTTATGTTTCATAAGCTCACTTTTTTTGGCTTATTTTGAAACTTCCTGGCTTATGTAAGTTCATTCATAAGAATTTATAAAAGCCGGAAAGTGTTAAAATTAAATAAGCCACAAAAAGTTAGCTTATGAAACATAAGCCCGAAACCAAATAAGCCATAAGCCGAAACAAACACCCCATAAGCCTCTTTGCCTAGTCTTTTTACTTACAGGTGCGGTTTTTTCGGACTTTTTTTCGATGTTGGAAACTGTTTCTATAATATGAATGTTGGGTTTATTAGTATTGTGAGTTGCTTGATGCGAGATTTGTGATTGTTGACAGATAAGCAGTTTTGAGTTGAAAATGTTATGATGTGTTAGCATACTAAATTGTTTGATATTTTGTTTTTGAGTGTTTGGGCACTTTCAGATTGCTTATTTTGAGCTGATTAGTATTGGTGAATTTGATATTACAAATTTGCTCTTAAGGTGAAATAAGTTGTTTCTTTGGGTGAAATAAGTTGATCAGTTGCTTATAAGCTGTTTGAAATAGCAATCCTAGACACCCCCTTATCGTGTTTTGATATTGTGGATAAGTTTGAGTGTCTGGACATGATTATATATGCTTATTTGAGGGTGAAATAAGCTGCTGACCTAATCAAGATTAGATATGATAGTTAGAAACAAGAAAGGTTTACTGATAAATATGATATCAAACAAACTAAGTCCTTTGCCTACTCTTTTTACTTGCAGGTGCGGTTTTTTGGGACTATTTTTGGATATTCGAAACTGTTTCTATGATATGAATGTTAGATTCATTAGTATTGTGAATTGCTTGATGTGGGAATTGGGATTGATGACTTTTGAGTTGAAACTGTTATGATGTGTTTAGTATGCTGAATTGTTTGACATGTGATGTGGGATGTTTGGGATTTTTGCTTATGTAAACAGCTTATCTTCTTATTGGTCTTTTTAAACATATGATGAAATGTAATTATGCTTATCTACTTAGATTAGGGTGAATAAGCTCTGTCAAATTAGCATTTTAAGTTTAGGATGAAAATGATAAGTATATGCAAGTTTAATAGTGTGTAGGGGTGTGTTTTGGAATTGGGATCCGCTAATGGATAAGCTTGTTTCGAGTGGTTGATGAAAAGAGTGATTATGCAGTATGTTTATGATCTTGTTCGAACTGCTATGATGTGAATGCAGTTTTCTTCTGTTAGTAGACTGAATTGTTCGCTATGTGATGGGGGTGTTTGGGATTGTTTTATTGAAATTAGATACTTGCTAGGTGCTATTTGGGATTGCCTTATTGAAACAATTTATCTACTTACCGTGTTTCTGGAAATAGATATGCACTTGTTAGTTTTTGGGCACTCTGAGTTTGTTTATTCCAAACTGAATATAATGGTGGATTTGATATTTAAGATTACTCTGAGATAAGCAGCTTTAAATAAGTTGATTAACTGGTTATGAGCATAGGTTATTAAAAATAGTAATCCTAAACACCCCTTATTGCGTTGATGTGGTAGATAAGCAGATTTGAGTGTTTGGATGTGATTATATGCTCTTTTTAGGCTGAAATAAGCAGTTTGGGAGTTGCTTATTTAGATGGTGTATTTGCTTCTGTATCTTTGAAGTACTCTTAGCAGAATTGCCAAACTCATAAATCGCGTAGCTGATTGCTGTTTGACATGTGACTCTTCTTGAGATATGGTTTGTACATTATTCATTAAGCAGTTTGAGATTGTTTATTTTAAGCTGATTATACTTGCTGGATTCATCATTACAAGTTTGCTCGTAGGTAAAATATGTTGTTTTTCATAAGTTATTCATCTGGTTATGAGCATAAGCTGTTTCAAATAGTAATCCCAAACACCCCCTACTGTGTTTTAATACAATAGATAAGCAGTTTTGAGATTTTGGATATGAGTATATCCTCCGTTGATGGCGAATTAAGCAACAGTTACGAGTAACAGTTTTGGGGCTGCTTATTCATATATCTTGGCTAAATCTGATTAGTTTACCTCTTATATCCGTTATTAGCAGAATTGCCAAACACTTAAATAGCTACGTATCTAGTTATTGTGACACTATATCTTGAATTGCATATGTTACAGTCAAAGCTTACCTCAGAAAGGCATAAGTAGGTTTAATTTCAATCTCAAACACCCCCTGAAGTCTATGCAACCATAAAAGTAATTGATTAGTGATTGATGCTAAACCACCTAACTTATATTGACCAAATAATGGTCAACAAAGTCAAATAGCCTAGATCAATGCTCCGGGTAATATAAGGTATCACCAGGTCGTTAAGTCCCGTTGAAGTGTGAATTGTAACTTTAGCGTATTAGTGATCGGGTAATTATTCATAGAAAAGGGTTATGATCAAAATTATTTGGAAATTATTAACAATTATAGCTTAGGAAAGCTATGTGATTGATTACGGGAATTTGGATTACGAAGATTTGAGCTAAAACCTAAAAACGTACGTTTTAATTAAAAAAACGTATACAGACGAACAAAACAAAAAGTACAACTGATGGACGGGAAGGGTTAAAAGTGTAAAATTAATATTTTTACAATCCTATTAATTAAAGAAAATTTTAAGAAAATTAAAAACTATTTTTACACTATTTAATTATTTATTATTAATTAATTACTAATTACCTATTTAATACTAATTAAACTAATTAGAATTAATAAAAATACTAAAAAGACTTAGAAATTTAAGAAAAATTTTACAAATCTAATTAACCATCATGGGAATCCAAAAAAATTATAAAAAGTTAATTTTATGTATTTTTAAGCTAATTAACTAATTATTAATCTAATTACTTATTAATTTCTAATTAAACTAATTATATTATAAAAAATAGAAAATGAACAGTAAAAATTCTAGAAAAATTTATAAAAATGTTTTAACTAAAATAAAAGCTAGAAAAATTATAAAAACTAGGTTATACTTTATAAAACCTAATTATGCTATTTAATTGATTAATATTAATTAAAACTAAATTAAACTAAAATTAATTAGAAAAACCACTAAAAACAAAATAAAAATCTGGAAAAATTTATAAAATTATTTTAACCTAAAATAGAATTTCTAAAAATATAAAAATGATATATTGCTTTTAAATAAGCTAAAAAGAAAAATAAAATTGATAAATCCTATTAAATAGAAGCTATCACTAATATTAAAGTTGGTTTTTTGGTTTTTTTTCTTTTTCTAAACTGATTATAAACTAAAAACAACAACTTTTAGTAAAAACACTTTTATTTTAACCCAAGAAATAAGCACTTGGAGTGCTTATTAATCCCACAGTTGACTTTTGTTGACTGTGGAGGTTTTTTAGCTCAAATGGAAGATGTGGGGTCCACAATGACAACTTATGGTTTCTCTGAGTTTAATAAACTAGATTAAGCAAGAATAAGCCAAATAAATGGCTTTAATAAGCCAAAAGCACCAATAAGCAGTTTGCTCAACTTGTTTCTGAGTCAGATTTGGGACAAGTTTTTTGGGTCAAACAAAGTGGGGTCCACTGGTCTGAAGGTCAAACTAAAGGTCAACCCTTGATCCTGGGTAGGAGGGGGTTGAATGGTGCAAAGTAGGAGCTGTGGGACCCACTGGGTCAGTCACAAAACACCACCAAAGGTGGGGGTGTGAAACAAGTCTGCTGAGACAGGGCAAACCCTTGCCCTGCAGGTAACTTTGAAGGGTATTTTGGTCCCTAAGAAAAATTCACAAAAATGCAATCAACTTGGAAACCAAGAATACTACTGGTATAGTTAACACAAAACAATTTTCAGACCTCCAAACACAACACAAAATTCAATTTAATTCATGCCATTTTGGCAAAAATCTGAATATGGAATTTTTGACTTTTTGAGAAATTGTGCGATTTGACTTTTATGAACTTAGACAACTGATTTTATGATCAAACTTGTTTGGTTATGGTATATTAAGACTAATTTAAGTAAATGTCCAACTTATGCAAGGATGTGATGAGTTATGGACTTCAAAACTCACCACAGTTGACTGTGGTGAGTATTACCTTGTGATTTTGACTTTTAAGCTTATGACTACTAAAAAGATGCTTGATTAGGTCTATTTGTGCAATAAGTGAGCTGAGTAAACAAGCCACAAACTCTGAGAACAACCACAATGATTCACACAGTTAAATCCAAACACCCCTTTAGAATACAGTAAGCAAGTAAACTTGATACAAATGATTACAAACTACAATCCAATGATTACTACTTATCTAAAAAACAATTAAAAGACTAATTTGATGCAGAAAAACTACTAGAAATACTTTTAACCTAAGATGATAAAAATTGAAATTTGGAGGGCTTACAAAGCTTTCCAATGCTAGCAGGCAATGAACAAGGACCCAATCTCAATCCTAATGACTTCCACAAGTCTCTAATCCCAAGGCCATCCAGTATGCACCTTGCTCCAGCTTTCTTCAACCTTTATCCATAAATTTTTTATTTTATTTTGTTTTTCTTATATTTTTGCTATTTTTCTCAAACTTAAGTTAAAACAATTCCACAACTTGAAAAACTTAGTAAAACAGATAAATTTGGATTTTTATGAGTGTGCAAACAAGTAAATACCACTAATGAGCCTTAAACAAGAAATTTAAATTCTTAAATAAACTTTGAAATTGCAAATTGGAATTAAACTTAAAACAACTTTTTCATTAACTTAAATAAATTACAATGGTGAAATAAGTACTGAAATGAACTAAGTTACAAACCTACATACTTTCTAGGGCTCATATGAGCATACATATATATATCGAGATAAAAATAAAACCTAAGTCATCCCACATGAGCTCTTTTTGAATTCTGAGTGTTCCAAATGCTTTCTCTTTGACCATAGACCAAATCCCAGCCGTTGAATTAGCTTTTGATCAATCCACACCCTCGATTAAAGATTTGGCGCCAAAACTTATACGGGGTAATTCTTAGTGGTACTGGTGGGTGTTGTTGAGGGAATTAATTGTGGTGGGTTTATTAGGTGAGGAGCATTAATTGTGGGGGGGGGGGGGGAAACTGGTGAAAAGGTGAGAGGAGGGGGAAAGGTCTCCCTGGTTTTGAGGGGATGTGTTGGGGGGAAGGAGATGGTCAACTGGGAGGTTTGACCAGGGTGGGTTTATTAATAAAAAGGAGTGGGCCGGATCATGTGGTGGGCTGGGTGTTCTTTGGGCTTGGGGCTTGGTTTGGATGGGTTTGGTTTTGGATTGTTATAATAAAACAAGGGTCCGGTTGGTTTAGATTAGGCACAAGGACCAATTTTGCAAATCCTTCAAAGTTGAGGGGCTGAAGTGGTCATATTCCCAAAGTAACCATGAAGACCAATGTTGCCAAATGCCAATAATACAAGGACCAAATTTGCATTTTTCCACTTTTTCCAAATTTCAAAAATTCCCAGGGCCCACTTTTGCCATTTTTGGATTTTTAAGGACTAAATATGTAATTTTGGAAAACTTGCAACCCAAGTGTAATATTTTGTGAAATTGACTTTTAAAACCTTGGGTTGACTTTTTCTTTCAAAATAAATGCATAGGGACTAAAATTGACAAGTTTTGAAACTTGGGGGACTGAAACTGCCAATACTGCAAACTTTGTACGTTTTTTATTTGTTTTTGCACATTTTGCTTTTAAAATACATAAAACACAATCCCTGGGATAATTTAAGTATTTTGATATCTTTTTGATTGTTTTTGTGCGTTTTGGCAGTTTAAATATATCAAAAACGATCAGTGTTTGAGCACTCATCAATTAGCAACTAGTTTAGTGATTTGGCTTGTCTTGTATTGATTTTGTATGTCAAGCTGACAGCAAACTAGTCCTTCCGAGTTATTAGTACTATGACTCCCTTCTTACAAATAGGGACATGTAAATTTTCCTTGAAGCAACTAGGGGTATCGAAGTGTTGATAAATTTATGCTGAATTACATGATGTTATAACAATTTATATTCCTGTAAAAGGTTTCTGATTCTATGTTATATTCTAGACCAACATGGGAAGGTGGTCAGTATGTTGGAGATGAACAGCGTAGATTGGCTGCTCTTCGATTAGCAATGGAATTAGGAGCTGATCACATCAATGTTGAGCTTAAGGTTCCTTTCTTCTTGACATTAAATGTGTCTATTCGTGCTCATAGGCTAGTAAAGTACTATTATTAGTGTTCTTACATAGTAAATTCCTGTTATACTATCAGACAGAATATTTTTATCAGATTTCTCATTTTAGTAACTCAATTGCAGGCCGTTGATGATTTCAACAACTTAATCCATGGAGATAAGCCTACAAAGTGCAAACTCAGTTTCTCCCCACAATTATCAAAATACTCCTTTGATAGAAGGGCTTGGGAACCTTGTGGCCAAAATACAGTGAACAGGAGCTGACATTGTCAAGTTTGTAACAAACGCTGTAGATATGATTGGTGTAGCACGAGTTTTTCACATTACTTCTAATTCTCAAGTAAGCGGCGTGAGTCATGCTATGCATCATAGATTCCAGAGGTATATTTTCTTTTTGCATATATAAAATCTATAACTTAGTTAAATGTCTCTAAATTATTCCCTGTTATATTCGTTTATTTGGTTATTGAAGTGCATTAATCAATCATTTAGGTTCCAATAATAGCAATGGTGATGGGTGAGAAGGGTTTACTCTGCCCCAAATTCAGTGGATATTTGACATTTGGCATTCTTGAGCTTGGAAAGGTATCGGCATCCGGGCAGCCCACAATTAGGGATCTTTTGGACTTGTTTAATTTCAGACAATTAGGGCCTGACACAAAAGTATTCGGTATTATTGGGAAGCCAGTTGGACATAGCAAATCCCCTTTCCGATCAGTTGGTTTTAATGGAATTTATGTACATTTGTTGGTGGATAGTGTAAAGAATTTTCTTGATACTCACTCATCTACATATTTCGTTGTGTGCAGGTTGAGTTTTAATCTATTTTTATTAGAACTAGTGCTTAAGTTTCTAGGGGTTTTCCATCAAACCGACATACTTTTTATATTTTTGTATATAAACGAGTCTTTAAAGGAAGTCTTAGTGTACGGTTTGGGTCATTTGGTAACCGGAAAATTTAACATTATATATCAATCGAAATCACACGTATATACATCTTATCATTTTTTTATAATGTTGATCATTTTTGACAGTCAGTTTTTGTGTTACCGAATGCCCAAACAGTCTACACAGCGATCTTATAATGTGTCAAATGTTAGAAAAAAAAAGTAGAATGGCTAAAAGGGAAAAAATGTGAAAGTACGTTGGTATTTTATGGGAAAAAAAACCCGTTTTCTACTTATTCAGATTAGAAAAATGTATCATTATTGTTTGCAGTTGTACCATTCGTCACAAAGAATCTTTACTTCAATGTTGTGATGAGGTTGATCCAGTTGCAAAGGTATTGTTATAGTAAGCTTAACTATCAAAGCATATTTAATGATGAAAGTATGGCTTTTAAGTATTCTGTTACTGATTGTATGCCACAGTCAATAGGAGCAGTCGATTGCGCTATCAGGAGACCAAATGATAGGACGTTATATGGTTGCAATACAGACTATGTTGGCGCTATTTCTGCTATCGATGATAGTCTACGAGGTTGCTTTCTGTACATTCTAATTTCTATTAGAAGTTTCATATCATATTTCATGTGTGACTTCAACCCGTTCAACCCATTTGACCTGTTTGAGATTTACTTACAACACAAATGGTTGCAACTGTTTACAGGTTCATGCATTCAAAATGGTGCAACAGGATCACCCTTGGCTGGTAGACTATTTGTGGTTATTGGTGCTGGAAAAGCACTTGCTTATGGAGCAAAAGGGAAGGAAGCAAGAATTGTGATAGTCAATCGGACTTACGGTTAGATTCAACTATCGTTCACAGTACCATTCCTAGTGCTCATACCTGATTGCAAATAAAACATTATACTAGTTTTATTGCATTCTTACGGTTAGATTCAGTATGGGTGAAAGTCAACTGTATGGTTCTCGTAATATTTAGAGGGTGTTTGGATTTGATTGGTTTATCAAAACATCAAAAATTGATTATAGCGACTTCAAGTCAGAGTAACCAAATGATCAGTTGCAAAATTGAGATCCAAACACCCTCTATGCATAGTTAATACACCAACTAAAGTTTTCTCTTATTGATACTGCACAGATCGTGCTAGAGAACTTGCTGACATAATTGGTGGAGTGTCACACCCCAAAAATGGCGCAGCGGAATGTCATTTAATGGATGTGACTTCAAGATCACGAACACATGGTGTCATAATAGAGAAATACTAAATTGCATACATCACAACACAAGTCAAAGTTACAACGATCCCAACATACGGGTAAATAGATTTCTTGTTACATAAGTTCAGAAAGGACAAGTCTTAAGGGGACATTTCCAAATGCGTAACTCCTCGGGAATACAACCCGGTAGAGTTTCGTCTTATGTCTGCTAAGCCAGGCCAATACTCAACCTTCTAATGGAACTTCATTCTTAACACCTGAAAATGGATACTCGAAAACGTCAACATAAAGTTGGTGAGCTCGTAGGTTTAAGAGTTAAACCACGGTGCTGTGATTAGCATAGCGTAGGACAATAGTGAGCAAGATGTAAGCATATATGCATATAGTTGAAACACAGCGTTGGCGACAACTGAACCTACCAATAGTGTTACACACGTGTTACTCATAGTGGGGAGCTACCCCTGATAGTACTATCAATTCGTTTCGGCTCCAAACGGAGTTAAACAGTTGCGCATACATGTTACACAAATTTAGCATCACAATGGGTCACATATAGCAATCAAACACACATATTGTCCAAAAACAGAAAACATTGTATCACAGCATGAAACAGTTAAAACAACATTTGAGTACCATTTTCCCCCAAGGAAAAACATTATGAAAAAGGGGCTACGAGAACTCACCTTAGCAAAGCAGTCTGAATAAAGTAAAGTCAAATAGTAATAGTTGAAGGCACCGATATTCGACCTAGATAGTACGGCAAGTTTAGTACACAATTCCATTTTAAGACTCGATGCGTAAAGTCTAAATAAGTTTAAAAAGTTTCGAAGTATTTATGTTATTGTTGCTTGTGTGGCAGCATTTATTTTTAAGTGGTTTTGTAAATGTTGGCGAGGATTGGCTCTTGGAAGTGCATACGTACACATGTATAGATTTGTAAAGTATTCATGACGAAAAGTTAGACAATCATCCGAAAGGAAGAATACGGAAAAATAATCATGGATGATTATTGAGTATTGTCGGAAGAATGTGAAAGTGTATACATATATAGGGTATATAGTTCTTTAGTGAAAAGATAGTTTATGGAAATATAAGTATGTTAGTCGGGCAAAACCCGTGTAAACATTTTAGTTTCTCGTGGTAACTATAAGTTACAAGGTATAAGATTAAGTAAATAGCCGTTTTTAAATTTTATAAAACTCATATAGATTTTAAATAAAACATGTCGAGTTTATATAAGCTAAAAAAAAAAGTGATATAAGTTAATAATAAAGTTCAAAACTTACAAGTTAGCTTTTATAAGTTTTAAAGGTATCAAAGTTTTATGGTTGTATGTGGTATGTATATTTAATCTTGCGTTATAAAGTAGGTTTTTTTTTATAAATCAACTCGTTATAGATTATGTTTGTGAAATTCAAAGTCGTGTGAAGCGGAACGAATTGGGATTACAAGTCGTGAAATAAGTCGTTGGACAAGTCAAATCTGTATTAATACATTTCTCCAAAGACGTATCCGACACTTTAGTGGGCTTCGCCCCAAAAACACACCCTTGGATTAGTGGGCTGTGGCCCAGTAATTAAGCCATGAACACAACTTACCAAAAGCTAAAACAGAAGTACGGAAGATACTTGCAACACGGTTTCGTTTGACAATCATTTATCGAAAGTCACCACTGTGGTTCGAACCCACAGTGGGTTTTGTCCCAACACAAAACTAACATCTAACAACACTAAACCATGGTATCCCATAGTAGCTCTTACGGGGTTCGAACGTTGGACAAGAGTACAACAAAATGAAACCAACTTTGACACTAACCAAAATCTAGATAATAAGCTAATCAGCATGTATGTGAGTGATTCGAAGTAAGTGAAAAGCCAGCCACTGCAGTTTGACCACAGTGGGTTTCGACCCCCGTAACAATCCCGAACACAACAATTTGATACAAAACAAATACACCCCCTCGTGGGGCTGTTTTACACCGAAATCAAAAAAAAAAAAAAAAAAAAAAAAAAGTAAATAAGTTCGCGAGAGCTTATTAAATAAGCAATTAACACCCAAAAATAGGCTTAAACCGACATAAGCACAAACATGATAAGTAGTTGGAAATAATCACAAAAGTCGAGCAACATAAGTTATTCCAATATTACGAGCCAATCTAGTTTTTTTTTGTATCTTATTAATTTGCCACACAAGATAACCATCATAACCATCAACAACCGAATTTTATTCACAGAACATGGATCAATCGATCGGTAAAAACAAATTTTACTTCGATTCATATAAATCAAAAACAAGATTCTTAACATGAAAAAAATTTGTAAAAATTTATGAAAACCTTACAGCGGATGTGATGTCGATTGAAGATGATTAAATGGCGACTAAGAAACCCAAATACAAATCGATCCGATCCAACCCAAGCGAGAACCACAGCCTCAACTCTTAAGAACTTCTTTTGTGATGAGATCTAGATGTGTGGCTCCCCTTGTGGATTGGTTGGAAATAAAAGAATTCAAAGAAGAAGAGTTTGACCACTCTTTCTTTGAGGGAGTCTTGTGATATAGCAATTTTGAGCAAAGGTTGCTTTCCTTTATCATCTTTTAAGTTTCCTTGTGAACCTCGATTACAGAGAAAGAAGCAGCAGGAACAAGGAACTGGATGATAGTGATCTATCATATCTTTTGACTTTGAACACAGGAAAAGATGAAAAGGAATAAGAGGGGCGGTGGTGTGTTGTTATATAAAGGGTTTTGTTTTATTATTATACCGTGTATTTCGTGTCCTGTTGAGCTAAAGTGTAAACGTAGTCTTCCGGTTTGGTATATATATGTGAAAAACACAATTCTTGAAACGTTTTAATAAGGACGCAATTATTGACTCCAAATTTATGCCGTAACTAAGGTAGTGTCAGTACGCGTGTGGTATTGTTACTCAGTAGTTAAAAGTGATACGCAAAAGTAAATATGAAAATTTTAAAAATAAAATAACTTCGAGTTTTAAGGTTGAGTAAGGACCTTGAAAAATGCTAGTTGTTATAGTCTACCCCCGTTAAGTGAATTTTGCCCTCAAAATTCAGCTGGTACTATTGTCAAACAGGTGTGGGTACTTATGTCTCATCTGATCCTCTCGTTCCCAAGTAAACTCAGGACCACGCTTTGAATCCCAACGGACTTTAACTATTGGTATCTTTCTACGCTTCAACTTCTTGACCTCACGCTCTACAATCTCAACAGGTTTCTCCACAAAGTGTAACTTGGGATCTATCTGAATCTCTTCCAATGGTATGTGTAAGGTCTGATCAGCAAGGCACTTTTTAAGGTTTGATACGTGAAATGTATCATGAACGTTACTCAGCTCTTGAGGTAACCTCAGTCTGTAAGCTACTGGACCGATTCTCTCAGTGATCTCGAAAGGTCCTACGTACCTGGGTGCTAGCTTGCCCTTCTTACCAAATCGTACAACACCTTTCCAAGGTGATACCTTAAGTAATACATGATCTCCAACACTGAATTCCAGAGGTCTCCGTCTATTGTCAGCATAACTCTTCTGACGGCTACGTGCAACCTTGAGTCTATCCTTGATTTGAATGATCTTCTCAGTGGTCTCTAACACTATTTCAGGTCCTATCATTTGGCTTTCTCCGGCTTCTGCCTAAGAAATGGGCGAACGACACTTCCGCCCATAAAGTGATTTGAATGGTGCCATTTTTATGCTAGCATGGTAACTATTGTTGTAGGAGAACTCGACCAAGGGAAGGTGAGTATCCCAATTACCACCGAAGTCTATGGCACACGCCCTGAGCATGTCCTCTAAGGTCTGTATGGTACGCTCACTTTGACAGTCGGTCTGTGGATGGTAAGCAGTACTCATATCTAAGTGCGTTCCCAGTGACTTTTGCAATGATTGCCAAAAGTTTGACGTGAAACGGCTATCACGGTCAGATATGATCGATATAGGCACACCGTGTCTCGCTACTATCTCATTGATGTAGAGTCTTGCCAACTTGTCCATCTTGTAATCCTCTCGGATTGGTAAGAAATGTGCAGATTTAGTCAATCTATCTACGATGTCCCAGATTGTATCGTACCCGCTACTAGTCCTGGGTAACTTTGTAACGAAGTCCATGGTTATCTTTTCCCACTTCCATTCAGGAATTTCCGGTTGTTGTAACAAACCAGATGGTTTCTGGTGCTCAGCCTTTACCTTCAAGCAAGTCAGGCACTTGCTAACGTAGTCAGCTATGTCTTTCTTCATCCCAGGCCACCAATACAATTCTCTAAGATCGTAGTACATCTTATCTGCTCCTGGATGAATGGAGTACCTTGTTGTATGTGCTTCATTCATGATTAGGGTCCTCATACCACCAATTAACGGTACCCAAATTCGGTCTACAAAGTACAGTCCCCCGTCATTCTTTGTATCCAATTGTTTATCTAAACCTCGCATCTTTTCTGTGGGTGCATCCATATTCTTAGGTGCCTCCCTCTGAGCCGCTAGTATCTTATCCTTGATACCTGAATGTATGGTTATACTCATGGCTTTTACCTTCCTAGGCTTGAGTCTTTCCTTCCTACTCAAGCATCAACTACTACGTTCGCCTTACCTGGGTGGTAGCGAATCTCGCAGTCATAATCGTTGAAGAGCTCGATCCATCTCCTCTGGCGCATATTCAACTCCTTCTGATCGAAAATATGTTGGAGACTCTTGTGATCAGTGTAAATAATACTTTTCATCCCATATAAATAATGTCTCCATATCTTGAGAGCGAACACTACAGCGCCTAGCTCCAAATCATGAGTGGTATAGTTTTTCTCGTGGATCTTCAGCTGTCGGGATGCATAGGCAATCACTTTACGTCTTTGCATTAATACGCACCCAAGACCTTGACATGATGCGTCACAATATACTACGAAATCTTCTGGTCCATCGGGGAGGGCCAGGATTGGAGCATTACATAGGTTGTTCTTCAAGGTTTGAAAGGCTTCTTCTTGTTCCTCGCCCCATTCGTACTTCTTATTCTTTTGAGTTAGCAAGGTAAGAGGTTTGTCAATCTTAGAGAAGTTTGCGATGAATCGCTGGTAATAGCCTGCCAGTCCTAAGAATGAGCGGACTTCTGTCGGGGACTTAGGAGCTTCCCAATTCTTCACAGCCTCGATCTTGCTAGGATCCACATGAATACCATCATTGTTAACTACATGTCCAAGGAATTGGACTTCCTGTAGCCAGAATTCACACTTCGAGAATTTGGCATACAGTTTCTCTTTCTTGAGTAACTCTAGGATTAACTTCATATGCATTTCATGTTCCTCTTTTGTTTTGGAATAGATCAAAATGTCATCGATGAACACGATAACAAATTTATCCAGGTATGGCCTACATACTCGGTTCATCAAGTCCATGAAAACTGAAGGTGCATTTGTCAGTCCAAAAGGCATAACCGTAAACTCAAAATGACCATATCGAGTTCTAAATGCGGTCTTTGGGATGTCATCTTCGTGTACTCGTAACTGATGGTAGCCGGAACGGAGATCTATCTTGGAAAAGTATCGTGAACCTTGTAGTTGGTCAAATAAGTCATCAATTCTCGGGAGAGGGTAACGATTCTTAATGGTTAGCTTGTTTAGCTCCCGGTAGTCAATGCACATCCTAAAGGAACCATCCTTCTTCTTGACGAATAGTACTGGTGCTCCCCATGGCGAAGAACTAGGTCGAATGAAACCTTTGTCTTGGAGTTCCTTGAGTTGGTTAGACAACTCCTCCATTTCAGTGGGTGCCAATCGGTAGGGAGACCTTGCAACCGGAATTGCTCCGGGAATTAAGTCTATCTGAAATTCAACTTCTCGCGCAGGGGGTAATCCGGATAAGTCGTCGGGAAATACTTCTGGGAAGTTTCGAACGATTGCGATATCTTCTAGTTTCTGCTCGTCTACTTTCATGCTCATGAGGTGCTTCTCTTTTTCTTCAAGTCGCTCTCCATAGACCTTAAGTAATTCACCGTTTGGTAGTGGTATTCGGACCATCTTCTCGTGGCACACTATTTCAGCCTTATGCTTGGACAACCAATCCATTCCCACAATCACGTCGAAGCTTCCATGTCCGAAGGGTATCAAGTCAATGCTAAAGGTGTAGCCTTCTAACTCTAGTTTGCACCCGCGAATGATCTTATTTGTTTCTACCTTTTGACCACTTGCTATTTCAATTTCGTAATTAAAGTCTAGTCTACTAGGTTTTATATTCAATAGAGGCATGAATTTAGTGGAAACAAAACTATAATCGGCACCAGAATCAAATAGCACAGTAGCATAATGGTCGTTTAAAGAGAACGTACCCGTCACAATGTTCGGGTCTTGGCGTCCCTCTTCAGCATTCATCACAAATACCCGACCACGAGCTGGGTTACCATTGTTACCACGGTTTGCATTGTTTCCACCAATCGCTAAAGCTTGATTCTGGTTGTCCTGCACCTACCCCCGTATCCCATTCAACCTAGGACATGTATTCCGAAAGTGATTCGGGTTTCCACATTCATAACATGCCTTTGGGTTGACGGTATTTATTGGTGCCACCTGTTTAGCGACCGCCCGACAATCTTTTGCCATATGACCAACCTTTTTGCAATTGAAACACACTTGACATGGCATAGTCTCTGGGTGATGGTAGTTACATTTGGTACACATAGGGTGAGAGCCCACATAACCTTTCTTTCCCGTGGTTGTTGCTATGAATCCTTTTCCCCATTTCGCTTTCTTATTGTCACCCTTTGCACCACCTTGCTTACTCGGCTCACTTACGGCCTTCCTCTTGTCACCACTCTTTGAGAACGTCCCATTCCTAACCATCTCATCCGTTAAGGTTGCAGCTTTCAAAATCGCACTCTGAATAGTAGGGGGTTCAGTTGCTTTCACCATCCCGCGAATCTCGGGAACCAACCCATAGATATACCTTTCAATTCTTTTGGATTCAGGAGTGACCATATGAGGTACTAGTCTAGCGAGCTCATGGAACCGATCGGTATAAGCCGTGTGACCCGCTCCTACCATAGCATGGTGGTAGAACTCATGCTCCAGCTTCTGCATCTCATTGTCTGGACAATACTCCTCCCTTAATAGTGCCTTAAAGTCATCCCAACTCATCCCCATGGCAGCTTCCCTGCCCCTAGCCTGAATTTGCGTGTTCCGCCAAGTCAACGCTTTTCCAGTCAATGAACAGGCAGCAAACTTAACCTTCTTACGGTCCGCACACTCACTTATGTCAATTACTGACTCCATCTTTTCTACCCATCGAGTATAAGCTATGGCACCTCCATTGCCATCAAAATCCACTAGTTTGCAAGCGGTGAATTCCTTGTAGTTACATCCCCTGTTACCGTTATTATTGTTCCCATCATTGACGTGATCACTTCCACCGTCGTTGTCCGCTTGGTTATTCCCACTCACGTTGTTTCCTTGGTTACTCATATGGTCACCAACTTGGGTGACAATAGTGGGTAGCAATTCACGAAGTTGCTGGGCGATAATGGTAGCAACATTAGGAGTCTCATTGCCGGTATCGTTGCTTCGCGTGCCGCGACCTCCTGCCCTACCTCCTCGTCCACCAGTCCTTCCACCCCTCGGTGGTGGAACACCACGGTTAACTCGAGACGACCTTCTTGGAGGCATGATTCTACAAGGTAGGACATCGGTAAACGTTAGACAGGATATAGGTAGGAAAGGTCGGTATACGTGTCGTGGTACTATACTCAACTTCCTATTTGACAATCCATGAATTTGATAAGTCTCTGCCGCATCATGTTATCGTAAAAACGTTGGCCAGGCGTTTTTAAGATAACATCATGCTGCATTTACTAATCATCATCACTTCGTGCCATACTACACGCATAATCGCAAATGCAGTCCCTATTTATGCAAGCTATATGAGGGTTCTTAGGTTATAGTCTAGGTCAAACCGCCTAATTCTCTATAACCAAGGCTCTGATGCCAATCTGTCACACCCCAAAAATGGCGCAGCGGAATGTCATTTAATGGATGTGACTTCAAGATCACGAACACATGGTGTCATAATAGAGAAATACTAAATTGCATACATCACAACACAAGTCAAAGTTACAACGATCCCAACATACGGGTAAATAGATGTCTTGTTACATAAGTTCACAAAGGACAAGTCTTAAGGGGACATTTCCAAATGCGTAACTCCTCGGGAATACAACCCGGTAGAGTCTCGTCTTATGTCTGCTAAGCCAGACCAATACTCAACCTTCTAATGGAACTTCATTCTTAACACCTGAAAATGGATACTCGAAAACGTCAACATAAAGTTGGTGAGCTCGTAGGTTTAAGAGTTAAACCACGGTGCTGTGATTAGCATAGCGTAGGACAATAGTGAGCAAGATGTAAGCATATATGCATATAGTTGAAACACAGCGTTGGCGACAACTGAACCTACCAATAGTGTTACACACGTGTTACTCATAGTGGGGAGCTACCCCTGATAGTACTATCAATTCGTTTCGGCTCCAAACGGAGTTAAACAGTTGCGCATACATGTTACACAAATTTAGCATCACAATGGGTCACATATAGCAATCAAACACACATATTGTCCAAAAACAGAAAACATTGTATCACAGCATGAAACAGTTAAAACAACATTTGAGTACCATTTTCCCCCAAGGAAAAACATTATGAAAAAGGGGCTACGAGAACTCACCTTAGCAAAGCAGTCTGAATAAAGTAAAGTCAAATAGTAATAGTTGAAGGCACCGATACGCGACCTAGATAGTACGGCAAGTTTAGTACACAATTCCATTTTAAGACTCGATGCGTAAAGTCTAAATAAGTTTAAAAAGTTTCGAAGTATTTATGTTATTGTTGCTTGTTTGGCAGCATTTATTTTTAAGTGGTTTTGTAAATGTTGGCGAGGATTGGCTCTTGGAAGTGCATACGTACACATGTATAGATTTGTAAAGTATTCATGACGAAAAGTTAGACAATCATCCGAAAGGAAGAATACGGAAAAATAATCATGGATGATTATTGAGTATTGTCGGAAGAATGTGAAAGTGTATACATATATAGGGTATATAGTTCTTTAGTGAAAAGATAGTTTATGGAAATATAAGTATGTTAGTCGGGCAAAACCCGTGTAAACATTTTAGTTTCTCGTGGTAACTATAAGTTACAAGGTATAAGATTAAGTAAATAGCCGTTTTTAAATTTTATAAAACTCATATAGATTTTAAATAAAACATGTCGAGTTTATATAAGCTAAAAAAAAAGTGATATAAGTTAATAATAAAGTTCAAAACTTACAAGTTAGCTTTTATAAGTTTTAAAGGTATCAAAGTTTTATGGTTGTATGTGGTATGTATATTTAATCTTGCGTTATAAAGTAGGTTTTTTTTTTATATAAATCAACTCGTTATAGATTATGTTTGTGAAATTCAAAGTCGTGTGAAGCGGAACGAATTGGGATTACAAGTCGTGAAATAAGTCGTTGGACAAGTCAAATCTGTATTAATACATTTCTCCAAAGACGTATCCGACACTTTAGTGGGCTTCGCCCCAAAAACACACCCTTGGATTAGTGGGCTGTGGCCCAGTAATTAAGCCATGAACACAACTTACCAAAAGCTAAAACAGAAGTACGGAAGATACTTGCAACACGGTTTCGTTTGACAATCATTTATCGAAAGTCACCACTGTGGTTCGAACCCACAGTGGGTTTTGTCCCAACACAAAACTAACATCTAACAACACTAAACCATGGTATCCCATAGTAGCTCTTACGGGGTTCGAACGTTGGACAAGAGTACAACAAAATGAAACCAACTTTGACACTAACCAAAATCTAGATAATAAGCTAATCAGCATGTATGTGAGTGATTCGAAGTAAGTGAAAAGCCAGCCACTGTAGTTTGACCACAGTGGGTTTCGACCCCCGTAACAATCCCGAACACAACAATTTGACACAAAACAAATACACCCCCTCGTGGGGCTGTTTTACACCGAAATCAAAAAAAAAAAAAAAAAAAAAGTAAATAAGTTCGCGAGAGCTTATTAAATAAGCCATTAACACCCAAAAATAGGCTTAAACCGACATAAGCACAAACATGATAAGTAGTTGGAAATAATCACAAAAGTCGAGCAACATAAGTTATTCCAATATTACGAGCCAATCTAGTTTTTTTTTTGTATCTTATTAATTTGCCACACAAGATAACCATCAACAACCGAATTTTATTCACAGAACATGGATCAATCGATCGGTAAAAACAAATTTTACTTCGATTCATATAAATCAAAAACAAGATTCTTAACATGAAAAAAATTTGTAAAAATTTATGAAAACCTTACAGCGGATGTGATGTCGATTGAAGATGATTAAATGGAGACTAAGAAACCCAAATACAAATCGATCCGATCCAACCCAAGCGAGAACCACAGCCTCAACTCTTAAGAACTTCTTTTGTGATGAGATCTAGATGTGTGGCTCCCCTTGTGGATTGGTTGGAAATAAAAGAATTCAAAGAAGAAGAGTTTGACCACTCTTTCTTTGAGGGAGTCTTGTGATATAGCAATTTTGAGCAAAGGTTGCTTTCCTTTATCATCTTTTAAGTTTCCTTGTGAACCTCGATTACAGAGAAAGAAGCAGCAGGAACAAGGAACTGGATGATAGTGATCTATCATATCTTTTGACTTTGAACACAGGAAAAGATGAAAAGGAATAAGAGGGGCAGTGGTGCGACAGAAGACGTACCTTTTGTACCAGTAGCGATGCAACATGGTGCGACAGAAGACGTACTTCTATGGCAGAAGTGCGCGTTGTCCGCGACAAGAATGTGCGCAGTGTGCAACAAACGTATGCGCAGTGCGCAGAGGTGCGCGCTGTTTGCGCGTCTTTACAACCGACAGAGAACGTCTCCCCTGCGGCAAGATGGTGCGAATTGTTTAAATCCGTCTTTGTACCGGGCCTGCAGTACCTCTTACGTACGATCTGCTTCCAAATATACCTGCGTAACGCTGTCGCGCGCAGTGGTATTATATACCCTGGTAGCCCCCCAAGTTTGATGGTGCTACTCGTGTAGGAGCATTAAACTTAATTTATCCTGAAAAAACACTTAATGCAAACATTAAAAGTATATGCCGCGAATCGCGACATATAAAACTTAATAAAGTAAAAGATAAGCGCGTAGCAAAAATATAGCACATAGCATATAATAAATATATAAAAGAAGTAGTAGTGCGAATTACACCTAACGTGAGGTTGTATGTACTACGTAAAAGAAGGTAGCGCGTAGCTAATAAATAAAAGGAATGCGCGCATGGCGATTGATTGATTTTTTTTTTTTTTTTTTTTTTTTTTGAAATGGCGCGGATGGATGTACCATGACCGCGACTAATAATTTCTGTTGCACGCACAGACGCAGATAGATTTATCATGACCGCATAGACTCTAACGTTTTGTGGATAATCGCAGTTGACCACGGCTTTCGTCCAGTGCCTGTATGTAACAGTGCAGTGCGCTCATGGCGATTGACTAGCATCGTGGTGCCTGTTCATGACAGTGCGCGCATGGCGCCAATCTGCGAAGATTTCCGAACGCATGGACTAACGCGGGTAGATTTATCGCCACTGTGCTGTTTCACGGCTAAAAGATAAAATATGTCCGATCGTGCGGATTTAATGCGCTCGTAGCGATAGATAAAATCGTGTTTATCAAGGTTAAAGATTTATGTAAAATCTTTTTTAATATTTAAAAGATAGCATATCTTATTACTAATTTAAAAGATATGCACAATAAATAAAGTATTATACTTATGAGGAATAAAGTCCCCATCCACCAAACAGTAATCGATTTTTATGAACATGCCATTCGACTTATTATATGTTGGTGTTCGCTTTACTTTATACAACTGAATATGCATGTGCAAACAGCAGTTTTAAGTTTAATATCTTATGCCAAGTGACATGGACTTTTTAGATGAAAATATCTTACGTATTAATCATCGTGTTTACGCGTATTAATATCTTACGTCATATACAAAAAAGCGTGTTTTAATGCATATGTTAACAAAAGATAGCGTGCACACTTAAACTTAAAGTTACCGGCTTTCGAACTCAGTGGTTGCTTCCCGGTGGTGCGAGAACACAAAACTTATCGTAGCGTGTCCCACGGATGGCGCCAACTTGTTGATGCATAATCTGGCGCGGGCTGTTCAACGACTCTCCTTGGGCCGTTAGTCGTCTTCATAAGCCCTGAGTAGACCTGTCAACAAAGAGAACCCGTTAGGAGTGGACCCGAGGCCGTAGCCCCGGGATCCACCTCCGACGGTCAAGTTAGTATGTGATGCGCGGAGCATATATTAATTATTAAGTTTAGGATAACCTGCTGTATCGTACTGAATAAGGAGATCCCATCCATGTATTTATAAGGCATGGATTAGGGTTTAGGCATAGTGTGGGCCGCTGGCTACCCGGGCCTGGCCCATTCCTGGCCCAGTCCGGACCATACATCCACAAAGTGCGTAAAGTGGGCCGCTGGCTACCCGAGCCTGGCCCATTCCTGGCCCAGTCTGGACCATACGTCCACAGTGTTGTTATATAAAGGGTTTTGTTTTATTATTATACCGTGTATTTCGTGTCCTGTTGAGCTAAAGTGAAAACGTAGTCTTCCGGTTTGGTATATATATGTGAAAAACACAATTCTTGAAACGTTTTAATAAGGACGCAATTATTGACTCCAAATTTATGCCGTAACTAAGGTAGTGTCAGTACGCGTGTGGTATTGTTACTCAGTAGTTAAAAGTGATACGCAAAAGTAAATATGAAAATTTTAAAAATAAAATAACTTCGAGTTTTAAGGTTGAGTAAGGACCTTGAAAAATGCTAGTTGTTATATGGAGAGGCTATATCTCTTTCCGATTTGGGCACTTACAGTCCATAAGGTGGTATGATACTTGCAAACACTACTTCAATTGGTATGCAACATTGCAGCCAAATATAGACGATACTCCTATTTCTAAGGTGCAACTATCTACCTTTCTTTGGTCAAATGTTTTAGTAATAATGGTTTGCAGTTAGAAAGTAAATATGAGGTGACTATGGGCATGGGATAAATTTTCTATATTTTTTTCTGGCAGGAAGCTTTAAAGTCGTATGCATTGGTATTTGATGCTGTGTACACGCCAAAAATTACGAGATTACTTCTGGAAGCTAGAGAGTGTGGAGCCATGATTGTTATAGGGGTGGAGATGTTTATAGGACAGGCATATGAACAATATGAGAGATTTATAGGTAACCCTGGTAAGGTTTTAAATGCAATGTTATGATATTTCATGCCTCTCCATCAAGCCTAGAATATTACCGTCTCTTTTTTCCTTACGAGTTTTTATCATACTTTCCAATTGCAGCACCGAAAGAATTATTTAGGGAGATTATGGAAAAATCTTAATTGTCTCGGGGACTGCCGTAGGTATGTATCTTTTTCTATCCTATCTTCCTTTATCTTCAAATTTCAGTTTATGGGTACCGTGGAACAATAAACTAGGCAAAATAGTTGGCAATGTTATTGCCATCGATACCTTTTCCAATCATATGAAGTTATGCAAATACGAAAAGATTTGACTGTCACATACTCGTATATATTAATCTGATTATAGCTATTGAATCAGATGCATCTCTTTTCATTAGGATGTCTATCTATACTATTTATAAAGAGTAAATGGTCAAAAAGTCGAGAAGTGAAAAGTGGAAAACTTAAATTAATGTTTTGCCTAAATTACCCTTAATTAATGTATTTAACACTCCTTAATACCTCTTATTTAAAACTTAATCAAAACTTAAATGAAAACATGGAAACTTATCTTACACATTCAATTTTTTTGTCAACTTAAAAACATTGAAAGTTAAATGAATAATTAATAAATGAAAACAAAAAAATGCAATGTTTTGAAAACCGGGTTCGAAATCGACCCAGTCGAGTCACCGGGCACCGGGTCAATCCGGTTTTCAATTTATTATTATTTTATTTTTTTTACCAGGTCAACCGGTTCGACCACCGGGTCAACCCGGGTTTTTATTAAATTTTTTTGAAAAAATGAAACCCGGCCGGGTTTCGAGAACTGGGTTGACCCGGGTCACTCAAAACCCGACGGGTCACACCGGTTAACCCGGTTTTAGAAACCCGGGTTGTTTTGACTCGTTTTTTCGGCCGTAACCGGTCGAACCGGTTAACCCGGGTTTCAAAACCTTGTAAAAATGTAAAATTGTTTTGTCAACTTAAGAATGAATACACACGTATATAAAAATAAGAGTTAATTACTTAATTGGTCCTTATGGTTTACCGGGTCTAACATATATTGTCCCTGTGTTTTTTTTTCGACAGGTCATGTCCCTGTGGTATACAAAAGTTACGGATCCTGTCCAATTTACTAACGACGTTTAAACGGTCGTTAAAAAAGGACTAACGTGATATAGATGCATAATGTCAGGGCCTAAAATTATATATATGAAACCCGGTAAACCACAAGGACCATTTTAGTAATTAACTCAAAAAAAAAAAAAAAAAAAAAACTTTTTTTAAGTTACAAAGATGGTAATTAACTAAAAAAAAAAAGATTTTTTTTAAATTAAGAAAAAAAGTAATTAACTCAAAAAAAATATATTTTTTTTTGAGTTAATTACCATTTTCGTAACTTAAAAAAAGTTTTTTTTTGAGTTAATTACTTTTTTTGTAAATTTATTTTTTTTTATTTTATTTTTTTTTTACTTTTTTCGTATTTTTTTTGAGTTAATTACCATTTTCGTAACTTAAAAGAAGTTTTTTTTTTTTTTTTTTTTTTTTTTTTTTTTTTTTTTTTTTTTTTTGAGTTAATTACTTTTTTCGTAAATCTTAGGCCCTGACATTATGCATCTAGATCACGTTAGTCCTTTTTTAATGATCGTTTAAACGCCGTTAGTAAATTGGACAGGATCCGCAACTTTTGTATACCACAGGGACATAACCCGTCGAAAAAAAAACAAGGACAATATATGTTAGACCCGGTAAACCATAAGGACCAATTAAGTAATTAACTCAAGAATAAATATTACTTAATGAAAATATAAATATTTGTTAAATAATCACCTTCTTCTTACTAGTTTCACTGTTGAAAAGCTGTAAACAAGTAAAAACATTACCAAACTATAATGACATCTATTTTGTTTAAAAAAAAAAAAATCAAGTAATAATAATTGAGTTCTTTCCATTAAAAATCTACTTATGTTTGGTAAGTCAAATTTATACTCAAAATAATTGTCTACTTTACTTTTTTTATATCTCAACATAATTGTCCATTTAATAAAAAAAGAAAAATAATAATAATATAAGAATATTATATTTGACTTGTTTTAAATTACAGTGGTATCACTTTTTATTAAACTGTGTGATTTTTGTCTCATAACAATAATTTTGAGACGGGCTACAAAATCACTTGACAAAAATATTATCAAGTTACTCAATTTTTATTACTCACACTTTCTCGACATTTATCAGCTTAACGTTTTGTATAACTTGGCAAAATAACCCAGCCATCCTTGTATCCGCTATAGTAAGTCCATTATACAACAATGATAATGAACTAATCATCTACAAGTTCGTTATGTAAAAAGTGTACATTGCAAAAATAAGAGTAAATTGAAAAAACGATGTGGTTTGTTTAAAATGCAAGCGCGATTTATAAAACTTTGAAAGTACATGGGTTTTAGGGGAATCTTTGTTCATTTTTCCGTCCTTGCATAAGTGAAATGACCATTATCATTTGGGAAAAAATGTTGCATCTTGGTTATTGTCAAGAACGTAAAGAATCAAATTTTCTTTACAAAACTACACTTGTAATTCTAAAGTTATGGGGTGTGCGTCTATGATTTGAACCAATTACAGGACATATGTGCAATTTACTTGTATAAATTGAAATGCAACATCAAAATTTATGTGCATATCATGAAATCACATTCGTAATGCACAAGGTATAACATCGCGTACGAATGTTTGTGTTCCTTATTTAAATTTTCGGTACTATTTATTATTATTATTATTATTTTTTACATAAAGGTGGAAGGTCAACGAAAAACAAGCTACGCCGTTAGCGCTTATTAAATTGCAAGACTAATTTTTTTGATAACAACATTTGTTCATCTAGATTCTAGAGGTTATAACATTAGTGTGCATAACCAATGTTTTCAAACCGGGTTGACCCGGCCGGTTCAACCGGTCGGACCGGTGCCCGGGCACAAAAACGGGTAAAAAAAACCCGGGTTTCTAAAACCTGGTTAACTGGTTAGACCCGCCGGGTTTTGAGTGACTCGGGTCAACCCGGGTTTTGAAACCCGGGTATGGTTTTTTTCAAAATTTTTAAATAAATGGGTTTGGTTTTGAAATCCGGCCGGGTTGACTTGACGGTCGAACTGGTTGACTTGGTAAAAAAAATAAAAAAATATTTAAATGGAAAATCGGGTTGACTTGGTAGTCGAACCAGTTAAAACGGTACCCAATAACTCAACCGAGTCGATAAAAAACCTGATTTTTAAAACATTGTGCATAACTGATAAGACTCCCTTAAGTATTAACATCACACAAAGGTCATTCTTTCTCTTTCTTTACTAGTACAATCTTACCAACAGTAAAAAAAACCACCAAAAATTTCCCCCTAAAAAAACCCCCAAAATTTCATCAAATTCCCCCAAGCCAATTCAATTTCCTTCCCTCCACTTTTTCCCCCGAATCAAAACCCTAACCCTAACTTTTCAATCCCACAAAATCAACCTTCAATTCACAAAAAGTTCACATTTTTATGTAATATCTCCAATCTTTTCACAAAACCCATCTTTTATTTCCATCAATTTCATCAATTTAAAAAAAATATAATTGATTTTTATTGTTTTTTTGGTTGCAGGTGAGATTGATAATAATGGGGGATGATGAATCAGAAACCCACATCAGGTAAGTCAAAAGAAACCAATCTTTAAAAAAGACCCATTTTCATTAACTTCATATCTTTACTTATTTTAATCATAAAGCTGCTGTTGAGAAAATGGGCGGTGAAAATGAAAACAGAGTAAGAATAACAGCACATTGATATGTGCACCAATAATGGCTGATGATATTCATCAGATGTTGGTTCTTATGAATTTGGCTAAGTCTTATGGCGCTGATCTTGTTGTGATTAGATTGGATAGTTTGAAACCTTTTTTAGAGGGGTTTAATGTCAGAGAAAGTATTCAGACCCTTGTTAAATTAAGCCCTTTGCCTACACTTTTTTACTTACAGGTGAGTAGATTCTTTTTTCGGACTTTTTTTCAATATTCGAAACTGTTTTCATGATATGAATGTTGGATTTGTTAGTATTTTGTTTTTGAGTGTTTGGGCACTTTGAGATTGCTTATTTTGAACGGATTAGTATTGGTGAATTAGGTATTACAAGTTTGCTCTTAGGGTGAAATAAGCTGATCATCTGCGTATAAGCTGTATGAACGAAATAGTAATCCCAAACACCCCCTTATTGCGTTTTGATATTGTGGATAAGGTTTGAGAGTCTGGACATGGTTATATGCTTATTTGAGGCCTTGAGGGTGAACTAAGCTGATGGGAGATGCTGAATTGTATGGTGCTGACTTAAGTTGAAGTTAGATAGGATAGTTTGAAACAAGAAAGGTTTTACTGATAGATATGATATCAAACCCTTTATAAATTAACTCTTTTGCCTACTCTTTTTACTTGCAGGTGCGTTTTTTTGGCACTATTTTTTCGATATTCGCAACTGTTTACGTAATATGAATGTTGGATTTATTAGTATACTGAATAGTTTGACATGTGATGTGGGGAGTTTGGGATCTTTGCTTATGTAAACAGCTTATCTTCTTATTGCTTTTTTTATTTTTAAGCAGATGATGAAATGTGACTATGCTTGTCTACTTAGTTTATGGTAAATAAGCTCTTTGTAATTAGCAGTTTAAGTTTAGGATGAAATGTGGAGTATATGCAAGTATAATAATATTTAGGGGCATATTTGGGATTTGGGATTTGCTAATGGATAAGTGTTTTCGGATGAAAAAGGGCTTATGCTTATGATATCGGTAGAACTCTTTTGACGTGAATGTAGTTTTTTTCTGATTGTATACTGAATCGTCAACCGTCTAACATGTGATGGGATTATTTCAGAATTTGGATTGTTTTTATAACAGATTATCTGCTTATTGTGTTTTTTGAGCAGATGCATAAATTTAACTATGGTTATCTACTTTGTTTAGGGGTGAAATACGGTATTTTCAGTAAGACGTTTCAGATTGTTTAGTTTGAACTGGTTATTGTTAGTGGATTCACTATTGTAAGTTTAACCTTAGGGGTGAAATAAGTTGTTTTGGGTAAGTTGATCTTCTGGTTATGAGCATAATCTGTTTAACTTAGCATTGCCAAACACCCCTTGTTGCGTTTTGATACAGTAGATCAGCAGTGATAAGTGTTTGGATATGATTATAGGCTGATTATTTTACGTCTTGAATCCTAATTATCTGATTGCCGAAAACTTACAAAAATGCGATATCTGATTATCTAGTTTCGTTACTGTAGAAGCCTATCTACACACTTTTTGCAGCATTGCCTTCTCTTATAGCAATTGCTTATTTCATGACAGCATAGGCAGTTTTAATAAGCATTACCCAACATCCCCCTAATCTAGTCCATATTACATGATGTTGTAACACTTTATCTTTCCCAAAAAGGTTTCTGATTCTATGTTATTTTCTAGACCAACATGGGAAGGTGGTCAGTACGACGGAGATGAACAAAGTCAATTGGCTGCTCTTCGATTAGCAATGGAATTAGGAGCTGATCACATCCATGTTGAGCTTAAGGTTCCTTTCTTCTTGACATTAAATGCGTCTATTCGTGCTCATAGGCTCGTCTAAAGTATTATACTGTTATTCAAAACTCAAATGCAGGCCGTTAATGATTTCAACAATTTAATTCATGGAGACAAGCCTACCAAGTGTAAACTAATAGTTTCTTCCCACAATTATCAAAATACTCCTTCGATAGAAGAGCTTTGGAACCTTGTGGGCAAATTACAATCAACCGGAGCTGACATTGTCAAGTTTGCAACAACCGCTGTAGATATAACTGATGTAGCACAAGTTTTTCTCATTATTGCTAATTCTCAAGTAAGCGCCGTAAGTCATGCATCATAGATTCCAGAGATATATTTTCGTTTGCATATAACAAAATCTATAAGTACATAAATTTATCATTTAGGTTCCAATAATAGCAATGGTGATGGGTGAGAAAGGTCTGATGTCTCGAGTACTCTGCCGCAAATTCGGTGGATATCTGACATTTGGCATCCTTGACTCCTGGAGCATGGAAAGGTATCGGCTCCTTGGCAGCCCACATTTAGGGATCTTTTGGACTTGTTTAATTTCAGATAATTAGGTCCTGACACAAAAGTATTCGGTATTATCGGGAAGCCAGAGGGACATAGCAAATCACCTTTGTTATACAATAAAGCTTTTCCATCAGTTGAGTTTCAATGGAGTTTATGTACATTTGTTGGTGGATAATGTAAAGAATTTTCTTGATACTTACTCATCTACAGATTTCGCGGGGTTAAGGTTGAGTTTTAATCTATTCTATTAGAGCTAGTGTTTCAGTTTCTAGGGATTTTTCCATCAAACCAATATGCTTCCACGTTTGTGCAGTTTTAGCTGTTTTATTTCTCGTACAAACGAGTCTTTAAAGGAAGGCTTTGTGTACAGTTTGGGTCATTGGTAACTGGTAGATTTGACATTGTACCACTCACATTTTTATGTGTAAACCTATCATCTGTATTTGTAAAATTGATCATGTTTTTACAATCGGTTTTGCTGTTACCATATGCTCAAATGGTATACTGAGCCATCTTTTATGACTCAAATGTTATAAATAAGTAGAATTACTAAAAGGGCACAATTTGGAAGTGCGTTGATATATTTTGGGAGGGGGGAAAAACCTTATTTTTACATATTTAGATTAGTAAAATGAATCATTTTTGGATGCAGTTGTACCATTCCTCACAAAGAATCTTTACTTCAATGTTGTGATGAGCTTGATCCAGTTGCAAAGGTAAGTTTCATTTTCATAGAAACCAGCATTGAAGCTGATGTAGATAATTATCAAATTACGGGTTTTTATGTATTTTGTTATTGATTGTATGCTACAGTCAACAGGAGAGTCAACTGCGCCATCAGGAGACCAAATGACGGGACGTTATATGCCTATGTAGGCGCTATTTCTGCTATCGAGGATAGTCTGCGAGGTCTTTTTCTGTTAGAAGTGATAATATGAGCTGTTGGGTCAAAACAGTGCCTTTTGTCCACTAAAAAACTTTCATATTATATTTCACGTGTGACTTTCAGCCAGTTTGACCCATTTGACCCATTTGAGATTTACTTACAACACAGATCGGTACAACTGTTTACACGTTCAGGCGTACAAAATGGTGCAACAGGATCACCCTTGGCTGGTAGACTATTTGTGGTTATTGGGGCTGGCGGTGCTGGAAAAGCGCTTGCTTAAGGAGCAAAAGGGAAGGGTGCAAGGATTGTGATAGCCAATTGGACTTATGGTTAGATTCTACTAGCGCTCACATTACCATTCCTAGTACTCGTACTTGATTGCAAATAAAAACATTACACTAGTTTTATTGCATTCTTATCAGTTCAGTATGGGTGAAAGCCAACTGCATGGTTCTCGTCATATTTAGAGGGTGTTTGGATGTGAGTTGTTTATCAAAACATAAAAAATTGATCATTGCGACTTCAAGTCACAGTAATCAAATAACCAGTTGCAAAATTGAAATCCAAACACCCTCTTACATGCATAGTTAATACACCAACTAAAGTTTTCTCTTACTGATGATATTGCACAGATCGTACAGCCCAGAAGGTGGTATGATACTTACAAACACTACATCAATTGGTATGCAACCAAATATAGACGATACTCCTATTTCTAAGGTACGGCTATCTACATTTCTTCGGTTATATGTTTTAGAAATGCTGGTTTGCAGTTAGAAACATAATATGAGGTAAATATGTGCATGAGCTAAAGTTTCTATTTTCTATTTTAGCAGGAAGCTTTGAAGTTGTATGCACTGGTATTTGATGCTGTGTACACACCAAAAATCATGAGATTACTTCGGGAAGCTGGAGAATGTGGAGCCATAATTGTACAGGGGTGGAGATGTTTATAGGAAAGGCATATAAACAATATGAGAGATTTACAGGGTTACCCGGTAAGGTTTTAAATGCAAAGTTATGATATTTCGTTCCTCTCTATTACGTGTAACTTCTTTTAAAATGTACCACCATGCATCGTTGCCCTTTTGGGAAATGATTGCTGCCAAACACAATGATTGAAAAATGTACAGTTCATAAATGTAAGTTCAAATTTACACTTGACATCATCAACAGTCTCTTCAATTTAGCGGTTAACAACTGATTATTAGCACATAATCTGTAACAAAACCCACAGCCAAACAACCAGACACTTTCACATACTCACATTATGATGTCACATACTCACATGTAATGAGTAATAACACAATTCATCTCCATAAATATAAGGCCATTAGCATATGCCAACAATTCTAAACAACACGAAGTCTCAATGGTCACGCTAATTAACATGACCAATTTACAGAACTATTGAAACATACATTTCTCTGTTTCTAGGAATAGGAATACCGTATTCATATTGTTACTTTGACTTCATAAACATTTTTTTTTTCATTTTAAAACATGCAATCGAGTTAAATATACTCTAGTAACTACCAAGTTAATCCATCTTAGCTCGAATGTTAAGTTTTCCTTGCCCGAATCCAAAGGATGATAATGATTGTGAAGGAGATGATATGGGTGGATGGTGTGTGCTTCGTAATGAGTAGAAAAGGGTTAAGGTCATATTGGACAACTTTATGGCACATGCCGAGAGTTTGGTCGGGGTAGACGCGGAACACTTTTTGTGACAATTTTAAATTGCAGTGTGTTGATATTACACTCAACCTTTTCTATTCTCTTTGTAGTTAATCTTGTTGATTTCACTTGTTTGAGCTAGAGATAAAACCTAACCCGAATAAATGAGTCAATTGCCTACCCTTTAGAAATGATTATCACTTTATTTGGTAAGTTGACCGTTTCTGTTCAAATTACAGGATTTGCAACTTTCTTCCCTCGATGAAGACGGGTTGGATTTAATTCAACAACCTATAAATTAATGAATCTGCTGTTCAAATCCGTTGACCCTTGAGATCGTATAACGTAACCATAAGATATAAACTTGTCAGAAGTCTTAGTTTGTGATCCAAGAATCTGGTTTTACAAAACTACAGCCCAGATTTAACAAAATATCAGATGAAATTATTGTTAATATTGCAAGTAGATTACATGAAACTGTTTTAATGAAAGAAACCATGAATATCTTCGAGTCATCAATTTTTTCCCACAAGACAATCGTAATAGTACAACCTGATTCTATGATTGGTAATATATTTCATTAATGTCTGAAAAAGTAAGAGCGATTTGACTGATGTTAACATAGTTTGTTAGCTTAGTGTGACACAAAGAATACCTGATGTTTCCCTATGAATCATTCTTACCAAAACATAAACCTTTTCAAACTATCTTCAAAAAAAAATTTGTGTATATATATTTTGCACCTGTAGAGCAACTTGGGTAGCTGTTTGAAAGCTGGAGGTATGAGTCCAGCACAATCCTTGTAATTGTCTGTCAAAAACAAGCCAATTTGCTTTTCACAATAAAACATGCAAAAGATAAACCTTCAGACATAATTTTTATAATTATCCTGGTGCAACAATAAGGACCTTTTTCTGTTACACGAAGTAAAAACATAAAATACTAGCTAGATACCGCAGATAGTCCTTTTACAGTGGCCAAAACTCGAGGCCACATACAATGAGGCCAGATAAAGGTCCTTCAAGACTTGTAAATCTCATATTAATTGGAAAAGAGTCATTCTCAAGGTCATGAGTTGAGTTAAATTTCAACAGTTGAATCTCCATCCATCCATCTTCCCTTTGTTTTGGAACCCGAGTAAAATCATTTATATTCGATGGGGTTGGGATAATAAAATAGAAAAAATCGGCCATGTTATTTTCTTGGTGGATTAAATCTCGTACTTTCACTGGAGAATGCAGCCCTTGGCAATTTTTTGAAATCTTGAACACAAAGTAACACATGTACTCTGTATCGGGTGATAACATTTGACTTTCAATTGTGTATTTGATATGAAATACTTGTTGTGGTAAAAGCTCACACACCTTCCGAAATCTGCATGTGCGACATATATAATATGGTTATATACATCCTAAAAAAAGTCATTTGGAGACACAGAATACTAAATCCATATGGTAAAGCTTTTCAACCATCAATCACAAAATCTAAAATATTTTATTTGTTAATGTATATTTAGGTTAGATTTAGTTGTTAATTAACATGGTTTTAAAGTTTGTTCAGAAAATCAAACCTGCATTTAGTTGATCTTCTTGAACTATAAAGATTCACGTCAGAAAAGTTGAATAAAGTTGCTTTTGCAGAAAGCATGAGAAGTTTCTTCTCGTTTACATTGCCCAACAAGATGATGTCCTCAGAGTTCGTGGATTTCTTAAATAAATTTTTCAACTTTGTTGGAAAATGTTGCGGTTGATCCACGCTGAAGTTTGATTTCAAGACTTGCGGGACTTCCTCCATCTTTCCAATGTCTTCAAGTTTCACCTATATAGAAATCATGTTATACCCATATTTGACCTTTTATTGTTAAAAAAAATAAAAAAATAAAATAAAATAAAAAAATGAGGGTATTTAAGTCGTTTCACTTTTGCCCAGGACAAAAAGTGAACTGAAAGTTCCCAAAAACAAATTGGGCCTGCACCTTTGAAGTTACAGTGATTGCGTCCGTGAGTTGGACAAACCATAAGAACGGTTTTTTCAGTTTACTCTACAAAGAAATGTATTTAAATTTACCTTCTCAATGGCTCGAAATTCAATGCCTTCAACATAAATTGCACCATCTCTATACTGGTAGGTTGAAAAGCTCTCCAGTAGAAACTCAAACACGACATCCTCTTTCTCGTTCGAGTATCGGTCCAACTCAATCATCATCCACTCTTTGTCTCTCCATGTTGCAAAATATGCATGTTGACTTTCGTTCCCCTTTTTATACTTAAGGTTAACATACATAGGTTTACTTGAAAAGTTCCGTGAATCAGAAAATTTGAAGACTAAAAAGACCCCGTAATCAACATTAGGAGATAAAAATTGAGGTTTTGTCTTGATTTTGATGTTCAAGATAGAGATATCGAACATCTCCACTGATGTCTCAAACCTGCACATATTATTCTGGTTTCAATAATCATAGTTTTTATTTCCTAAATATACAATACTACTTTTAGATTTACAATTGTTTTCAACACAAAAATTGACATAAATTCAATGTTCTAAGACAAGAGTTACATTTCAATATCAAGATTTATTGTGTCAATACTCATATAAATGATTATGGCGGTGAGAACATAATCATTTATCGTTGTGAAACAAAGGACAAGAAAATTGGAACCTGGGACACATTATATTCAAGTTCTACCATCTTCGTATATGAAGCTAATGGACGCAGAATTTGAGTTGGCCCACTTAGGTTATTTACCCATTAATTAGTGTTATTATATGGGGAGAGTTGCTAAGAAAGGAAACAAAAATACCAAATTTGCCAATGTGTGTATCGACTAATTTCTTGCTCATCAAAAGGCCTATGATAATCCAATTCAAAACAAAAAGAGATTCTTTGTTGAAAACTGAACATCTACTCATCTCCTTTTGATGTGCAAAAAAGTACCTTCCAAGAATTTTACCAATTACGGAGTATATCATTCGTAGCACTATAAGCACAAGGACGAATCCATGCTTTTGGCATGTCATTCCTAGGAACCTCTTCAAAAATAAAAATCCTTTAGGGAATACATGGGCAAATATATGCTCCAATTTGTTTATTAAGTTTCAGTTTTTACTTTCTAGGGTCCAAATTATGTAATTATGAAGTAGATATGTTATAATTCTAACAGTTTAAATCTTATTAATTTATTATTTTCTACATACGTTAATGTTCATACAAAAGATACAATCATCTGGTTACTTTACATATGATCATCAAACAACAAACGTTGAGGATGAGGATGTTGGAACATTACTACTACCTCCGTCCCAATTTTATTGTCCATCTTTCATTTTTCATATGTCCCAAAATAATTGTCCATTACTAAAAATAATAGTTGGAGTTGTTTAAGTTTACCGTATTACCCTTAGTCTAAATTGACATTTACAAAAATATAAGAAAACATTAATTAATTATTAAAGGGTAAAGATGTCTTTTTTAACTTTTGTATAAATCAAAGCAGTAATTAATGAATTTTTCTTAAACTGTGTATTTCTTGTCTGTGGACAATAATATTAGGACGGAGGTAGTAATAAATTTTGGTTGTGTTTTTATAATTACCCACGAAATAGATATTAGTGACAGTTTTTCTGTCACTAAACCGTCGCAAAACCGTTGCTAATTAACAATCATTATTGTAAAGACGCGTCTAATCGCAATTGTAACAGTTATATATATTAAAAACGCATCAGTAAGTGAACCATCGCGACTGTTTGAATCAATTTCAGTTAGCGACGGTTATTCTGTTGCTAGGTCGTCGCTAAAGCGTCGCTAATTGTGAACCATTGTCATTGTTACGAAAAAAAGCGTCTCTAAGGCCATTTTAAGGGGTATTGTGACTGTTTTGAAGGGTCACCATGTGCCTATGTATAGAGGACGAATTTGTCACTTTGGAATGATCAAAAACACAAAAACATCATTCATTTCCATCATCATAACATAACCGATTCGCTAGATTCAAGTTTCATACTTGATTTGATTGTTGTATCCTCTAAATAGTTCATACTAGATAGGACGAATTTATGTTTAAGGACACTGCTAATCGCAGGCCTCAATCTGTTGATATAATCTTACGATTATATACAAAACAATTTGTATTACGTTTATATTATGCCTAACAATCTTAAACAGAAATTTTTCAGAGATGGATCAAATGATTCATAAACCGCATGTTGAAAAACCTGAAAAATTCAAAGGGTCTGATTTTCGTCGTTGGCAACAAAAGATGTTGTTTTATTTGACAATCTTGCATGTGTCAAATGTTCTCACAGATTCTGAACCAACAGATCCGTATGCGGAGGGACAGAATGTTCCTATTGAGGCACAAGTGGCAGACTATGAAAGGGCCGCCTCACAATGGAATCATAATGAATATAATTGCAGAAATTATCTTCTGAATACTTTAGATGATTCCTTGTATGATATTTATTCTTCCTTTACAAGTGCGAGGGAAATATGGATATCTTTGGAAAAGAAATACAGGACTGAAGTTGCATGTTCTAAGAAGTTTGTTGTTGGAAAATTTCTAAACTTCAAGATGCATGATGCAAAGCCTGTTGTAAAGCAAGTGGAAGAACTCCAAATCATAGTCCATGAATTGGAAGTAGAAGGAATGGGTATAAACTCTAACTTTCTTGTTGGTTCTATTATTGAAAAATTACCTCAATCCTGGAAAAAGTTTAAGTTATATCTTAAACATTTGACTGGCGATATGAGTTTTGAGCAACTTGTTCTTAAAATTCGTGTTGAGGAAGATAACAGGATGCAGGAAAAGGCTGATGCAAATTCGATAGAACCAAATGCAAACATGGTTGGAGAAAACTCTTCCAAATCAAAGAACTACCACAAAAACAACAAAAATGGTGGTGGTTCCAGACAGAATTCTTCCAAGGATAAGAAGAAAGATTACACCCAACAAAAGAGCAACAACTTCAAGAAAGTTTATCATTGTTGGGTCTGTGGGAAACCTGGTCATAAAGCCAAGGATTGTCGCCACAAGAAAGAGCATGGAGCAGGAAATTCTGGAGGAAATTCCAACCAAGCAAACTATGTCGCCTCTCCAACAGAATTTGCTGGAGTAATTGAAGCCTACTTGACTACAAATGATGTTGATTGGTGGTTGGATACTGGGGCAACAAAGAACATATGTAATTCAAGAAGTATTTTTGTTTCTTACCAAAAGGTGAATGAAACTGAACCAATGTTTATGGGGAATGGAACTTCTTCGAAGATTGAAGGAAAAGGCAAAGTCATATTGAAGCTGACTTCTGGAAAAGATCTTGTGCTCTCAAACGTGTTGCATTTGCCTAACATCACCAAGAATCTGATTTCTGGCCCTATTCTTAGTAATAAGGGATTTAAACTTGTATTTGAATCAGATAAACTTGTAAACACCAAGGGTGGTGTGTATGTAGGAAAGGGTTACCTTGATCAGGGACTCTTTAAACTAAGTATTGTAACAAATGACAATGTTATTAATAATAATAACGCGGGCACTAGCACTGCTTCTGTGTACATGATTGATCCTTCTTTCTTATGGCATTCTAGATTAGGCCATGTTAATTTCCGTTCCTTGCAAAGAATGATAAATTTAGGCATGTTGCCTAAATGTACAATGGATAAAATATCCAAATGTGAAATTTGTGTTGAATCTAAATACACAAGTCATTCACATAAAGCTGTAGAAAAATCAAATGAAATACTTGGTTTAATTCATACAGATTTATGTGATTTCAAAGCAACACCATCAAGAGGAGGAAAGAATTATTATATTACTTTCATTGATGATTGCAGCAAATTTTGTTATGTGTACTTAATAAATACCAAAGATGAAGCCTTGAATATGTTTAAGACATATAAGGCAGAAGTTGAAAATCAACTAGACAAAAAGATCAAAATTCTAAGGTCTGATAGAGGAGGAGAATATGAATCCAATGACTCTGAATTTTGTTCTACTTATGGTATTGTACACCAAACAACAGCCCCATACACCCCACAACAAAATGGTGTAGCTGAATGTAAGAATAGAACATTGAAGAACATGATTAATTCAATGTTAATTACTTCAGGGGCTCCTCATAGTCTATGGGGTGAAACATGTCTTGCTGCAAATACAGTGTTGAATAAAATTCCTCATAAAAAGAGTGATAAATCTCCATATCAATTATGGAAAGGAAAGCAACCTTCTTTTAAAAGGATGAAAGTGTGTGGTTGTTTGGCAAAGGTTCAAATACCTTTACCAAAGAGAACCAAACTTGGACCCAAAATAGTTGATTGTGTTTATCTCGGTCCAGGAAAGAATAGTGCTGCTTATAGGTTCCTGGTTTACAAATCCAATGTAGAGGATATAAGCAAAAACACAATTATAGAATCTGCTGAAGCAGATTTCTTTGAGAATATCTTTCCTTATAAGGATAAAGAGAAACAAATCTCAAATCCAAGGAAAAAAGTGTTTGATGATCAATTGTCTCTAGATCAAAGAGACAACAATTCTAAGGTTCAACAAGAGAATGATGAACCTAGAAGAACTAAGCGTGCAAAAATCTCTAAAGACTTTGGACCGGATTATATTACCTATATTGTGAATGAAGAACCACAAACATATAAGGCTGTTATGGAGTCATCAGAAGCACCTTATTGGCAAGAGACTATTCAAAGCGAAATAGACTCAATTGTGCATAATAATACATGGAAATTAGTTGATCTACCTTCGGGACATAAACCAATAGGCCATAAGTGGATCTTCAAAAAGAAACTAAGACCTGATGGTACCATAGAGAAGTATAAGGCTCGTTTAGTAGCAAAAGGATACCGTCAAAAAGAAGGTCAAGATTTCTTTGACACTTATTCACCGGTTACAAGGATAACCTCCATAAGAACGTTAATGGCAATAGCCGCAGTTCACAACCTGATTATACATCAAATGGATGCGAAAAATGCGTTCTTAAATGGTGAATTAGATGAAGAAATCTATACGCAACAACCCGAGGGGTTTGTAGTCAAAGGTCAAGAGCATAAGGTATGTAAATTGGTTAAATCTCTTTACGGCCTTAAACAAGCTCCAAAGCAATGGCATGAGAAGTTTGATAACACTCTTTTATCAAACGGCTATCAAATAAATGAATGTGATAAATGTGTCTATGTTAAACAATACAAAAATGCATTTTTCATTATTTGTTTATATGTAGATGATATGTTGATCATGGGAACAAATATGGATGTTATAAACCAAACCAAGAAAATGTTTCATTCTTCATTTGAGATGAAAGACATGGGAGAAGCAGATGTCATTCTTGGTATAAGGATTCAAAAGAATTCCAATGGATACATCCTTACCCAATCTCATTACATTGAGAAGACCCTTAAGAAATTTGGGCACTATAATGATAGACCGGTTGTAACTCCCTTTGATCCTAAGGTTCAACTCAAGAAGAACAAAGGACGAAGTGCATCTCAGTTACAATATACACAAGTACTAGGAAGCTTGATGTATATAATGAACTGTACACGACCGGATTTGGCATATAGTGTAAGTTGGCTTAGTCGATATTTACATAACCCTGGGAGAGATCATTGGGATGCACTAGTCAGAGTGCTTCAATATCTTTAGCATACAATGGCTTATGAGTTACATTACACTGAATATCCTCCTATGTTAGAAGGATTTTGTGATGCAAATTGGATTTCCAATCATTATGAAGGAAAGTCCACAAGTGGCTATGTATTTACACTTGGAGGGGCTGCAGTTTCATGGAAATTGTCTAAGCAAACTGTGAATACCAGATCAACAATGGAAGCAAAATTTGTAGCCTTAGAAAAAGCTGCTGAAGAAGCAGAATGGCTTAAAAGCTTTCTAGAGGGTATTCCCTTGTGGCCAAAACCTTTGATTGTTGTGTGTATGCATTGTGATAGTATGGCTGCTCTTACCAGAGCAAAGAATCAAATCTATAACGGCAAGTCAAGACATATAAGACGTCGCCACAACACGATCAAGGACTTGTTAAGAAATGGAATCATTTCCATCGACTACGTTAAGTCAAAGGAAAATATAGCAGATCCTTTGACAAAAGGCCTTTGTAGAGAACAAGTCATATTTACATCGAAGGGTATGGGCTTAAAGCCAACACAATGAGTAACTACTTGGCGGAAATCTAACCTAGCAAAATTGGAGATCCCATGGTCTAGGTTCAATAGGAAAACAAAACTCAAGAAGTACCAACACACAGGTATGCCCAATCCTTTGATGAATGTTGTGTGTTTTCCGTTGATGATTGAGGGCTGAATTCTAATTCTTAATAATGCTAATGGCTTTTATAGTGGAATACTACAGAATATTCTTGATTTGCATTACCTATACAAGATTGATTTTTGGTCGCATCTTTGGGAACCAGATGGCTAAGTTCTCTAAAATTCTCATGAATAAGGATATGTTCACGACCGAAATGAACACAACGGTAAGAATCTGTTATTACATAAATATGATATATGTGATACTTATTTTCTCGATTTACTACAAAACGTGGCTAGTTCAAGACTTATGTTCACTATACATAAAGTAAATCCGATATGTACTCACTAGGATAGGTTCAAGTCCAAAAGACACCTAATCTGATGCATGTCATATTACATTTGATGGAAATAAAATAATAAGTAATTTTCTTATTTTCTATTCAAATGTGGGGTATTATTGGTGTTTGAATAGTAAATGTGGGGTATTGTTGGAACATTACTAATAAATTTTGGTTGTGTTTTTATAATTACCCACGAAATAGATATTAGTGACAGTTTTTCTGTCATTAAACCGTCGCAAAACCATTGCTAATTAACAATCATTATTGTAAAGACGCGTCTAATCGCAATGGTAACGGTTATATCTATTAAAAAGGCATCAGTAAGTGAACCATCGCGACTGTTTGAATCGAGTTCAGTTAGCGACGGTTATTTTGTTGCTAGGTCGTCGCTAAAGTGTCGCTAATTGTGAACCATTGTGACTGTTACGAAAAAAAGCGTCTCTAAGGCCATTTTAAGGGGTTTTGTGACTGTTTTGAAGGGTCACCATGTGCCTATATATAGAGAACGAATTTGTTTGGAATCATCAAAAACACAAAAAACATCATTTATTTCCATCATCATAACATAACCGATTCGCTAGATTCAAGTTTCATACTTGATTTGATTGTTGTATCCTCTAAACAGTTCGTACTAGATAGGACGAATTTCTGTTTAAGGACACTGCTAATCGCAGGCCTCAATCTGTTGATATAATCTTACGATTATATACAAAACAATTTGTATTACGTTTATATTATTCCTAACAGAGGAGGAACCAGTACATGGAGATATCAAGCAACACAAGTATATGAAAAATGATTTGGTTGTATGAACCAAGTAGTACCCGTCCCAACCCAAACGAACAAACTTGTCATAAATTGACCCGACAGGAACCAATACAACCTTTAACCTTATTTTATTTCCCTCGACTAAATAAATGAACCACGTTGGCATTACTCTTGAATTCACCACTTCATAAGCAGAAAAAAAGAACATAATGCAAGTTCAAAATACATAGGTATGCCGTGAACTAATTATTAACACTAAACTAACGATCAATGCGTCTAACAACAATGCATATGTACACATACGTAATGTTTAATAAATACTGTATATAAATATATACATCTAACAACAACTGATGTGGAGAACTGTCTATGTACGAAAATGTTGTCGCCGATACCATTTCATTTCTTTCTCCATTACTGTCGCATGATAGCCACTATTACACACACACACGCACACAAAAATAAAATAAAATAATCAGACTCAGTTATAATGCTTTAAGTTCAAGTGTATTTTGAACTATTCCTCAAAAGATATAAGAAAGAACACACGAAACATAAAACAACTGAGATATGAGAATGAACTCATCACCAATGTGTCCTCTTTAAGGAGGATTCCCTTAGAAAAATTGCTGCAAAGCTCCTCTTTCTTTCTGGTAGAATAGATTTCTGGGCACTTTGACATCTGGATTATTTCTTTATAGTTTGTGGGCAATTTGGACTCCCACATATCATGATCCTCCTGTATATTTATTTTAGACAAACAATTAACTCGTGCTCAACTAAGTTACTTTTTAACACATTGTATATTATATATTAGACGATTACCCGCGCATAGCGGCGGTGGTGTAGAGTAACGTTAATTTGTGTGTGCAATTTTTTATTATATATAGGTGTGGAGTAATCAAGAGTGAAGAAAATTAGTGTTTTAAATTGTAATTAAGTATTTAAATATTTAATAGATTGCATTATCTTTTATAAGTATGGGTTTTTTAGTCTAACAACATTAATAATTTTTCAAGTTTAAAGCAAATGTTTTTTTCTCTTTATTTATAGTAAAGATATATTAGGAGAAGCTAGTGACGTCCTTTTAATTCAATGGTAAAATGAAGTATGAAGTTATTGTTAAAAATTAAATGTACTTTAAAATATCTAAAAATTTTGGCAATAAGTAGAGGTTATAACATCTAAATTTACTGAAAAAAACTATCTTCGTATTAAAATTATATTGTGAAGTAGTTATAAAAATTTTAAAAATTAACACGAACCTAGAAATAATAAGAAGTAAAACTGCTGAATTTTTTTTGAGTTGTTATAAACTTCAAAGAAAAAATAAACTGTGAAGTTAACTTTAAACTATGAATTTACTCGAAAAAATATGAATTTCTTTACAAGAAACTAAAGGTAAAAAGAAGTAAAGTCGCTGGAAAAAAAACCAAGTAAAATTATCTCCTCATCTATGAAGTTACATTAAACTGTTAATCTTGTTCAGAATTTCTGAAAACATTGACAAGAACCTGAGTAAAAAAGAGGTAAAATCGTTGAATTAGTTTTTTGAAATAAAATATTGACGTCACAAAATTTACATGTAATAATATAGATATATATGAATCATAAGGTTTCGAAGTTTTATGAAATTGTAGAAACTTACTTGGAATTCCAGAGATCGCTTGAGTTGTATCACAACTTCACCTGCTTTTTGCCGTCTTTCTCTCTTGTGATGTAAGCACTGATACGCAATCCTTGCAAATGTTACAAATGATTGTGGATCAACTTGTTCCTTTATACCCTCAAACACTAACTCATCAAGTTTTCCTACTTGATAACGATTTTTAGCCAAAAAGGGCAAAAAAAGATACTCATCATCTAGTTCTATAGACGATTGTTTCCCGCACAATATGTCAAATAAAACAGCACCAAATGAAAATATATCGGATTCTTTAGTTAAGAAGTGTGTTTTTGAATATAGTGGATCACTATATCCGATTGTTCCTGCTGCATCGTCGATGACACATTCTATATCCTGATTTATTGGACATATCAAGGAATGCCCAAAACCTGCAATTTTTGCTTTCCAGTCTTCAAATAGTAGAATGCTGCTACTTTTGATGTCCCTATGTATCACCACTTCTTGATTTACATTAGTTGCATGTAGAAAATTCAACCCGCTTGCAATATCAATACATATTTTAAGCCGCATCACCCATGTAAGACTAGTGTCGCTCAAGTACCTGTCAAGTCTTCCTCTCGATGCAAACTCATGCAAAATGACTTTTTCAATCTCATCATCACAATAGCCTACAAGACCAATGACATTTTCATGTTTATACTTCAAAGGGATATCTAGCTCTCTAAAAAATCCAGTTTCTCCGTGACCAAAGAACCTCCTATCCAACCGCTTTGCAGCAAATATAGTTTCTCCATTAGCATGAGAAGCTACTCCTTTGTAGACATTCCCCAAACCTCCTCTTCCAATGATATTGTCATCACTAAAGTTTTGTGTGGCTGATTTAATGTCTTCAAGTGACATTTTGAAGTTTTCCTTCTGGCTTTTTTCCTGTGAATCATTGGACAGTCTCAATTTGATAAGTAAAAACGAGAATATAAATGGATTGCTATCTAAAATTCTTTTAAATTGTTATTTTGATTTTTTTAGTTTGAGTGTCTCTTAGGTTTTAAACTTGCTACAACTCCTATAGAAGTAAATACTGCTTAATTACAAATAACTGACAAATTGGCACACGGGTCAAGTTATATAACAGAATATCAATAAATTAGTGAGTAACATAATCTATCTGACTTTAAATAAACCTTACACTTTCCGAGTCAACATATGCATTTCCTCTGCAATATTACTTGAAAGCAGATTTATGAGTTCTAAGGTATTTAAAGGTTCTTCTGGGTTAGGTATTTATATCCTTAAAACTCAAATATTTAGCTTATTATGTTTTGTTGAAGTTGATTGGGCAAAATTTCTTATTTTTAGCAAATGAGAAGATAACTTAGTGCATGCTTCTTTATAATATGATAATAAGCCTGCAATACAATTTGCATAATGAACACGCTTCTATGGGTTAATGCTGTTGCAGACTATAGATTGGTGTTCCAGTTGTAAGGATCAAAAGCTCGAAGACTAATTCTTCCGCTAAGATGAAATACTTCGGATTCATGTTATTAAAGTGAATAAATGAGGGCTTGTGATAGATGATTTTATGTTATTGTTTCTGAGTGAGAATCATTCAGCAATCAAAAAGCGTTTAGATTCTGTATATGCAATTTCAGGTAGACAAAAAAGCTAACTTACGAGAATTAATGCATGAAGTGTCACATATTACCATGGGATAAGAATATGACTTACCTGTGCTTGTAACGCTTTTCTTAGTTCATGGATGACGTTGTCTATTGTTGGACGTTGGGCTTGAGTTTCTACCAGACATCGATATGCAATTTCTGAAAATATGTCCAAAGAATCTTTGTTGGGTCCTTTGCTTAGAGCAAACACATGTCCATCAGCTTCTTCTTTTATCTTCTGATCAATAATTTTGACCAGTGTTCCATTTTCAAAATGACGTCGTGCAATGGGTGCAATCCCCTTCTTATTGACCTTGGTGTAAATACGATCGTAGGCCAACCTACCGGTTAAGATCTCGAATAACACTACTCCAAAAGAGTAAATGTCTGATTTCTTATTTAATCTACCATACTTCTTATATTCTGGATCCAAATACACATTTGTACCTGCAATCGTGTCGGTATTGAGAGTGCTGGCCTCTTGATCTGCTGGGTGGATTTTGGAGAGCCCAAAATCAACAATCTTTGCCTCCCAATTATCACCCAATAGAATATTCGCGCTCTTGATGTCACGGTGTATTATCTTTTGTTTGTCCTCATCCGTGTTGGTGTGAATATATTTCAAGCCATGTGCTATATTAAGACTTATTTGTATACGTTGCACCCACGTAAGATTAGTCATTTTATCATCGCTTTCCATATAGCTTTCCAGACTTCCTCTAGAAGCAAGCTCGTATATAAGGATCATGTGACCAGGACCTTCATCGCAAAAACCAAGAAGAGAGATTATATTGTCATGTTTACAACTATTTAAAGTTTCAATCTCTGTAGTGAACCCTTGCTTTCCTTCTGGATTGAAAATGTGTTTTATGGCTACCGTGCTTCGTCTCTTCGGAAGATCACACTTACTCACCCCTTCTACCGAAGACCAATTACTGCTATCAAAATGTTCGAGCTGTGCCTTGTATACGTTACCATATCCGCCTGACCCAATGCAATATTTTTCGGAAAAATTCTCGGTAGCCAACTCTATATCTTTAAATCCAATCTTCAAGTGTTCCAAACTCTTTCCCTGCAACGTCGTGGAGTTATGCAACCGAATGAAATTATAAAAAATTGTTTCTATAACCTAATGAAATTAATAGAATATGAAAACGTTAAAAGCCTCAATTGATTTATTTCAGGTTAATTACTAATGTACTATTCATGCGGGAATGGAATTATTATACAAAGTTTATAAACATGTATTTAATAATCTTAATTTAATATGATCATCATTATAAAAAAAATTATAACATACCGTAATAATATTGCATTTAATTAATAAATAAGAAATTACGAAACCTTATTATAAAAATTGCCAAGTCTTGAAAATCTTGCAATTCTTCCAAAAATAAGAATTATTCCAATATTGGGTTGATTTTACTGGTATTTCAAAATTCTAGATTAAATAAAGACGGTAATATTTCATGATGTTTCATCCACATCAAGACCATTCGATTGAAAATATATCACTTTTTACCATTTCATGCATCCAGTTTTTTTCCTAAAAAACATGAATTTTTCTATTTGTAACCCTAAGTGCTAGTTTAATACTTGAAAATATGTAATGATAGGTGGTACATTTAGTAGGTTAGAGGAAGTTAATTCATGGGTGAACAGTTATGAAGATACAAACAGTTTATAAATGTAAGAGTTTATTAATGTTTAGCATTTTTCAAAAAACATATATAACCTTGAAAACTTATTTCTTGTATAAATTGTATATCAAATGACTTGATAACCTAAACCCGCGTTTCAAAATTAATAAAAAAATTCTTCTATTTTGTTTGTTATTTTTTAAGGACAAATTATCCACACGTCTAAACTACCAAGTAGGGGTGTGCACGGTTCGGTTTGGGTCGGTTTTTGGCTAAAACCGAAACCGAACTGAAATGTTCGATTTTTATAGAAACCAAAATCGAAACCGTTCGGTTTTTGACATTTCGGTTTTTTTGGTTTATTATCAGTTTTGGTTCAGTTTTTTGGTTTTTTCGGTTTCTAACCATTTACGTTTGGGCATGGCAAATTTACACTAATAAACTTGTATTACATAGAAAATTGGTTATTTTTATTTACTTTTTTTTTGTCAATCTAAGCGTAATAATATTTATTGCATAATTCTATAACTACACACATATAAATGAGACACACACATGCAAGTGAATATACACATAGTATGATCATCGTCATATATTTATTGATATATTCTCAATTAAACACACGACACGACAAACACGCATATAAACATAAACGTTAAGATAAATATATCATAAATCTACCCACAAAATAAATATGAATTTATAAATTTGATTTATTTAGTTATTTATTCATATTATATTCGGTTCGGTTTTTGGACGAAAACCGAAACCGAGCCATATTTTTTGGTTTTTGAGAAATTAAAAACCGAACCATCGATTTTTAGTTTCGGTCAATTTTTTCGGTTCGGTTTTTCTGGTTTTGTTTGCTCACCCCTACTAACAAGTACCAATTATCTCACACAAGCTTAAAAATATATCGTACAAGGCTTGAAATCATAAAGTTGATAGGCCAATCACATACCGCTAAACCACAAAGCCTTTAACTTTTTGATTTCATACTTTATCCCATTTCATCCAAACAGCCCCCTTTTTATTCTATCTCCCACCTTCAAACACCGATACTGAAAATTAAATCAAACACGCCTAATATACTAATCTCAGGTTTTAGCATAGAAACACCCAATGTATGATCATTCAACCTTAACAATCGTGTTTCTGAACAAGCTTGACTATAAACTCTCAATCATTCAATCCAATTACTCTAATCACCACCGTAACATTTACTCATTTTAATAAAGATAAGTACATTTGGATGTTTGGTTAGAAAAATATGCCATACTAATATAATATGATAACAATGTAAGAAAAAATAATATAGTAGAGAAGAGAAGATAACGCCTGAAGCATTCAGCAGTTAATTTTATATATAACATAGTTGTAGTTCACTTTATACATAACATAGTCGTAGATACATTTTTATTAAGATAACCCTAAATTTATACTAAATATAAATAGAAAAAACATTTGTTTAAAACTTAAAAACTTAAAAAATGAGTAATGTTATTAAACTAAAATACTTTTACTTATGAAAAGTAATGCGGTCTATTAAATACTTAAATACTCAATTACAATTTCAACCATTAACTTTCTTCACAATCACTTACTATAAACCCACGTATACATAATAAAAATTGTGCACACTAATTAACGCAACTATACACCGTCGCGTTATGCACGGTTAATCCATCTAGTTTAACAATATAAATGAATAATAAACACATTTTTCCAACCCTACACATATATTAAAAACCGAATATCATATTTATTTAAACTGAACTAACTGTATCCGCTCGTAAGTGTTCGATGCACATATGATTGTTCGTCTACAAAGAACAATAAATGATTAGGCAGAATTGCATATATATCCCTCTCAAAGTGAATAATTGCATATATATCTTTTGTACAAGTTTTTAATGCACATAGTACAATGGTTTTTATGCATGCTTTGGATATATATGCAATTATGCATTTTCGGAATGATATATATGCAAAAACCCATGATGATTAATAGAGTTTTGCTATTGAAGCCCAAAAAAAGATATATGTTTCAAAGTTCAAAACATACAGCAAAGCTGAAATATTTATTTAATTGTGAACAGATAAATTCACGACTGACTGATTGTTCTAAAGTTACAATCCATTTAATCATGTCAGAACTTTTGAAATGTTTAGGGTGCGTTTAGTTAGAGAAAAAATTATTTTGTTTTCTATCTCTAGTTTTGTAAATATTTAGAAGGGAAATTTATCTTCACAAAACATTTAAAAATATAGAAAAAGCGTTTAGTCAATTTTTGTATTTTCTATTTTAAAGAAGGGGAATGAGGGTTGTGGGTTACAAAGGAAAACATGAAAAACAACTAAAATAGAAAATTTTGTGTTTTGCAAAACATTTGGTAGAAAACATTAATTTGAACGCGATTTCTGTTTTCTTTGTTTTTCACAAAACCTTTTGTACAAAACAAAGGTATTTTCCCCCAATTAAAAGCAGCCTTAGCCTTTGATGCTATTTCTCTTAAAAAAACATTTATATTGACACTAGAGTCTAGAACATGCATATGGCATTCTGAAACATTTTTAAGAGGATAAAATCATTTCCATACACAAGCGTAATAAGGTAGGACTTACACAATCGTCCAAGTGAGGGTGCTGCGCTATTCTGCCGAAATGTCTTTTTGTCAATCTTTGACAAAACCTTTGTTAGTGTTATTTTAATTTCACTATATTGTATATAACTCTTATAATATATGTACTTTTATACCACATATCTCATACACTTGATTAAAAATGACGACGCTATTATGATTACTATCACTTTATTATTACTAATAATTTATAGCTAGAGCCTAGGAATAAAAGGTTGTGAGTTTTTCTTTATTTATAACACTAGATGAATGCCGGTGCGAAGCGACAGTGTATAGCGGTAAATAATAATACTTGTGAAATTGTGAATCTCGTTCGACTCTTGATGCAAAGATTGTGTTTTTTAAAATATAAAGAACGAGCGGGGTACCCGCGCGTTGCTGCGGAAATGTTGTGGTTAATCTAAACTCGAAATAAAACGATTGAAAAAAATTTATTTTTGTTATTAAGGTCTAAATTTGCAAAAGACCGATAACCGCAAGTACTCTTGAAATAAAAAATTAACCTGAGGTGGTGTTAAAAAAAATAAATAAAAAATAATAAAAAAAAACTGGTGAACAGTGTTTTTAACGAATGAACAGTAATTTTTAACAGGATCGATATACTGCAAAGTTAGTCCTTTGGGACTATTTTTGAAATTATAATTTAACCTGAGGTGCTGTTTTTGTTAAATATTTAACCTCATGGTAAAATATTAAAAAAATATATATGTATATTGCTAGAGTAGCGCTGCTACAATAGCGATGCTACAGTAACCCGACTCACATATTCACTGTTTCGTCCACTGTAGCAAGCACTGTAGCTGCTACAGGACTTGCTACAGTACGATTCCCCCTTTTAGTATATATAACGAGTTTGGTACCCGCGCGTTGTTGCGGAATTCTTTTGTTGCCGTTAGCTACTTAACGTGAAGTTAGTTACCTAGGACTGACTTTGCAATTGATTTATAACATGAAGGACGATTTCTGTAAATTATTTGAGGACTAAATTTGAAATGAACCACTGAAATGAAGGACAAAGTGCGTACAAATTTTTTTTTAATGTTAAAAATAACGGTCGTTAGTTAACAGCCGTTAAATAACTAACGACCGTTAGTACAAAAAAATATATATATATAAAAAATAAAATTACTGTAGCGTCCACTGTAGCAACTACAGTGGTTGCTACAGTAACCTCTTGGGTTTTAGTATATATATAATAATGTGTTTTTTAAAAGTTGCCAAGTACAGAATTGATCAAGAAAAAAAATAATTTAAGTTACAAAGTTTAAGAGGTACTTAAGGGTAATTTAGGCAAACTTCAGTAACTTAAGTTTCATGTTTCAAGATTTAAGAAATACACTCTTTATAAGTAGTAGAGATTTGAAAACGTTGATGTTGTAATACAAATCTTAACCTGATGCAAAAGAATAAAATAAAAACAAACATGATTAAAATATTACCAATACACGGAGTGCGGGTAAATTTATCCCCGTTATAATCAAATAATCAAATTTTCATGTGATTGATGAATGAAAAGCAACTAAACAAAAAATCAAGCTGTTAAATATTATGCTTTAATAAGGTGGTGTTTGTGTTTACTTATTTAATAGGCTTATAAACTATTGTATATTTTGAAAAACTCATAAAGCCCACTTCTTTCACACTTATGAGCCTATGTAGACATGTAGTTGAGTTTATACTTCTTATTTAATGCTATTATTTAAGTTGATAAACTCAGGTAAAATTATATATAATTAACTTTTATCTATAAGCCAAAATTGACGAACCAAAAGCATAAGTTTCGAAAGTGCATTGTTATCATTTAAAAAAATGAAAATAGGAAAGGATTATTTAAGCAAAACAAATACTGTAAGATAAACAAAATTTGTAACTTTAATGCAAGATTAATGAAATTCATAGTTTTAGATTAAAAATTTGGAGTATTTAATTAATCTAATTTACTCGACAAGTAATTACCTTCTGATGAGTAGAAGCTGTATCAGCTGCAACTATTGAGGGTTCATTTAACTGCAATAACGAGTGAAAAGTAAATAAATCATACAGTAATTATGTTGACAGGATGATGAAAGTAAAACAACGTCTTACCACATTTTCACGTTCAAATTGAAGCTCCAAGGCTTTCTCAAGTCTCCGGACAATCTCATAAATGCTTGGACGTTCCCATTGTACTTCATTCAAGCAATCATGCGCTGTTTTCACGAAAAGTTTGAGTGACTGCGAATCCATTTGCTTCCATAGTATTGGATCAATTATATCATTTAGTATTTTCTCTCTATGATGGAAAAGGACAACTGGAACTAGATACTTATTATCTTGGTTGTCAATTATTGATTCTCTACCACACAGTAGTTCCAACAATACTATCCCAAAAGAGTATATATCGGACTTGTGGCTCACACTGTACCTTTCAGATGCTTTAATCTTCTTGGAACGTTCAAAATCAGATAACTTTGGTTCCCAGTCATCATTTAATAGAATTGTGGCACTGTTAATGTTCCAATGTATTACGCTAAAGTTACGTGGCTTGTGATAATGAATATAACTCAACGCTTGCGCAATACCCACAGATATCTTCAATCTTTGCACCCATGTCAACAACATCGGATCACTTAGATATTGAGTGAGACTTCCCCTGGCCATCTCATCCCTGTAAATGATGATTTTCTCATCATTCTCATTACTAAACCCAACAAGAGATACGACATTTTTTTGAGCAAATTTGTTGGTGGCAGATAGGATACTTTCAAGCGGGAATCTGAGGTGAGCAAATTCTTTCTGTTAATCAAGTAAAAAATGTGAGTTAGAAAAAGGGAGTATAGTCTAAGACATTGTAGGTTTAATTCTGCATATATCTTGTAATTTATAGTTATTTGACTGTGGATAGCAATTAAAATAACATCCTATGATATGCTCATCCCATTTAACTGTATATACTTAATTTATCGTCATCTCATAAAGTCAAGAGCTTGTATAAGTTTGATCTCTATGGAACTCATTTATGAATGATTTTTTCCTTTACCATCTTATCTTGTAGCGAAATATCAAAATCTGTTGAGTTTGAGTAATCTTTCTATAGACTTTTTTGAAATCAAATGATTATGCTATTGCCGCATTCATTCCAGTTCTTATATATTACTCATTCTTGTTTCAGGCACAAAATGATTTTTCAAAAGCGTGTGAAGGGACCCATGATACCAAGTACCAATTGAAGGACTATATATGGAAAGCCTTGAAAAGTGGCAAGGTAATGTTTAAAAGCAGTTCAATAATCCCAAAAAGTCAACTGATAACCACTTATATATGGGGATTGATTTGCACACCAATTTTTTTGATAAAAACATCATTTTGTACAAGCTGTATAGCACACCGTACATCACTGTAATGCACAGAGTGTGGTGAAAGATTAAAAAAAGCTTGGTGTATGAATCAACACCCTATATAATACAGTAAAATCACTACAACATTGACCACAATCGGAGGGGACTTTTTTATGCTTTCAGCGGGGACATGTCCCAGCTGAAAAGTCCTTGCTAAACGCCCGCCGCTGATACCTTTAGCGGGGACAAATGCATCCTTTTTGCGGGGACATGTGGGTCCCACAGCCTTTGAGCTGGTCAAACTAAATCCAGCGTGGCACTACTTTTCGGCGGGGACATGTCCCCGCCAAAAATGTTATTCACTGTTAAGAATATCTTAATTAAATATTGATTATATTAATTAAATACTGATTATCTTAATTAATCAACCTTGTCCCCGCTAAAAGTGTTATCCAATGTTGAGATGAACTCTTTTGGCGGGGACGTGTCCCCCTAAAAAGTTTATCCACTGTTGAGATCAACTCTTTTGACAGGGACGTGTCCCCGCCAAAAACATAAAACATATAAAGAATAAACGCTTAAATTAGAAGGTTGTCAGCCATTTGAGCCGTAGCATTGTTTCAACTTTCAAAGCAGATCAGCAATCCCAAAAGGTTGTTACCCTTTGCTTGCATACAATGTTGATAAGGAAGGCTAAGATAACCAAGGTCAAAAGTATTATTATAGGTAATATTGAGAAGATAGTTGTTTCGTTTTTGTGATGTTTTGTTTATTGGCCCTCATTTAGCTACCTTTTTTGTCTTTTTAACATGTCTGTTTATGGTGCTTAAGGGATATTAATGTTGCTTATATTGGCTGAAGTTACCAGGTATGTTGTGTTTAACCTCTTACATTAACTTCCGTGTAGGGGTGTTATCTGGTCGGGTTGAGTCTCGTTTTGAGTTTTTAAAAAGTGACCCGCAACCCGACCGAATAAGAAATCGGGTTATCGGGTTCGGGTGTTTATCGGGTCGGGTTGAGTCGGGTCGGGTGATTCAGGTTGTCGCGCTATGAGATAAATCAAATTCAAGCTCAACACATGCATTTCAAATCAAAGTCAATAACTGATATTATTCAGATGATGTAAATTTCATACTTTTTATTGTTACATATATTATGAACTCTACTATTATTAAACCACAATCATATATATAGGTTAGTCACTAGGCAGTATGTCAAACTATTTTGATAATGTTCAACAAGAACTGCAGCTACAATCTTACAAGATTTGAGCAAGTTAATATGTCATATGTAGGTTAGTCACTAGGCAGTATGTCAAACTATTTTGAGTTCAACAAGAACTGCAGCTACAATCTTACAGCATTTGAGCAAGTAAACATGTCATATATAGATAAAAATGAAACAAGCAGTACAGCCACAAGTAAAAAGTACTCCGTACCTCATAAACAAGGTGCTTGTGAAAACAATTCTTAATTAGTAACTTAATTTATTGGATATTAACATATATAGATGTGAAAACAAGCTACTGATATGTTGGCAATGGCATCCATGGCAACAGCAAACTAGCACTATTCAATGACCAAACTTAATAATGAAAAGTGCCTTTAAGTATCAGTAGACACTTTCACTAATATGTTGCTTTGAGACTGTGGTGACAAACTAAAAGATTTGACAAGAATCTTACTACGGAGTAGCAAGAAATATGCTTTAATTACAAGAATCTTACTTACTACGGAGCAACACAAGTTCATAATTAGCAAGGTATCAATTATATTAATGATTCATAAGATTGACGCAACATGATAGCATTATTCATCTGACCCTAACCCGACCCGATAACACTATCGTGTTTGGGTTAAAACAAGTCGACAAGATTTTTTAACCTGACCCGATAAGCTTTTTTGGGTTCGGTTGGGTCAACCCGACCCTACTGACACTCCTATGTGTCTGGTTAACTTGAAAAAAATTGTCCAAGAAAAACTGATAGTCAAATATGTTTTTAACCAGTGACCTTTTTTTCTTATCAGTTATTTATCTTTTATCGCCACATAGAGACAAACCATAACCTGGACAGACAAATTTACAAGTAAATGACTCGAACGCGTATAAGGGAAGCTTCCATACAGTCAATGCGTCATAAGTCTGTTAATATTTGTGGTTTTCTTTCGTAGATAATTTTGAAATGGGAAAATACTTGGAGATTAGAGTCCCTATAAAAGTTTTAATTTTGAAGAAAATTAGTTTTGCTCTACAGCTTGGACAATATACAATGCAAGGCCATATATACTACCTTGTGTATATCGTAATGAACTTGCTAAACTGCAAGTAGATTTTTGTAACTGTACTACTTTTGAAAATTTGATTTTACTTTGTAACTCAGCAATCCCCTGGTTTCTAATTTTAATCGTCTACCAGAGACAGCCCTCCAGTTTCATAAAAAATAAGATTTGCAGGACGTCCTATCAAAATCTTGGTTGGGTGGTCATAGTTCACAAATGTTTGCAGACATCAACAAGTACTTTTACTATACCACTTTTCTAGTTTTCAATGTTTTGAAACCCAGTTCGACCCGGCTGGTTTGACCGGTCGAACTGGTTCCGGCTTAGATAACGGGTCAAAAGAAACCGGCTTTTAAGAATTCAAAACCCAGTGTGGCCCGCCGGGTTTTACCCGTTTCTATATTTCCAGCTGGGTTTGGCATTAAATCTTTTATATGTGTTCCACATTGCTTTTTGCATATTTTTAAAGGCTTTAAAGGCTGTTTAGACAAGTTTTTATGGTGTTTTTAAACACTTTCTATATGCTATTTGGACAGCAGAAAGATAGGCTGTTTGGACAGGCTTATGTCCTGTTTGGAAACAAGTTTTCTATATGCTATTTGGACAGCAGAAAGATAGGCTGTTTGGACAAGTTTTGTATGTTGTTTTTTAGCAGCAATTACAGCTTTTATATGCTGTTCCAACACAGTTTTTTACAGCAACCATGTTTTTTTTTTTTTTTTTTGCAGCAATCACATGTTTGTATGTTGTTTTCTACAGAGATTGGCAATTAGATACTTTTAAATGTTTGAATGCTGTTTTTCAGAGCAATTACATGCTGTTCGGACATCAGCAAGATGCTTTAATCTTAGAATAGTTCCTAAGAGTTAAAACTGTTATTGAGACTATAAGTGTGTTAAACAGAGTTTGATCATGATATTATACTCTTTGATTCAGGATATTCTCTGCAAATCGAATGGTCTAATTGTGATAGGTGTATTCACTCAAACAAAAATATAGTAGTACTTATTATTGATGTGCGAGTTCCAACGCTTTCTCAAGTCTCGTGACATTCTCATCAATATTTGGGCGTTCCGCTCGTTCTTCATTCAAGCAGTCATATGCTATTTCGGCAAAAACGTTAAATGATTGAGAGTCCATTTGATCCCATAGACGCCAATCAATCATTTCATTGAGTTTCTTCTCCCTATAATGGGTAACGGCCACCGAAGCCAAGTACTTATTATCTCGGGCGTAGTCGATTACTGCTTCCCTACCGCAGAGTAGTTCAAACATTACTATCCCAAAAGAGTACATATCCGACTTGTGGTTAGCTCTTTTTGTCTCTATATATGTCGGGTCTGTATACCCATCGGTACTCCAAACTTTATCAGTATTGAAAGAATGGTGCCTTTCAGATGCTTTGATCTTCATGGAACATATAAAATCACCTAATTTGGGTTCCCAGTCATCATTTAAATAAATCAATGAACTCTTGATGTTGCGGTGTATTACGCTAAAATCACGTGACTCATCATAATGAATGTAGCTCAATGCTTGCGCAACACCAACAGATATTTCCAATCTTCGCACCCATGTCAACATCAACGGGTCACTTAGATGGCAATAAAGACTTTTTCTGGTCTCACTTCTGTAAATGATGACCTTCTCGTCATTCTGATCACAAAACCCAACAAATGAAACCAGATTCTTGTGCTTGAGACTAGAAAGCATGGAAACCTCCATCCAAAACTGTTGGTCTCCATCAAACCGTTCTTTATTTAACCTCCCAGCGAAGATATTAATTAGCTCACCGGACCACAAGAGCTGTACGTCGTAATATGTTTCAAATGCATCTTTTCCGCAGATATAATAGTCAGAAAAGTTGTCGGTGGCTGATAGTATATCTTTAAGGGAGATTCTTAGGTGAGCAAAGTCATCAAGGGAAGACATTATATACTCTTCTGTATTATTAAGGAGCGTTTGGGTTAAAAAAAGGATGCACAAAGATATTCGGAAGGACGAATACAAGAAGGGTAGAAAGAGGATGCGGTGGTGCAAAGGGCGTTTGGGTAATTACTAATTAGAAAAGGATGTGAATCAAGAAAGAGGTTACGGAGTATTTAATTAAAACACAGAGTAGCTGTTTATTATAAAAGTAATTAAACGCGCATCTCAAGACGACACACTTGACCAACTGTGGAGTCTTTGTATTTATTAAATTCCAATATTCGATTTTTAGCCGACAAAGTGGACGGAGAAAGCATATTTACAAAATGGTGTTTTTCTTCCCAAAACCTACTTTTTTACGAACAAAATATTGTTTTTACGAGTATTTTTTTATGGCCCATGTAGCTGTCCTCCAACGAGACCTTATTATAAGAGTAATTAAAAGTGCATCTTTAGACGACACTTGACCAATAATGGAGTCTTTGTGTTTATTAAATTCTAGGATTTTAAAAGTTTGTATAAAATAAAATAACAACGCAACAAACATTATTGTGATATGCACCTTCTCACTAATAAGAAAGCTACTAACCTAACCCATCATTTTTTCCACTAGTAATAAAATTATAAAAAGAGCATTTCTTATTAAACGATAAAGCAAACATCATTAAGAAAGCTAATCACCAACCACGAGAAACAAAAGAAACATTAAAAAATATAACACGAATCAAAAGCAGACCCAATAAGATAACCACTATTTTCATGTTCACACGGCTTTTAATTACGACAAAATGGGTGCATTATTTAAAGATGCTAACGATTATGTTGTTTCTTTTGAGTGCGTTACATTATACTGTAAAAAGATTTTTTCTTTATTTTATTACTAGCTTAAAGACTCATAAAAATCATAGGTATTTAAAAAAGACGTTACAACAATAGTTAATGACTTACTTATTATGAAGTTAGATGTTAGATAAAACCAAATTAGTATAAGCAATAACTTTTCTATTCAAGTCTCTAGTTTTTAAACCCTTCGCCTATGATGATACTTGTTAAGGCCAACTATCTTGATAAAAGATTCCCTCTTGTCCTTTTGCACAAACTTTCGGAACAACCTCCCACAATTGGTCTTATTTTTTACACAAATTAACTAAAATTTTGATTCATAATTTTCAAAGTTTCAATTGTGTACCCCTTCAAAACAAAGATAATTGGGTTCAGACCTAACTCTTAAACTCAATATCATACGAGATTGATTTCAGGCAAAAGGCAACCACTCATACTTTTTCATACCAGACCCACTCATACTTTAATCAATCTTTTATATAATAAAATAAAATCTCAAGCAATCTTTTATTTAATAAAACAAAACTTTTAATAGGTACTTTCGCATTTCGAAAAAAAAAATATTTCCTTATTAGCTAAGTAATATTTTAATTATTATTTTTTAATTTAAAATTTTAAAAATTTGTTTTGTTAATATACTACACAAGTAAAAGATAAATACAAAAAAATATAGATAAGATGCAATATTATACAAGTAGAAGATATATACAAAAAAAATATAGATAAGATGCAACTAACAACAGGATTAAATTATTTAAATGATTATCTTTATAAAAATATATCATCAAAAAAAAATTTAAAAACCAGCACGTGCGCGGGTATTATAACTAGTTGTCACATATCTTCCAAGTCACCTTCTCCGATGAAATTATTTTTAGCAAAGTCATTGGTGGCGGTTAGTATATCTTCAAAGGGGGTTCTTAGGTGAGCAAAGTCATTGAGCGAAGACATTATATAATTTTCTGTTTTATTAAGATGCGTTTGGGTTAAAAAAAGATGCAAAGATATTTGGAAGGACAAATATTGCGGTGGTGCAATGGTGTTTGTATTGACTGTATATATTCAGTGTTGTTTTTACTTTTTTACGACTTTTAGCCGGTTAAGACAACATAGTCTGGGTATGTGGTGGATGAGGGCCTCCCTTGTGGTAGGTGCGACTCTTCTCCAAAAAATGAAAGTCACCGTTCAAAAAAAAAAAAAAAATATCCGACTTTTAGCCGACAAAGTGGACGGAGAATGCATATTTACAAAGTGGTTGTTCTACCCAAAACCACTTTTTGTAAAGGAAACATAAAAAATAGAGTAAATTACATGGTTGGTCCCTGTGGTTTGTCCAAAATAATAACTTTCGTCCCTCAAAGTTTAAAGTTGCATTGGTAGTCCCTAAGTATGTAAACAAATAACACACCTGGTCCTATAGGTGAAATTTTCGCCTCTAAAGAATAACATAATGGTCCCTATAAGGATCAGGTTTGTTATTTGTTTACATACTTAAGGACTAGCAATGCAATTTTAAACTTCGATGGACAAAAATTATTATTTTGGACAAACCACAGGGACCAACCATGTAATTTACTCTAAAAAATAATAAACCTACCGGCCATGACGTGACAATGTACCTACTCCAATGTTATGAACAATGCATACTATTTCTGTACCTAACTAGTATAAGAGATTTTTATTCACTTTTTAAGTTGAGGAGTGATACATCCACTCAAATTCATCCACAAAAGAATCTCACACGCTGAGGTGGCGCCGTATGATTGGTTTTTTGTGGGAGCCACTCTCACAAAAAACCAATCATCCAGCATCACCTCAGCGTGTGGGATTCTTTTGTGGATGAATTTGAGTGGATGTAGCAAAATTCTTTTAAGTTATAGTTGTTGTATATGTGGGACTTAATAAATAGAAGAACCAAAGGAAGCACAATAAGATGCAAAATTTGTCAATTTGAGGTATCAATTTGTTTGTCAGTTCTAAAAGGATTTACAAACGATCTCTATGACAAAAAGAGTAATATGATATTTAACTTGTGTGTTTGCACACGCTGTTTTTCAAATGTTATATGTTATTATGAATTGTTTTAAGCAATCAAGTGAAGTTCAAAGTTTTTCGTTTTAACAATCCAGTAAAATTGTTGTCATATGCCATATAATTGCATAATTTTTTATTTTTTATTTTTTTATTATTATTATTTTTTAATTAAAGCGAACCGTACACTTTGAATCACACTCTCTAAATCAGACCCTATGAACGCCCTTTGAAGCTGCTAATCTGCTGCCTTACCCTCCGTTTCACATTCCGTCGAGGGAATTCCAGTTTATAGATCAGATGGGTATGCATCTTCTTATCATTGGTGCCTTAATATGCGATGTATACATTTCCCTAATGCCCTCGCTGGAGGCTTCCGCCTGTGCCCCCTCGTCTTTGTTTCATATTCCTCTGAAATATGAATGCATATATAACCACATAAAAACATGTATTCCATATTAAATCGAGTATGCATAAACACATAAACATATAATAAAACACCAAATTACATTATTTTTAGGTCAGCAACAAAATTATAATAAAACCCGTACCCCTTTTCCTTCTGTCCAATCTAAGTAATTTTTAATTTCACAAATGGATGGATTGTTTAAGTAATCGATTCGTCTTTTGAGATTAACAGATATCTTCGTCTTTTATCAATCCTACATTGTAATTAATGGCGCATGAAATTACTTTCAATATTATCACCATAAGAGCTCCTACATAATGAAATAAAATATCAATTAGTTGAGTCAAGCTTAACTGGATTACAAAGAGTTTAACACAACATTAAAAAAATATAATACGAACCAAAAGCGGACCAAAATAGATAACCACTATTTTCATATTCACACGGCTTTTAATTGCGACAAAATGGGTGCATTATTTAAAGATGCTCACGATTAAGGTGTTTCTTTTGAGTGCGTTACATTATACTGTAAAAAGATGTTGCCTTTTAAAAAACTGTATACAGATGTTGCCTTATCTTATTACTAGGTTAAAGACCCGTGAAATTCACGGGTATTTAAAAGAGACGTCACAACAATAGTTAATGACTTGCGTGTTATTGGTGGCGGTTAGTATATCTTCAAAGGGGATTCTTAGGTGAGCAAAGTCATTGAGCGAGGACATTATATAATTTTTTGTTTTATTAAGATGCGTTTGGGTTAAAAAAGGATGCAAAGATATTCGGAAGGACAAATAATGCGGTGGTGCAATGGTGTTTGTATCGACTGTATATATTCAGTGTTGTTTTTACTTCTTTACGGCCCATGTAATGTTAATAGCTGTCCTCCAACCAAACCAATAATGGAGTCTTTGTGTTTGTTATTAAATTTCAATATCCGACTTTTAGCCGACAAAGTGGACGGAGAAAGCATATTTACAAAAGGGAAAATTCTTGAAACACCCCACAAGTACAAGTGTACGTACCCCTACTACCCCCAAAAATTTTTTTTCTTCAAATGCCCCAGAGGCGGAGGTTGCCTAAAAAACTTAGGCGGATAGCTTAATAATGCGACACTTGTCCCTAGTGGTGTCCCCACCATGTACCTTCATGGTACATCTTATCATATGTACTTTTTGGGCGACTGGGACCTCATTTTTTGGGCGACCGGGCTATTTTGTCTTTTTGTGAAAAAATTGTTAATTACATTTTTGGTCCTCATTGTTTGCTTGTTATTTTATTTTTGTCATACTATTTTTTTATTTTCTATAAATAAAAACACATCACTTTATCTCTTTCATTTTACCCTAAACCTAAAATAATAAACAAACACACACTTTCTTTTCTCTCTTGCAGCCGCCGGCTGCCACCACCCCAAACACCATCACCGCCACCTCCGCAGCTACACCACCACCACGCGCCCTAAACAACCCATTGGGTCACGCCCTAATGGGTTTCACGTTTTTTATAACTAAAAACGAATTAAAATGATTATAAAATAGTTTGGTATCAAACTTGGGTGTGTTGTGTCTTGGTTTTAACCACGCCGTGAGCATGAGCTCACGGTAAAGGGGTGTTTGTTTGTTTTGTTCTTGATTTGTTGATATTCTTGACATTATTCTTGATGTAACTTGTGATATTCTTATGTTTGGATTCGGATCTATTGTTTGTGTGGTGATAGTTGATGTTTGCCGAAGGTTTAGGATAGGATATTGATGGAGTGGTGATCAGTTCAAGGGAATTTGCGTTATTGGTGTCGGCGGGTGGCGGTGGGTGGGTGGTTGGGGTGGTGGTGGTGGTGGTTTCCCTGGTCCACAAAGATGGTGGCGGCAAAAAAATGAGTAAAGATAGATGAACCCAGATTGAGTAAAGATGGATGAATGAGTAAAGCAAAAAAATGAGTAAAGTTATGTTTATTAATGAGTAAAGTTATGTAACTTGATTGTTGAATATAACCCATTTCATCGAGGCCCTATGTTTTTGTTTAAACCCATTTCATCTAAGGATGCTTTATACTTAAAAAATAAATAAAGAGTATGACAAAAATAAATAACAAGAAAATAATGAGGACCAAAAATGTAATTCAATTTTTTTCACAAAAAGACAAAATAATCAAGTCGCCCAAGAAATGGGGTCTCAGTCGCCCAAAAAGTACATATGGTAAGATGTACCATGAAAGTACATGGTGGGGACACCACTAGGGGACACTTGTCACAACATCATGCTATCTGCCCAAGATTTTTGAGTGACCTCCGCCTCTGGGGTATTTGAAGAAAAAAAAAATTTCTGGGGTAATAGGGGTAAGTACATTGTACTATTGGGGTAGGTAGAGAATTTTACAAAATGGTTGTTCTACCCAAAACCACTTTTTGTAAAGGAAACATAAAAAATAATAAACCTACCGGCCATGACGTGACAATGTACCTACTCCAATGTTATGAACAATGCATACTATTTCTGTACCTAACTAGTATAAGAGCTTTTCATTCACTTTTTAATTTATAGTTGTATATGTGGGACTTAATAAATAGAAGCACCAAAGGAAGCATAATAAGATGCACAATTTGTCAATTTGAGGTATCAAATTGTTTGTCAGTTCTAAAAAGGATTAACAAACGATCTCTATGACGAAAAGAGTAATATGATATTTAACTTCTGTTTGCAAGCATTGTTTTACGAATGTTATATATTTTTATGAATTGTTTTAAACAATCAAGTAAAGTTCGAAGTTTTTTGTTTTAAACAATAGAGTAAAATTGTTGTCATATGCCATATAATTGCATAAAATTTTCCTTCTAGTTCTTAGATTTCCTACAAATGAGATGCATGGTTGTCATTCTAATACGTGAATTATAATAAGAACCTAAGGTACCATACTTGTAGTGGTCACATTATATGGTGTTTAATTGTAACGAGTTGTTTAGCCCGTGTGTTGCTCAGGAGCATATTTTTAATCATTCCATTCATTGAAATGATATAAACAGAGCTAGGTGGTTGTAGCAGACACACACCGCATCGTCTGCTTATTTTTCAACAGATCATTCCCCAGGAATAGCCAAAATCCAATTGATTGAATCACAAATCGCATGTTGTGGAGGATTGAATTGAGATTAGTTTGTTGCGACATTCTCGTTACAACAACAAAATGGTACAAAGCTACCTCCAAGGCTCCAACATAAGGCCAACTGACTCATTATGGTACTATATTTGTGTGTCAAAATAAAATAATTGCTCCTATATAAATGGATTATGGATACGTAAATAATCAGAGGTATACTTACTTTAGGGGTTTAAGTGTACTCTCGCCAACATATGCAACTGCTGCAAAATGCATTACTGCATCAAATGCATTTTCTGAGAATATTTTATTTAGCTATAATTATTTTGTCAAGGAAGCAAGATATATCCCATGTACGTTTGTTTGCATGATTAGTGAATGGCAATTTAAACCTATTTGCTAATGAATGTCCTAATTGAGTAAGGTTTAATCTTCAATAGCTCAAAGGGGTAAGATAATTTTTTTTTAACTAAAAGGGCACGGACCAAATGGGTTGAAAGTTTTTCAAAGTATATTGAAAGTATACACATTAAGTGCTGACAAAAAGTATAATGGAGTAACCATTTCAACATTTGCCAAAACTGAGCAGTTACACAAACTGCCCGTGATGCCCACATTGTCAATTTGCCACTACGTAGTACATTACGTGTTTGTAGCCCGTGTTTCAAAGGATACAGCTTTTGGATCCCCTCTAAACCACATATCCTCTTAACAACACTCTCTGAACCACACCCTTTGAATCAAACCCTCTGAAAACCGTAATCTGTTATACCGCAACACAATAAAGAAAGATAATAAGATATGGTTTTAATAAGCAATTCCAAACAACCTCTTAGCAATCACCAAATATAAGAAATTTAATATATCAAAAGGACGTAAAAGGAAACTCAACAACCCCAAACTGTGGGAACTTAATTCACGACAAATATAACTGCTGCCTGCAATGTCTACTTAGCACTCTTAAGCATTCTGAAACGCCATTCCTCTTAACAGATTTTATTTTATTTACTTATTTATTTATTTTTGTTACTTTTTTAATCACACCATTTGAATCACACCCTCTAAGCCACACTCTCTGAATCACACCCTATGAACGCCCTTTGAGGCTGCTAATCTGCTGTCTTACCCTCCGTTTCACTAGGGGTGTTCATCGGTTCGATTCTCGGTTAATTGGTTTATTCGTTTCGGGTTGTTCGGTAAAAAAAATTTTTGGGTCATAACCGAAAACCGAACCGAACCGAAGCTCGGTTCGGTTATAGGTCAAAACCGAAAACCGAAATTTATACATGAATTACACTATTTATATTTTTTTAATTTAGTTATATATATTTTTTGCAAATAAAAATATTTCAAGCATAAAAAAGTGTTTTTATATTAGTATAAAATTTTAATGGATATTTTTTATATATAAAATAATATAAATATATATAAAAAATATATATATTTATATAAATTCGGTTTTCGGTTCAGATAGCCAAACCCATATCCAAACCGAAAACCGAATTTTTTATTCAGTTCGGTTCGGTTTTAACAAGTTCGGTTCGGTTATATGTTCGGTTCGGTTTTTTTTTCGGTTCGGTTTTCGGTTTATTCGGTTTATTACCCGATCCATAAACACCCCTACGTTTCACATTATGTAGAAGGGAATTCCAGTTTATAGATCAGATGGTTGTGCATCTTATTATCATTGGTGCCTTGATATGCGATGTGCACCTTTCCCTAATGCCCATGCTGGAGGCTTCCGCCTGTGCCCCCTCGTCTTTGTTTCATATTCCTCTGAAACATGAATGCGTATATCAGCACATAAAAACATGTATTCCATATTAAATCGAGTATGCATAAACACGTAAAAATATAATAAAACACCAAGTTACATTATTTTTGGGTCAGCAACAAAATTATAATAAAACCCGTACCCCTTTTCCTTCTGTCCAATCTAAGTAATTTTTAATTTCACAAACGGGTGGGTAGTTTAAAACGAGAACAGAAAAAAATAAATTAAAAAAAAAATGTTACCAAATGATAACATCTCTTGTTATATTAGCATTAAGGTAGACTTTGTGACTGCAAACGAAAAAAGAACAAAGTCTACATTAAGGCATGCTTTTTTTAATAATCTATACTACATATAAAATGAAAATAATCAAAAGTTGAAAGTTGAAAGTTAAAAATAGATAAAGATGAGAGAAATGTATAGTGTACAATATTTTTAATGCATTAAGACATTAAATTAACACATAATTAATACACTTATTAAACAACTCATGAATTAAAAATACAATGATTTATTCACATTGTACAACAAATAAAAACATATCTACCAAATTAAATACAACTAATTAAAACACCCCTTATTAAAAAATACAATAAAATTTTCACAATGTATAATTTAAACAAGCTAGAATATAATCCAAAATATAAAAAAATTAAGCACACTAATTAATTTTATTTTTAAGATACCCTAAAATGAAAAGTATATGTTATTATACACAATAATACATTATACAAATTAAAACTAATAAAACACACAAAACTTCATACATGTTTGAAAACCGAACCGGACCAACAGGTTCAACACGGGAACCGGTGTCGCCACCGGTTCGGCTAACCAATAAAAGCCATCCTAAAACGAACCAGAGAAGACCCGTTGAAACCAATACAAACTGGTGAATCAGGCCTCATCGAGATCGATTCACATTAATATGTGATTCAATAAAAAATATATAATGATATGATTTTCATTGTACGTTAATATTCGTGAATCCATCTTTAATGTGAATCATGTTGTACAAAGTTAACTTGATAATCTTAAGAAAAAAAAAAAAAAAAAAAAAAAAAAAAAAGCCAATGATTAGAAAAATGTTTAAAAAAAAGAAAAGAAAAGAAAAAGATTAATGTGTGAAAAATGGGACTACCATTCGAGTAGCAGTTATCAATTTCCATCTTTTGAGCCCAAAATTGTAGGTGTACAATATTCAATTAAAATTTTTGTTGATCTAATTACTTCTTTACCCTTGCCATTATTTTAGATGCTTTATTAAATGATTCAAATTTAATATAATTGAATGGCTAAGATCTCTTCTCATTCTTTTTATTCTCAAAACCTTCTCAATGTAACCAAAGCCTTGGACCATAGTATGTGTATATATTGGTTTTTTAGTACACTAACATGTATTTATAGTAGTTTTTAGTTGGTGGCCAATAATATAAGATGGATGACCAAATGGATTGTGGTTAATAGAGATGATCAACAATTCTGTTACGAAAATAGCACTATCAAAATAATATATTACTGGTTGGACTTCTATAACATGTTTAGTGTATAGTAGTAATTCTGAATCTTTCAATGTATGTCAAATTTTACATACTAAAAGAGCCTATTATTTGGCTTATTGCCACGGCAACTGAAATTTCTGAGACAGTCTTGCTGTTTGGTATGGAACCTTTTTAAAATTTTTTGAACTTTAAGCTTTTTTTTTTTTTTTTTTTTTTGAAAAACAAGCTCTTGCAAAAATAAAAGACTTGTTTGAATACACAAAGTCAAAGCTTTTATACTAAATAAAAAAGCTAAACAAGAAAGGATTCAAAATATATTGGAGCTTTTTGTTTCTAAAATTACGCTTATACCCTTTAACTATTACGTGGTCAACGTTCACTACAACCCTTTGTGTAGCGTATAATATTTAAAAAGAAATCTGAAAAAAAAATAAAAAAAATACAAGAGTTGTGTTTTACAAAAGTAATATTGGTCGTGTAATTATTCAATTGAGGTTTAACCATTTCGGCATTTAACAAGAAGTTGTAGTTCATTTTACTTCCAGAATATGATTCCAAAATGTGTGACGTCATCATATTACAATGCCTATCAAAGTTAGGTCTTAATACAATATCATACAAAAACCATTATCCAGTACTTAATACCAAATTTTATTATCCAGTACCACAAGCATTACATGTACTTAATACCAAATTTTATTATCCAGTACCACAAGCATTACATGTACTTAATACCAAATTTTGTCAAGAAGCACGGGTAAAATGAGATGGTCACCATTTCCTACAGAGACAGATGCTATAAGTCCAGAAGTAAAAGCATGGCGACAAGTTCGGGGTCTGTTCTTATGACAGGAAGAATGTGTTCGAGGGTACCTATATACATAAGCCCATACCAACAATTAGAGGTGCAAAATCGGGCGGGTTGAGTAATGGGTCAAAATGGGTTGAACCACAAACCTTTTTTAGTCCATTTTTCTTATTTGTACACATAACAAATGTATAAAAAAATGATACAAAAACTATGCTACAAAATATACCAATCTATTATTTTTTCTGGAAGTAAGTGATATGAGCTGTTGTAAGCAGGTACATCGACGTAGGAGATCCCTTATACCCGTTCCATTTTAAACAAGTTCTTACAGTTAATCCATTTGACCCGTTAGATGTAAAATATAACTAAAATCAACCAAATTTTAGGTAAATGTGTTGAAAATTACACTTAATGAGCAAAGGTGGCTAAATATATGCAGATTCAGTAACAAGTGAACATCCAATCAGGTTAAGTCAGGTTTCCCCGACCCATCAACACTTTTTTGGAACATTCTGTTTGAACTTATATAATATTCATATTTTCTAATTCTATTTTAATGGCAATGAAACACTCTTTTATAAAAGTAATACCAGTATACAATGGAACATTCTGTTTGAACTTATACACTTTATTAGGAGATTTATAACATTTGAGAACACCTTGGTGAATGGTGACTTTTAAAGTGATCAGCCCATATAGCTAAGTTTAAAATGCTACCCATTTAACCATCGAGGATTATGATTTAGCCAACACCCACCTTTTAGATTGGATGTAAATGGGTCAAATCTGCAACCCCGAAAGGCCTAAATTACTGAGTACCACCAAGATTTCATATCATCAAGAAAATCATTATGTCTACTTATATTTATGAAGGTCCGGTTTGTGCTTCCAAATCCATGATGTATGGCCTAAAATCAATAAGTGAATATTTAAACTTCATGCTCAAGAGAATTCAATTGCTCACAGAGTCACTGAAGTGAAACAACATAGAATAGAGATTTTGTGTTCTTACTTGATTTCCTTAGCTAACATGTCGTCGGGTTGCTCCTTATCAACTTGCCTGAGAAAGAACAACACTCATAAGCGGTCAGAAACGAGGAGATATAGTGTCTTGGAATTAAAAAGATCAACTGACTTCACAAGGTTATTATACCGGTACTGGAGGAAAGCATGCTGATTACTGCATGATGGATGATCTGTAGGGATGTCTGCTACCCTTCTTTCTCTCCCAAAAAGATAACAGGTTTGACAATGCACAAACAAGGGACCTGTTTAAAACTAAAACTGTTAGTGAAACAATAGCATATTCTTACTATTTAGAACCAAAACTTTTAAAAAAGTAAAACTAATGAAAAGGGGCAAGTTACCATTAAGTGATTCGCCACCTTTAAAAACATAAAATCTCCATCTTATATCTGGTTTCCTTGCATCAGGCGGCTCCTGAACAAAAGTGTCACACCTGTCATAAAGAATTTCTGTAAACATAGACTAAAGGGTAAATTAACAAGTAGATGCAAAAGCTCCACCGACTGCTGCACTGCTGCTTATTACACTGCATGATACAGAGTTTATGCACAAATTGATTATCAACTTATAATGTTTGTTACTTGAAAACATGTTTTTTCAAACAACAAATTCTATAAGAATCTAGCAAAATTATTCAAATGATAGCATGAGATAAATGGTTAATGCGACAGTAAGAAACAATACAAATCTAAAATTCACAGTAAAATCTTCTCTCTTGATGTCCTTTAAAGCTTCGAAAAGTAAAACCAATCACTAAAGGGCCATGAGTGTTACCAAATCTCAACATTTAGGATGGGCGGTGTTATTTGTAACACTAAAGGACGACATGTGAAATTTATGTACAAACATTAGGACAAACCGTGAAATTTTGTCTAAAAAATTAAAATATGCTCGGATCATATACCATGGAAAATTCGGCATAAGATCCAAACGTCATGATTGCTCCCGGCGTGCCAACTTTTAGATGTTTAACTCCATGACCCACTGCGGCAATTAGACCTACACCCTGTAATTTGGTAAATGTTCACACACATTAACAACATAGCCCAACTGCTTTGTTCAAAAACATATTATAACTTTAAATTCATTGCTTTATGAACGGAAACTTACATCGCTTGCATTAACCCCTGGTTTAATCAGTAATTTTAGTGGTGCACGAACTACACTTGTAGCACTCTGGAAATTGTGGCTCAGGGTGTGAAGTATTAAATTAATCTTTGGTCTGATTTCTTTTTTCAGTAACCAACTTTATATACCAAAAGACATGGATTTCCAGTCACCTGCAACAAAAAAAGATCTGGAAAGTCACTCTCAACAGCTTCCTACAATTAATCTAGGGTAGTATAGTAGTATGACTAGCAAACTACCATTCAGAAGTTCTATTTCAATTAAAGGAAATGAGCACCATAAAGAAGCACGGGTAGAAGGGGTCTCTATAAGGGGTCTATTATCTCACCTTACACTATCCACTTACTGCATACACGCTATGTTGCTTCAAGTAGGTGTCCAGGTCAGTTGTTACACGCACAACCTTGAGATATACTTAAAATTCCTAGTTGATCCACATATCCTTGTATCCAAACAGTCTGAATTCTCTTCTGAGTGACAAGAGTTGAGTGGAAAATTTGACTAACATAATCTCTGACAAACACTTGATTTTAGGGGGTTTATCATGTTTACTAGTTCTTGTTTATACCTAGTAGATACTACACAATCTACATATACGGCACTTAAATACAAGTACACAATTCAATCCTATATACTATATTAATAAAAATTTAAACAAACAGTACGAGCAAAGCATATAAAGTAAGACTAAGTTTATCATACAACGCCAACAAAATGAACAAATCACTTCTCGTAACATTCAAATGGTGTTTCATCTAATATAGCTTCACTTGAGGTGATTCTAGCATTTGTCAAACAAAGAGTACATAGTGGTTTCAAATTCATTTTTTCACAAGACATGAGTTAGGCATATCATCAAACACCTTACATGCATCAGATTCAGCTATCAATTATAAATTTACTAACCTCTAGTTAACTAATTTGAGTTAGGCATATCATCAAACACCTTATATGCAACAATTAACAAAACAATTTTTTAGTCCAAATTCAACGAATCACAACAATTAACTACAAACCTCTAATGAACTAATTAGCATATGCCTTTGAGTTTTTGAGGCATATTAACTAAAATACACCTTGCAGCAGATTATTGTCTATTATTCTATCTACATATTTTAAACTTGTTTAAGGAATGCTATCTACATTTTCTTATAACATGCAATCAAATGAAAGTAAATTACAATGACTACAAGTATAGGACCATGTTACCTAAAATGTTAAGTTGTGTAATGATTATAAGTGGCAATATGGGTAGGTTGTGCGTGTTTGATAATGGATCAAAAGGGTTGAGGTTCAAACGGACAACTTTTCGGTACATATCAAAATGAGCCGGGTTTGTTTGGGCTGACCCGGGACACTTTAGTACAAGGTTTTGAGTATGCAATATGGACTAATAGCATGCTTTGAGCAACTTTTGTGTTGTTTTATTATTAGTTAATCTTGTTGATATTACTCTTCTGATAACCCTTATTGATCATTCGCTTGCACGAGTAAATGAGTCAATTGCCTATGCTACATATAGAAATGGTAAACCCTTGTTTGGTAGTTTGACTGCTTTTGTTCAAATTACAGGATTTAGAACTTTCCTCTTTGGATGAAGGCGGGTCGGATTTCATTTAACAACTGATAAATGATTCCAGAGTCCAAATTCATTGACCTTTCGGTGAGGAAATGCATTTGATATACTCAAACGGTCTAAGCTTTTTGGGAATGTGATCCATCATGTAACATTATACTAGGCACCAAGAAATGTCAAGCAGGTTCTTTAAAGACTACCCTTTACTCTCATGTATCATTTCAATGCCTGAAAATTAGGTTGTCATGGTTGACTGATTTATTGCTTTTAGAGTGTTTGCAACGGCTTCGTAACGGATTAGAATTTTTTTTATTGAGAAATGAAGGAGAAATTGAAGAAATTAATGGTGGGAAACGGTTATGGATGGCGGGAAATTAGTTAGGATGGAGGAGAGAAAGAAAACAATTTAATTTTTCCTTTTGGTCATGTAAATTTTCAGTTGACGCATTTTCACAATTTGAAAAGAAATATTAGTTCCTTTTACACATTGTTTTGAAAACCGGGTTTGAAATCGACCCGGTCGAGTTACCGGGTATCGGGTTAACCGGTTCGACTGGTTGGACCGCCGGGTCAACCAAATTTTCAATTTATTATTTTTTTTTCAACCGGGTCAACCACTGGGTCAACCCGGGTTTTTATTAAAAAATTTTGAAAAAAGAAACCCGGTCGGGTTTCGAGAACCGGGTTGACCCGGGTCACTCAAAACCCGGCGGGTCTAACCGGTTAACCCGGTTTTAGAAACACGAGTTTTTTTTACCCGTTTTTTTTGCCGGCACCGGTCGAACTGATTAACCCGGACGGGTCAACCTAGATTTCAAAACACTGCTTTTACATGTTTCCTTGTACTAAAGGATGTAAGATTCCAAGTACGTTTAGGTAAACACTCAAATGCAAAAGTCACGCAGAAAGAAAAGTATAAAATATCACCAGCTTGCGACACGTGTATGAAACTATGAATAACCTCCCACTTTCTAATATAGATTGTGATTCTCATACAATTTTGCATCAATAATTTGCTCGTTTAAATGAATTTCTTTATACTAACACTTCTTTATGATTACTTTTCATTAAATATTGCAAATAATGTAGAATAATAATCCTATTTGTTGTTGTTCGATTGTTTTTTGTTAGCTTTTTGTACTTTGACTTTGCTTTGAACAAACTTTTAATGAAACTTTTAAGATTATCTTTTGTGATCAAGGTAAACTTAGAACTCTACAAATCGTTATGCAAGACGTATGAAGCCTGACAAATCACTAGACTTTCACTATTATTAGATTAAGTGATTGGGACATAGTGACCTCAAAGTTTTACATGCTTAACTATTTACAAAGTGGTTAACATATTTGGATGTTACTGAGGACCAGAACGACGATTCCCGGTGTGCCCAATTCTAACATTCTGGTCCACTTTTCAAACCCAGAAAGATCCGGCTCTTGGTTCAATGCGACTCACTCTAAAAAGTTCATTTTGAACTCTAATAACCAATGTCTAGGGGCTCTTTTAAAATTAATAAAACCACAAGGCTCTTTTAAAACTTAAAGGTCCATGTGGAAAAGTCCAACCATTTACTCGATCCTCCATACCTCCAATACGGTCCACACACCAAACTAAAGTTCAGGGTTATTTTATAACTTTCAAAACCACAGGGTTCATTTCCAAACATAATCATAACTCAAAGGACCAGACCAGAGTCATCATTCCTTATGTAACCAATTCTGACGATTTTATGCACCCGTGTCATTAATGTTACGCATCTAAATTCTGGTCCAGTCCACAATCATCCTTTTAAAGCTCCTCTTTTATCTCTAGGGGTTCTTTTAAAACTATTTGAACCATGAGGTTCATTTCAAAACAGCATCACAAGTTAAAAGACCACTTAATCTTATGATTAAACTGGTCCAGTTCACCTATCACTATTAACTCATTACTCACTCACTTCGTATTCATTTTTCCCACAATGAAGATGCTTTTGTCATGGATGACGTCACTGTTGTTTGTAAACGGATAGTATTGGATACAGATGTTGATACTGATGATTTCTTTGCTATGTTGTCTCTCTTTAAGCTTAACCGGTCCAAATTCAATTTGCAGCTCAGTTCATTTTTTTAAACTTTTTCTTTATATGATTCTGTCACATGCATGCATAACAGTAATTTTATAATTATGCAGAGTAATTTTTACTTTAAACATGCATATATAAGATAACCTTCACAAATAATTTTTATAATTATCTGGGTGTAACAAGGAGCCTTTTCCTGGTCTCCTACTCCTCTATTTTCTCTTAACCGTTTTTTCCCGCCATCTTCATACTGAAAAATCAACAAAAAACCCATTTACGTCTTCAATACTTATCGAATTTTAATTCTGAACACATCATTCGATTCGTTTCATCAGCGCGATCATGATGATATGAATTGATTTGATTTTTGTTACGATTTGGAAAACCCCCCCAATTTGGTGTTTTGGCGCCAAAATTAGGTTTTTAGTAGATTACTTCTAATTGCTTCCTGTACTGATTTCGTGTATTTTCATTCAATTTAGAGCACTCAATAAGCTGAATTACAATGTCAACTAGGAAAATAAATCTTAGAAGTAATGTAAAATTGCCTAAAAGATATGATAGGAATGGGGATTTGACTGTTGACAGGAGTAATGGTGAATCTGGATCAGAGGAGACTGTGAATGGGAAAAAGAAGGTTAATGATACACAGACTGTGAATGGAAGTGTTGGATCAGAGGAAACCGTGGACTCTATGACAGCTAAGATGTGCCAATTGGGAGTTGGTAGGTCTGATTATGCAAGAGTTTTCGTTGAATTGGATGCAAATTAAATGTTGGTATAAGAGAGGTGATTAAGATTGAGTATACTGACAAGGAAAACTGTATAAAAGGAACTAAGGAAGTCAAAGTGGTATATGATTGGAAGCCTCAATGTTGCACTCATTGTAAGGTATTTGGCCACTATGTGGAGAAATGTACAGTTAGACCTAGGACTGCAGAAGAAAACAAGGCTATATATAACTGAGGCAAATGAGAAAGAAAAGCAACTCAAGGAACAGAAACAAAATGAAGAATTTAAAACAGTTCAGCAAAGGAAAAAGGTATGGTCAAAATCAACAGAGGAATCAAGGAAAAAGATTTGGAAATGAGAGAAGACAGGAATATAGAGTAAGGAAGGAGGGAAAAGAAACAAACAAGGAAACTAGTGGGAATGAGGAAAGAGCTAAAGAAAGAAATAAAAGTCCTGAGCAAGTGCAAAATAATGGTAAAAAGGGTGATAGGGCTGAAAGTAGCAATACTAATAGTTTTGGGGTTCTTAATTCCATTGGCAATGATATTGATAGTCTGAAGGAACAGGAACAAAACAGTGGGATTGAAGAGGATGTATTAGAACAGAGGGATCATATGGCTCAAGCTGTGACAAGTGACATAGTCACAGGTTTGAGTAAGAATATTTTGAATTAAGGTCTGAGTAGCAGTAGAGTAGGAGATAGATATTAATAATAAATAGTTATGGATTTTAAAATTGCATCATGGAATATTAGAAGTATGAATCAAAAGAAAAAACAAAAAGAAATAAGGAAGTGGATAAAGGAGGAAAGTATTCAGGTATGTGCCATTCTGGAAACACACATTAAACCTCATAAGCTACAAATGGTCTGTGATAAGACCTTTGGCAGCTGGAATTGGGCCTCTAATGTGAGTCATAGCCAGAATGGGTGCAGGATTTTAGTAAGTTGGAATAGTGATGTCGCTGATGTGATGGTTCTACATAGTACTAAGCAGTCTATGTTATGTCTCATTGAATCTATTCCTCAAAGAATTAAATTTTTTTGCAGTTTTGTTTATGCTGCTAATACAGGTAGAGAAAGGAAAGATGTATGGAAAGATTACAACATGCTAAAAGAATATCAAGTGGATGGCCATGGTTACTTATGGGTGACTCTAATGTGACACTCAAGACTGTGGAGCACTCTGCAGTTAGTTCTAGAATCACAAATGATATCCAGTATTTCCTTGATATTGTCAATGATGTGGAAGTAGAGGATCTTTGCAGCACTGGAATGTTCTTTACTTGGATCAAATCTCCAATGAATCCTCATACAAGTATTCTCAAAGAGCTGGATAGAGCAATGGTGAATGAGGAGTTTCTGATCAAATACCCTGCTGCAAGTGCTTGTTTCCTTCCCTATATGATATCTGACCACAACTCATAGTGGTAAACTTCCCTAACAGCATGATGAAGAAGGTTAAACCATTTAGATTTGCAAACTATGTTGTGGAAAGGATTTTATCAATATTGTACAGGAAGGTTGGAAGAAGGAGATTCAGGGCCATAAAATGTTTCAAGTGGTTAAAAAGTTGAATGGAATGAAATGTCAACTAAACAATCTTAATTGGAAGAATGGAAATTTGTATGAATGGGTTAGAAGATGTAGAGAAAAACTGAAAGAAACTCAAAGTATGCTTGATGCCAGTCCAAACTGTGTGGAAACAAAGGAGAAAGAAGCTAAAGCTCTTCAAGATTACAATGAAGCAATAACTGATGAGGAGAACTTTCTATTCCAACAAGCTAAAGTAGACTGGATGAGTAAAGGAGACAGAAATAATAAATACTTCCATAAAATGCTAAAAAGTAGAAAACATTCCAGCAAAATTATGAGTGTTTGTGATGAGCAAGGAACAAAACTAGAGGGAGAGTTAATGGAGAAGCAATTTGTTAATCACTTTCAGAATTTCCTTGGGGCCAACAACAATATTAATAAGCAGTGGGATACAACTGGTGTGTTTGAAGTGATGTAGAAGCCGAAGTTATGACAAGAGCAGTCACTGATGAAGAAATAAAGAATGCAATGTTTGATATTGGGGAGAACAAAGCGGACCTGATGGATTTACATCAGCTTTCTTCAAAAAAGCTTGGACTGTTGTGGGTGAAGAGGTATTTTTGGCTATAAAAGAATTCTTTAGCACTAGGAAATTGTTGGGAAAGGTCAATGTCACGCTAATTACTTTGATCCGTAAGGTGACTAGTCCTAATAAAGTTGCAGATTACAGGCCTATTGCATGTTGCAATGTTCTATACAAATGCATAAGCAAGATTCTAACCGAAAGAATTAAAGCTAGTCTGCAAAATCTAGTCAACCTTAATCAAAGTGCTTTTATACAAGGAAGGGTGATACAAGACAATATTTTGATTACTCAAGAGTTGCTTAAAGGTTATGATAGATCAAGTGGGCCTAATAGATGTTGTTTGAAAATTGATATTGCTAAAGCATATGATACAGTGGATTGGGGCTAACTACTTTATTGAATTTTGGGTATCCAAGGAAAATGGTGGAATGGATTATGACATGTGTTACTACTGCCAAGTTCACTATATGTATCAATGGGGAAAGGAAAGGTTACTTTACAAGTGGTAGAGGACTAAGACAGGTTACTTTACAAGTGGTAGAGGACTAAGACAAGGAGATCTGTAACAACCCACAAAACCCCGCTACTATCATTCCCATTACAAATACCTATAGTAGGTATTTCACATGTAAATTTTTGCTTTTTATGTGCATTATTACTTTCATGACTCACTAGACTTGCTCAAGTATCTACACAAGCCAAATGACTCACTAGACTTGCTCAGGTATATCAAGCATAAAATCATAACAACAACATAATAAGTAATTCACCAATCTAAAACACTAAACATAACACAAAACCCTAATAAACACTAACTAAAACTTAAGTAGGATTATATGCTTATTTGAACCTATATGCTTAGTTTAATTAGTTTGAAAGTGTTCAAGGCTTATGTATGAGTTTCTTTAGGAACATTAGGATATCTTAGAACCCTTTGGTAATTAGTACAACCCTTTAGAACTTAGGTACAAACCCCTTAAGCACAAAACCATAACTAGGTTATAACTAACTAGAATTAGGTCTAAACCATCCCAAAACTTCCCCATAGGTCACTACCACTTAGTATAAGCCTCTTAGGACTTAGGAATAGTTATTAGACACTCATAGGACACTAATCTAGGCACTAAACCATAGGATAAACCCTAGTCTCTCACTAAACATACTTAGGTCATTTAGGTTACAAAACTAGGTCAAACCTTCCCAAATCTTTCCCATAAGTTACCCTCACTTAGAATAAACCCTTTAGGTCTTAGGATTAGTCACTAAACACACTTAGGTACTTAACTTAGGCACTAAACCTTAGGTAAAACCTTAAACACTTATTAAGTAGAACTAGGTCTAAACTTAACTAAAACAAGTAAAACCTAAACATAAGCACCTCAACCTAGCACCCTAACACCTTAGTCATACCCAAGCACACACCCTAACACCTCTAAGCACCCACACAAGTAGGTGCATCACCTACTTGTCTAAACCACCACTAATCACCACTAATCCTCCACTAAACAACCCCTAATCCACCCCTAATCACCCTAAACCATCACTAAACCTCCCAAGCAGCTTACAAGCACCTCTAAGCACCCACACACACACCTCCATGGCTGCTTACAAGTAGGTGCATCACCTACTTATGTCGAGGCTTCAACTCCTCCACAAACACCCCAAACCACCATATAGACTAGCCCCATCACCATGCTAGCCAAAAATAAAAAAACAACTCATGCTCTAGTGAGTTTCATATCGATCAACATCAACGCATTTAGTTTATATTTTGCAACAATTTTTTTTTGTTATGGAAAGGTAACTCTTGAGTCTTGAGCTTTGTTTCTCTTTTTTTGTATGTTTTGTTGAGATTTTCAATTTGCTAGTTTTTATCTCATGTTACTCCCTCCGTCCCAAATTTATTGTCCAGTATTGACTTTTTTAGTCTTTCTTCTTCAACTTTGACCTTAAATATTTTAAGTGTACTTTTCAATAGTATAATTTTTCATCAAGTATTATATAATAGAAAATATATATTTATGGTCAAAGTTGAACCACTTTGACTTTGAAAATTCAAACAGGACAGTAATTTTGGGATGGAGGGAGTATAAGCTAGTAATCACTTAATTGCTCACGAATTGTATACTTAATTACTTAAGACAACAAGCTATCTTCAGTGTGAAATATTTGTTTGTACTATAATAGTTAAAAGAGAGAATTGCAAAAATCGTCTCTAAAGTTTGGCCAAATTGCACGTTTCGTCCCTAAAGTTTGGAAAATGCAAGGATCGTCCCTGTGGGGAAACCTTTGGTGCAAGTATCGTCCTTTTGGGGGAAACCTTTGGTGCAAGTATCGTCCCTGTGGGGACGATATTTGCACCAAAGTTTTCTCCACAGCGACGATCCTTGCACTTTCCAAACTTTAGGGACGAAACGTGCAATTTGGCCAAACTTTAGGGACGATTTTTGCAATTCTCTCTAGTTAAAACGTGATATATTGGACTTAGTATGTGTATATATTGGTTTTTTAGTACACCAACATGTATTTATAGTAGTTTTAATTTTGTTGTCAATAATAATATAAGATGGGCCAAATGGATTGTGAGATGATCAACAATTCTGCTTCGAAAAATGCTACGAAAATAGCACTATCTAAATTATATATTACGTACTGGTTGGACTTCTATAACATGTTTAGTGTAGTAATTATGAATCTTTCAATGTATATCAAATTTTACACACTAGAAGGGCCTATTATTTGGTTTATCGCTCACGGCAACCGAATTTATGAGACTGTCATATTGTTTGGTATGGAACTTTTTTAAGATTTTTATTGTTAGCTTTTTGTTTTGAGAAACAAGCTCTTGCAAAAATAAAAGACTTGTTTGGATACACAAAATAAAAGCTTTTATTAAAAAAAAAAAAAAAAAAAAAAAAAAAAAAAAACTAAACAAGAAAGCGTTCAAATTGAATTGGAGCTTTTTGTTTCTAAAATTATGCCTATACCCTCTAACTATTACGTGGTCAATGTTCTCTACAACCCTTTGTGTAGTAGATAATATTTAAAAAGAGATCTGACAAAAAAAATAAAAAAATAAAAAAAAATACGAGAATAGTGTTTTACAAAAGTAATATTGGTAATGTAAATATCCAATTGAGGTTTAGCCATTTTGAGCATTTAAAAAGAAATTGTAGTTCGTTTTACATGTTTCCTTGTACCAAAGGATGTAAGATTCCAAGGATATTTACGTAAGCGCTCAAATACGAAGTCACACATAAATAAAAAGTATAAAAGGTCACCAGCTTGCAACATGTGTCTTCCCCTTCTTAAAAGTATGAAACAATAATTTGCTCATTTAAATGAATTTATCTAAACTAACAATTCTTTATGGTTTACTTCATTAAATATTGCAAATGGCGTAGAATAATAATCCTATTTGTGGGGTTCGATTGTTTTTTGTTAGCTTTTTGTACTTTGACTTTGCTTTGAACAAACCTTTTTTAAAACTTTTAAGATTATCTTTTGTGATCAAGGTAAACTTAGAACTCCACAAATCGCTATGCAAGACATATGAAGCCTGACAAATCGCTAGACTTTCACTATTTTTACATTAAGTGATTAGGACATAAACGACCTTCAAAATTTTACATGTTGTTAACATATTTGGATGTTACTGAATTTTGCGGTTTTCTTCATTTATTCCTTTATTTTTTTTCCACTTGATATTTGGATCTCTTTATTAAACTAAACGTAAAAACAAGTGATTTGAGGGTAAAAATTTTAAAAGTTTATCAGCTTAAGTATTGTCTTCAGTAAGTTTTGTAGTCCAACGTATACTTTTTTGAGTTAGCACGTAATCCCGTATATGATTTTATTATAGATTCAACATAATGTTCGTAAATGAATTTTGAAATATAATCTATGTCTTGGGGCTTTTTTACAATTAATAAAACCACGAGGCTAAGTCTGAAACAATGTAATAACTTAAAGGACCACAATCAGTAGTCCACGTGCAAACCTCCAATATCGTCCACACACCGAACTATATTTCAGGGGTTCTTTTAAAACTTTCAAAACTACAGGGTTCATTTCGAAACATAGTTATAACTCAAAGGGCCAGACTCATCGTTCCTTATGTAACCAATTCTGACAATTTTATGACCCGTCATTAATATTCCGCATCTAAATTCTGGTCCAGTTCTCTAGGAGTTCATTTAAAACTATTTGAACTAGAGGGTTCATTTCGAAACAGCATCACAAGTTAAAGGACCATAATGACACTGGTCCAGTTATAATTCCAAACTTCCAGTATATAACTCCAAATCTAGAACTTCCAGTATATGATTCCAAAATGTGTGACATCATCATATTACAATGCATATCAAAGTTAGGTCTTAATACAATATCATACAAAAACCATTATCCAGTACCACAAGCATTACATGTACTTAATACCAAATTTTGTCCAGAAGCACGGGTAAAATGAGATTGTCACCATTTCCTACAGAGACAGATGCTATAAGTCCAGAAGTAAAAGCATGGCGACAACTTCGGGGTCTGGTCTTGCGGCAGGAAGAACGTGTTCGAGGGTACCTATATTCATAAGCCCATAGCAACAATTAGAGGTGCAAAATCGGGCGGGTTGAGTAATGGGTCAAAATGGGTTGAACCACAAACCTTTTTTAGTCCATTTTTCTTATTTGAACACATAACAAATGTATAAAAAAATGATACAAAAACTATGCTACAAAATATACTAATCTATTTTTTTTTTCTGGAAGTAAGTGATATGAGCTGTTGTAAGCAGGTACATCGACGTAGGAGATCCCTTATACCCGTTCCACTTTAACCAAGTTCTTACAGTTAACCCATTTGACCCGTTAGATGTAAAATATAACTAAAATCAACCAAATTTTAGGTAAATGTGTTGAAAATTACACTTAATGAGCAAAGGTGGCTAAATATATGCAGATTCAGTAACAAGTCAACATCCAACCAGGTTAAGTCAGGTTTCCCCGACCCATCAACACTTTTTTGGAACATTCTGTTTGAACTTATATAATATTCATATTTTCTAATTCTATTTTAAGGGCAATGAAACACTCATTTATAAAAGTAATACCGGTATACAATGTACTCATAAGTTTGATAACACTTTATTAGGAGATTTATAACATTTGAGAACACCTTGGTGAATGGTGACTTTTAAAGTGATCAGCCCATATAGCTAAGTTTAAAATGCTACCCATTTAACCATCGAGGATTATGCTTTAGCCAACACCCACCTTTTTTTGATGTAAATGGGTCAAATCTGCAACCCCGAAAGGCCTAAATTACTGAGTACCACCAAGATTTCATATCATCAAGAAAATCATTATGTCTACTTACATTTATGAAGGTCCGGTTCGTGCTTCCAAATCCATGATGTATGGCCTAAAATCAATAAGTGAATATATAAACTTCATGCTCAAGAGAATTCAATTGCTCAGTGAGTCACTGAAGTGAAACAACATAGAATAGAGATTTAGTGTTCTTACTTGATTTCCTTAGCTAACATGTCGTCGGGCTCCCTAACAACTTGCCTGAGAAAGAACAACACTCGTAAGCGGTCAGAAACGAGGAGATATAGTGTCTAGGATTTAAAAAGATCAACTGACTTCACAAGGTTATTATACCGGTACTGGAGGACAGCATGCTGATTACTGCATGATGGATGATCCGTAGGGATGTCTGCTACCCTTCTTTCTCTCCCAAAAAGATAACAGGTTTGACAATGCACATAAATAATTCCTGTAAACGTACCCTAAAGGGTAAATTAACAAGTAGATGCAAAAGCTCCACCGACTGCTGCAGTGCTGCTTATTACACTGCGTGATACAGAGTTTATGCACAAATTGATTATCATAATGTTTGTTACTTGAAAACATGTTTTTTCAAAAACAATTTCTATAAGAATCTAGCAAAAGTATTCAAATGATAGCATGAGATAAATGGTTAATGCAACAGTTAGAAACAATACAAATATAAAATTCACAGTAAAATCTTCTCTCTTGATGTCCTTTAAAGCTTCGAAAAGTAAAACCAATCACTAAAGGACCATGGGTGTTACCAAATCTCAACATTTAGGATGGGCAGTGTAATTTGTAACACTAAAGGACGACATGTGAAATTAGTATATATTACATTCATTAGGATCTTATGAACAGTAACCCTTATGAACAGTACCAAAGCAAAAAACATTTTCTACAGTGTTGTTGCCTCACAAAATTGCCTCCACATTCTCGATCTTTCTTATCCTCTCTCATTAGCACATACACATATCAAAACAAAAAAACACACACAGGAAGACGGATCCATCCTACAAATCCCACAAATAGTTTAGCTTATGTTGTTTAACGTTTTTGGTATAACCCTAGAGGATCCAAGTTGTTCATCCATCCTCACTTATCTTATACGACTTTGAGACCCGATCGGTACACCTCCGACGACCGCATCCAACGCCGTGAATATTTTTAATCAAGGTGATGTAATTCTTGATCTTTTTTTCTGATTTTTGCCTAATTTGTGTTGATTGATTTATGGTTAATTTGTGTGTTATTGAAATGGGTGTTTATTGGATTTTCTTTTCGTCATCGTAAGCGTTTGATGAAATGGGTATTTTAGTTATCTAAAATGTTCTTTTCGTCATTTTAAGTGGTATTCGTAGGTGGATTGTTGATGTTTAGGAATTTTAAGTTTTATGATGAAGTAAGTATTTGGTTAATTTACATTTGGGTGTTTGATAATTAAGTAAATATTTGGTTAATTTACATTTAGGTGTTTGATGCGGTTCTGGATTTTGGTGTTGATTAAGATTTTGAACTATGCATATAATGTGTTTGATGAAATGCTTGAGTTAAAGGGAATGAGGTTACAAATTTGTTTTTACATTTGATTGTATTTGGTTTGTATAATATGTCGTTATAAGTGTTTTTTTTATGTGATTTTCATTGTCATAATGCTCATAAAAATTGGTAATTTAGCTTATTGTTATTTGGCTTATACTTTTTTTGTAGGTTCTGGGTTTGGCGGCCTGTTGGTTGCAAAAGGCATAAAAAAGCCGGTTTCTTTTCGGCCCGCCTTTTTGAAAAGAAACAATAACCTAAACCTAAGTTTGTAGCAATTTTGGCGAGGCAGGTTACTAGACCTGCAGCCATGGCAGGTTGTAGCAATTTTGGTGAGGCAGGTTACCAGACCTGCAGCCACGGCTTATTTATCCTTTGTTGTAAATTTTCTTGGAAAAAACTTAAGCATCAAGCTTCAGTTGTCTCACTTACCTTATGTTTTATGGGGAGATGATGAAATTTTCTGCACGTTACCTCTTCCATGAGTGTGGCTCACATATTCCCGTATCTTGGCGGGGTAACCACGAATGTTACGTGGTTGCAGCCATGGCGGGTGTGTCGAGTCGCCCAAGGAGAGGCAGATTTGAGCCTCATTTTCCCGGTTCCGTTATGGTCTACTCCTAGCCTTGCTATACTCTGAGGCAGAGGTTTTTCAAGGCATCAAGCTTCTATCGTGTAACACCCCCAATTCATGGTTGCAGCGGAATTCAAACTGGGTGTTACTCGACGGCACAATAGTCACAATAATAGAAAACGAACTCCAATTGAGTCGTTTTAAAAGATTTATCATTCAAATTGTATAAATATCAGAGATTACAAAATAAGGTCCCAAATGGTTCCATGTTTACAATTTACATTAAATGAGTTTTGAATGATAATAAAATTTATAGCCCTCTTGAGTATCCGTGCCCTTCCGTGCCATCCTTGATCGTCATGAACCTGAAATACATGCTTGAGAGGTCAACACAAAGGTTGAGTGATATTCATAGAGTTTGTTTAATGTTTGAACACAATATGTTGGTAGTGTGAGTTATAGGCTTACACTAATGGTTGGAAAACAAAGATGGGCCACGTTGTTATACGCCCGGAACAGTTATTATCAAATACTAAGCTTATGACACCAAAACGTTAACATGTACCGATATCGATCGGCGGAGTTATCCCGGTAGGTACTTTGCCGTCATACCTAATGTTTCAAATATTAATGCATTTGTTTGAACTTAGTCAATACAAATGGGATTCGTCAATCCCAATAGGCCTATTCACAATATTCGCGCTCACTATTTCTAGTGATTAAATGGTTCATAATAAGGGATCTCGGTTTGGCAAGGATGATACTTAGTGATAATAAAACAATCAAAAAAGCATACAATTTAAAAACATTGTGCTCGGTTAAAAAATAGCATGTATTCCCCCCAAGGGTTTGTAAAACAATTAAGTAATGGAAATTGGGGCTATGAACTCACCTTGAGTTGGATGATGTTTAATGAGAATGATGGATATGCCGTAAGAACTTCTACGAGCAATGATTGAGCCTGAACCACCTAATTATTATTGACCAAGGTCAATAAGTCAAAGACAGCCTAGAATCAATACTCCGGTGATAGTGTAGTGTTTCCCCGGGTCGTAAAAGTCCCGACGAGATTGAAATGGTGCTTTTGGAATCGTTTATGAGTAAGTGGGACTGAGGACAGTAGCCCAGATGATATGGAATTGATTTTGCTACTGTTATTTTGGTATTGGTAAACAGATATAATATTCACAATAATCAGATACCAGATATATGCACAAATTCACAATTAAGATCACGTATCGGACTGGAAAAGTGGTTTTTTTGGTAATTATCAAACTACAGGGGGTGCTTTTGACACTTTTCAAAACTTAAAATTAAAAATGAAAAAGAAATTATAAAAGTGATTAAAATAATATTAAACTATTATTTAATTAATTAAACTATTTAAAATCTAAATTAAAATCTAATTTAAATAAACTAAAAATGACAAATGATTTAAATTAAATTAAAAATTAATAAAAATATTTTCTAAACCTAAATTAGAACTTGAAGAAAGTATAAAAAATTAAAAATAATATTTTTGTCTTTTTGTGGTTTTGTTATTAATTAAAAACTATTTAACTTAATTAAACTAATTAAACTACTTTTAATTTATATTAATACTAAATTAACTTAGAAAATTAAGATAAAATTTATAAAATTACTTAACCATCACTGGAATCCTACAAAATTATAAAAACTCTAAAAATTATGTTTTAAGATTAAACAACTAATTATTTACCTTTTAATTAACTTAAGTCTATTTTAAACAAATAAAATAAGAAAAATAGAAAATGAACAGTAGAATTTCAAAATATATTTTCTAAAAACTTATTATACTATATTAGAACTAGGAAAATTATAAAAACTAGATTTAACCTTATAAAAACTAATTAAGCTATTTAATAATTGATATTAATAAATAATAAAGAAAATTAAAATTAAATCTAATTAACACTAAATGACAAAATAAAAATCTGAAAAAATTATCAAAATTACTTTACTATATAAGGTATTTAATAAAAATATAAAAACACTAGTGACTTAACTAAAATATAAAAATTAAAATTAAAATTAACTTGAATTAAATAGAAACTATCACTTACTTTAACTTTGATTTTTTTACTACCGTTCGGGCCGACATAATTCAAAAGTCATGTAGTAAACGTTCGAGAAGCCAGGACACTTTAATTCGTAAATCCACAACTCATCTCGACGGCTTACATAATGAACTCCTCACATGAGGCTCCCTACTATTGTAGTAGTTGATAAAGTATATATATATATATATAAATTTTAATCCGAAAAGTTACATGTCCAATGTTTGAATAAACTTAGGAAAGTTTATGATTACATGAAGATTGTTGTTAGGGTAAGTTTCTTATAACTTGTATGACAATTTCTTGTATGTTCTCATGGTTCTTTAGATGGAGTAGATCCAAATTGTATGTTTAAGTTATCGCTAACTTTCTAATTCATGTATTTGCCTTGGTAAGTTTATATGGTCGTTAGCTCATGTTTTCGCCTTGGTATGTTTATATGGTCTTTAGCCATGGCTTTGCCATGACCTTTGGTCATTGTTCCATGGTCTTGAGACTCAACCTTGGCTCTAGCCATGGTTGTGGTCTTGAATCTAGGTCATAAGACATCTTGGTCTTTATAAACCATAACCTTTATATAATGACTTTGGTCTAAAAATGGGCTGTTAAGAATTTGAAGAAAATATCACTTGGAAAGCGTTTTCACGGCTCGAGCTTCTATTAACCTGAACGAAAACGTCATTCCGGACAACTTTTGTGTTTTAACTTTTTGATGAATCGGACCAGAAGGGTGACTTTCAAAATGGCAGAATGCAAAATAGTAGGTATCGGCAGTTTTGGCGTTTTGGTTTTGCTAACTTCAAATGGTCATAACTTTTGACCCGGGTACTCGTTTTGGGTGATTCAAATTGCTATTTTTTCCTTGTTAGGTCCTCTTTAACAGTAAGTAAGTTTCAAATATCATAGTTATACTATTTTGGTCGTGGTTCTCCATAAAAGTTACTAGTTTACTTGTTTAAATAACTTAACTTAACAATTATTTACAATAACTTGTTTTACTCAGTTTTTTACATCATGGACATGATCACAAGACAAAATATAGCATGAATGATATGTAAATAACATGAATATGATATTTAAGTAAGGAAGTGTATTAGAGTTGGCTTACAACTATGGCTTTCTACAAAGAAAGGTAAGTAGCATGTAAGGTACGGACTTTGATAGACTTTAGCTTCACCCTACTTCACTTCAAGCAATCTTTCTACACTTGTATTCTTGAAAGAGAGATGATGAAAGTTGAGGTGACTTGAGTGAATTCAAACTCAAGAGAATCACCAATGTTTATAAGGTTTGGAAGTAGTTTGATGAATCAAAACCTAACTAGGGTTTATGTGTGGATATTGCACTTGATTTCTTGCACAAAACTTGAAGTAAACTAGCAAATGAGAGGGTGTTTGTGTTGTGAACGACTAGGAGGGATGGGGAGGGCTTATATATGAGTTTGAGGAGGTGCTAGGAAGGTGCTAGGAAGTTTCCTTAAGGAGGTGCAAGTATTTAGGATATTTTCCAACACTTGGAGACCAAATTGTACACATGCATGCAATCTAAGGCCTCCTAGCATGAGATCAAGCCACCTATTGTTGAACTTAAAGACCTTGATAGATCTTATTGAGCACTCTAGAATCGTTAGCAATGTTATTGTAATCAACAACACACTAATAGACAATCTCTGCAACTTGTATTTTTAAAGCGGAAATAAAACACAAGCTTTTAACTAAGAAATCTTGATCCTCTATGGATCTTTTATAATAATAATAACTCACTAAAAAGTTGTTCAATACATAAACGTGTGTTCCTTTTATACACAAGGAACCCTAAACTGTTTCACAAGAAACGTATATTTTAAAACTTCTAATAGATATGCATTATCACTTCCTAAATAAACTCATGCATATCCAAACTATATTACATAAAATACGGAATTACTAAATCCGCAGAAACTAATAAAGCTGAAACTAGTCTTCAGCAGATATACTACTTCAGCAGAAACGAAACCTTCAGCAGAATCTTTTCAGCAGAAATAGCAGCAGAATTCTGACAGCACAGAATTCCCAACAATCCTCCCCTAATCTTGAATTTGACCTGGTTAAGTTCAAGATTCTTGATAGATCTTCCAAATAACATATAAAGAGGATTGTAAGAGTACCAGCAAAGAATCATCTTTAGTAAAATCTCTATGATCAGCATATACTTGAAAGCTCCATTCTTTGCAGCAACAAATGACTTAAGGTACATCAAAACAAATGAGTTTCATACTATTCTCATCACTTCCAGGTGTGTTAACTCCTGTGAGAGGTGAATCATTGAAAATAATGGATTTGATGTCTCTTTACCAATAGCCATCACTACTGGAGTAGCCAAGTGTTCAAAGGTACACTGATAACCACATGATTTTTAGCAAATCATCAGCTATAAACGGATTTGAGATGTCTTTACCTGTAGCCGTTTGCTCAGGACTAGCCAATTATCTTGATGAAAATCATCTTGGTTAATTGATTACCAAATATGGTTTTCCACTGCCTTTACCACAAGCCATATACATGTGGGCTAGCCAATTATTCAGAATCCATAAATGGAAAAATCCATGGTCAATTGACAACCATTTCAACTACTCAGCAATAAAGCATGGGTGAGTTGAAAACCCTATGGTTTTGAGCAAACCATTACAGCTATCAACAGATTTGACTTGTCTTTACCAAAGCTGTACCCTTTGGACTAGTCAACTTTATGATGGAATACTCAACATCAGGTAAGTTGATAACCAAACCAGCAGACAAATACTATACAACAACATTTTTTTTTTTTTTTTTTTTTTTTTTTTTTTTTTAACTAAAATAACTATATAACAAAATATCCCTACTCAGATCCTGCTTTAGATGTCTTAATTCTTTGTTTGAAAACCTTCACCAAAGATTCAGCAAACAATTTAGTATTACCAGCTGGGTCAGGAGGTATTTCCAACTTCTGATGTAACATTTTCTCCATCAATGAAACCTTCAAAGGATATTTGTTGATGATATCCATGATAAGCCTCAGACCAGTGGTAGTTTCCAACACATGAACATAAGACATAGGATAGAACTTCCAACTGTGCACTTTCCATTTCTGATTGTTCTTCCATATATCATAACTTGCACCAGCAGGAGTAGAAGAATCAAACAAAACTTGAAGATCACCCAACAAGTACAATCCAGATCCCTCAGGAATATGAGTGGCATAATACTTAGTAACCAGCTCATATAGAGTGAGCAAATCTTGATAATTCACAAGATGTAGAATCTGCTGAAGAAAGGCAAATGATATGGAAGTCTTATCCAATCTATAAATAGTATGGATTTGACCATCTGTACTCAACTCCCAACTTACCAGCATAACTCTATTCTGGCCATTCATCAGATGATCCTTCCCTTAAAAATGAAGCATCAGAATCATTCACATTTATTAAACATTGTTTCCTTCTAGCCATTCTCTTGCCTCTTCTTCCAGGAATATAAATAGCTGCAGGAACTGAAGGTTCAACAGAATCACCTTCTGCAGCTTCATTATCCACATTATCATCAGCAGAATCTTCAGAAGATTCAAGTGCAGCAGAAGCATATTGTTCATCCATAGCCTTCCTTATCTGTTTGTTTCTGGCAGCTTGAATCTCTACTTCTCTTGTTTTCATTTCATGAAATCTGGCAAGGGCTTCCCTTTGTTCAGCTTCTTGATCTTCAACTAACTTTCTAGCAGTTTCCTCACCTAATCTTTCTTGCTCCAATTGTCTCCTAGTTCTCTTTCTAGTTGGAGCATCTGATGTTGTTACTTTAGCTTTACCTTTATCCATAGAAACACCAGCAGAAGTATCAGGTAAAGATACATGTTCAGCAGCAACATGAATATTCTCAGATGCAACATTTGCAGTATTGACAAGAGAAATATTCTTTGAAGTATCCATTCCAGCTTTGACATTCCTAGCTTTGATCTTATTGTAAATCTCAACTAGTTTGTCAAAAGGAAGACCCCACACATATTTCTTGGACCAAGCATTATTATACAGAGAACTACTCTGATTTTTCACAAATGTTCTCATATACTCTGTTTGTTGTGCTTGAGTCATAGGTTTATCCCTTTTTGCTTTAGCTTTCACTTCATCAGCTGCTCTCTTTCTCATCTTCAGCATTTTTACAATCTCAGATTCATAGTCTTGTTCCTCTACTTTCTTACCAATAATGTCAGCAGTAACTGTTGGATTTGCAAGCATCTGTCTTCCAATCATCTGCCAGTCAGACTCATCAAAGTCTAGAACTGCTGCATCCAATTCCTTTTGTCTGGCAATAGGTAAGGTAGAAACATATCTTTGAGTCTCTAAATCTAATTCTGCATTGCACTGAACTTGTACTTCCTCAGCTAGATTTGCACTCTTCATATAATTTTCCCAGTCTTGGAGTAATTTACCTTGCTCAGCTCTCTCTTCAGCAGTTACAAGCTCATCTAAATCATCATGAAAGACACCATCATGAGGAATATTATCAGCAGCAACATCAACATTATCCATCTGTACATCAGTCATAGGTTCATCATGTACAGATTCAGCAATATCTTCAGATACTGGTATATTCTCAGAAGAATGATGCACAGGAGAATTCATATATTCTCTCCCTGCTACAAAGTATGTGTCTCCAGAGGTATTTCCTTTGTCAGCAGGTTGAGCAGCAGTAACCCCACTAAATGCCTGTTTCTACTGAAGTATATCAACAGCTTCAGACATCAGCACATCATTAGAACTACCAGATACTTTTGATGCTTCAGCAGCTTTCTTGGCCAAATACTGTCTTGTACTTCTTCTTTGAACTAGTATCATTGGCTTAGATGTAGGTGCTGCAGCAGCTGTAGATGGAGCAACCTTAGATTGTCTAGCAACTTCAGCTAGAATTTCAAGAGAATCCAAGTTAGTCTCCTTTGCTGCTTCAGTAGAATCCAATCCATCTTTGCTTTCCATCTGCTGACTTAACTTTGACTCCAGATCTTTGACTTTGCTTTTCAAGCTTTGAATTTCATTACCAAGTGTGATCTTGGTCTCAGCAAGTTCTTTCTGAAGATCTTCAGTCATTCTCATGTACCTGCAAAGAGAATCATATACAATGGTGAGAGTAATTGGGTTCTCTGCTCCACCAGCAGATTGCTCAGTGGTATGAGGAGCTTCATTGAACTCAGCAGGATAAACAGACTCATGTACAACATTAGGAGAACCTACATTGATTTGTTCTCCCATTGAATTTGGTGAGGGCAATCTAGTATCAGGTTCAAAAGTCTGTAAGTCATCTTCAAACTCATGAATTTGCTCAACTGGAGCAACCTGAACTGGTGAAATGGTAGGACTTTGTACAGAGGTAGGTGGTGGTAAGTCAGTAGAATCAGGCAAAGGTTCAGCAGTTGTGGCTGGTAACTCTTCCATTACCACTGAAGGATTACCATCAGCAGCAACACCAGAAGATGATGGATTACCATCATCAGCAGCATTAGAAGCAGTCACATTACCAGAATTATCATCCTCAACTATATTGGCATTGCCTTGAGGCAACATAGCTTCCAACACAGGGTAATGATCCCCAGTGTAATTAGTTTTCATTGAGGCAAACAACTTAGAACCTAGACTTTTAATGGGTATATGGGTTGTATCCTCAGTGGTTATGTCTAATATTATTTGTAAAAATCTAGGATACATGAGAAACTTATGTTGTTCCTTATCTATATTTTCTAGCATATTTTCAAAAATAAACTTAGAAAAATTATAAGTTTCACCCTGAGAAAGACAAACAATACCACAACCCAGTTGCAATGAGAACTGATTCCATCCTCCACACTTGTTGCTCATACATTGAAGTAGCAGATGCACCAAATACCTCCACTTTGGACAAAATTGATTCTTGTGCCATTTGGATGTGTCAGTACTTTGATAACCAGCTCTTCTCAGCCCAGCAAGAATATCAGCAGTGTTGGAATGATACACACCATTTTCATCATCCAACTTAAGCTTTGTCCTTATCAACCCTTCTGTCACCACATACTCTACACCATCCACTTCAGCTACAATTTCTGTAGCAGATCTCTTGGTAGCAGTTGCCCAAAATTGCTTCACCAGGGATTCACACACCAAATTAGGACAATAAGTCAAAGCATAATTTATCTTTGACCTTTGAAGAAACTCCACCATCAAATCAAATTCTTCATGTCCCTTCTTTGTTTTCAGAACAGCATATTTGTTATGATCACCCTTCAATTCAAGTTGAGCCATTTGATTGAATGTGTGTGAGAGGGTTATGAATTGCTCCAGAGAATAATGGGATTATTTGAAGTATTAATCGAATAATCTTTGATTCGAAAAGATATGCACAATGAGTTAAATTTGGAAGTTACCCAATCGTGGTCGAAAATATCGGAACAGCTTATTGACCATCTCTGACACAACGTCTAAATTTGAAAATTAACCTTTCAGCAGCAATGAAAGTCAAACCTGCTGAAGAGTAGTCAAATTTCAGCAGAATCAACCAATGGTAATAATATCTTCGGTCAATATCTTTATTTTACTGTGCCACCCAACTCGCATTTACTTTCGTAACCCCCAAAATTTCCTTATTTAATCATCCCAAATTACACATCTCATTCATCAAATTTCCCAAATTAACTCTCAAACCCTAATTTCAAATATCCCCAATTCAGCAATCAACAATGTCTTCCAACCCAAAAAGTTCGGATGCAAATTCCTCTTCTTCATCAGCAGAAGAAGATGTGCCACCATATCCATGGGGGCTGGAAGGTTCAGCTTTTGAAAAAGCTTTGGAGAAGCGCTGGGATGCAGAAGAGAGACGGTGGAATGCTCATTTGAAGAGTTAGTCCAGCCATGTATCCAATCCTGCTGAGAGAGAGCATGTCTCTCCCTTCATCTATACCTCTGATGAAGACTCCTCAGAGGAAGATCATGAAGAACCAATCTTTCTCCCTCCTTCCACACCAGAGAGATCCCAACCAAGATCAAGTAAAGGGGATCCATCTCTTTCAACATCACAAAATTTGGTGTTGAATCTTCCTGCTCCAGGACCTGGTCTTCCACATCAAGAACATATTGGACAAGGCAAGAAGTCTGAGATCACACATAAGGGAAAGGAGAAGCTGAAGTAGGTGACTGAGGGATGTAACCATGAGGCAAAGTTCTTGAGTATCCTCTTGGCTTTAATTCATGAGCATCTTCCCAATCCTCCTTCTCTTCTTTTTCCATTTTCAGCTTCAGCTTCTTCATTGTACTTGTCATAGCCTCAAGTATTTTGTAATAATTGATAGAAGCTAGTAGTACTGAGTTAGCTAATAGTTTAGGAATGGTCATTGTAACTTATTTGTAATCTCGAATGTAAGCTGTAACTTGTTTCTATGAATGAATGAAAAGATCCTCTTTTGAGTTAATTCAAAGTATCAGACCTTCAGCATTATTCCATTAATCAGTAGAAACCACATTCAGCATATTGACCACATTCTCTTGACTTTAGCTTTTGGTGACATTTATCTTGGGACTTACATACTCAATTCATCTGCAACCTAACCATCAACCAAACAAATACAACAAACTACTTGTACAATGTTATATGGTTAGTGTTAGAAAATCATAACATATACAACTTCTACAAAAATATACAAAGTTTATACAGATATCATCCTCCCCTGAGGCATATGCCTCCCCTGAGGCTTATGCCTCCCCTTAAACTTTGCAGTTAAGGGTTTAACATGCCAATATGGACCACCAAATATTGAAACCTTGGTCCATCAAATGCCTTTGTTAATAAATCTGCCACATTTTCATCTGTGTGAATTTTGACCACTTTAACCAAATGTTTTTCATAAGCATCCCTGATAAAGTGATGTCTTATTTCAATGTGTTTGGTTCTATTATGAAAAACTGGATTTTTGACAATACAAATGGTACTCTGATTGTCAATGAAAATGGTAGTGTTCATGAAGTTATACCCATAATCCAGTAATTGATTCTGAAAATCCATAGAACCTGACCACAACAATTGGCAGCAGCAACATACTCTGCTTCAGTAGTAGAGGTAGCAACTATTGTCTGTTTCTTGCATTGCCAAGAAATCAGTCTTCTTCCAAGAAATTGACATCCTCCAGTGGTGGATCTTCTATCCAGATTGGCCCCAGCATAGTCACTATCACTGTAAGCTGCTAGCTGAAATGGAGACTCTTTGGGATACCAAAGACCTAAGTTTGGTTGGCCTTTCAGATACTTAAAAATCTTCTTGACAGCATTCATGTGAGAAGTAAGTGGAGTGACTTGGTGTCTGGAACATGCACTCACAGCAAATGTAATGTCAGGCCTTGAGGCAGTCAAGTACATCAAAGAACCAATCATAGATCTGTATAAATGGACATTCACAGGGAGATCAGGAGTAAGATTGGTCTTAGTTTTGGGAGCCTCATATGGAGTAGTGGCAGTCCTGACATTTTCCATGGCAAACTTGGACAACATATCTCTGACATATTTCTCCTGATGTATGAAGATCCCATCAGGTTTCTGCTGAACTTGTAATCCCAGAAAGAAAGTGAGTTCTCCCATGGCACTCATCTGGAATTCTCCCTTCATTAAATCCTCAAACTCTCTACACCAGGCTTCTTTGGTAGAACCAAAGATAATGTCATCCACATACACCTGCACAAGTATAATATCCCTAGAATCTTTCTTCAGGAATAAAGTCTTGTCAATGGTACCTCTTCTGTAGCCATTCTTCAGCAGAAATGTGGAGAGTCTAGCATACCAAGCTCTGGGAGCTTGATGAAGGCCATAGAGAGCTTTAACAACCTTGTACACATACTCAGGATGATCAGGGTCTTCAAATCCCTTGGGTTGAGTCACATAAACCTCCTCCTCAATCTCTCCATACAAGAAAGCACCTTTAACATCCATCTGATAAACCATAAAGCCCATATAAGAGGCATAGGCCAAAAATATGCGAATAGCTTCAACTCTGGCCACAGGTACAAAGACCTCATCATAGTTAATGCCTTCCTCTTGTCGAAAACCTTGAGCCACTAGTCTTGCTTTGTTCTTCACCACAATACCCCTGGCATCTCTTTTATTCTTCAAAATCCATTTAGTCCCAATGGCATATTTCCCATCAGGAAGAGGAACTAGAATCCAAACCTGCTGATTCTTGAATTGCAGCATTTCTTCTTGCATAGCCTCAAGCCAACTTGAATCAGCCAGTGCTTGAGGAACACTAGTTGGTTCAATTTGAGAAAGAAAGCATGCAAATAAACAATGTTTGAAGTCTGTGTGATTGTTCCTCTTTTGATTGTAAACATAAGAGATAAAAGCAACTTCTCCATATTTGGTATTTTTGACTGTGCTTCTTGTTCGAACAGGGTCATTAGGATCACCAATAATCTTTGATAGAGGATGAGCATTGTGAATCCTTTTGGTAGTATAGGGTGGAACATCAATGTTGGCATCAATGTTGGTGATAGTTGGCTCAAACTCAGTATCATAAGAGGCTGAGTTAAACAAGCCAGGCTTTGGTTGGTGATTTCCAAGATCAGAGGGACTTGGAAATCTGGTAAAGGGCTTAGCAAAGTCTGCAGAGACTTCAGTAGAGATGGGAGATTAAACAGCAGCAGAATCAGCATCTTGAACATCATCAGTGGAAACAGGTGTGCCTTCAGCAGAATCCTTGTTGCCACTGACTGCTTGTGCTGATTGATGTAGGAGAGCCTCAGTTTCTTGTGTAACCTTGTTATTGAGTTTCTGAGCTTCCTGAGTAGCAGCATGTTCCTGCTTTTTCAATCTTGCAAGATCTTCTGCATAATGTGACTCATCATCTTGTTCAGCAGCAGAGTGATTACCTACAAAATGGTTAGATGGAAAAGATGGTACAACAAAAGTATTCTCTTCTGGCTCAGACTCACATTCTGAGTCATCATCCATGGAACCTGCAGGGTTAGAACTTGGATCTTTGACACCTGCATCAAGATTAGAAGCATGCCTAGTATAACCCAAATAGTCAGTCAAATAATCTAGGTCAAAATACCAAGAGTGGCCTTGTCCCTGAATATTAGGCTGATCTTCAAGAAACCTCAGATTAAGAGTCTCTTCAATCTTTTTAGCATTCAGATTATATACTCTGTAGGCCTTGCTATGAGCTGAATACCCAACTATATATCCCTCATCAGCTTTCCCATCAAATTTACCCAGAATATCAACAGTATTCAGAATAGTCACCTTGCATCCAAAAGGCTTAAGGTAATGAATATGTGGAACTTTCCCAGTGAGAAGTTCATAAGGTGTCTTGACATGTAATCTAGTGATGGATACCCTGTTCAAGACATGGCATGCAGTGCTGACTGCTTCAGTCCAGAACATAGTGGGGAGTTTAGAGTCTGCAAGCATTGATCTTGCAGCCTCAATGAGGGTTCTATTTTTTCTTTCAGCAACTCCATTTTGTTGTGGAGTTCTTGGAGTACTATAGTCCCTTCTAATCCCTTTAGACTTACAGAATTCTATGAAGACCACATTTTTGAATTCTGTACCATTGTCACACCTAATTCCTTTAACCTTTTTATTTAGCTGATTCTCAACTAATGTAATGAATTCCTTCAGGATTGGAGTTGTTTCATCCTTAGTCTTGAGAAAGAACACCCAGCAAAACCTGCTATAATCATCAGTAATAACTAGGCAGAAGTACTTGTGATCAAGACTTCTAATGGGGGTTGGACCAAAGAGATCCATGTGTAGCAACTGAAGAGGTTCTGAAATGTTGCTCACTGCTTGAACTGATTTGTAAGAGGCTCTGTGTTGTTTACCCTTGTTGCAAGCAATACAATTGTGTTCATTGGTGAAGAGTTTAGAAGGGAGGCCCTTAACAAGACCAAGTTTAGATAACTTGTTTATGGTCTTGTAATTCACATGTGCCATTCTTCTATGCCATTTGTTAGATTCATCCAGGGAAGCTTTGGCCACCAAACATGTTAGATCACCTTCAGGCTGTACTTCATTCAGATTGAATGTGTACAAATTGAAGGTCCTAGGAACTCGCAGCAATACAGTGGTGTCTTCTGGGAGTTTGAAGTCCTTGGAGAGTACAAGACACTCATCTTCAGAGAAGTAAACCTTATGTTTAGTGTCACAAATTTGTGATACTGAGATAAGATTAAAATTCTCCAGTTCCTTCACATAGTAAACATTTTCAAAGTCTAACAAGGGTGTCCTGATGGTTCCTTTCCCTGTAATCTTGCCATCTCCACCTCCAAAGGTTACAGTGCCCCCTCCTTCAATTGGTTCAAAGTCATGCATCTTATCCTTGTTTCCAGACATACTTCTTGAACAACCACTATCTACAATTCCAACTTCAGTACTTTTTAAAGGATGTTCCTACAATAACAACAAAATATACAGAATTAGTACACATTGGAGACTCAAGTCATTGCTGACTTGAGCCTGCCTTGTGGATCATTAGTAACAGGCCATGTAGATGTTTTAGATCCACCATTGTTCTTGGGCCTGTATTGCATATTAGGTCCCTTCTTAGGCCAAGAACAACCTGCTGAGGGCTTCACAGCAGTATTCCATTTCCCACCACCATTACACATTGAGTCAGAATAATTAGGCCAATAACCATTAGAAAAGAAAGAACTAGTGGGTCGAACACATGATCTAGTACTGGTTTTTCTCCATGGAAAATATGAGTCAGCAGAATTAGGTTTCTGCTGATGTGGAACAAAAGATGGTATTTCACTAACATTTTTCCACATGTGCCTAAGTTTTCTTTGACTACTACCTGCACCTATTCTTTGCTCATGATATGTACAATCCTTAATCAAGTGATATTTGCTTCCACAGACAAAACACTTCTTCCTTTTAGAAGATGTATTAAAACCAAAAGAATTTCCATAACATGAAAAAGTATTCAAATCACCATGACAAACAGAATTGTTTTTAACAAAGCCAAAAGTATTATTATGCAAAGAATTTAAAAACAAGTCTTCAGTAGCAACTGTCTTTTTATCAGCAGCAACTCTAGAAGGCTTGTATGGAATCTTGGATGAGGTCTTTGGTATGGTCTTGGTAGTGATCTTGGGCATAGTCTTGGGCAGGTCCAACTTCTCACTTGAATCACAGCTAGCAAATGAGGTAGACCCTTCATCAGAAGACTTGTCACTGGTACAACAAGAGACAGAGTCATTAGATTTCACAATAGGGTCTTGTAAGTCAGTTGACTTTTTGCCATATAAATGATGTGATCCATCAAAGTTAAAAGGTTTGGTCAAGTCTATAGGCATGTGTTCCCCTCTTATAGGTCCAGGCACAGCATTCATTCCCCTTTCCTTAACATATTTAACAGGTGTTTGATAGGCTAAGGGTGGTTCAGGGTCAAGTACACTAGACATATCAGGGTAAGTTAGCTCTTCAGGGTCTATATATTTGTCATACCCTAATGCCTTTCTAGACCTAACCGATTGGCGACCATCAATTAACTTACTTAAATTAGATGCTCCTTCCTGCCATTTCATACGACCAGTTATCTCTTTATCTAATTTAGCCTGTAACTCTTGTTTTTCTTTTTCTAATTCAGACTTCTCCTTTTGAGTTCGTTGTAAATCTATCTTAGCAACCTCTAAATCACTTTCTAAAACTCTTACTTTTTCATCATATTTAATTTGATTCTTTTGAAACCATACTTTTTGTTTTTCTAGTGTTTTTAAAGCCATTTTATAAGACTCTACTTCTACATAACACTCATTGTATTTTGGTTTCAATTCATCAAATTCTTGTTTAAGCTCATTGTATCTCACACTACATCCAAACACACAATTGGTTACCTGAGAGATTCCCATCAAGGAGACTTGCTCCTTCTTGTCTTCTGAAGGTGTGAATGCCAGCAGATTCACTTGTGAAGATGTAGAAGCTTCCTCTCCAGCAGGTTCATGATCAGCCCAATCAATTTGGTGATCCAGAGTCACCATTGCCTTTGAAGGTACAGTCTTGTTATTCCCTGCTTCCAATGGATAGGAACCATATCGAACTTCATCTCCAGCCTTTCTGTCTTTGCATTCTCTTGAAAAATGTCCCACTTGACCACATGTGTAACATTTAACCTTCCTTCTATCAAACCTTGCTGCTTCTTTTCCATTAAAAGCAAACTTTCTTCCAGACTTGGCTTCAAACCTTCTGATATTCATAGATATCATTGCAAGTTCCCATTTCAAATGCATCTCCTCCATTTCCAATGGATCTACTTGTTCAAAGTCCTCATAAGCAATAAACTGCTGAGGTTCATATTCAGCCACAAATGAATGAATAATATCCTCCATCACATTACTTGCTTTTGATCTAGGAGCAGTTTGATTATATGATTGAGAAGATGCTCCAGAAGAGTATGAACTTGAAGCTTGATGCACAGGTTTAGTAGAAGCACCAACAAATGCAGAATGAGTGGATGGTCGTATTGGACTTCTCACATCAGGCTCAAGTGATTTAAGCCTATTGTAGAGGTCATCAAACGACATTAAGTCCAACCCTCCTTTGGTCTTCATAGAAATACAAACTTGTAGCCAAGATGGTGGCAGAGATCTCAGAAATTTAGAATTGCAGTCTTCATTGTCAGGTCTGGCCTTCAACTGGTTAAGTTGACTCAATATGCGATGAAACCTGTCATAGCCTTTATGAATACCTTCTTCTTCAGTTATCTGAAACTCCTGAAACTTTTGCTTCAATAAGGACTTCTGCAATCTTCTTGATTCCTCATTCCCACCAAATCTTGCTTTTATAGCCATCCAAATATCCTTGGCATCTTCCATAAAATGGAAGTCACCCATATGGTCATCAGGAATAGCTTGTAACAAGATTGTTCTCACTTTACTCTCCCTCTGAACAGCCAGAATCTCTTCAGCAGTTTTGGGTCCCACAATAGTAACAACTCCATCAGCATCTGTAACATGCTTCTTCAGACTATTCCCTTTCTTAACAATCTCCCACAGATTCCAATCAATATTTGTGATCCAGTTCTGCATCTTCATGGACCACAGATGATACTCATCTGCATTCTTCAAGTATGGAAACTTAGCATTGCTGTTTGAGAGGTTAAGCTGTTGAAGAGAAGTGGTGTTAATGTTCTGGGTTGTGTCAGCATCATCATCTGAACCAGGCATGTTTGTGGATTTGTTTGGATGTGAGAAGGTGTAAGGTTTGTGTTTCTTAGTATGGCAGAGACTCTCTCGAGGCTCTGATACCACTTGTTGAACTTAAAGACCTTGATAGATCTTATTGAGCACTCTAGAATCGTTAGCAATGTTATTGTAATCAACAACACACTAATAGACAATCTCTGCAACTTGTATTTTTAAAGCGGAAATAAAACACAAGCTTTTAACTAAGAAATCTTGATCCTCTATGGATCTTTTATAATAATAATAACTCACTAAAAAGTTGTTCAATACATAAACGTGTGTTCCTTTTATACACAAGGAACCCTAAACCGTTTCACAAGAAACGTATATTTTAAAACTTCTAATAGATATGCATTATCACTTCCTAAATAAACTCATGCATATCCAAACTATATTACATAAAATACGGAATTACTAAATCCGCAGAAACTAATAAAGCTGAAACTAGTCTTCAGCAGATATACTACTTCAGCAGAAACGAAACCTTCAGCAGAATCTTTTCAGCAGAAATAACAGCAGAATTCTGACAGCACAGAATTCCCAACACCTATAAGCTGAATCCCTCCCCCTAAGTCGGTTCATGAGGCTTGGGGAGCAAGAGTTGGATTTTAGATGATATTATCCAAGTTATTGAGTTAGTTTTGGCTCCGTAAAATGCTAACCGTAAATGGTTAAGCCACGAAACGTAAAATCGGGTATCGTAAAAATACGAAACTTGGAAGAATGGTTAAACTTGTCAAAATACTCCATAATAAAATATAAAAGGAGTGGTAGGTTCCATTGGGGTGGTAAAACCCTGCTAAAACTGGAAACACGGGTCTAAAACGCGTAATACGTAAAACGTACGAATATTGCGTAAAATTGAGAAAAGTAAAATGTTACTTTTCTAATAGGATAAAAATGACTTAAAATAACTTATAATGTCTAGACTGGGCTCAGTCTAGTGTCGGTTGGTATTTAATGTCTTTTAGACATAAAACCGTAAGCCTAAAAATCAAGGAATGATTTATAAAATCAAGGAATGATTTTTAGTCAAAGGAGGAGGGAAAAATATGTTGACTTTTTCTAATAAGTTGAAAACTCAAATCGTCTTAGAAATGCGGTGTAGGTATAGGCTAAGGCTACGGCTGAGTAAAAACGCTCAAAACTGAAAATTCCAGTTTTTCACGGCCGAGACTTATTTTGGTCTTGTTTTTCTCAGTCATGATTAATTCTCAAATAAATCATGAGTGTGTCAAACATTTTTCTGATGCGGGGTCACTTAACGCGGTCGAGTTTCGTTGTGCGTAGAATTTTTGAATGACGTTTTACCCTAAAACGTGTAATTCCTTATTATCTTTCACGAAAATGATCTGACGAGTGTCAAACTTTTAATTTGCCATGGAAATGATTTATCACTCAAGGCCAAGAAACAAAAAATCAGATTTCGGGAAAATTTCGGGAAAAATGAATAGTAAAAGTGAATAGTGAAATTTTCCGAGAATAGTAATTAACCTGAAAATGCGAATTGTTACAGTCTCTACCCCTTACGGGGAACTTCGTCCCGAAGTTCTATGTGTGTTATATATTGGAGTCGTGTCGATGAAGAGGTGTGGTTACTTATGAGGACTAAAGTCTGGGATTACCAGTGATGCAATTTGATTTGTCATTTCAGTGTATGGCGTAGGATGAGGCTTACTTTTATGTAGGAAAGGTATGGTAATAGTCGAATATCAAAGGAAATTGATATAGCAGTCGAATATTAATAGGAATTGATATAGTAGTTGCAATCATAGTCTAGTAGGTAATCTGTTATTGTACCTAGTGTTTATTGACTTCATACTTATGTTATTTCAGATACAAACAAGCCCACTTGTTTATAATTCTTTATTTACATAGAGAGGCATCCCAAACAATGTAAATAGAGGAATATAAACTTATGGTTCGGTGATTTACAATTTCTTTATTTAAATGAAAAGGCATCCCAATCCATTTAAATAATTATAAATCATCCTACTTAAGAATTCCCAACACAGCATTCACAATTAGCCGGTGAGTTACAAGGTAGTGTATTACGAGATGATACTAGTGTTCCAAAAGTACAAAATGAATATTCAATCTTGTAAAGCTGATGAGGGTGCTTGTGATGTAACTATGGATGATTTGAGCTTTAAAAGTGCATCAAGATCTGTTAATGAGCTTGTGGTTTCAACGGTTGTGAAGATAATGATGTGATATGTTGATGAACAAAAGTGTGTAGTGTATGCTTAACATTAATATTGGTAGAGATGTTGAGTTTGTTTTGAAAATCTTACGAGATTTTAAAGGTTTATGACAGAATGGTATCCTAAACAGGATGGTACTTCCACGAGATGAAGAGAAGAATTGATAACTATCCCAAGATAGTAGTTCGGATTATCTTATAAATGAAAATTTTCAAGAATGAAATTAGATCATACAAATAAGGTGTTAAGATCTTGCTGAGTGGTAAGGCACTATCGTGTCTCTAGATTGTTTTAATGTATTCTGGTGGTTTATTGAGTTCATGTAGGAAATTAAGCTGAACATAACCCTAGTACAACTATTCTCGGTATGTGAAAATTTTAAGTCGAATATAGTCAGTCAGACTATATTCCACTGTCCCTAGGTTAAATATAGGTGACTAGTCTATATTTAGCCAAGGTTCGATAAAATTTTCAAATACCTAAATTAGGTATACTTGTGATATGTCCGTTGCTTTCGGGAAATTGTCCACTAAACAAAGGCGATGTCAAACCCTTCAGTTGCAAGTCCCGCCCATACAAGACTTGTAACCCATGTTTTCACATTCCATCGCATAGAAGATAGTACGGGTAGGTATGTGTGTGGAAAGGAAGTTTTAAGTAACAGTCCATACTTGGCCAGGATCACGAGCTTTTAACAATGAAGGTGTCAGAAGAAAACTTTGATGAATGTAGAGAAAGTTCAGCTTTTGTCGATGATGGGTTAGTTTGTCCTTTAGAAATCTCATATTTCTTGTTTGGAAATCGATAGATTGTGATGGGTTTTTGATATCATATGAAATGATATTAATGATGTGGTGGAATAATTCCAGAGACCATTGCACAAATCACAATGTCTCGGAAGTAGATTTGACCATTGTGTGATTCACAATGTCTGGGAAGTAGGTTAGACCATTGTGTGACTCAAAACATTTGAGAAATGATTAAGACTATTGTATCATACAATGTCCGGGAAATAGCAAAGACCATTGCAATCAGTTACAATGTCTTGGACATAAAATGTTGGAGTAGGAACATGTTTGGGAGAATCTGGTTGTGTCCTAATGCCCTAGAATAGGCATACGCAGATATGTTTAGTCCATTGTTTAGATAAATGATTGAAAATAAACCGAGTTTATATATCAATATACTAATATGTTCATGTAGTATAAAATGCCTAGTGTGTATATATCAATATACTTATATGTGTTCATGTAGCATAAAATGCTTACGGGGAAATGCTCAATTATATTAAGGGTACATATACTAATATGCAATTATGTTTGTGTAGCATAAAAATGTCTAAGGGGAAATGTTCAAAATGGGTATATATGAATATACTAATATGTTTGTGTAGCATAACATGCTTACTAGGTCCATAATCATCTGGAGGATGGAAGACACGGAGAGCGGAAGGCTATAAAAATCTTTTTGCTTGTATGTGTAGTTATAGTTTAGGTCTCAATTAGACCCGTTTCTCTATAACCATGGCTCTGGTACCAATCTGTACCACCCCCAATTCATGGTTGCAGCGGAATTCAAACTGGGTGTTACTCGACGGCACAATAGTCACAATAATAGAAAACGAACTCCATTGAGTCGTTTTAAAAGATTTATCATGCAAATTGTATAAATATCAGAGATTACAAAATGAGGTCCCAAATGGTTCCATGTTTACAATTTACATTAAATGAGTTTTGAATGATAATAAAATTTATAGCCCTCTTGAGTATCCGTGCCCTTCCGTGCCATCCTTGATCGTCATGAACCTGAAATACAGGCTTGAGAGGTCAACACAAAGGTTGAGTGATATTCATAGAGTTTGTTTAATGTTTAAACACAATATGTTGGTAGTGTGAGTTATAGGCTCACACTAATGGTTGGAAAACAAAGATGGGCCACGTTGTTATACGCCCGGAACAGTTATTATCAAATACTAAGCTTATGACACCAAAACGTTAACGTGTACCAATATCGATCGGCGGAGTTATCCCGGTAGGTACTTTGCCGTCATACCTAATGTTTCAAATATTAATTCATTTGTATGAAATTAGTCAATACAAATGGGATTCGTCAATCCCAATAGGCCTATTCACAATATTCGCGCTCACTATTTCTAGTGATTAAATGGTTCATAATAAGGGATCTCGGTTTGGCAAGGATGATACTTAGTGATAATAAAACAATCAAAAAAGCATACAATTTAAAAACATTGTGCTCGGTTAAAAAATAGCATGTATTCCCCCCAAGGGTTTGTAAAACAATTAAGTAATGGAAAATGGGGCTATGAACTCACCTTGAGTTGGATGATGTTTAATGAGAATGATGGATATGCCGTAAGAACTTCTACGAGCAACCTAGAATAATTATTGCAACTTAGGTTTGGAATAATGTCTAAGGAAACATAAACATGCCAATATATGTCTTGCACTTATTCCATGATGTGGTATGATGTATAGTGTAAGTCTTTGAAAAGAAATGATTCATGAAACATGTATAGTTTATATATCGTTTACTACCGTTCGGGCCGACATAATTCAGAAGTTATGTAGTAAACGTTCGAGGAGCCAGGACACTTTAATTCGTAAATCCACAACTCATCTCGATGGCTTACATAATGAACTCCTCACATAAGGCTCCCTACTATTGTAGTAGTTGATAAAGTATATATATATATATATATATATATATATATATATATATATATATATATATATATATATATATATATATATATATATATATATATATATATAAGTTTTAATCCGAAAAGTTACATGTCCAATGTTTGAATAAACTTAGGAAAGTTTATGATTACATGAAGATTGTTATTAGGGTAAGTTTCTTATAACTTGTATGACAATTTCTAGTAAGTTCTCATGGTTCTTTAGATGGAGTAGATCCAAATTGTATGTTTAAGTTATCGCTAACTCTCTAGTTCATGTATTTGCCTTGGTAAGTTTATATGGTCATTAGCTCATGTTTTCGCCTTGGTATGTTTATATGGTCTTTAGCCATGGCTTTGCCATGACCTTTGGTCATTGTTCCATGGTCTTGAGACTCAACCTTGGCTCTAGCCATGGTTGTGGTCTTGAATCTAGGTCATAAGACCTCTTGGTCTTTATAAACCATAACCTTTTATATAATGACTTTGGTCTAAAAATGGGCTGTTAAGAATTTGAAGAAAATATCACTTGGAAAGCGTTTTCAGGGCTCGAGCTTCGTTAAACTTGAACGAAAACGTCATTCCGGACAACTTTCGTGTTTTAACTTTTTAATGAATCGGACCAGAAGGGTGACTTTCAAAATGGCAGAATGCAAACCAGTAGGTATCGGCAGTTTCGGCGTTTTGGTTTTGCTAACTTCAAATGGTCATAACTTTTGACCCGGGTACTCGTTTTGGGTGATTCAAATTGCTCTGTTTTCCTTGTTAAGTCCTCTTTAACAGTAAGTAAGTTTCAAATATCATAGTTATACTATTTTGGTCGTGGTTCTCCATAAAAGTTACTAGTTTACTTGTTTAAATAACTTAACTTAACAATCATTTACAATAACTTGTTTTACTCATTTTTTACATCATGGACATGATCACAAGAAAAAATATAGCATGAATGATATGTAAATAACATGAATATGATATTTAAGCAAGGAAGTGTATTAGAGTTGGCTTACAACTTTGGCTTTCTACAAAGAAAGGTAAGTAGCATGTAAGGTACGGACTTTGATAGACTTTAGCTTCACCCTACTTCACTTCAAGCAATCTTTCTACACTTGTATTCTTGAAAGAGAGATGATGAAAGTTGAGGTGATTTGAGTGGATTCAAACTCAAGAGAATCACCAAAGTTTATAAGGTTTGGAAGTAGTTTGATGAATCAAAACCTAACTAGGGTTTATGTGTGGATATTGCACTTGATTTCTTGCACAAAACTTGAAGTAAACTAGAAAATGAGAGGGTGTTTGTGTTGTGAACGACTAGGAGGGATGGGGAGGGCTTATATATGAGTTTGAGGAGGTGCTAGGAAGGTGCTAGGAAGTTGCCTTAAGGAGGTGCAAGTATTTAGGATATTTTCCAACACTTGGAGACCAAGTTGTACACATGCATCCAATCTAAGGCCTCCTAGCATGAGATCAAACCACCTATGAGCTGAATCCCTCCCACTAAGTTGGTTCATGAGGCTTGGGGGGGGGGGGGGGGGGCAAGAGTTGGCTTTTAGATGATATTATCCAAGTTATTGAGTTAGTTTTGGCTCCGTAAAATGATAACCGTAAATGGTTAAGCCACGAAACGTAAAACCGGGTATCGTAAAAATACGAAACTTGGAAGAATGGTTAAACTTGTCAAAATACTCCATAATAAAATATAAAATGAGTGGTAGGTTCCATTGGGGTTGTAAAACCCTGCTAAAACTGGAAACACGGGTCTAAAACGCGTAATACGTAAAACGTACGAATATTGCGTAAAATTGAGAAAAGTAAAATGTTACTTTTCTAATAGGATAAAAATGATTTAAATAACTTATAATGCCTAGACTGGGCTCAATCTAGTGTCGGTTGGTATTTAATGTCTTTTAGACATAAAACCGTAAGCCTAAAAATCAAGGAATGATTTTTGGTCAAAGGAGGAGGGAAAAATATGTTGACTTTTTCTAATAAGTTGAAAACTCAAATCGTCTTAGAAATGCAGTGTAGGTATAGGCTAAGGCTACGGCTGAGTAAAAACGCTTAAAACTGAAAATTCCAGTTTTTCACGGCCGAGACTTATTTTGGTCATGTTTTTCTCAGTCATGATTAATTCTCAAATAAATCATGAGTGTGTCAAAAAAATTTTTGATGCAGGGTCACTTAACGCGGTCGAGTTTCGTTGTGCGTAGAATTTTTGAATGACGTTTTACCCTAAAACGTGTAATTCCTTAATAACTTTCACGAAAATGATCTGACGAGTGTCAAACTTTTAATTTGCCATGGAAATGATTTATCACTTGAGGCCAAGAAACAAAAAATCACATTTCGGGAAAATTTCGGGAAAAATGAATAGTAAAAGTGAATAGTGAAATTTTCCGGGAATAGTAATTAACCTGAAAATGCGAATTGTTACATGTCGTCTCACTTACCTTATGTTTTCCGGGGCGATGATGAATTTTTCTACACATTAGTTCTTCCAAGAGCGTGGCTCACACATTCACGTATCTTGGTGGGGTAGCCACGAATGTCAATTTTCTGATATGAGGCTTAGGGTTTTGCTTCGGTTAATTGTGATTATTTTGCTCATCTTAGGATTACGGCTTTCCTTGATTAAATTGTGATTATTGTTATTGTTGTTGTTTACGCAGGTCGATTATGGTTGATATTTTAGGGTAAAAAAAATAGGTGTTCGCTTAACACGATGAGGAACTAGGTGAGATACCTAAAAAATATAATTGGTGTGAGAAAAAAACGGAAACACCAGTTTTTTATTTATTTATTTATAAAAAGTTTTTTGTTTTATTTATGGTTTCGTTTAATTGCAGGTACCACTATTTTGAGTAAGATTCATGGATTATTAAGAAGGATAGAGTTAAAAAAAAAAGGTTGCTTTACAGTCATGTGTTTTAATTATTTTGATGTCTTTTTGCCGTGTTTATTTGTTATGTGATGATAACATGTGTTTGTGTGATTAGCCATTTCAGTTGATGAAGAAGCAGGAAGAGGTTCTGCCGCTGCACCACTGCCGTCACACCGGGCGCTGTGTTTTTTTATAGAAATTATAGCTCAAGGTATGATCCTTTTGTTTGTACTTTATGGTAAATGTAAGTTAGTATAATTTATGGGTTTAGGAGATGGGTTCAGGGAATATGTTCAGTCATTAAGTGATACCGGTTCTCCAAATGGTGGTTTTGATTTTTGCACTTAAACATATCTAATACATGACCATTTTTAGATTTGCCGTTATTAGTTAGCTTTTACACAAATGTGCCGATATGAGCAACTACTATTGATATGCATGTATAGATCAATGATTTCTAATGTGTTTTCTTTTTTAATTTAATGACTATTTGGGATTTGCTTATTTTTACTGATTATGCTTATAGATAGGCCCTTTTAAGCAGCCTTGCAAATACCGCCTGGATTTGTTTTTTTATTTTGTATACGCAAATCATCAGAAAAAAATAGCAATCAGAAAGAGGTATGGTTTTTTTTACGGTTGTTAAAATTGGTTGTGCTAATTGGTAAACTACTATTTTGTAGGTTATTTGAATGACTCATGGTGATGAGGCTGTTAAGATGCTGAAAGGGTTTTGCATTGTCGTCACAAGTGAGCAGGGTGTGATTGCACCTCTGGAGTGTGCCGTGCGGAGTTTTATGGGTTAGAATATCTTTCTCAGGTACAAAATTTGTGATTTTTGTTAACGATGCTGAACTTAAGTGGTTTTGTGCGAATGTTAGTTTTTGCATGTGATTTAATGAATGTTTCGACATAAGCTATTAAGTATTTGATAAAATTCATTAACTTAATTTTTTACAGTCGAATGTAGTACACTTTATCATAAAATTGTATACGAAGGAAGTTTTAAGTTGTGTCCCCTGATATTGTAGTGAAATTTATGATGGAATTAGAGATGCTTAATATTAAAAATATCTATTCGAAGTTGGTTTATACAGTATGTTACGGTACATTAACCCGTTAGAATTTTGAACAGTTTTCAATGGCGACTATCTAGCAAAGTTTGATAAAAGAAACTGTAAAAAAACAAACAAAAATGACACTCTTTGAGAAAATTGGAGGATGATATGTGAAAGTAAAAAATTAAATGTGTTAACAATTAGCATCACTTTATGTATATATTTTATAGTTATTGTTGTTGTATACTTACTTTTATGTTTTTCAGCCATAGTGACGAAGCGAGGATACCAAAGGAGTTTGAAGCAAATCAGAAAGGATTAAGAAAGAGCTTGAAAAGCAAGATGTCTTGAGGCGAAAGGTATTTTTCAAACCTAAACAAAACTCTGAAAGGTATCTATTTGCACCTCTGGAGTGTGTCGTGGGGAGTTTTATGTACCACAGGGACCATCTATGCTTTTCAGGTTAATGTTTTCCGATTTTTTAAAGTTGGTGTTCAAGTTAGTTATGCGTTTACCGTCTGCTTATAAATAAGCACTTATGGCATACATTGATTGTCATTAATCTGTCCCTAAATTCCCTGAATTCTTATTTAATTATGACTTACCTATATTCTTAAGTGCATAAATTTTGACTTTTGCTGTTAACAACTTCCATCTGCAGAGTCTGTGGTGGAAGGCGCTAAAGTTAATGAAGTTAGTTTGCCAGAAACAAGAAATCCAAAAGCTTTTGTTGGGAATTTAGTGGACACAGGGTCAAAACCAACAGTTCCAGCAATGGCAGGTCAAAAGAACACTCCTGCTAACAACAAAGTAGGAAACAGAAACTTATCTTTATTAACTTTTTACAACGTAATACATGACAAGTGATTATGTGAACTGATCAAAATATCGCTTGCAGGGAAAGCCGCTTGCTGAGTACTGATGGTGGAGAATCCTTGGGTTTTCATGTTGCCAATGCTGAAGGTGCAAAATCCTCATGTGGTCTAAATAATGGCGTGTGTTTTAGGTTTTCGCTAAATGTTGTGTACATACTCTATCAGTTATTATGAATGTCTTTTCATTTGGCTTTTCCCTGTGGGTAATTTGCAGCGAATGCACGTGTCTCGGCTGATTCAAGTTGTATGCTCGGGAAAAGGCAAGCACACCTTAGAAGTTCAGTGCCCGCAATACAAGATGAGGCTGGCATATGAAGTGTTCGCACTCGCGCAGCCTCGGATACTTTCCAACATTATTCAGGAGGTGGTGTTGTTCTATCTGAGATGGGATCCACTTTTTTTTATAATCAAGGTGACTCTTATCTTTTTTTCACTAGGCTTAAATATTAGCTACTGCTTAGACTGTGTTCTTACAGGTTCTTATGTTTGGCATCAACAGATGTAGACACGTCAAGTGATACGGGTTATGTGAGGAGGAAAAGGGTGCGACAGCAGCAACTACCAGAATCCCAGTGGTACGATCGTGGTACTGAACAAAATGCTAAAACGTGTGTTGCATCAGCTGGCATCCAAATCAGTACACACCCAGATGTTTTCCCAGTTGGAGAAGGTTCCACTTCTATCGTAAACAAAGGTATGTATTTTAAATTTATTTTTAATGTTCTTGATTTTTCATACTCCTGTGAAAAATTTTCACAGTTGTTTCGCTGATATACACTTAAATTTGTATTTGTCACTACAATGATTTACTACGCTCACATGCTATTTTCATATACATAAGTCTGCTTCCTTATTAGTTCATCAAAGCAAGCATTATAAGCACAAAAAGTTGTGGCGAAAATGCATTCCTCGGCTGCAAATCTAATAGTTTTCCCCCCGATGTTTTGAATGTCACATGAAGCCAAGTTATGAGAACACAAATGAAATGGAATTTTTTGGCCATTGTTTCTAAATCAGAAACGTGGGCACACTTTTTTTTTAGTAGTAACGTGTTACAATTATATTGCATTCTCATAAATATACTTCACTTATGTTCTTTCAATCATCACTTATGATTTGCAGATCCATAGATCATGCTTTAGTTCCTTAGAAAAACAGGTTATCATCATGTACACACAGAATAGATTCATGTAGCCTGAATCAGGAATACAAAATATAAGCAAACTATATTTATGATTCTGCTTATGTTCTTTCGATCATATCTTATCATTTGGTGATACGTAGATCATGCATTAGTTCATTGAGAAAAAGAGGGTATCATCATGTACACACGGAATAGATGCATGTAGCCTGAATTAGGAATACAAAATATAAACGGAGTACAACAACTGACTGATCTCTTACTCTATACTGTTCATTTAGATGCAAAAAACGGATCGGTATATGCAAGTGACCTATACGTTGATGCTAAGCATGTGGTACATTGCCTGCTAAGTAAATGATACGCATTCAGAGATAAATATTAGTTATAATGTTGAAATGGGAAAGTGTGAGAGCATTGGTTAGGCTGTCGTTAAACATGTGATAGAATCAATTGTATCAAACAATTTATTTACTACTGTCTTTCTTTAATTGTTTAATAAGCTACTTTAATGGGGCTGGCTACATTGTAATATACAACAAAAATCCCTTAGTGATCTGACATAGATCTGTAACTGTTATTTAAACTGTTGTTTCTTTATTGGCAGGTAGAATGCTACTTGCTGAACCAACGAAGGTCAGTGTACCCTCAACTATTGGTCTTACAATTATAGAATTTTTCAAATTTGCCTAATGATTCATCGGTTGCTACGTTGGATTTGTTTAGGTACGTGGTAACGGAGCAGCTTGGCTGGATGGAGCTTTTGGTAACTGCAAGAGGAAGTTGCAGGAATGAAGACAAGAATGCACCAAGACTGAAAAAAAAAATGTATAGTTTTTTGAAAATTATTTAGAAAGGTGCTTATGTTTACTTAAAATATCCGTAACATTTCATTTTTTCCACATGCTGTTGAAGCTTATTGTTAGCCGACGGCTAACGGTCGCTTGCGATCATGTTGAAAAACGCACAAAGCAATAATTTTGTATGCATTCTAATTCTAAACCAAAGCATGTGACTCCTCTTTTCAACAATAGTTTGCGCAACAACAAAAACATACTTTCTATTACTAAATTGTTTTTCGAGACATGGTTGAAAAAGACTGATGTCAATTAACCCGCGGCAACGCGCGGGCTGCCCAACTCGTTTATGTACAAACATTAGGACAAACCGTGAAATTTTGTCTAAAAAATAAAATATACTCGGATCATATACCATGGAAAATTCAGCATAAGATCCAAACGTCATGATTGCTGCCGGCGTGCCAACTTTTAGATGTTTAACTCCATCACCCACTGCGGCAATTAGACCTACACCCTGTAATTTGGTAAATGTTCGCACACATTAACAACATAGCCCAACTGCTTTGTTCAAAAACATATTATAACTTTAAATTCGTCCATATGAATTGGCTTACCCAACATAGCCCAACTGCTTTGGGAAATGATTCGCACACTCTCAAAATTTATTGGGACACTCCACTGTCTGTAATAGACACTTGTACAATAAGTATAGCCTGTTTTAACTACTTGTACAATGGAGTGTCCCAATAAAATTTAATAGTGTGCCAATCACCTCCCATTCCTTTATGAGTCCATGCTTCTAATGGCACATTAAAAAGCTTTATCCACATAGGGATTTTACTTGATTCATCCTTTTCAATACAAACATCAGGGCTCCACTTTTGAACGATCAGCGATTTACCATTTACCAACCATGGATTTTGATAAACCACTGAATTCATATTCTCTTCATCTCTAAATTTGAAAAACCAAATACCATTCCCATTACTCAAAATCTCCCTTATACCAAACCTACTCCACATCCTTCTCAAGTTATACTTAACTTCTGATTCAATCATATTGCAACCAACAAACTGACCACAAAGAGTGAAATGCCATTTTTTACTACCCTCCATTACTAACTCTTCATCAAATATCACCACTTCATTACCCTCATCACTAATAGCAGTAGGTGTGAAGCTTAAGCTTCTACCAATTACACTAGTTTCAGCAACTTTAGCATAGGATTTCTCCTTAAACATTTCACACATTTTACTACCACTATTATTCACAATATTCATACTTTTCTCAGCGATAACAGTATCAACATTATTTGCAATATCAGCAGTTGTGCTATTCGAGTTAATAACAGATGAGACATTACCACAAACACTTACAGTGCATTTGGCAGATGGTGTATTTATTTCCACCTCATCCCCATTCTCAATTACATTCACATCCTTTGCAACACTACTCCTATTATCCAGCTCTATATCCTCTCACCTCCTTATTAACAGAATCCCCCAATTTCTTAGTTTGAGCCCTAACTTCTTCATTTTCCCCACCACACTCAATTTCCTCTTCATATTCATTTAGGTTAACTTTATTCATCTTTTGAGTATTCAGATCACAAATCGTATCTTCAAATTTACCAGGAATTTTGATTTTCCCTTTAGAGTAACGTTTTTTGTTAGACATCTATAAGAATTGCTTCTATACTAAACAACACTGATCAATTTCAAAGGTATAATCAAAATTTAAGGAAAACACCCCAAAATTAAAATTCTAAACCGATAGAAGTATGTGAAATGAAAAATGGAATCGAATTATCGGTTTAGATTTGTGATTTGGGAAGAAAATGAGATAGAAATGAAGGCTTTTAAGAGTTTTTTAATGGTGGAAAAGGTTGGAAAAAGCGGTTAGAGGAGAGAGAAAGAGAGGTTAAATTTTTCGGTTGCTAGTTATTCCTCTTTACTGATATTCTTGGGGGTGGCATCGTAGTCGGTATGGGCTTCGGTGTATGCGGCATCACTCGGCATCCCCAATGCCAATCCGTCGGCATCATGAATTCGGCATGCTCATCGGGGATGTTCACCGAATCGGTATGAAGACTAGTACTTAATTTTTTGACCGTTGGACTAATTAATTAGTCGACCGTTTGGTGGTTTTTTCCAAAAAAAAAAATAAAAATAAATTTCCTTTAAAGTTGAGGCATGGTTAGACATTACATTGCCACTAAAAATAAGTAGTTAGGCATGGTTAGGCATGAAATGTGTTTGACTCATTTTATTGGCTAATTACAATATACTTTGAGGCATGGTTAGGCAACATTGACATCCCCTTATGCTTGCCTAACTCACATATAGTATCTTTAAACCTAATAGGGATTTTGGTTTGACGTTTAGAGGATCTACGCTTACTAGATTTGTTAGACATGCTTGTACATCAGTATTACTAGAGCTAATTCTACACTGAAATTAGGGTTAAAAATTTTGGCGCTAAAATTATAGAATTGAGCGTTTCTTCAAAACTGAATAAAAATCTAATTGTTCGCAATGCTCAGACGATTCAAATGGTGAACACAGTACTGAATTTCAACCAGAAACAAATTTTACCCCAAAAACATCAAAATGTTGGATTTCTCAAATCTCAGCAAAAATCTAATCAAAGCTATTCATTGTGTGCGCACTGAAGAGCTGAATCTAATGCTTGTTTCACCTTAAAAATCCGTTAAAAAATGAGAGAGGAATTAAGTTTTTTGATGAATTTTAATGGAGGACGAATTGGTGGGAAGTCTGTTACGAGAGAGAAAAGGGTTTGCATATCAAATTTTACGCACTAAAAGAGCTTATTATTTGGTTTATTGTCAGGGCAACTGAAATTCCTGAGACGGTCTTGCTGTATGGTATGGAACATTTTTAAATTTTTTTGAGCCGTAAGCTTTTTGTTTTGAAAAATAAGCTTTTGCAAAAATAAAAGGCTTGTTTGGATACACAAAATCAAAGCTTTTATACAAAAAAATCTCCAAATAAAAAAGCTAAACAAAAAAGCGTTCAAAATAAATTGAAGCTTTCTGGTTCAAAAATTACGCTTATACCTTCTTACTATTACGTGGTCAATGTTCTCTACAAGCCTTTGTGTAGTGTATTATATTTAAAAATAAATCTGACAAAAAAAATAATAATACAAGAGTAGCGTTTTACAAAAGTAATATTGGTCATGCAAATATTCAATTGAGGTTTAGCCATTTTGAGTATTTAAAAAGAAATTGTAGTTCGTTTTACATGTTTCCTTGTACCAAAGGATGTAAGATTCCAAGGACATTTAGGTAAGCACTCAAATACGAAGTCACACATAAATAAAAATTATAAAAGGTCACCAGCTTGCAACACGTGTCTTCCCCTTCTTAAAAGTATGAAACAATAATTTGCTCATTTAAATGAATTTATCTAAACTAACAATTCTTTATGGTTTACTTCATTAAATATTGCAAATGGCGTAGAATAATAATCCTATTTGTGGGGTTCGATTGTTTTTTGTTAGCTTTTCGTACTTTGACTTTGCTTTGAACAAAACTTTTTTGAACCTTTTAAGATTATCTTTTGTGATCAAGGTAAACTTAGAACTCTACAAATCGCTATGCAAGACGTATGAAGCCTGACAAATCACTAGACTTTCACTATTTTTACATTAAGTGATTAGGACATAAACGACCTTCAAAATTTTACATGATGTTAACATATTTGGATGTTACTGAATTTTGCGGTTTTCTTCATTTATTCCTTTATTTATTTGTTTATTTTACTTGACATTTAGATCTTTTTATAAAACTGAGCATAAAAACAAGTGATTTGAGGGTAAAATTTTAAAAAGTTTATCAGCTTAAGTAATGTCTTCAGTAAGTTTTGTAGTCCAACGTATACTTTTTTGAGTTAGTACGTAATCCGTATATGGCTTTACATAATGTTCGTAAATGAATTTTGAACTATAATCTATGTCTTGGGGCTTTTTTTTAAATTAAAAAAACCATAAGGCTCATTCTGAAACAATGTAATAACTTAAAGGACCACAATCAGCAGTCCATGTGCAATAGTCCAACCATTTACTCGATCTGCCAGACCCCCAATACAGTCCACACACCAAACTAAAGTTCAAGGGTTCTTTTAAAACTTTCAAAACTACAGGGTTCATTTCGAAACATAATCATAACTTAAAGGACCAGACTCATCGTTCCTTATGTAATCAATTTTGACAATTTTATGCACCCGTCAGGCCGTCATTAATCTTACACATCTAAATTCTGGTCCAGTTCAACTATAGGGTTCATTTCGAAACAGCATCACAGATTAAAGGACCATAATGACATTGGTCCAGTTCACTTATCACTATTAACTCATTACACACTCATTCCTTTGCTATGTTCCTGAAGCTTAACCGGTCCGAATTCGATTTGGAGCTCAGTTCATTTTTTTGGACTTCTTTTTTATATGATTTAGTTGCATGCATAACAGTAATTTTCATACGGTTTTATAATAATATAATTTCTAATACTAGTATCCTAAAGCACCAATAACGAATAGTTTTATTTCATTTTATGATTTTTTTTTTTTTTTTTTTTTTTTTTTTTTTTTTTTTTTGTGGTTAGCCGGGTTTCACATTTTTAATAAGTGGAGATATTACTTAACTAAGGTGATATGTCACGTTAATAACTTAATACCTTATAAGATATGAAATAGGTTTAGAGTGGGTTTTAAATGATAAATTTTAGAGTAAACTACAAATATAATACCTGTGGTTTTTCCGATTTGGGAGTAATTAACCATTTTTATCAGTTTCATCTCTATGAAGACAAATATTTAACAATAATCATATCCTTATAAGACCGGGCGTTACGGAGGATGGTCCAGACCACCTAACGAACATCATCGCGAGGCATTGGCTATTGAAAAAGCTTTCTTCCACAGGTATTTGAACCTTTTTTAAAACCAAAAACTGTATGTTATACACTACAAGAAAAACTGGCTTTAGTGACAAGTGGGATTTCATCACTAACAGCAAAAAGTCGTCACAAATCCTACTTGGTGACGAAAACAGGAGTTGTGTCGTCATTTAAATCCGGAATAACAGGATCAACATTGTCATTGCTTCCGGACCCATAGTAGCTAGATTCCGACGACTTTCTTCAAAACATGGTTGTTCCAACCTCTTGATTTGCCACTATCCATGGATAACAATGTATGTGTGTAAATACAGTTTGTGTTTATGTTTTGTGTTTGGAACTATGGATCTGAAATTGAAATGTGTAATATATAGGGAATTTTTTTTTTCTTTGATCCGCTCCTCCAACGGTACAAACATTAAATACAAACGGTAATATTTGTGCCTTGAAAACACCATACCTCCCAGGCAATATATGCCGTTGGAGCAATATCGTTGGGCATGCCGGCCAAGTGGCGGCGGTGTTCACCACCGGCAATGGCATGCCGTTGGTGATGCCGCCGACCACTGCCACCCTCTTTAACGCCACGAAATCAATCATCACTGCAAAACAAAAGAAAAGAAAGATTAACGTATGGCAAATGATACCCAATTGATTACATATTATAATGTGCACATAAGATTCCACTCGGTGACAGCAGCTGTGTAAACAAACACAAACCACTAAAATCTAAATACGTTCTCAAGCACCAAACAGTTCAATCATCCTCATAAAATTCAGTTGCACCTTTTATCCCAAAAAGAAATAACTGATACGACTAAACATATTTGCAGCTCCTAAACCACAATACTAATTAACTGATGCGACTAAATAAAAATCGAATACACTTGGAAAGAGTGAAGACTTACAAATTCTTGAGGAAGTTGCACACCAGTGAAATGAGCTAGTTGGTCAAGTACATATCCCATTTTCCTTTTGATATCTTCATTCTCTTTTTGCAAAGTTGTACGCATTTCTGTGATTTGTGAACAATAAAGCCCTTGTTATATGAGACTATGCATACCAGTCAAGGAGTATCTAATATCTTAAAACGCTAAATGCCTGCACAGTAAGCCAACCTGAAGTGAGTCCATTGGGTTAGCTGACATCGCAATGATCTCTTCAGTTCAGTTTTAGCCTGTTACACATAAGTTATACACTCAAATGAGACAGTGGGATATCCGTCTATCTGATTCTCTATCATAAAGTTGATATTCAAAGTCAAAGGATTAGATTAAGTCAACCATAGTATATTACTAAGTTAAATAATTGACATTTACTTTGTGTAGAAATCTATTTCTTGAACCATTAACAGAATTTGGACTCTGTGGCACTTCTTGCATATGTAAATCAAATGATTTCCTACTGTGACGAGCTGAAGAATGTATCCCAGTATGATCAATCGTAGGCTGCAGATGAAAGAACCAAGTGAGTTCCATATATCAGTGAAGAATGCATAAGAATATAAACAAGACCAAGAAGATCATCCAAGTCAACATGAAGATCCCAGTGAGTCCTGAAAGTCACAGTTTCTCAAACTAACACATATAATGTTCACAATATTTGGTAAAGAATAGACAAAGGAGTTCCCGCCTGTCAAGCACGCTTGGCACGCTTCAAACTGTTGCGAAACTTACTCCACTATCAATTAAAAAGTAATTCAAGGACAATTCAGAACAGACATATAGTTCTTACAGCTGGTTAAATACATCGAAATCAATCTGCTTCAAGGGCAGCAATCTCATACCCGACTTCTTCCAGATGCTCGTTTATGGTGGTGACTGCATCCTGCACCCCCTGAATGGCTTCCTTCATAGCATTATCGTATTCTGCATCTGCATCTGCTTCTGCTTCTTCTGTTCCAGCAGCTTCTGTTATCTCGTGAACATGCACACGTTCATGCTGATGATGATTTTTAAACTTGCAGTTTTTATGGCTGACCAGACGCTCTAATGGACGACCAGCTTTCTTCAGAACCTGAATGGTTGCAGTCTATTTCACCATGTTCATTAACAAAAAAAGAAATAGTTAGATTGCATTTTAGAAACTAGCACTTGTTGGGCTTATTTTTATGACCCCTTTTCATGAACCTATTGACCATAGGTGGCAATCATTAACCTATAAATGGATTATTATGGGTTATGTTAGATTTCTAATGAGCCAAATGGGTTATACTAAAGGATTTATTTAATACAAACAGCACTTAAATGAATAGAAACCTCGCTCTACAAAGAAATAAATAAATAACTGTAAAACCATAGGTCTCGTAATCATTTCGAGCACATTAACGATTCATAGCATGCAAAGAAATGGATAAGAATGCGTGTGTTGGTCAATTTGAACCACACGTTGAACTGTTCGCCAACCTGCCCCGTTTGCCACCTCTAACATGGACCAACAAGACCATAGGTATACCACTGTCCTTAAAAATAAGTTTACTGAAAACAAAACAAGACCAAAAAGAAAGCACTAAACATTTTAGTGGAGTATGGTTCATACGATCACTAGTTCAAATACTGGTAATGTCAACCAAAGTAGCAGTCATGATTTTGCCACTCTCGTTATGGGTTTTGTAAAAGCATGGGGCAACATCTAAATGAAAAACAGCTCCTCCTGAGAACAGGTATTTTTCGCGTCCATTTCCACGGGCTTTGTACAAAAAGCCCACTCTATCATTCAAGGAGGCAGGAGTGCTAATTTTTTAACACCCTACTACTTGAGAAATGAATCAAACAAAATTCTTTTACAGGACTGTTCGACTTTGTTCTCCTCAATGAGACATTATGTCGCAGCAGTGTTTGGATGTGCACTTTAAAAGTGGTTGTGATATTAAAAAATCAGAATCACTACCAAGACAATGGGTATCAGGGCATCTGGAATTTTTGTGAAAAGGCAGAGCCCTCTTAATTTGGATAAAACCGTAAAATAAAAAAGTAAAGCAGAAACTTTGCAAATATACAACTGTTAAATTGGTGAAACCATGGTCCTTTGTATCACAAGAAGCTCAAGAATATTTGATAAAGAATAGACAAAGGTGATAACATCAAGAAGTATCAACTTTAGCTAACAATCATCGAATGCTAATATTCTCTCTTAGGCATTTCATCGAACACTTTCCATGCATCTAATTTAATAGTGGTTAATCCAACCAATGAAGCAAAATTCTCACACCCTATCATTCTAGTAGGATGACATTATACCAAAACATAATGATGTTCTCTATCTAGTAGTAATATTCATCATAATATACACAAAGCGAAACCAATAAAATCCCTAAACTAATACAAATTACATAAAGATAATGCATTATATAGATAAAATTAATCATGATATAGCTAAGTGAATCAGCCCATCAATTCTTCATACCTTCAATTGCTAACAATGTCGATAGAAGAGTTGTATTGAGGGTAAAGAAGAGTTGATTGAATGGGTAAATTGGGGAAAATGAATTATTGTTAAAAAGACGAATTAACAAAAAGAATTGATGATGAGTAGTATTTAATTATTTATCGAGGGAAAATTAATTATTGAATGGGTAAATTGGAGACGATAACAAAAGGAATCTTTTTTCTAATACGGAGTAAAACAAAACCTTTATTCGTAATTTTTTATTTAAAAAAAATCAATTCATTCCTGATTAAGTAATAATTGAATTATTTTTAATTATTTTTAAAAAGTTTTTTTAATAAAACAAACTTAAATATTTCTTTATTTGGAAAAAGATCTAGAAAATCGTTTTTATATCAAGGATGTGGTTAAAAAAGAGAAAATACACATGTACCTCAAATTCAATTGTTAAAACTTTTGGACCAAGTAGTAAAATTATATGAAAAGGAGCGGACTTAAGTATACGTGAATCCCATTGCGCACACCTCTCATTCCAAAAATTCATATACTAAAAATTCATATACTAAAAATTACAATCGAATGAAGCAAAAAAGGTGAATTCCTCGACACAATATTCGATTTACCCACCCAGATCAAAGACAAACAACAAGGTGACTTCTAATGCCTATCATCTTTAGGGATGTTGACAAATATCTAAAGATTTTAAATATCTATGGAACAACTTATTAACTTCGCACACCCAGGTATTTTTTTTTATATATTTAATTTGCTTATTATTTGTGTAATTTAAGAATTGATATTAATTTGATGTATATGTGCTGCAACCCTAATTTTTTTTATGTTGGTTTTATCGGTTGTATTCTAAAGTTGTGAATTATTAAGGGTTGTTAAATTTAGGTTTTTGGGTAAATATGTGTGTTAGTGATGTGGTCGTGTAGTGTGGATATCTATAGAGTCAGCCTCCTTTGATTGCTCTAAGAGGTTTGTGGGTATCAAGGGTGAAATCAAGAGTTCATTTTAAGCTCTGTTAAATATACAGACCATACATCAAGAGGTAATAATAATTGCTCTAAAGGTTTCGTGAGTTTCATGGATGACATTTTCAGCTGCTCTTAAATGTTTTTTTTTATATGATTTAGATATAAAATCAACAGCAGTTTTTGGCCAAGCAAAATGTTTATATTTGATGGGTTACAACATTGGAATTAAGACACACTACAAAAATTTTAAAATTACATAAAAATAAAACAAGTGTGAAATTTAAGTGGTTAAACCTCACAAAAAAAATATATAATTGACTAAATTGAAACACTAATGAAACTTCATTACTATTCGGCGACTTTTTCTCTAAAATAAATATTGTGAAAATTAGGATATTACAAATTTATTATATTTTTATTTAATTAATGTATTATTTAAATTGATAAGTAACTTTTTTTCATATTTTTTTCAAATTAAACTCAAATTCAAATCTTATTTCAACCCACCTATAAAATAAAGATATGTTTGATACATCACTATCATAATGCATCAATTACAATAATTATCATTACAAATATTTGGTTACTAAGTTGAGGAATGAAATTATCATTTGATACCCATAAACTCATAAGAGGGGGAGTATGCACATTTTCTAACTCATTCTCGTATGACCTACCACTAACATATAGACCATATATCTTTCTTTAAAAAAAAAAAAAAAAAAAAAAAAAAAAAAAAAAAAAAAAAAAATTGTGATAACCATACATTAATACAAACAATAGAAATGAAATCGGTATCTCAATCCATACTACCCTCTAACAATTTTTTCTAAAACACAGTTAATATTCTAACAATTAACATTCTTCACTACAAAGTTACAGAGAGAGAAAAAAAAAAGTTGCAAAAACCAAAATCAATTAGATCCCCCAATATTTCCATGTGAAAAAACCCAACAATGCACCAAAATCCCCAAACCGATTCAACTTCCCTCCACTTTTCCCCCAAATCAAAACCCAACCCTAACCTTTCAATCCCGCACAATTAACCTTCAATTCACAAAAAGTTGACATTTTTATGTAATATCTCCAATCTTTTCACAAAACCCATCTTTTATTTCCATCAATTTCATCAATTTGTTAAAAAAAAATTGATTTTTATTTTTTATTTTTTTTTTTTTTTTTTTGTGTAGATGAGATTAATAATAATGGGGGATGATGAATCGGATAGTAGTACTAGTTGGGATTTTGTTAGGTGACACCTGCAGCTGCTGTTGTGAAGATGGGTGGTGAAAATGAAAATAGAGTAAGAAGGAATAACAGCACATTGATACGTGCACCAATAATGGCGGATGATATTGATCAGATATTGGTTCTTATGAATTTGGCTAAGTCTTATGGTGCTGATCTTGTTGAGATTAGATTGGATAGTTTGAAACCTTTTTTGGAGGGGTTTAATGTCAGAGAAAGTATTCAGTCCCTTATTAAATTAAGCCCTTTGCCCACCCTTTTTACTTACAGGTGAGAAGACTCTTTTTTCGATATCCGAAAACCGATATGAATGCAGTTTTTTTATATGCTTTTAAGGATACTGAATTGTTTGATATTTGATGTGGGTGTTTTCAAATTGCTAATTATGAACTGATATGTTTTTGTGGATTTGGTAGGTTACAAATTTTCTGTTAGGGGTGAAATAAGCTGTTTTTGATAAGCTGATCATCTGCTTATTAGCTTATTTGGGGGTGAAATAAGCTGATTGGGATATGCTGAATTGTAATCGAGATTAGATAGGATAGTTTAAAACAAGAAAGGTTTACTGATAAATATGATATCAAACCCTTTATAATCTAAGTCCTTTGCCTACTCTTTTTACTTGCAGGTGCGGTTTTTTCGAATCAATTTTCGATATTCGAAACTGTTTCTATGATATGAATGTTGGATTCATTAGTATTGTGAATTGCTTGATGTGGGAATTGGGATGGTTGACTTTTGGTTTGAAACTGTTATGATGTGTTAGTATACTGAATTGTTTGACTTGTGATGTGTGGTATTTGGGATTTTTGCTTATGTAAACAGCTTATCTTCTTTTTGATTTTTCTAAGCGGATGATGAAATGTGACTATGCTTATCTACTTAGTTTAGGGTAAATAAGCTCTTTGTAATTAGCAGTTTAAGTTTAAGATGAAATAAGCAGTTTAGGAGTTAAATTTAGGATGAAATAAGCAGTTTGTGAGTTTAAGTACAAAATTAATAATCCTAAATACCTCTTGTTGCATTTTAATGTAGTAGATAAGCAGAGTTGAGTGTTTGTATGTGATTGTATCTGTATTTGAGGGTGAAATAAGCAGTTTGGGAGTTGCTTATTCAGACAGTGTATTTGCTTATTTGCGTATCTGATTGTATTTCAAGTGTCTGGATGAAAAATGTACTTATGCTAATAATCTTCTTGATACAGTTATGATGCGAATGCAGTTTTTTATGTTAGTATACTGAATTGTGACATATGATGGGGGTGTTTAGGAATCTAAACAGATTATCTGCTTATTGTGCTTTTTTGAGCAGATGAAGAAATGTGACTATGCTTATCTTCTTAGTTTAGGGGTGAAATAAGCTCTTTTTGATAAGGAGTTTGAGAATGTTTAGTTTGAACTGGTTAGTGTTACTTGATTCAGTATAGTAAGTTTGACCTTAGGGGTGAGATAAGCTGTTTTAGGGAAGTTGATTTTTCTGGTTATGAGCATAAGCTGTTTAACTTAGTAATGCCGAACACCCCTGTTTTGTTTTGATACAGTAGATCAGCAGTAATAAGTGTTTGGATATGATTATAGGCTCATTTGATGGTGAACTAAGTTACAGTTTCTGAGTTGCCTATTCAAACAACATATATCTGATTATTTTGCTTCTTAAATCCCTAATTAGCTGATTGCCAAAAACTTAAACAAATGCGATATCTGATTATCTGGTTTCGTTACTGTAGAAGCCTATCTACACACTTTTTGCAGCATTGCCTTCTGTTATAGCAATTACTTATTTCATGAAAGAATTAGCAATTTTAATAAGCATTACCAAACATCCCCGGAAGTCAATGTAATCATAGAAGTATTGATGTTGAATGCTGAATTGACATCAGAGAACTCCGTTGATATTAGAATTATGAATCCTTCTTAAAGAAAGGGACATTTATATTTTTCATTAGGACAACCAGGGCTATTGGTTTCTTGATTAATCTAGTCCATATTATGTGATGTCGTAACACTTTATCTTTCCCGAAAAGGTTTCTGATTCTATGTTATTTTCTAAATCAACATGGGAAGGTGGTCAGTACGATGGAGATGAGCAGAGTCGATTGGCTGCTCTTCGATTAGCAATGGAATTAGGAGCTGATCACATCGATGTTGAGCTTAAGGTTCCTTTCTTCTTGACATTAAATTAGTCTATTTGTGCTCATAGGCTCGTCTAAAGTACTATACTGCTTTTCGATTATAGTTCTTGTTTCTCCATTTGTTATTGTATCATCAGTATTTTTGTTGGGACATGATAAGGAATTTTATATTTGACAGCCATTGTATTCTCGTTTTTTTTATACTAAAATTAAATTTACTTTTATAAATTCTACGCGGATGAAGTACTCATGAATATTTGTTCGGATGAATTTTGACTTGTAAGTTTTTCTGCTAATAGTAAATTCTTGTGACATGTAAGCTGATGTTGTCAACAATTTCTGATAAAGATGCACGGTAGTTTAATATTTCAATAGTAAATACATATGTTTTTGTATGCAATCTTTCTATAAGATCAAACATTTAATTTATAGTAATTATTACGATTATTATATTTAAAACGGGCTTTATATAGAAAGCATAAAACATTGACAAGTAGCACTAAGGTTGGTCGTAGGGGGCATTGTTACTCAAGCGTGAGACATAAAGTCATGCGCCACCACCACCACACATCAAATTAGTCACATGTAAGAAGTCTATAAAGCATCTCATTGGCTTACCGGCTTGACTCAACCAAAGAATATTTTATACGATAAAATAAATTTTATACCATACTTTTACGCAACCTACGAGACAAACAACACAAAAAAATTACACGATCACGTAACCACCGTGTATGTGTCATTTTAGTCATTCAGTCGTGGGACCTCATAAACCGGGTCTAGTAAACTTTTCTTTCTACGCTTTTAGAACTTAAATTGAGGCTTGTATGTTACACAAAGCTATAGTACAAAATCATCGACTTCTTTTAAATATTCAAGAAATGCGACTTTTTTATTTTAATAAAAAAAAACCCCATAAAAATGAATTCTTTTTAAAAAAAATCCGAAATATAAACACATAAAACTCTCCAAAACCATGTAATTGCACCTTTATAAACAACTTTTGGTAAAGAGAGTGGGGTTAAAATCCTCTATTTTCATCTTCTCATTTCAGCCTCTTTCATTATCAGGTAAGAAAATAACTTTTTATTTTCATTTTCATTTTTTACACACATTTAAGTTGAAACTAACCCAACTTGCAGTTATTGTTACTATTTATTTATTTTTGTGTTACATCCTCTAGTACTTTCTTTACAATAAAGATAAAGTTAACAGATAGTAACAATGATGCTGCTGTAGCTCAAAGAAAGTTAGAGGTTAAACAACTGGAACGAAAGACAAACACGAACTGTTTGGTAGGCACATCTTGGTGCAAAGGTGGGGCAAACATTATGGAAACTGAAGTATGTGGTCAAGAGGGTGCAGAGGGTAATACAGCTGAAAGGAATAAGGTGAAGGTGGTCTAAGAAAGCTAACTTGAATATTTACTAAGGTAGGTGGTCCCTGGTTCAAGGTTCCAACATTTGATGAAGATGTTGAGTATAGTTATAGACTAAGAATCACTACTAAGGTCGAAATTGTTTTATTACAATAGCGGTTTAATGGCCTAAAGTGTAACTAGTCTATGTATAAGGATTTAATTGTACTTAGTTAAATAGAGTTAGAGTTAGACTTAAAGTAGAATTGCTTAGTGTGCATGACAAGCAAAGATACTATGGAATTTTAATGGGTTAATTACTTGAAAATGTATCATATTTGCCAATTTTTGTTATTGTGTGTATCTATAACCGAACCGAACCGAGAACCGAACCGAAGTTCGGTTCGGTTATGGGTCAAAACCGAAAACCGAACTTTTTATTTAAATTACACTATTTATATTTTTTTTTGAATTTAATTATATATATTTTTGGGAAAAAAAATATTTCAAAGCATAAAAAAATGTTTTTTTATTTTAGTATAAAATTTTAATGGATATTTTTTATATTTAAAATAATATAAATATATAAAAAATATATATATTTATATAAATTCGGTTTTCGGTTCAGATAGCTAAACCCATATCCAAACCGAAAACCGAATTTTTAATTCGGTTCGGTTCGGTTATATGTTCGGTTCGGTTTTATTTCGGTTCGGTTCGGTTCGGTTTTCGGTTTATTCGGTTAATTAACCGAACCGTGAACACCCCTAGGTGGGGGGATGCTAGTTTGTACATTCTTCCTTGCTCATTCGTATCTTTATAAAGATGTAATGTTTGAGGTCACGTGTGTGGTTCCTTTGAGTCAATATTCCACATTAGCTTTCAAGTTTTTTGTTTTTTATCCAACAACTAGTACTAGCATGGTACCCGGGCAAAGCGGTGATGGGCGAATTGTATTTCGATTTCCGACTATGGTAGTGTAAGGGAGGAGGTGGTGTAAGAAAGGTATGGAAAATGCGTCACATTATCAGCGGGTCGAAAAAAGATGGTGGTATGGAAGTGAAGCTCACATGGATTTTAAGACGAATGGAGGTTGGGGGCATATATACTTTATAATAGAGTACACATAATTATCAAATATGACCATGTCGGAAAATACGTTGCTATTTTGATGGAATTTGCCCGGTTCTCTTTCACTTAAGTTATTTAGGATCACAAGTAGTACTAATGAAATCATAAACGAAGACCTCATGTTTATGTGGTTAAATAATTTACCTACTTTCATGGTTGATGCTAAGATTATGCAGTCCTGACATAATTATGATCTTGGGGACTATTAATTCGTTTTAGATAAATTTTATAAATGCTTTACTTAATCGCGCACTTAGAATTAGAACAATCACTTTCAGTTCTTAAAGAATCTGTAAATAAGCCAATCGAAAAGCTATAGATTTTTTACATTTTGAATTAATAATAATAATAATAATAATAATAATAATAATAATAATAATAATAATAATAATAATAATAATAATAATAATAATAATAATAATAATAAAAATAATAATAATAATAATAATAATAATAATAATAATAATAATAATAATAATAATAATAATATGGATATGGATGATACTTCATATTGGCTTAGGGTGGCTCCTATATCTGGATTGGGTCAAACTATGAATGCCCGGACATACCGTTGTGTGTTGTGTTATCGGTTGGGTGTTCCTCTTTTCACTGTTCAGGTACCGTGTTCAGCTTGTTCTCGTGTTTTTACTGGAGATATTTATGGGGATCACGCGGTCTCTTGTGCGGGTATTGTTGGCATTAAACATCGGCATAATATTGTGCGTGATGTTCTTGTTGATATATGCTCTCGGTCCGGAATTTCAGCTCGTAAGGAGGTGGATATTGGGCTTTATGGTGATAGGGATAGATCTTTCGCCCAGCTGATATATTACTTTACTCTTGGGATGGTGGGCTTGATGTTTGTGTTAATCTTACGGGGTCGTCACCTTTGACGCAATCTGGTATGATTGATTTTATGCCAGGTCGTGCGGTTATTGAAGCTGCACAACGTAAACGTGTCAAGTATGAGGCCAAATGTGTGGATATCGGATATGGGTTCCTCCCCTTCTCTTTCTCCTCTTTTGGAGAACTTGAGAAAGATGCAGTAACTCTTCTAAAGCGTATTCGACGTTTCTCTACTACTCAAGACATTGGAGGGCGGGCTGCCGTTCATATTTTTAATAGGATTGGTTTCGCTATTGCTAGGGTGTGGGGGCCCAGTTGGTTTCTCGGCTCCCCACCAATTTCTTGTAAAATCCTTTTTATTGTTAATAAAAGTGTTGGTTAATAATAAAAAATAATAATAATAATAATAATAATAATAATAATAATAATAATAATAATAATAATAATAATAAAAAATAAATAAATAAAAAAAAAAAAAAAAAAAAAAAAAAACTAAGATCTGTAAATAAGCCAATCCAAACACCCACTTAGAACAATCACACTTAAGACAAAACAAACACACATATACAAAGTATATAAACTTGAAAAGGTTAGAAAATGACTCTGCAGCCCGCCAGACCTCCTCAACTTGTCACTTTCAGTTCTTAAAGAATCTAGAAGTAACGGCAGTCCATCAACCTTGACTTCAAGCCTACAAGTTTAAAAATCACACAATAAGCCACTGTAAACTCATTACCAGTTTTAGTGTGATAAAGTATGCTATATCTTAATACAAATACAATACAAGCCTTTTGCTGATACTCAAAGTAAACACGAATTTCGAACAGGTTGGGAATATATTCTTACACTGGACGGAATTCGAGACCACATATGATGAGGCCAGACATAATTCCTTCATGACTTGTAAACTTCATATCTATAGAAAGAGAGCCATCCTTGAATTCATGAGTTGAGTTAAATTTCCACACTTGAATCTCCATCCATCCATCTTCCCTATGTTTTGGAACCCGAGTGTTACCATTTATGTTCAATGCACTTGGGGTTGTAAAATAAACAAATTCAGCCTCATTGTTTTCTTTGTGGAGTACGTCTCGTACTTTTACTGGACAATGCAGCCCCTGGCAGTTTTCTGAAAGCTTGAACACAAGGTAACACACATATTCTGTATCTTGTGACAACATTTGACTTTTGATCGTGCAATTAAGATGAAATATGTTTTGTGGTAAAAGCTCAATCACCTCTTGAAATCTGCATGTAGGATAGATTAAGAATGAAGTTATTTATAAAGATAGAAAACTACATCCAAGAAGTGAAACTTTTGTCAACCATTTAATCAAAAATTTTGATTGTCAACTACAAATAAAAAAACATTGGGTTAGAAAATCTACTTTTTCGTGTGACATCTACATATTTGGATGTACCATCAAAATAGTTTAGTGGTTAAAGGTATTGTTGGCAATTCGTGTGGGATTCAAACTTGTCAACCCCAACTTGTTTAAACATAACTTGATACACAGGTTAACTATGTTAATTGGGTTGGCAGGTTTCCCCTTTTAACCCATTTTAACCCATATAGCAGTATAAAATTAGTATTTTCTTCCAAAGAAAAACTTAAACGGGTTGTCTGGTCGACCTATTTAACCCAAACCAACCCAAACACAATCCAAAATCAGTTTACACCCAACCATAACCCGTTTATTTCTGTATCAGTCTCAGTCTCAGGTTGTGTTTCATGTAGTGTCAGGAATTGCCGCCTCTAGTTGAAGGAAACTGTAATAAAAATAGCTATAATGAGGCAAACCTGGAATCAGCTAATGGTTTTGAAGTAAAAAGATCCACATTAGAGAATTTGTATAAAACTGCCTTTGCCGAAAGCACAAGAAGTTTCTTTTTGTTGACCTCACCCAACCAAAACAACTCGTCATAGTTTCTGCATATCTTGAATATTTCTTCAAAGTTAGTTGGCAATTGTTGCACCTGATCCACATTGAAGTTTGATTTCAAGACTTGTTGGACTTCCTTCAATTTTCCGATTTCTTCATGTTTCACCTGTATACAAACCATGTTAAATATGCAATACAGAACATGGTTTTTAGTTTAATTTTTTGATATGCACCTGACCTCTTTATATAATGTAAAAACAACGAGATATAATTGCAAACTTACTTTCTCAATTGCGCGAAATTCAATGCCTTCAACATAAACTGCAGTTTCTCCACAATAGTATGATGAAAAGCTCTCAAGTAGAAACTCAAATACAACATCTTCGTTCTGATTCAAGAATTGGTACAATTCAATCATCATCCAGTCCTTGTCTCTCCTTGTTGCGAAATATGCATGTAGACTTTCGAGTCCCTTTCTATACTTTAGGTTAACACACATCGGTTTACTTGAAAATTTTCTTGAATCACTAAGTTTGAAGACTAAATAGACCCCATAAACAACATTTGGAGATAGAAGTTGAGCGTTTGTCTTTATTTCGATGTTCAATTTGGAAATATCAGACATCTCCACTACTGTCTCAAACCTGCATATATCACTGTCATTAGAACGGAGGACCCAAAATAGGGGTATAGCTCTACCACCGGTTGAAAAGAAAAATCCAGCTACGAAACTTCAAACAACAAGTGATATCAAACATAATACCCATATACCAAATATGTGACTATATAATTAGTCAAGAAAACACTGATCCTTGTTAGATATCTACCATCTTCATGTGCGAGTCTAAGCAACAAAGAATTTGATGTTGTTCCACTAGGGTTTATTTACCCTTTAATAGTATTATACATAAAGCACCGAGTTTATCAATATGGGCATTTATAACTCTCTCGCTCATCAGAAGGATTAAGAAATCCAGTTCATGAAAAGAAGATATACTAGTTTATTTTTTTTTTATCAAAATTTAAGAATTTGTCAAATCCTGACATTTTAACTAGTGAAAAAGTAACTTTGTTATAAATTTTTTCTGTTATATAATACACAACACTGCAAGAAAAAAGAATCACAACGCAAGTTCAAAATACATAGGTCGGCTTTAAACTAATTATTATGCTCCCGTAAATAGCTTGTCATGCATAAACCAGTAAAGTAACTACATTTTTTCAAAGAAAAAGAAATATATACATGTAACAGCAATGCATATAATGCTTATCACTTATGTAGTGATAAATTTAGAGAAGTAAAGAGAATAACCTCGATTCTTGAAGAGATTTCCACTCATGTGGACAACTGTTTGTGTAAGAAAACATTGCCGCTGATACCATTTTATTTCTTTCTCCATTACCATCGAATGACAGCAACTGTTACATAAAATAAATTATAAATCAGACTCAACTTTTTTCATGTGTAAACGCATGTGTGATCTCAAATTATCCATCAAAAAGGAAAAGATATATAGAAAACTGGAAAACACCAAATAAACGAGATACAAAATGAACTGATTACCACTTTGTCTTCTTGAAGGAGGATTCCATTAGAAAAAATGTTGTAAAGAACCTCTTTCTTAGTGGTAGAGTAGACTTCAGGGCATTTTGACATATGGACTATTTCTTTGTAGTCTTTAGGCAATTTGGGCTCCCATTTCTCATAATCCTCCTGCATATACATTAATCAATTAATAAACTCATGTTTCATATAGTTACTTTCTTACAGTTTATAAAACAGTTAAAGGCCATAGTTTAGATATATATGAATCAAAAGTTAGCGAATTTTGTCAAAATATAGATACTTACCTGGAATTCCAATGCTTTCTTAAGTTCTATGACCACTTCATCAGCTGTTGGCCGACTTTCTCTCCTGTGATGTAAGCATTTAAGGGCAATACTTGTAAAGATAATATATGACTCTGGCACAATTTGTTCTTTGATACCCTCGAACACTAACTCATCAAGTTTTTCTAAATGATAGTGTTGTTTAGCCAAAAAGGGTAAATAAAGATACTCGTCATCTAGTTTTACGGATGATAGTTTCCCACACAATATGTCAAATAAGACCGCACCCAACGAGAATATATCAGACTCTTTGGTTAAGATGCCTGTTTTCGAGTATAGTGGGTCAATATAGCCATCAGTGCCTGTAACATTGTCTATGACATAGTGTACATCCTGATTTGTTGGACATACTAAGGAAAGCCCGAAATCACTAATTTTTGCCTTCCAATCATCAAGCAGTAGAATGTTGCTGCTGCGGATGTCCCTGTGTATTACCATTTCTGGACTTGAATCAGTTCCATGAAGAAACTTCAGCCCGACTGCAATATCGATGCATATTTTAAGCCGCATCACCCACGTAAGACTATCATTGCTCACGAACTGATCAAGACTTCCTCTGGATGCATACTCATAGACAATAATTTTCTCATCCTCTTCATCACAGTAGCCTACAAGACCAATCACATTTTCATGTTTATACTCCATAAGGATTTCAAGCACTGTCACAAATTCAGCTTCTCCTTCAGCAGATTTCCTACCCAACCGCTTTGCAGCAATGAAGTTATGCCCATGAGTGTGACCCTTGTACACATTCCCAAAATCTCCATGTCCAATGAGATTGTCTTGATTGAAAGTTTCTGTGGCCAACTTTATGTCTTGAAGTGACAGTTTGAGGCTGTCCGTGTGGTTCTCCTGTGAATCATCGAACAATCAGACAATTTGATAAGTAAGGACTTATTAACTAAACTGGTAAGATCGTTAATTTAGTAAAAGTTTGAGGATTAAAATATTAGTTACACAAAGTATAATGTATGAAATGTCACGTACTACTATGAAGAATATATAAGAAGATTATAAAGTTATTCAAAAAAAAAATGCACCTGACACTTTAAAGCTCTCTTTAGTTCGTTGATGACATCATCTATTGTTGGGCGTTGCGCTTGAGTTTCTGCAAGACATCGAAATGCAATTTCTGAAAATATTTCCAAAGACTCTTTATTGGGTCCTTTGCTTAGAGAAAAGACACGCTCATCAGTTTCTTCCTTTATCTTGCGATCAACAATTTCCATTATTGTTCCCTTCTCAAAATGATGTCGCGCAATGAATGCAATCCCCTTCTCATTCACCTTGGTGTATATAGGATCATAGGCCAATCTCCCAGTCAAGATCTCAAACAACACAACTCCAAAAGAGTAAATGTCTGCTTTTTTATTTAATCTTCCAGACTCTTGATATTCTGGATCCAAATACATATCTGTACCTGCAATCGTACTGGCGTTGAAAGTACTGGCATCTCCTGGGTGAAATTTGGAGAGCCCAAAATCGGCAATCTTAGCCATCCAATTATCGTCCAATAGAATATTCGCGCTCTTGATGTCCCGGTGAATTATCTTTTGCTTGTCTTGATCTGTGTTAGTGTGAATGTAATTCAAGCCATGTGCGATACCAAGACATATTCTCAAGCGTTGCATCCAAGTAAGATTAGTCATCTTATCACTGTTTCCCAGATAATCCTCAAGACTCCCTTTAGAAGCAAGCTCATAGACAAGGATCATGTGATCACGATCTTCATCACAAAAACCAAGAAGAGAGATTATATTCTCATGTTTACAGCTAGTAAGAATCTCAATTTCTGCAATGAACCCTTGTTCTCCTTTTTGATTGTGAATGAGCTTTATGGCTACCGTGCTTCGTTTTTTGGGTAAGTCGCATTTATTCACACCTTCTATCAACGAGGAATTACTGCTATCAAAATGTTCAAGATCTGCTTTGTACACTTTACCGAATCCACCTGAACCGATGCAATATGCTTCATCAAAATTGTTGGTAGCCTGTATTATATCATTTAGTTGAATCTTCAAGTGTTCCAAGTTCTTCCCCTGCAACATTATGAAGTTATGCAGCACCACATTAATGCTAGTAAGGATTGGGGTGAAGTTACAAAAAGAAAGAAAAGGAGGAAAAATTTACTGACATTTATAAAATACTAGCTAAATGACCCGTCGAATTGCCGGGTTTTTAAAAGAAAATTGATGAAAATATAGAATTTATAGTAACTACTAAGCTGGAATATGAACATGTATTATTGGACACGGATATTTAAATTCTAATGACATATTGTTATCTCCGAATGTTTTAATGGGTGATATATTAAATTTATAATGATAGAAGGCTTTTAAATTTACATATATTATTGGTCAATAATTGTAAATGTGTTGGTTAATAAACAACATAATACGATCTTACTTAACCTCATTTTGCTAAGAGCGTGCTCAACAACGTCATTGATATGTGTCCAAAATGAAAAGTCAATTAAAGTCAAAGATGATAGTCAAAGATCAAAAAGTCAAACAACAACCCAACAGTTTTTCCCGCCCAATTACTTTTACCCATTTCCATTGTATAAATACACTACTTGTAATCATTTAGCACTTAGTCTATGAATTGTAATCTTCTTCTCTACTGTAAACCTTCATCTATCAATAACAAAGCCTTTTTCATTATAATTTGTGATTCTATTCTTATCTCTTGGAATTGCCTATTATCTTGAAAGTACTACTTCATTTTCATAGTGATTTCTAGTAGTACATAACAGTCATCAATATTAACTGGAGCATTCATCTTGCTCTTCTTCTTCTACAATTATTTTTTTCTATCTTCTCTACAAATATTGGATGGTGAAAATAGTTTTGTTATATATAGTAATAAAATATGTGCACTATATATGAAAATTTGATTAAATGTGATTGAGTGCTTAAAAATGAAATCGTGTGACACATAAGTGAACCATTTTTGTTGTCAAGTAAAACAAATATTTCAAATCTAAAATTCAAAAACAAATGTGACTCATTAAACATATGACCATGATGAATGATGAATTCTTCCTAATCATGTGAATATAGGTCAAACTTTTTATGGTGACAAACAAATACTATTCTTATTAAAAAAAAAAAAAAAAAAAAAAAAAAAACTAATTTAAACATAAACAGTAAAAAAAAATTTTGTTGTCAAACAACTTTACTCAAATTTTATTTATTTAAAAAAACTTGTTTTCTCTTCATATATACTAGTAATAATTAGGGGCGGAGCCATATGTAAGGTAGTCAGCGTTGCCCCCAACAAACCCTTACAAAAAAAGTGTAATCCATCAACTTTAATTTATATTTGCTTGGAATATAATTATTTTAACTATTACTTACTCCATCTGATTCTACACGAATTTTAGACCCTTGACAAAAAGCCATAATTTCGCATTTAAATAGGTCAAAACAAATATCATATTAAATATAATAAATGTGACATATATTGTTCCAAAATATAAAATAACTATATACATCTTGTTTTTCTAACATGTGTCGGGCACATGATAATGGGCCCGTGTGTCCTTTTTACTTAGGGATCCACAAAAAATACACACAAAATATATTTTTTATTTGAAAAATGACAATAATGCATAAAAAAAGGACACAAGAGCCCACCTCTTAACATGTGCCTAAGGGCACAAATTCTCATTTAGTATGTGGCGGTATTATTCATCAAGCAATTATTGGATGTTTTCAAGCCTTTTTGCAAGGTGCAAGGAACTAATTCAAAATATCACTAATGATATTTCTTGATTTTCAAAGTTTCAAAATATACTTTCATAACTTTAGGGGTGACTGACAAAAACTTATTAGGGGGTGGCAACTAGGGGTGGAAATGAGCCGAGCCGCTCGTGAAAAGCTCAGGATCGGATCGGTAAAAAGCTCGAACGAGCCGAGCTTAAACGAGCTCGAGCCCGAGCTCGAGCCTAAGTTGCAGCTCGTTTATTAATTGAGCTTGAGCTTTACATAAAAAACTCGTTTGGGCTCGCGAGCCTAAACAAAAATATGACATTTTAACTTATATACGAGCTGAGCTCGAGCTTATTAACGAGCTCAATAAAGATATATTACGAGCCGAGCTCGAGCTCGAGCCAAGCTTTAACTTTTCATGGCCAAAACGTATAAACGAGCCGAGCTCAAGCCGAGCCCGAGCCTATATAATATCCCACGAGCCGAGCTCGAGCTTAAAGTTTAAGGCTCGAAACGAGCCGAGCTCGAGCTCGAGCCTTTTAAAACTTAAACGAGCCGAGCTCGAGCTCTGGCAGGTCCGGGCTCGGCTCGGGTCGTTTCCACCCCTAGTGGCAACCCATCGGCATGGAGGCTTCGGCATAAGATGCCGCTCGGCATGGAGGACTGCCACTCGATCGGCATGGAGCAAAAGGCAAGCAAATCGGTATCACATACCGATCCGGTATGCACATCAACCAAAAAAAAAAAAGGAATGTTGGCATTAATTACATATAGCCGTTTGAGGCTTTTTTCAATAAATAAATAAATAAATAAATAAATTTGTTCCCTTTTAATTGATATAGCCGTTTGAGGCTTATTTCAAACAAATAATAATAATAAAAAAAAAAATCCCTTTAAATTGAAACTTAATCTTGTAATTTTATAAACACAATCAAATCAAAAAATATTTACCATCTAATCACACACTACTAGCCATGGCATCCGCATCATCTTCTTCATCCTCGAACGAAATTATTATTCCAACTGAATCATCCGATCTATGGCTATCCGGTAGTACGTTTGAAACTTTGTTAGCCGCATACGAGGCACTTGAAGATACGGCAAGTTCTAACGGAATACGTGGTTATATCACCCGTTTTCGTGAAAGAGCATTAGAAACTCTAAACAATGATTATTTTGTTGAAGAACCAAAGTTTAACGAAAATAGGTTTCGTGAGCGTTTTCGTATGGGTAAAACATTGTATTTACGAATTGTTGGTGAAATAGAAGCGCAAATCGAGTGGTTTCAACCGGGATATGACGCGTTGGGAAAAAAGAGTTTTACGGCGTTACAAAAATGTACGTCGGCCATTCGGCAACTCGCAACGGGTGAACCGCCGAATAGATTTGATGACTACTTAAACATGGCACGAAGAACGTCAGGTTATTATTTTTTTTATTAATATAATTTCGTTATCAATTATAAATATTTCGTGTATATATATATATATATATATATATATATATATATAGTGTATCTTTATTTTCAGAACTCTGTTAAGTGCGGGAACTGCGAAAACTCCAATTTTGCATTAGAAAACATGCATGTTTTCTTACATACACCTTAATACACATAATACATGTTTATATAAAAATCTGTTAAGTGCAATAGATCAATGCAAAATGGTTTTATTTTTAGAACCCTGTTAAATGCGGGAACTGCGAGAACTCCAATTATGCATTAGAAAACATGTATGTTCATATAAAACATGTATGTTTTCTTACATACATCTTAATACGCAGGCATGTGTATTAAGGTGTATGTAAGAAAACATACATGTTTTATATGAACATGCATGTTTTGTAATGCAAAATTGGAGTTCTCGCAGTTCCCGCACTTAACAGGGTTCTGAAAATAAAGCCCCTATATATATATATATATATATATATATATATATATATATATATATATATATATATATATATATATATATATATATATATATATTTCGTTATTTTAAATGTCGTATATATTTTTGTTTTTTTTATGTATATAAATATGTGTTATTTAATATGTTGTAGGTGAATGCCTTGATAAATTTTGTGATGCGATTATAAAGTTATATGGGCGAGAGTTCTTACGTAGGCCGACAACCCATGACGTTGCACGCATATTCGAGGCACATGAAGAAAAACATCACATTCCTGGAATGCTTGGTAGCATTGATTGTACACATTTCGTTTGGCGAAATTGTCCTAAGTATTTGAGAGGCCAATATAAGAGAGGTGATCACCAATACCCGACTATTATGCTTGAGGTGACGGCTTCAAATGATTTGTGGATTTTGCATTCGTTTTTTGGTCCTCCCGGTTCAAATAACGATATCAATGTTTTGAATCAGTCTCCGTTGTATGTTACTGAGAGAAATGGAACGGCACCAAACAGTTCATTTGTTTTGGGTGGACGGCTTTACAAACGTGGATACTATCTTACCGATGGAATCTATCCTAGGTATTCAACATTTGTTAAAGCATATATGTATCCCACTGACCCAAAAGAAAAGAAATTCAAGAAGCTACAAGAGTCTGCAAGAAAGGATGTCGAACGAGCTTTTGGTCGTCTAAAGGGAAAATGGTTTATTCTAAGTCGTCCTCTCCGGCCTTTGTCCGTCCAAAAAATTCGAAAAATCGTTTATACGTGTATAATATTGAACAATATGATTTTAAAAGACGATGAGATGGCAATATCACCGGTTCATATAATGGATCCGCCGGTCGCGCCAATTTATGGTGATAGTGTTCTACAGGAGTTGCTCGACGAAGATATCCATAACCGTCTCCGATATGATCTTACAGAGCACGTAGCGGCTCAAGACTTGCCATACCTTGATGAATAGTGGTTTTATAATTTTTTTTCCTAAGCATTTTGTAATTTTCTTTGAGTTATTAATAAAATTTAATGTTTTTATATAATTGTTTAGTATATTTATAAATAAGAAAAATACAAAAATATATGATTGGTTAATTTTGCATCCCCATTGCCACTAAAAAATGATGAAAAATCATGATGAATTATAAATTGTGTTGTCCACTTTTGATTGGTTAAAAATGTGTTGGCCACATTTTTTTTGCATCACCATTGCCACCCCCTTAATGGCAACATTGTTCATTATTACTCGTAATACACACTTACCAAGTCTTAAGAAAAATATTAAATATTATCGGTACGACGGAAAATACTATTAATATGGATATACCTACATGACTTAATAAAGTTACATGTATGCATACTTGACAGTTGTATGGCAATCGACTGTGGAGAATGTTGTTAACTTAATAGCGGTCTCGTTTTGTTTCAGACTACAATTTAATATTGCAAAATGAAACTTTAAACATATTCGATTACATTTAGTTTGAGCAACATCCAAATTCTATATCAGTCGAGGAATTTCATGATATTCAGGAAGAAACATGTATTGAGATAAAATGATTCATCATTGATATTGCTACATCAATATTGATGCACGACGTCAATGATTGTTATGAGATACTTTTTTATTAACATTAAATTAATTATCCATATAATTGCTTTTTTATTTTTAAAGTTTTTTAATCATTTCTAATTAATCATGCAAATGTCTTTTAGTTTCATTTTACATTTTATAAGTACATCCACAACTAACTTACCAAATACTTATATAAATCTTTTATATAATACAAAAATTACATCATTTCAGAGTGTTTTTGCAAAACCCTTCTCATTGAAAAAAAATTGGACCAATAGGAGAGCTCGATTTTGACACATAAGCAAAATCAAGCAATATGATTGGTCAATAAAAAGTCAAAATTGAATTGATTTTGGTCAAACTTTAATAAATTTGGTGGAGAATTTGATTGATAAAAAAAACACATAAAAATATATGTGTCAAATTTGTGAAAATAAAAACTTAAGAAAAGAGGAGGTAATTAATAAAACCTTAGTGGTTAAGTGTAAAATTAAAAGTCTCCATGTTTTTTTAATAACTTTAGATAATAAACAAATAACCCCTTACAGTTCATACCCCCTATACTTTATAATGTTAACGTTGTTTAAAATTACATGAGTAATAGTATTAGTTTTTTTGACTTTCATCTATTAAAATAAATTTGGTAAATATGTGAATTAGTTTTAATATACGTTAAATATTTTTTAAACTAATGTTAGTTTTAAACTTTCTTCCATTAGAATATTTTTTTTAAATAAGGACTTATGTTACTATTTAAAAGTTTAATTTATGCGTACACGGGTTTGAAATACGATTAAATTATAAGTAACGGGAATATAAATATCAAATGGTAAGCATGAGTTACTGTGATATAAAATAAATATACGTGATTCTACTTATAACAACGACTCATGAAATTGTTATTTAAAATTTATATATGGATATCTATAAAAATATTTTAAAAACTTTACGGAACATATTTTAACTTTATCGACGCTCATTATGTACCACTAAACTCACACATTTTGTACAACATGATATCAATAGTTAAAGTTAAACAACAACATTAACCTCAAACTCAACATCTCTATCAGTTAAAAATGTTATACAAAGCTAATTATTAAAAAAAAAAAAAAAAAAAAAAAAAAAAAAAAAAAAAACATTGGCTAGATAATCATTCTTTAATATAGAAGGTGTTTTCCTTAAATTATAAAAAAAAAATGCACGCATCACAATCCTTATTTGATAAGAATCACATCCTAAATCAAAAAAAGAAAAACTACGTAGGTGATAACCTAACTTTATTCATTGACTTGATGTTTCAAAAATAATAATAATAATAATAATAATAATAATAATAATAATAATAATAATAATAATAATAATAATAAATAAATAAATAAATAAATAAAAATAAATAATGATAGTTGGTTGTTGGAAAGGAATTAAAAGTATGTATATGAGAATTATTCAGCAAGAATATATAGTTTTTAATTAGGTTATTACGTTACTATATTGCGATAATGTTATTGACTTGGTAATCACGGATGTGAGATACAACCATTATTCTATACTTATGATTGATGTGTAAACCCCTTTTTGCTTCTGAATAGAATCCGAAAGAGACATCAACAGCACTTTGGCTTATGCCTTATCTAGCTGATAGTTTTTAGTAAATTTTTTTATGGTTTAACTTTTTTGTTATACATACCAACTTTTAGTATTTTATTTTTATTTTTTTTTTATTTATGTTTTATTGAAAATTTCTACACTTATTATTTGTGTTTTTACTATAAAAACACTAAGCTATGATAGAATTAGTTGGGAGTTCAGGGGTTTTTTACTAAGCTTCTCAAAAAAGCTTATAGTTTTATCATAAACTTATTGTGTTATGGTAATTGAATAAGCCAATAAGCACCTTTAATAAGCATAACCAAACACCCCATTAGTTCTAATCTGAAGATTTCTGATTTGATGTTATGACTAACTTTGTTGTTATCCGCACTATAATGCAACATGTTAGTGGTTTTTGCAGTTTTATGATCTTATCGCACACACTAAAGTGTAATGCAATTTATTGTGTGTGCTTTTTAGAAAAGGATTAAGTATCAACACATGATTTTCATGGAAGGTTAATGTACTAAAGATGTGTTTTAGTGCCTATATGGGAAATTTTATGGTAGGAATTCTTTTCGGAGTGTAATTTGTCTTTGAATGAATTAATAAAACTTAGCAAGTGTTTGCCGTCATTGATAACACTATGGGTGTCAACCAATGATCTAAAATATGAGTGTGTTTTACCTTAATGATTTAGGTCAATTGTGAAGAAAGTTACATTAAAATGAAAGGTCGGTAAGGATTCAAACAATCCTAAAAGACTTGCGGATGTACTCTGTCGTTTTTTATGCATTTATAATTTACTTATACAAGTAATAATAATTTCCTTATATAGTTCGGGTTTAGAGAAAAATTATTCTTATACATTATAAATAATCGTAAGATTAAATTTGAGTTCTACCAATTACATTTTTTTTTTGTTTCTCTTTATGTAATAAAGAAACTATAGTGTAAGCATCTATGTTAATTTAATAATTTTATGATTAAACATGAGAAGTAAATAGCACAAACTTATGAAAATACAAATTTTCAAACAAAAAAGTGCATTAGTAAACATGGTATGATGGTTATTCATAATCAAGGAAATGAATCAATCTTCAAAGCTATCTAAATATGCTACATATATTAACGAAAATATAAGTAAAAGAAATACCAGAATTACAAAACGCATCGTAAATTGATAGCACGGGTTTGCAAAACTAAAAGCATATATCACTAACATCTCATGCAAGTTAAGTATCATCATGTGATTTTGCTTGAATAATAAAATATAATTTTTAATCCAAAATCATTCTCCTAAAATAATAGGTAGATTATAACATATATACATATGATTTTTTATTTTTAGTCCACTAAGTAAAACTATTTAAAACATGTTAAATGGTTCATTTCTTAATCGATAATAATACATAATCAAAACGAAATTTTAAAAACCCTGTGCGTGCACAGGTATTATAACTAGTATAAAAAACACAATTTGTAGTTACCACTGAGAACTAACGGTCATTGCCGTTCAAAAAAAAAAAAAAAAAAAAAAAAAAAAAAAAAAAAAAAACTAACTAATGGTCATTAGTTTATATTTACTTGTTATCAACTTACAGTTATCAGCCTATAGCCTATAACTAGTTTTACCAAACATACCCTTACTATCAGTTAGCGTTTTTGATAAAAAAAAAAGTTTGTTCGGTAAACAAGATTTAGAATTTAACATTAACTTTGATATATTTCACACATTAAAATTATACAACTATCTTACCAATACTTTTATAAAACAAAATAGCTGGTGTTGCTTACAACTACTTCGAAACGCCGGTGCTTACAAATTGCTATTTTTGTCAAAATACACTTCTTAACAAAACAAAATTATTTATTACTTTCATATTCACCACATGATTATAAAATAGATAGTTTTATGTAATATTTATAGTTTCAATATAATGTCAATGTTAAAAAGATTATAATGTAAAATCAAAAGCACATACATTTAAAGCCATAATTGTATGGTACTTAAAAAGAAAACGTAAATAAAAGTTTAAAGAGTTTAATTACCTTCAAGTGATTGGATCGTGTACCGCCAACTACATTCCTCGAATGATCCTATAATAATATTTGCAAGAGAATAGGCAATGAGTTGATAATGTAACAGTTATTGTTACATAAGGTTGATAAACAAGTTAATGTTCTTACTGGATTTTCGTGTTTCCATTGAAGATCATACGCTTTCTCAAGTCTTTTGACAACCTGATCTATATATGGGCGATCTGCTCTTTCCTCTTTTAGGCAGCTGTACGCTGTTTCTGAGAAGATTTTTAATGATTCTTGGTCCATCTGTTTTCGTAAATGTGGCAAGATCATTTCATCCAAATGAGATTTGGCCAACTGACTTAATAACACCTCTTTCAACTCATCTTCTAGTTCATTTTCGCCCTCGTCTTCATCTTCGTCTTTGTCATCATTTGCACTCCTTCCGCACAAGACTTCAATTAATACAACGCCGAATGAAAACACATCTGACTTGTGAGTCACACCGCCGGTCTTTTCATATTTTGGGTCCATGTATACATTCTTAACAATATCACGAGTAAGAAGAAGACGGTGCCTCCGAGCTACTGTATTTTTCAATGAAAGCTCAAAACCAGATAACTTGGGTTCCCATTTGTCATCTAGTAAAATTTTTGAGCTCTTGATATTGCAGTGTATGACACTAAAATCTCGTCCAGGATCATAATGGATGTAACTCAATGCCTTTGCAACACCAACGCATATCTTCAACCTTTGCATCCATGTGATGGTCTGGTCACTTAGATAAGTTTTCAGACTTCGGTTGGCCTCCTTCTTGTATACGATAATCTTCGTGTCCTTGTGATCAAAAAAACCAATAATAGACACTAGATTCTTATGTTTGAGACTAGAAAGCATCGAAACTTCCGTCCAAAACCTTTTGCTCTCATCTTTTACATAATCTAAATAGAAATTCTTTACAATAACATCGATGAATTGTGTACAATGTAAGAGACGGCCTTTGCGAATATTTCCAAACCTAAATGGTCTGATGATATTTTCTAGAGCAAAATTGTTGGTTGCTGATTTTATATCGTCGAAGCTGAGTTTTAAGTGTGAAAGATCTTTGAGGAAAAACTTTGTCTCTTTGCTAACATGGGACTCAACACGTGTAGGTATGGAGGTCAATGATCCCTATATATACCGAACAAGACAACATTACCAATTGTTCCAAATATGACAACAGTAATAAGTAAATAATTACCTTTTCATGATTGGACGATGTATCTTCAACTTCGGCTGCTGCTATTGAGTGTTCCTTTAATATCATAAATACAGTAATAAGTAAATAATTTTTACTTATGTTAATATTATCAATAAATATAGATTATTTATAAAAGAAAGATGAAAAAAAAAAAGAAAAGAAAAAGAAAAAGAAACGTCTTACAACATTTTGACGTTCCATTTGAAGTTTTAACGCCCTCTCAAGTCTTGTGACAACCTCACTTAGATTCGGGCGTCGAGATCTTTCTTCATTCAAGCAGTCATATGCTATCTTCGCGAAAACGTTTAATGATTGCGGATCCATTTGTTTTCGTAGAACCGGATCAATTATTTCATCGAGTATTTTCTTTTCATAATGAAAAAAGACGAGTGTAGTCAAATACTTATTATCCGGATGCTCACTTATTGATGTCCTACCACACAGTAGTTCAAACAATACTATCCCAAAGGAGTACATATCTGATTTGTGGTTGACACTTTTAGTCTCAATATATGTCGGGTCTGCATACCCTTTCACATACTTAACTTTATTAGTATGAAATGAATGGTGCCTTCGAGAAGCCTCAATCTTCATGGAACATTCAAAATCAGAAAACTTGGGTTCCCAATCATCATTTAATAAAACTGCGCCACTGTGGATCGTCCGGTGTATTACGCTGAAATCGCGTGGCTCGTCATAATGAATATAACTCAACGCTTGCGCAACACCGAGAGATATCTCCAATCTTCGCACCCATGTCAACAACATCGAGTCACTTAAATAATGATGGAGACTTCCCCTGGTCTCAAGCTTGATAATGATGATCTTCTCATCATTGTCATCACAAAACCCAACAAGAGAAACCACATTTTTATGCTTGAGACTAGAAAGCATCGAAATCTCCGTCCAAAACTCTTGTTCTGCTTCCTTCCTTTCTTTATTCCACCTCTTAGCACGGATATCAATCAACTCACCGGACCACAAGAGTTGTCCCTTGTATCTCTTATCAACCCCACTTTTTCCTCCCCAGAAATTTTCTTCATCAAAGTTGTTGGTGGCGGATAGTACATCTGCAAGGGGGATTTTTAAGTGAGCAAAGTCATCATGATTGAGTGAAGACATCATGTATGTATCTGTTTGTTTATCTGAACAAAAAAGGGTGTGTGGGTTGATAAAAAAAGAAGTGAAGGAGTATTTGGGTGATATACATAAAATCTGTTAGGTTTGTGTTTGTATATATAGAAGATGTGAATATGCGTGTGGGTTCCTTGTTATCTTTAATAATGGAGCTCTACTTTTTGCATTATTGTAAAGACAATTGCTTTTTGACTTAAAGCTGAGCAGAGTCATTGGGTGGGAACATCATGTTTCTGTATTCATGAATAGTAATTATACTAAAAAGGGCGCTTGGGTTGCAACATGATACCAAGGAGTACTGAGATATACTGAGAGAAGGAGTGGAGGTAGGTTGGTGGTGAACTGGTAATCATATAAACGTGTTTACTGTGCGTTTTGTTTATGTGGTGTGCTGTCTAAGTTTTTGCATAACTTATGCAATGAAACTTCCATAAAAGGTAAAAAGAAATTTGGTAACTTGCGTATGTAATTGCTTTTTAAATGAAACACATCACCAATATCTATTAGCGAGAACATCTAGACAAAAATTTATGAAAGACGCTTACAGTATCTTTTTTAGAAAGTAAGCAATATATTACCACAACAAAAAAGAAATAATACAAAGACATTCAACTTTCATAATTGAGATGATTAAAAAAGTGGGACTCAAGAAAATAAAAACCCAAAAGGGCTTACAACAAAACATTTACAAAATAAAATTGAAAGATAAATGACAAAAAACTACAATATTCCTATAAATAATACATATGAACAATCTCAAACACAACAAAAAATATGCATAAATGAGATATGTGGTATGAACTATGAAACGGGATGGCGTGTGTTTTCGACAAAAGAGACTGGCAAAGGGAGTATAGTTGACCATAAAAGATAATGGTAGGTTTTGTATTCAACTTTCAAGTAAAAAGAGTAAGGGTGGTGGCAAAGCATTCGGGATGGAGTGCGGCAGCATGCTCGGCATCGTCGATGCCAGTCTTTTGGTTTGAAGCTAGCAGCAAGCAAATCGGTAAACAATACCGATTCGGTATTGTTTGTAGCTTTAAATTTTTCGAACGTTGCATATTTAATGCGGTTACCGTTTGTGGCCTAAAAAAAATCCCTTTAAGTATTCAAACCCACATCTTAATTTATTCACAAATTCACTTTTCCACTAATTCCACTTTCATCTCTTTTAATCATATTACAAAATGGATCCAAATAAATCAAAACGTGGTTCAACATCCAAAGGTCGTGGACGGGGCTCTCGATCACAACCCGTCCGTCCGAAGGTTCAATCACAACCAACTCGTCCATAAGTTCAATCGCCCTACTATCCCCAACCTCCACCTTAAGCCTACTATCCCCAACCTCCACCTCAAGCCTACTATACCCAACCTCCACCGATGAATTCAAGCATTTATAATATAGCAATGAGAAGTGAATTCGACCCGTTCAATGACTTCCGTGACCGTCCATCAAGACGTGAACCAAGTGTCGAACGAGAACCACCGCTAAACCATTACGAGGATGATGAAATGGATGTTGTTCCCGAAACCCAATTTGAAAATACAATCGGTAATATTTTTTTTAAATCGTATAGTTTTATTGTTTTTTAAATCGAATAGTTTCTTTTTTCTTTAAATCGTTAATTTTTTTTTGTTTATAATCGTTGGTTTTTTATATTATTTATTAGGTGAAGAAGAAAATGATGATGATGTTCAAGAAATAAAAAATCCGACTAAAGCGGAAAAAAAATTGGACGGCGGACGAAGAGGTCGTTTTGGCAAAAGCGTGGGTGCATATCTCGACATGTTCAAAAGTCAAGAATCAACAAAAGTTTGATAGCTTTTGGAAAAGAATTCTATACCACTTCAAGGAAAACGTGCCAAATACTAATCAAACACACCATAGCTTGAACACAAATTAGAAAAATATGCATACCGAAATGAATACTTTTAACGAGCTATACATCCAACAAGTAATTTTTAAACTCTATACTTTTTATTTTGTTTATTTGATATAGTTGTATTAATTTATACTTGTTACTTTTATAATTGTAGAACCGTGTTCGTGATAGTGGGTGTGGCAATATTGACGTGATGAAAAATGCCATGGCCGATTATAAAAAGAAAACAAAAGGCAAGACTTTTAGTCATATTGAAGCATGGGAGATTGTTAGCAAATCAGACAAATGGTTAGAATAACCAAGTGTGGGTCAAACATCTTCGTCTAATTCCTAGAAACGAAGAGAGTCGTCGAAATCTAGCAATGACAATGTTGAGACTATTCTTCCAGATCTGAATGACGACACAACTCCTACATGGAAAAAAAGGGGCAAAAAGACCGATAGTGAGTCATCGTCGAAGAATAGTGTTGCTGCGACCCACAAAATTTATGCGGCAAAGAAATCACAAATAATGGAGGAGGCATTGGAGAAAAAACGTGCAAATGATGAGTTGGCCGAAAAGTTAATGGGGCACAACTACATGGTGTTGAAGAAAAGACTTTTTTACGAGCGATGAAGTTCTCCAACGACCCGCACGATAACATAGCTGATCCGGCTATGCGAGAGATTACACTTGCAAAAAAACGTGAATACGCAGAGAAATATGGATGGCCTTGCAATTTTTAGAAATAATTATGTTTTTTCCTATGTATATTATGTAACTTTTCTTTGAATTATTAATGAAATTTAATGTTTTTTTATTAAATTGTTAAATATAATTATGAATATAAAAAATAAAAAATAAAATTAGTTGAGGCATAGTTGCCACTAAAAAAGTATGGTAAGGCATGGTGAAGCATGAAACGTGTTAGATTGATTTGATTAGTTAATGACATGTTGAGGCATGGTGAGGCATGACTGCCACCACCCTAATAGCCCATGATTATTTATGTCTAATTTTTTTGGGCTGTAACATGAAAAAAATGGCATTTTAGAGAAAAATGTAGGTAAATAACTCAAAGTTCACGAAGATAAAACTTGCAAGAAAATTAGTGTTGAAAATATGAAGTATTTTACATATAAATGTAGATAAATAATCCAAAGTTCTAGAAGCTAAGAAAAAACACTTAATTAGTATTGAAAATATTAATATGATTTTATAAAGAAATGTTATATCCACATAAATTTTATAAAAACTTTATCACAAAATGATATGGCATGATAAATTTAACTTTAAACATTACTTCTCTTTTTTTAATTCCTCGACAGATGTAATAGTTACAATGACACATCATTTATTGAAAATGTTTTTTATTAAGTTTATGTAGATAGAGCATTCTACGAATCTAAAAAGTTATTGCGATGGTACATACACTTAAGGCGTGTTTGGTACTTTGGTCTAGGGGGATTTTGATTGGAATGATAAGAACATCTAGTACATTGACACGACAATCAAATAGCGGTATAAAATCTCAATGTATTGGTTTTTTGCAACCAAGCTAGAGGGAGGTGGCTTTGGACCCATTCCTAGTCTTTTTTACTCATCCTCATTTCCATTTCCCAAAAAGAACACAACGTACTACAATAATCTCGGGCCTTTTAGACACAACCCAAAATCATGGCTAGAAGCCAGAAAGTCGTGGCTATTCATGTTTATCACAATTTAGTGTATAGTATAGAATCAAGTATGATTAACATCAATTATTAATAACTTAACTTGTGTGAACATCACGTACGAAATGCAATGATTCCTATATATCAAATAGTATGACACTGTGCAAGTGTTGATCATTCGAGACCATTCAAGTAACGCCGACCTATCACGGTGTCTTTCTATTAAATCGAGTGTATTGACAACCCATATACAAGGTGACATCCAAAGAATATTCTATTTTAAGTTGATGGATCTAAACACCTTGAACTTGTGGTAGATTGATACTTTGAGTTATATCACTAAGTATGCGGAATTTACTTAGTAACACTTAGAAGTTTAATTGCAAGTAAGACAGTTGTATATGAATAATAACAATGTATGTAAACAAACTATTAACTCCAATATTATTAATGATAATAATACGAGTGACCTTGATATCACTAGGGTTACACCTTGAAGCTCTAGAAAACATATATCAAACCTTTAACCTAGGATCTCCTTTTATAGCACAAGGAGTCCTCTTCTACAAGATAAGTATAAAGCTAATAGAATAAGATATACACAAGATCTATTCTATATTTATCTAAACACGTTTTCTAACAGTTATCTAATAGGCAGTGGTAATATATGTTCTTGCAGTGGTAAGGAGTTTCCACTGCAAGTACAATCTTCTGCAGTTGTAACATCTTCTCTTAGCCGTGGTAACTGTTAGTATAATTCCCAACATAAGTCATTTGAGCAAGTGTTATCACTTCCGAAACTATTTATGTGAAACCTAAAGAGGGTAGGTATTATAATATAGAGTGGGGTTTATTATTCATAATATCACACTATGGAATGTAGTTTATTATTATATAGACTCAAGCATCATTAACATGACTTGTGTGAACATCATGTACAATATAGAGTGTGGTTTATTGTTATATACAGTAGAATCAAGCATCATTACCATTCAATCATTATCACTACTTGCGTGAACAACCTGTGTGATCACGGTTCTCTTTACTAACTAATTAATCACTGTCATGTATTATTGAAGATCGCATATTCATTATCGCTTAAAGTTTTTTGTAAAGGAATCATTACATTTCATTGATTGCATGCCTTGAGCAAGCGTTCAAAGTATATTGATGATACAAATAAAAAGCGAAGTATAATCTGAAAAAAATCATCCAAGCAAACAAGTTTATCACATTCGATACTATTCAAGCTAAACATATTAAGCAGCTATCTTTATATCCCGATTTTCATTAACCTGACTTACGTGATCATAAGGTATAATCCCGGTTATCAGCTACCACTCAATTACCATTAGATATTATGAAAGATCACATGTATAATCTCATAGTATGCATTGTTTTGTATACCATACATATAATCCGGATTATCGTTAACACGATTTATATGACTCACATTATTTTGTAACAAAAATGACGAATACAAGTTAAACTTGTTATTAACTTTTCAACGATTCAATCCAAGAAAAATATTAATAAAAATTTAAAAATAAATAAATTTAGTTTTGCGTATACCATTTTTTATTTAAAATGTATATATAGTAACTAACTATATTTCATTTTAAATATTAATTGGTATATATTATTTTGTATTAAACCTTTAGCCATGATGTGTCGTCGCTAACGGTTGAGCAGAAAAACATTTTCGAGCCAAAATTTTGGATGCAAATTTAGTTTTGCCAAATTTTTTTTTTTTTACTTTTTGCGACGATTTTGTCGCCACTAAAGATAATTTTAATCTTTTAATATTTTGTAGCCTTTAACGAATTAACAATAGAATGATATTTTTTTATTATTTTTCCTTTTAGCCACTACTTGTTTCATGGCTAAAGATTTTAACATTTTTTATTTATTTCCCTCCCAATAATCATAATAAAATAATGATTTTATAGTTTCAGCAAAGAATATCTTTCCGTGATTGTAGTGTTTGATTGGGCATGGGTGTTCTTGTCCTTATTTAGAGGTCAAGTTGCCACTTGTCTATCGAAAGGGGGATTTCTCAGCCTACCTCGGTATATTTTATCGAAAGAAGGAAGAAGAAATTAATGATTTCCCTAATTATGTGAGAAAGAAAATCCAGTTTGTTAGAGCTGGGGCAGAGAAGCAATCATCATAATGGTTCCCTATTGTTCACAAGTGAAGGCACTGGCTGCATGTTGGTATATTTCGTGCTTTCCTAGCTGTGCATCTCCATCTACTAAAAGTAGGGGTGGTTGTCATAGATAGATTGGGTCATTTGTAACCAGAGCAATAAATGATTCTACAACATAAATTAAAGCTATACGTGGCAGCCCCTAAAGGCGTAATTGATAGGTTTTGTTTTATTTGCCCATCTGAGTCGTCCCGCAATCCAAAAAGAAGACGTGAGGTCTCAAAAGTGGACAGATCTACCTGGGCAAGGAGGCAATGTCAAGTAGTTATCGGAGGTGTTGGAATATGCTCTACCTATGGTACCTAACTAGTCTTTTTTTTTGGTAAGTAAGAATATATTAATCGATCGAGGAGAAGCCCTGAAGTACACATAAATGAAGGGGCATACCCCACCCCAGACAACGTGATGGAATATGATCAAGACACATTACGTAAATATATGGCTAAGTATATGTGAGCCTATAAGGTAGTACACAAATACACTTAGATACCTAAAGTTATAATATAAAAAATATATTTATATTATATTAACACCTAAAATGATTTATAAGTCATTCTAACTTAAGTATTTATTATATAGCGTATAAATAAATAATAGGTTAAAAAACTTATAGTCATTTATTAGTATTAAATTGATAATTAAACTAACAAATCAAAGATTAGGAAAGTCCTAATCTACCCCTTTAGGTAGTCGACCAAAGGGAGGGAAAATAAGGGTTTTGCTTAACTTGGTGATCAAGTTAAGAAGATTCTATGAAATTAGGATTTAGTATAAATACAAATGCCTAATCGTAGAATCCAATAACACACAATAACAAATCTCCCTCACTTGTGGCAAATCGAAACAAACACCCTCTCAGGGTTTTCCGGTTTTGACTTTTATCTTGCTTTGATCAAGGACGAAAATGCATTTACTCAATTAGTGTTAGGACCAGCATTCCTTAGGTATTGTGTGCGTGTAGTGTGGATCAACTATAGAGTATAATCGCCTTTTGATTATAAAGGTTTCTTGATCATACCGAGCTAATAAGGTACATGTGTTTTTATTATATTTACATTAATAATATAAACATAAGGATCCGGTTTGGTGGTTTTTCGTATGCCTTCGCTTATCTTTGATTAAATATATGTTCTTGTCTTGTATTTACTTTATATGAAAAATGTTTTCTAAGACAATTAAACCCCAACACAACCAAACAAAGAACTCAAGACACTCCCCAAGCTATAAAATAAAGAAACTAACCAAAAAAATGATTGAAATTAGATTTCGATTACAAAGGTTAAAAATAATCCAAGTTTCTACATAATCAAGGAGAGCCTAGAAACTAATCAAAACTAAGCACATACTAAGCCCAATAAGACACATTGGCCTGGATATAAATGAGGCCAACTGAAAAATAGGTATACACATCAAATAAATCTTGACCAGTGATTTGTTCAATTTGAGTATGTACTTTGTTAATTCTTATATGAGTTAATTGCATTTTTGGTACTTGTGGTTTGGCCAAATTGCAAGTTTGGTCCCCAAAACATTGAAAGTGCAACGATAGTCCCCATTTTGAAGTTTGGGTTGCACTTTTGGTCCTTATCGATGTGAAATGACCAAATTACCCTTTCCTTTTTCTGAAGAAGGCAAAAGGTATTTTAGTCATTTAACTTTATCCAGGGACCAAAAATGCAATCCAAACTTCAAAATAGGGACTATCGCTGCACTTTCAAAGTTTTGGAGACCAAACCTGCAATTTGGCCAAATCACAGGGACCAAAAGTCAATTAACTCTTCTTTTATCATTATGTTCCCACTGATACCTAATCGATATCAAACCATAATGACTTTTTTAGGCCCAATTCCATCTATTTTTGTTGAGGCAATTCTGACTTGTTCATTGGCAATTCATCTGGCTCTTGAAATATATAACATTCTTGATCCTTTCTTTTACTAGTCTTATCGGGTTGAATAGAAAAAGACTATCCGCTTTGGTCCTACTCCTTCTTCTCCTTTTGGATGGCGTCTTTGTTTTTCCTCTTTTGCACTAAAAAACTAGTCAAAGCAACTAACTGCCTACGTACAAAATTTACGGAACATGAATATAAAACCAAACATAATAAAAGAAGAGTGAGGTATAGTGAGAAAGCTCACCCCTGCCTTTAGACGATAAAGGCTTCCTTTACATCCCATCCGCTAGACAAATCAATAGGAAATTCTACATGTCATTTTTGTTCTTTTGACGATGAACCACTCCGGTACAACAAGCTAAAGTGGCCTCTACGCTTCGTCCCCGGTGCCAGGCCAGGCTGAGAAAGTTCCACTTCATTTTTTTTTACCAAATTTTGCGTTGAAAGTCATTGTCAAAGTTTGGAAAAGTTTTAGTGATGACATTGTCGTCGTTAAAAGTGGTTCCCATAGTAAAATGTTGAAAATCGTTTATTTTGTCATTTAGTAGACTTTTAACCATGACTTTGATCGTGGCTAAATGTGTTTCTTGACTAAAATCCCAATTCTAGTAGTTATATTACTACTCTTATTTTTTTTAATTTATTATTATTATTATTATTATTATTATTATTATTATTATTATTATTATTATTATTATTATTATTATTATTATTATTATTATTATTTTGCGATGCAATAAAATATATTGAGCAAAAGACATGTGACCAAACTTAAACCATCTTTTTTTCCTGTTAGTAAAGAAAAATGCATTTTTATAAAGGATAAAGCAAACATCACTAAAAAAGTAACTGACCTAGCTAACACAAAAACAAAAGTAACATTAAAAAATAATATACGAATCAAAAGCGGACACAATAAAATAACCACTAATTTCATATTCACATGGCTTTTACTTGCGACAAAATAGGTGCATTATTTAAAGGTGCATTATTAAAGGGAACTTTTGAGTGACAACTTTGTTGTCTAGTAAAACTTAACTACTTAGGTTAATTGTGAAATTTACATATATGATTGTACATTATGACTCCATAACAAGTTGAGTTCATGAATAAAAAACAATGTCATGGATTAAATTGGAAGTTTCAATGGATGTCAAGCGCAAGCGCGTTAGCTGCAAGTAGATTTTACAAGACCAAACACAAAATAACACATTGATATTAAGTGTTAGAGTGTTGGTTTGAATTTTGAGAGCAAAGTATTAATAAACATAAAAGAGGTAAAGCGGTAACAAGTACACCCAAAAAAGTATTAATTCCATTTGAACAAGTGAGGATGCCGATCAGTATCTAGTAATGTTACTTTTCGATATGGTTCCAAAAACAATTTTATGCCATTAATATCCGAATAATTATACTCACCTCGTACCAAAAATATAAGTCCACTTTGCTATTTTGGTTGTCCCAAGATAAATGTCCACTTCTAATTTTCAAGTAATCAAAATGATTTTAAGTGGGCGAGAATGAAATTTTATTAGTTAATATTGTAAGAAGCTCACTTTTTTAATTTACATGTTTGGCCCATTAAATTAAAGTTAAAACATAAAACGGATAATATAAATTTATATTTGTCAAGTGATTACCTAAGGCTTAACTGACAACTGAAAGAACACGAGGTGGTTGGCCAACAATAACATTTTTCATAGCAACGACTGCAAAGTGTGGGGCGATCAAGAAAATTGCCAACTTGTGTTGAGAAGTTCCAATATCTTTCACATGTTGAGCCTTTCTACACATGAAACACCAATTAAAAGATCATCTTTACAGGAAAGAGATCAAACAAGTCGAAGGTCATCCAAAATGTATTTTAATGCATAAAATGATACAGTATATATTTTTTGTAATACTATTAGAGACCTATTTACTAAAAAACTGGACTAAAAATGTTTATGGTAAGCCAATATCTTTTTCCCAGATCCTGCCCATTTTGATACTTCTTCAGTTTTGCTCATAAATGTTTAAGAGTTTTCATACATGATCATATACATCTAGCCACATCTACACTATAATTATCGGGGATACCTGAGATGTTCTGAATATGCGATTCAGTGATTCAGCATCAACTTTAGCTCCATACATTTTCCTAATCTCGCAGCTAGGTTATAATCAAGGGAATGGAGGTACACCTAATCTCTAAACTGGAACCAAAAAGTTTGCCAGTGCGAGCAGTCTCCAAAGATTTATTGGCATCCGTTCCCAACCGGCAAATTCACACAAATTAGATGCATGTGTAATGTCATAAAATTGCCCAACCATAAATAATCGATGTAAAGATTAATATATCAAAGGTTGTAATAGAAGGACATTATTATGTAACAATCTTTGTAATTAACCTTTGTATCTTTGAGCTCCTAGTGTCTTACTAGGCTTGCTTTTATTTATATATTCTTTCTTATGCTGTTCAAAAAAAAGTATTACCCCAAAAATCAATCTCTTTCTCGTAACAGGCAATCCATCTTTCATTACTGCAGGCCATGTTGATTCCAAAACAAATTTGGCCACATCATCATTGTTAATATTATATTCAAAAGGGAGATTTTGCCACACATCTTCATCTAGATGAGGCAGTATTGGAGTAACGACTCTCACTATGGAGAGTAGATGCTTTGCATGAATGAATTGTTTGACAACTCAACCTTGTACAACTCAAACCACCGCTGAAAAGGAATCACCATATTATATATAGTCTACTTAATACTTATGTCAATATAAAGTGAATAAACCTTCATTGAAATATAAAAACAAATGTCTTACCCAACATAAAGGTGATCTTTGGTAACATCGAAGTAGAAAATCTATCCCCCAATTCTAGTTAGTACATTCTATTTCGTCTCCATGCAGAAGTAATTTTCTACAAAGTAACACTCCAACCATCTATCCCCCAATTCTGATTTAACTTATATTAATCTAAGTACTAAATGTAAACCACTCCTCTAATGGTGCACGGATTCTTCAGAATTATGAAAGACAAGTCCAAAACACAATCACATTTTAGGTTCTAGATACACTGTATTTTGCTACATATGCTTAAACAAGAAGCTCCAAAATGCCACTCATGCTTGTCCTTTCTGTGTGTTATGTGCATTTTCTAAAGGTATAATACAACATTAAAATTTCAACTTCAACATATCAACATTTTTCTCTGTCTCTTAAACCCTCTCTTTGAAACTAATAGCAGAAACAAAAGCAATAATTAAGAAGGTAGCAACTTTGCTATTACTATCTAATGACCCACATTCCACAAATGTGAAACACCCAACATATATTATGTTGCCTAAAGTCCTGTAAGCGTTTTTTTATCACAAAGAAAAGCACTAATCTGGTCTTCCAAATGAATTGAATATCAATCACATATAAGCACAAAAAAAAAAAAAAAAAAAAAAAAAAAAAAAGTTTCTATCTATCTACCAATAGCCTTGGGTCCTATCAAGTCAAGCCTCTTCAATAATGTGATCACGAAACCCTTAGAGATCCTGATTGAAAAATATACAATACTGATGCTTTAGGGGGTCTGGGATTGCTTATGTAGACTAATTATCTCCTTGTTCAGTTACTTAAACGCCAAATAAGCACTTTTGGGTTTTCAAACATTATTAGCTGCATCGCTTTTTTGCTTTTTTCACAGCTGATTATATGTTTCTAATAATTGTCAACCATAGGCCTAAGCCTTTTTTTAGAAGCTAATTATTAACATCCATCATAATTACCAAACTAGCTTACCAGCATAAACAGCATACAATTCACAGTAATGAAACCTTATAAATCTTAAACTAAGGGTGTCAAGGATTGCTTATTAGACACGCGCGTTGTAGGACGTTTACATTTTTACTGTCTCATGTTTGGGAGGTGTTTGGGGTTAAATATTACTCCTCAGTGTCAAAATAAATTATGTACGGACTTTAGGAAAAATTCAATTATTATTGTTTTTTTAATTACCTTTGAAGCAGAATAATAGTTTTCCGTTTTTAATTAATAAATTAAATTATTTTTTTAAGTTTATAATAATGATTTCAAGTAAAGGTAAGTATTAGGTATTCTAAGTAATAATATATTTTATCATTTCACCAAAAGAATGTGGATTATTAATTTAAGACCTTAAAAGTATTACGGCATGTATTGTTATTAATTTATGTTAAGTAATGGTCAAACTTTATGGTATACATTGTCGAGTCTTGCTAGGTGCAAATTGGATTCTTGGGATGATCGCCGTCGTCGTGACAATCAAATTTTAACTTAATTACCTTATGTTAGATAGGGCAAGCGGGTATCGTATCCACGAGGAGTATGTGGTTTTAATTTAAGTTTGGGGTGATCATTGATCAATAAAATTTTGGTTTTGAAATCTTAATAACTAAATACTGATTACACTAAGTTCTATGAAATAAATATTTGATTGATTGGTTTACTCAATAATAAAACTACTAATTGACTAAAAAGTAAATAAACAAATAAAAATTAAATGATGCAATGAAAACAAGAGTTGTAAACAATTGGGTGAAAAGCAATCCCTCCCGGCTCCGGATATATTGTTATGACCAAGTTACAGATTATTACTAATGTTTGCCTTCAAACCAAGTAAATATAATTTGTATTAATTGAAAAGAATAATTTTGGGCACAAGTCATATTCACCACATGAATCGTCTTAATCCCTAAACTAGTCGGACTTGGCAAGACTCATTTACTAACAATAACATGTCTTATAATAATCCTATCAATTAATTTGATAATTACTCAAATGAACAATTATGGATACAAATTATGTTTACCATACGACCGTCTTAACCCCTATACTAATTAGGCTTAGCTTAATCGTTGACACGCAATAATACGTCTCACAATAATTCAATCAAATAATTATACTAAATTATTAACATCAAATGAACAATTATGGGTACAAATTATGTTTACCATACGACCGTCTTAAACCCTATACTAATTAGGCTTGGCACAATCGTTGACTCGCAATAATATGTCTCACAATAATTCAATCAAATAATTATACTAAAATATTAACATCATATAAATGATATGCATTAAAATCATATGAATTAATATTTGGCAAACAAAATAAAATCCAAAAACATGATCAAAGCAAATATCTTTTACCAGGAGAGATTACAAAAGGTTTAGCTGCGCACCACCATCGTAGATGCTACCGTATGATTCATGTTTGTTTTGCTTTCCATGTTGCACGTACTGTATTCTATCTCCAAAGGAAACCAAAATGAATTAAAACCTTTAGGGGATGTTTGGTAGAGGGAAAAGAGAACGGAGAAATGAAAATGAGTCAAATTCCTTTGTTTTGTAGGTAGGAAAAAAAAATGGAGAAATGTGGAGAATTGGTAGAGAATTGACAGTGTAATTTTTTAAGTTTCATTTTCACTACTTTTAGTTGGGAAATTGAAGAAATGAGATTATTTTGTAACATTTTTTTCATGATTTGTATTTTAGTTACAAAAATATTTATGTGAATATTTTATATAAAAAAATCATTAAATTCATTTTTTTATTTAAACAGTTATTTAAGTTACATTTTTTATTTGTTATTAAAAACTAATTTTTATTTAATATATATATATATATATATATATATATATATATATATATATATATATATATATATATATATATATATTTAGAAAAAAAAAATCAACAAACATTTTTCTCCATTAAAATTTTAAATAAAAATTTTTTTTAACAATAAAAAATAATTTTTTTAGAATTGTTATTTAAAAAATAAAAAAATTATAAAAATCAACCAACATTAAAATTGTTATTTTAAAAAGAAATAAAAACTATTTTTTTTAAATAACAAACATTAGAATATTTATTTAAAAAAAATAAAAACTATTTTTTTAAATAAAAATAATTTTGTTTAGAATTGTTATTTAACAATAAAAAAAATAAAAAAATAAATATTTTTTTAAATAACCAACATTAGAATTGTTATTTTTTTAAAAAGTAAAAAGATATTTTTTAAAAGAAATAACAAACATTATAATTTTTATTTTTTAAAAGATAAAAACTAATTTTTTTTTAAATAAAAAATAATTTTTTTTAGAATTGTTATTTAACACATACATTTTTTTTCGCATTTTTCGAGTCAAATCGCTGTTGTTACCAATTACCAAACATTGGAATTGAACAAAAATTCTCTACTGATTTCTATTCTCTGCTTCATTTCATCTCTCTAAAATTTTCTCTACCAAACGTGCTCTTAGTCCTTTACACATTTGCCGAGAAAGAAAAAAAATATATAAGTCTGAATATATTTGTAGTATTCGAATGAATGACCCAAAAAGAATGGTGGCTGAGCTCCTCTTTTTCTATTGGTCGAATCTTGTATTTTTCTTGCTTACAAATCAATAATTGGCCAAGTTTCCAATCCTCTCTCATCAAGTGGTGTTGTCAGGGAATATAATCAATGTGTATCATTGAAGAGATAAGGTGCAAAATTCAAGCTTTATTTATTTATTTTTTTCTTTCCGGTTGAACTCCTTTTTGCGTTCTGTCCAAACCAACCAAAAAAAACTTGGGCTTTATTACCCGCACTCGTCCAAATAAACAAAGTCCAACACCATGGGCTTTAAGTAATTAATTAGTGGCATAGGGCCCAATGATATTGATAGCTCAAAAGTCCAACACACGAGTTGGTTTTTCCAGCAGATAAATGCACAAGCAAACTTCCAAATTTTGTGCACCATAATATTTTGAATGTCCAGCTCTCTTTTTTTCTTTTCACGGCCTTTTGAATCGCCTAAAACGGAGCTTGGATGAAGAAGTTATGACCAAGACAATGTGACAATATCCAAATCTTTCTTGTCTTCATTTTAAACTTGCAATATCACAACTTTAGCTCCTTTTCGCGCATAACCTACATAATCACCAAATACCCTCAAAGCACATGTATAACAACGAATAATAAGGCAATAATGCGTAATTAACATGCTATGAGGTGTATGTAAAATGCACCAATCGTGGGATGACTAGGATGTCAATGGTTATAATAGATTTATAAAGGCTTAAGCTTTTTAAAATAAATTTACGCAATTTTATGAATCTTTTATAAGCTATGAGCTTACATAAGCACAAGTTAACTAAAACATGCTTGTAAGAATTGTTTATAATAAGTCAAATTACTTAAATACTTTTAAGACTGATAGATTAACACATAAAAGCTTGAAATATATATATATATATATATATATATATATATATATATATATATATATATATATATATATATATATATATATATATATATATATATATATATAATTTTAAATAGATTTATTTTTAGGTGATTTTAAAACAATTTTATGGAAAAATAAACTAATGGTTTCGGCTTCAAGTATAAGTTATAACTCGTTTCACTAAACATACATTTTCGGCCAGTTTGGTAGGGCCGGCTTTGGGCCAGGCCGGGCTGAGCTGGGATATAAGGGCACCATTTTATGAAAAGCCCAAATGTATATATGTTAATGCGAAGCCTTCCTTAAAGCCCAATAATAAGCCTTGGATTGGATAGTTATATTCAAATATGAGGCCAGTTATTAACTCATCAATTATCGATCAACATCATCGCATTTAGTTTATACGAGGTGGGAAACCCGCGCGTTGCCGCGGGGTGTTTTCCCAAATAACCATTTCCTGCTGCATTTAGTAATCGTTGTGGACTGTAAATGTGCGACATAGATTGGAATGTCACCTGATAACATAAGATACATTTTCTAAAAAACTTTAATATACCATTGGTCTTTCACTGTTAATTTAATTTGAGAAACAGTGATGACAGTTAATGGATTTAATGAATCCTTGTTACTTACATTACTCAGGTTACATTAGAATGACACAATAGATTAAACTCTATAACATCAATACCTCTAAATGGATGATGCTAGTTGTGTCCCTCTTCAAACTGTGCCAACCTATAGAACAAACAAACGTGCAGCTTTCATATCGAAATAAGATACATAAGTCGTAAAGCAAGGATCTATAACCAAATAGAATTTAAATTCCTACGACATTATCCAATAACAAATATATGTATTGTGGATTGTATTATTGAGTAATTACATTTTTAAATTTATAGATAATCATTCATGAATGATTGAAGTTGTTTATTCCAGGCAAGAGAAGCTCGGGCTAACGTTTTCACTCACCAATATTTCATATAAACTTTAGTACTTAAAACATTTTTATTTCATGATTCTCATTGAACTGTCATGGAAATTCATACCTTTCCTTACAAACTAAGTTTTATCTTAAACTTCTGTTGAAAGTGCTGTTGTTGCACCCCAAATTTTAAAATGCAAATTGGATAAAAATTTGCATCTTTTATGGTTTTTGCTAATTGATCATGGAAAAAAAAATTAGTCATTACAATAGCTACCTATGAGTAGATGTTTTGGATCTTATCAAGCTTTATAACTGGTACACATCCATGGAAATAACATACCTGGTGTAAGTAGTTCTTGTACTCCTTTTAGCAGAAAGCAGAAACTTGCCATTTTCAACTAACAACGCTGCTGCAAATCCAAAAGTAAACCAAATAAACTCATTCTGATATATGTTGCAGCAACTCTAAAGGCAGACACATACCCTGTTGATGCATAGAACAATCAAATCATTTGGTCTTAAATTTGCAACTGCAGGCCGGTCTCTCACATAACGACGTTTGGTTGTCGTAAATGGCTCATGGTCCACAATAAGGCCATTTTTAGATTGTCTTCGAGTTGCCCCTATATTTCAATAAAACAGTATTTTTGAATAAGATTGTCTAAACAAAATGTGGTCTCATATGTATATAATCAAGCTTACCTTTGTATCCCACATTATTTTCTAGGCCGCCATCATCTTGAACAGCAGTGTTAACCAACCGGTCGTTGTTAAATGGTTGGATGATTGAACATCTATCTTGTTTCGCAATTCCATGGTAGGTGTGTGTAACTTCAGTATTAGGGCACGGCCAGTCTTGGCAGACAGGTGCGTCTACACAACATTGTATATACATAATAGTGTGTTACAGTAGTGACGACAGGCTAAGCATTTAAAAAAAAGAGAAAGAAAGAAATAAAGGATCAAATGAAAATCATTTAGGCAAAATTCTAATTAGGTGCCGCATACCCAAGGATAAAATGTGATATGTATCGACCAAAAATCACATCTATTGGTCAATATATGAATGCGTGAACCTAATGGGTGGCTGGATTATTTGTTTTGCCTGCTTTCTGATCGTATCACATCTATTGACCAACAATCATTCACTTCTGGCGCAATCTACAATCAAACCAAGATGGCATCAGCAACCCCACAATAATAGCAGTTCAGTTATAAAAAAAACTACTCCGTAATTTACAAATAATTCTACCCGGTTTGCAAGATGCCATCACCAACCAAAACCGATGATGTTTGGGCATGTCTCTGTGAACTACACGTGGCAACCCGTGGACACAGATTCCTCCTTGTGGACTGAGTGTGCGAAGAGGACCTTAGCAATGACTGTGATGGCTGGTTTTTTTGACCCGAAAGAAGTGAGAAAGTGGAACTTGCAACAGCTGGTCATAGAAAAAAGAGGATATAAGCAAGTTCATTTGTCGGAAATAGGCACAAAAAATAGCATGAACATAAATAATAAAGCAGGAACTAAAAATTTTGGGTGTCGTACCATCATTCACAAATGAATCAGGTCATGCTTCAATTGGGCAAACAGCGGTCCTTCAGCTGAAAATTTCCATGGAGATAACATGCAAACTTCAAATGTGCGTTACAGAGATAGAGCCCACATTTCACGAAATGCCAGTACGGCAAAAAGATCAATGATGTCAGGTGGCAGGCCAAACTAATCAGGTAAACCTGTTGATAGCCGTTCCAAATGATTAGGTTCACGCATTGGACGTATATGAACTACACTAATATCAGAAGGTATAAGTGGATCTCCACTTATCTCAGTTTAACGTACTTGTTCATGTTGCTTTTATATGGATGCCCATTTTTTGGAAAGCTAAATAGTTATCGCAATCAAAATTTCTGAATCTTAATATAACTCATACTCCGTACTCCAAACACCCAAAACCCCCCTTTAAACCACATCTTTGCAGCAGACAAAAACACCCCATAAAATGACCCTGAACGCCCCTTTAAATCTGCACTTTTGCAGCAGCCCCGAATAATTATTAAAACGACCCAACGACACTTAAAACGACCTAAGAACAGCCCATAAGCTTTTTGAAAGCAGCACTACAGGATAGATGTTGAAAAACAGGCTTAGCCATTGAATGTACAGCTTTTAACACTAGCAAAAAACTTTTTTACGTTTCATGTAACTATTACACTTTTCCAGCTGAGTTTTTGCTGATACGAAAAGGAAAAAAAAAAAAAAAAAAGAAAAAAGAAAAGAAAAAAAAAAATCCAGAAAATTCACCAAAATCTGACAAAAAATCAGTTTCGGGACCTCTTTTACTTCTTCCTGGATTCGGATCGAAAGATATGACTGTGGAACATTGTATGGTCGAAAACTGGTTACGAAAAGGATGTTTAAAAAATCATTTGAAAGAAAGAAACAAAATTCACAAAGAAAGACGAAGAAAAGTGGTTGAACAAAATATGTATCGAATGTTGGTTACCCGGAAACGGTACACCATCAGGTGAGACATTCTTGTCAAAGGACTGTGTGGCAGCTCATTTTTAGAGTTTCTTTTATATTTTCCTGGATTCATGCACAAAGGTGCATCTGCATAAGATTACACTGTCGAAAGTCAGTTACCAGAAAGGAACATTTACAAATCGAGGTGAAAAAAATTGTTTACATAAAAAATATGAACGAAATTATGCACATAAAATACGCATACAATACTACTCACCACGTGGCGCTAAGATGTTCCACTGTGAGCCTTCAATTGCAATATTAGTTTGGCCACAATGGTCATTCTGTAGAGACAGCTGAGTGACATTGACCGTTTGCAGCTTCTATTTTAGGAGCATACCGACTTTTGGATAAAAATTGTCGCTGTCCCGAACAACAGCAGCATCAAAATCGAGTACCTTTGGCACATACTTCACGCCTGCAACAATCATTTAACTTTATCATAAAATGTTCAAGAATTTACAAACTTTAATCGAGTTTTCTTATATAGGCACACAGACTTGTATTAGTGTTGACGTCTTAGATTAGAGGTTTTATATTCAACTTTAACTTGAACCTAGCCCGAATTGTCAGTAAAAATATCATATCATGTAATTTAACCCCTTGACCATCAACATAACATCAAACAACCATACTCTATGACTTACATGCCCATTTCCTAACACAAATAACCCCTAAAAGTAGTTAAAGAAAAAAGAAAAACAGTTACCTGTAAATAATGTCCAAGAGTTACGATGTCAACATCTATGACATGTAAATCAGGCATGGCTTCCTTTAACGCATCATTAGTTTCTCCAAGCACGCACATTATAGAGCATCCATTGTAAAACCACCGCATACTCCCCTCTCTAACCACTTTCTTCATCTACAAACAGTGATCTGTCCAAGAGTTAGATATGTAAGTATGCAGCTATGTGCAATCATCCCTACTCAAAATAATCAAGACTCTAGTTATTTACAGAATTTACACATACATCAGTTCCCAACCTTCCAGGTGAGCTCAATCCGACCCTTTTTCAAACCCAAATGGCCAAACCCCTATTTCAACCCATGATCTAAGCATCTATATAAAAATATAATAACAAAGTATACATCGACCATCTTTTTTTACCAAATTGCATCTATAGTTAAGTTAGTAACTAAACCCAATAAAGAAAGCAAAATAAAAATCAAATCTTTATCAATAAAGATACACAAACTCACTTCAACAAATCAAATAATAACCATCAATTTTTATAAAAAAAATTCACAAACCAACCAACTTGAAAGTGATGATCAAAAGCAAGCGCTCAAAAAGCATCTTCAAATAAATCACATCATAAACATAAAGAACGAAACTCAGACACCTGGAAAATTTAATCAGAATGCTTGAATTGAAATTATATGAGAATAAAAAATTAACTAAAACCATAAGAATATGAAATTAATACTGTAATAAACCTTAGTGACATGTTTGCTGGCACGATAACGAATCATGTGACGCGGCAACCACCCATAATCCCAATCCTTAGCTGCAAACAGCATCAGCAAGGTAAAACCTCCAAATAATGACTAAAAATGATTAAAAAAATAGCCCCCCTCACAGTCAACTGTAGAAACCATTTTGGTCGGATCGGATGGCAAACGGGTTTATCAGGCGGAGTTGTACCGATCGGATCTCAAAGAAAGGGTGGGCAACAAAGCCCGCTCAATGTATAAGTGTTATCTATACTTACTACTCATGCATAAACAAAGCATAACTCCTAACCAAAAATTAAAATAAGGACCAAAAATTAAAATAAGGAGCTCCAATCATGAGGTGACATGTGTCACTTCTCAACTAACTCCAAGCCTAACTCCTAACCAAAAATTAAGATAAGGAGCTCTAATAATAAGGTGACATGTGTCACTTACTTAAAATTCACCTTTATTTTCAAATTGAAATATCTTTTTATCTATTTATTTTTTTGTTATCTAATTTCACCGTATTTTCTAAAATTTTGTGCTCTTTAATTCAACATCTATTTTGATATATTTTTACAAGTTTTAGTTTTGTAGATTTTAGTGGGTTTTTTATTCAAAATTTTATAACTTTAACCTTTATTTTAATCAATACAATATTGATTCGTTAAAATCATATACTTTTGGGTGAGTGTTTGACGGAAAAGAGATTGCGAGGATCTTTCTATATACGGTAATAATGATGTCACGAGAAAGCTACGGAAAACCCAAACAAACACATATACATTCGGAGTGTTGTGAAATGAATTCATTAAGCGGGTAGGGAATTGCGGGAGAGTTGGGCTAGCAATTCATTTACTAACCATATTACTATATTTTTCGCCGCAGCTGTGCGCGGGTATCCGACTAGTAATTATAATTATAATCATCAAACAGTCTCTTTGTCATTTTAACACTTAATAGTTGGAAAATGACTATTTTGTAATATACTTTATTTAATTTAATTTAACTTATATACATTTATGTAAAATTTATAAATATTAACTTACTATTCAAAAAATTTATGAATAACAACTTACCATTCATAGCAATTTTAAAATACTCCCTAAAATTATAAAATGTTTTCACAAAATCCTCTAACGTGTAAAAAAGTTTAGCAATGTTAAACATACCCCCTTAAACTGTAAAACGTTTTCGTAAAATCCCCTAACGTATTAACATTTTCGTAAAACCCTAAAATCTATAAATATTTGGGCTAATTAATTCTTCATATATCTTACTTGTCACTTTTTCTAATTTCATAAAATCATTTTTTTGTCCTTTACTAACCAAAGTGCTTATCTCTTTAAAATGTTCTTTTTACTATAACATATACACTTTTATCCAAATGCTCAAATTTGCTTACGAACTCAAATGGGTCAATTTGAGAAACATTTTACTCATAACATGTCAAACGGGTAATGAGGGTGGTTGGGCTTATAACTAATATGTTTAGGTTAAGCATGCTTTGAATAGTCTCTTCATATTGTTTCTCAGTAATGAGTATATGACTTTATTTACTGTGTGCTTAAAATTTCCCAATAGATACATACATATGCTGCTCAGTTTATAACCCAACCATTTCCCCATTACGGATAAGCTCCACACTTTTGTAAGGACATAGCTAAACATTATCAAGTAGATGGTCCTGGAGGTGGAGATGAAGGCGTAATAGATGAAATTGAAATAAACTTGTGTTAGGAAGCTAAAGACTTGCACGGTATTAATAATACCTTATTAAAACTCGTTCACCTTAATTATATTTGTTAAAAAAATGTGTTTATAAAAATGATGAGTTTTATTTTAGAAACATTGTTAATTATAGAATGGTTCAACAAAACCCATATGATTATTGTTAGCTAATCCTACTAAATCGCATGACAATAATAATTATCACATCACTCAATTTTTATTACTCCCACTTTCTCGATACTTATTAGCACTATGTTTTGTATAACTTGGCAAAACAACCCACTCGTCATTTTATCCGCTATAGTAAGTCCATTATACAACAATGATAACGAACTAGAGTGAGGATCAAATAAGAAATAAAAGTAAAATGAGAAAAATAAGAAATAATCATAGTCGCACATTTCAGATGCACCTTAAAAAAGATATGCATTTCCCATGAATTTCTTCATCTTCTTTTGAAATGTGTGGCTATACATATTTCTCATTTTTCTTATTTTATTTTTCTTTTTCACTAGATCCTTTCTAGATTGAACTAATAGTCTACAAGTTAATTGTTATTAAAAAAGAGGAAATTGGAAAAACAACATGGTTTGTTTAAACTGCAGGCGATGTTACAAAACGTTGAAAGCACATGTCACCATTTGTGGGATATCTTTGTTCATTTTTTTGTCCTTATATAAGTGAAATGACTCAAAATATCGTCATTTGGGAAAAAAGTTGCATCTGGGTATTTCAGTCATTTCACTACTGTCAAGAATGAATAGTCAATCAAAATTTCTTTACACAACTACACTTGTATTTCTTAAGTTATGAGATGTGCATCTATGATTTGAGCAAATTACAAGACGGATGTTGCAATTTACTTGTATAAATTGAACTGTTATATTATGGGAGGTGATGTATGTACCACTAAAATTGATGTGCATATTATGAAATCACGTTCGTAATGCATATGGTATAACATCAGATATGCATGTTTGTGATCGATCTACACATCACTTATATTTATTGTAACTAGCAGGATACCCGCGCGTTGCGACGGCATGTTTCATGTAATTAAAATTTTTGACAAACAATGATTTTTGATAATACATTTTTCGTGACAATAACTTCATTGAAGACGATAATTTTAGGTTCTACTAACCCCAAACAATGACAAACTATATTATTTTAAATGTAGATAGTAAAGAAAACAAACATGTCATTTTTTTGAAAGATTGTATTAATTTTTATTTTATAAATGTTTTAGTGTGTTTGATGTGAGTATTTAAAAATTTATTCTAATAGCTTGTTTGATATGTACCACGTGGTTTATTGATTGTATTTTTGCAATGAGAGGGTCTTTTAATAATTGTATTAATTGAAAATGTTAAATATATTTTGATGCATAAGTCATTTGGACAACATGCATATATAGTTGTATTGTTTAATATTTAAGTTTGTAATGTCTAGTTACTTAATGGAGGAAATAGTCTTCCTCATTATATGTAGTTTAGATGGGCATATCACCTTACTTATCTCTACTACTATACATTTCCTTAAAAATAAATTGCTTAAAATATGAGTAATATTAATGAAGTATTATACTCTTAACTAAAAATGATAACATTATTTATAACTAAATTAATATTTTAAATATTAATCATTAAACTTTTATTATTTTTTGTTATAACCAATGAACGTTTTTCTCGAATTGACTACAAATTGAAACCGTAAGTTTGAATTAAGAGTCAAACAAAAATAGTGATTTCGCAAGTATAATTATTTGCCACTATACACCGTCACTTTATGCAGTTATTTGTCTAGTATTATTCAATTTGTTCAAATCAAGACGTGGTATAATTTTTTTTTGTTAAAACACTATTAATTAAGTATTAAGGGCAAGTTTGGTTTGAGATGGTGGTGTTATGATTTGGGAACCATGCCTAAAAGTGATGTTTGGTATATTTTCGTGGGTCCCACAAATGGAGATGATTACTATGTGTCATTGTGCAAACTCCACATCTCTTCCCTATTTTTCTTATCTTTATTATTTTAAGTTGGACAATCTTTAATATCAATCATTAATATTTAATTTAATTTTTATTTTTACAATAATAATATTTTAAAATTTATAAATTATACTCATATATTACATATATAATATATTATTATATTGTATTTTTCTCTATCTTTATTTAATTTAAATGCCAAATCCAAATTAAAATCTTAATCCTAATACAAGGGTGTGTTTCGTATCTGGGGTTACGAGGGTTTGGGTTGATAGAAAAGCAAAATCATTTGATTGGTTTGTCCACTTTAGCTTCACGTGCACAGGGATTCATCCAAATTCTCAACCCCATATGAGGTGGTGGGGTTTGACATGTACACCATAAAATGCTTCTTTTTATATTCTGAAATATTTCTTAGCCACATATCTTTTTTTATTTCTCATTTTAATATAAATTAAATATTTAAAAATTGTTATATATAAAATATATTTTATCTCTCTTATTTTTTTATTATTTTGGGAGAATTACATCTATATCCTTCTTAAAGTTAAATATTACGTAAATATCCTTCTCATTTACATAAATATCCTTCCCACTTATATAATTACATCAATGTCCTTCTCAAACTTTTGTAATTACATCAATATATTTCTCAAACTTTCATACTCTCATATATATATATAAAAATCAAATAAATTATAACTATATTGATTTTAAATTCAAAATAATTTATTTATCTCGTATTTATCTCTCATATTCATCATAATTATATTGTTCATATATATTTTGTGGCTTCGATTGATAAAAGAACATAATGACGTAATTACAAAAGTTTGGGTATATATATGAAAGAACATATTATTCATATTTATTTATTTGTCCATATATATTTTTTAGCCTCTAGTGATGAAAAAACATTTTGATTTTAGAATATATACAAGAATTTAAAAGTTAACAAATTCAAATCCTAAATCAAATCCAAGTCCAAACCCATCTATAAACCAAACGGCCCAAATTTAAACCTAATCCTAACCCTATATAGAAACCAAACGGCCATGACATTACACAGGTACAAACAGTAAAAAATCACAAAAAAAAAAAAAAAAAAAAAAAAAAAAAAAAAAACGTGCAAAAACTATAATTAGCTAAGTCCCCCAAAATTTCCCAACTAAAAAAACCCCCAAAATTTCATCAAATTCCCCCAAACCAATTCAAATTCCCTCCACTTTTCCCCCAAATCAAAACCTTAACCCCTAACTTTTCAATCCCACAAAATTAACCTTCATTTCACAAAAAGTTCACATTTTTATGTAATATCTCAACTCTTTTCACAAAACCCATCTTTTATTTCCATCAATTTCATCAATTTATTAAAAAAAAATTGATTTTTATTGTTTTTTTGTTTGTTTGTTTTTTTGTTTTTTTTTTTGGTGCAGGTGAGATTAATAATAATGAGGGATGATGAATCGGATAGTAGTACTAGTTAGGATTTTGTTGTTGTTAGGTGACACCTGCAGCTGCTGTTGAGAAGATGGGTGGTGAAAATGAAAATGGAGTAAGAAGGAATAACAACACATTGATATGTGCACCAATAATGGCTGATGATATTCACCAGATGTTGGTTCTTATGAATTTGGCTAAATCTTATGGTTTATGTAATTGTGGGAAAAAAAAGTCAAGTGACCAATACAAGTCAACACAAACCATAAGGACCATTTATGTAATTTACTCTTATAATTTGTGTAGCAAAATGTTTGACACAAAAAAATGTTTTGACTATGTGTGAACATTGCGTTACATTATTTTCTTTTGGTTTCATGAAATATTATAATCCTTTTAAATACATATACTTCAAGTTTCATGTTATTGATTGTAATTAAGAACTTCTAATGTTTGTTTAATATATATTCATCTTTTAAACAACCATTTCAACCTATGTTGGATAAAATTTGATCACAGTATTTAGCATAGGCATGAATAATAATTACCGTGTTTCCTTAATATTTGATTAAATGTTGGTTAGGTACTCTAACGGTGTGTTCTTGAGTTTTCATAATAAAGAAAAGGGAAGTAAAGTAGGAGTAAATATTTTCCTACCACTTTTAGAAAGAAACACTTTACTTCCAAAATCATCCAAATCATACTATGTGAGTGTAAACCTTTTCACTTTTCTTCTTTAAAGTAAAACTCAAGAACACAATGTGAGAGTAAACCTTTTTAGTTTATTTCATTTTCTTCCTTTAATGCGACTCGAGAACATAGTGTAAGAGAACACATGATCTATTTCACACTAACCAAATTAGTACTCCATACTTTATTGAAGTTTTTATGTTTAAACCCATAACATTAAAACTAATTTTTCACTACAAAGTATAAAAAAGATTAAAATAATAATAATTAAAATAAAAATAAACCCCAAAAAAGCACATGCAAACAACAACAAAAAATCACTCAAATAATTTTATGCCTCACTTTCCCTCTAACAAAAACCACCAAAATTTCATCAAATCCACCCAAACCAAATTCAATTTCCCTCCCCTTTTCCCCCAAATCAAAACCCTAACCCTAACTTATCAATCCCACAAAATTAACCTTCAATTCATAAAAAGTTCACATTTTTATGTAATATCTCCACTCTTTTCACAAAACCCATCTTTTATTTCCATCAATTTCATCAATTTATTAAAAAAATAACTGATTTTTATTGTTTTTTTTTTGTTGCAGGTGAGATTGATATTAATGGGGGATGATGAATCGGATAGTAGTACTACTTGGGATTTTGATGTTGTTGTTAGGTGACACCTGCAGCTGCTGTTGAGAAGATGGGCGGTGAAAATGAAAACAGAGTAAGAAGGAACAACAGCACGTTGATATGTGCACCTATAATGGCTGATGATATTGATCAGATGTTGGTTCTTATGAATTTGGCTAAGTCTTATGGTGCTGATCTTGTTGAGATTATATTGGATAGTTTGAAACCTTTTTTTGAGGGGTTTAATGTCAGAGAAAGTATTCAGACCCTTGTTAAATTAACCCCTTTGCCTACCCTTTTTACTTACAGGTCAGAAGACTCCTTTTTCGATACCCGAAAATCGTTTTTTATATGTTTTTTAAGATACTGAATTGTTTGGGATTACTTATTGCAAAATTTTATCTGATGAGGGTAATTCCAAATTGCGTATTATGAACTGATATGTTTTTGTGGATTTGGTATTACAAATTTTCTGTTAGGGTGAAATAAGTTGCTTATTAGCTGCGTAAGCTGTTGACCACTTATTGCACTTTGATATCGTGGATAAGCAGTTTTGAATGTATGGGCTCTGCACATACTTCTATGCTTATTTGAGGGTAAAATAAGCTGACCGGCAGTTGCTTGTTCAGATTGTTTATTTGCTGTTGTTTTGAAGTAACGAATAGTTTATCTGCTTAATGCTTTTTTGGTAATAGGTATGCACTTATGAGTGTTTGGGCACTTTGAGATTGTTTATTCTAAATTGAATATAGTGGTGGATTTGATACTATAAGGTTACCCTTATGTTGATATTAGCTGTTTTGAATGAGTTGATTATCTGATTATGAGAATAAGTTATTAGAAATAGTAATCCTAAACACCCCTTATTGCGTTTTAATGTAGTAGATAAGCATAGTTGAGTGTTTGTATGTGATTGTATCTTTATTTGATGGTGGTGAAATAAGCAGGGAGTTACTTATTCAGACAATGTATTGCTTCTGCATCTGTATCTGTGAAGTACTCTTAGCGGAATTGCCAAACTCATATAATTGCATAATTGATTGTTTTGCGAGTGTGTGAACGAAAACTGTGCTTATGCTTATGATCTTCTTGATACTGTTATAATGCAAATGCAGTTTTTTTCTGATGGTATACTGAATCGTCTGACATGTGATGGGGATGTTTCAGAATTTGGATTGTTTTTATAACAGGTTATCTGCTTATTATGTTTTTTGAGCAGATGCATAAATTTGACTATGCTTATATACTTAGTTTAGGGGTGAAATAAGGTCTTTTCAGTAAGAAGTTTCAGATTGTTTAGTCTTAACTGGTTATTGTTAGTGGATTCAGTATCGTAAGTTTGACCTTAGGGGTGAAATAAGCTATTTTGGATAAGTTGATCTTCTAGTTATGAGCATAAGCCGTTTAACTTAGTAATGCCAAACACCCCTTGTTGCGTTTTGATACAGTAGATCAGCAGTAATAAGTGTTTGGATATGATTATAGGCTCATTTGATGGTGAACTAAGCAACAGCTATAAGTTACAGTTTAGGAGTTGCCTATTCATACAGCATATTCGATTCTGATTATGTTACGTCTTAAATCCCTAATTAGCTGATGGCCGAAAACTTAAACAAATGCAATATCTGATTAACTTAAGGGTGAGCATCGGTCCAGGACCGGACCGGACCGACAAGACCGAGGACCGAATTAGCCAAAAAGCTAAGACCGAGGACCGGACCGAATGTGGTCGGTCAGGTCCGTTCCGGTCCGGTCTCGGTCGGTCCGGTCCGTTCGGGTCGTTTGCTCAGCCCTAGATTATTTGGTTTCGTTACAGTAGAAGCCTATCTACACACTTTTTGCAACATGGCCTTCTGTTATAGCTATTGCTTATTTCATGAAAGCATAAGCTGTTTTAATAAGCATTACCAAACATCCCCTGAAGTCAATTTAATCATAGAAGTATTGATGTTGTATTTATGAATCCTTCTTACAAAAAGGGACATTTATACTTTTCTTTAGGACAACCAGGGCTATTGGTTTCTTGATTAATCTAGTCCATATTACATGACGTTGTAACACTATATTTCCCGAAAAGGTTTCTGATTTTATGTTATTTTCTAGACCAACATGGGAAGGTGGTCAGTATGACGGAGATGAACAAAGTCGATTGGTTCCTTTTGGATTAGCAATGGAATTAGGAGCTGATCATATTGATGTTGAGCTTCAGGTTCTCTTCTTCTTGACATAAAATTGGTTTCTTTGTGTCATGGGCCCGTCTAAAGTACTATTATTAGTGTTCTGACATAGTAAATTCCTGTTGTACTGTCCAATAATCCATCACAATGGACTATTGTGGCCATAGCAAACTCATAGTTTCTTCTCACAATTATCAAAATACTCCTTTGAAAGTGCTAGCTTAGGAACCTTGTGGCCAAATACATTCAACAGGAGCTGACATTGTAGCATGTACTTAACTTTCGCTTTGCATACAAGTCATTGAAAAATGGTTTTGTTGTACCGGTTGGGTTTAATAACTGGTATATAAAATAAAGTTGACATTTTTTATTAAAAGTAATAATATTGACTGTCGGGCAACTTGGTATCGAATGCCCAAACGGCATACAAAGCCATCTTTTATTGACTCAATTATTATATAAAAGTACTGTGACTCAAGGCACACATGTGGAAGTGCGTTGATATATTAAGGAAAAAAACCCTTATTTCTACCTATTCAAATAAGTAAAATGTATCATTATTGTTTGCTGTTGTACCATTCCTCACAAAGAATCTTTACTTCAATGTTGTGATGAGGTTGATCCGGTTGCAAAGGTAATTTTCATTGTCATAAAAAGCTTTACTATCAATCAATATGCAGACAATGATAAAAGTATGGTGTAATAGACTATGTAGGCGCTATTTATGCTATCGTGGAAAGTCTATGAGGTTTCTTTCTATACTTCCTAAGAAGTGATAATATGGGCTGCTGGGTCAAAACAATGCCTTTTGTTCACTTATAAAAGTTTCACATGATTTGACATGTTACTTTCTGCCCGTTCGACCCATTTGACCCATTTGAGATTCACTTAAAGCACAAATTGTTGCAACTGTCTGCAGGTTCAGGTGTTCAAAATGGTGCAACAGGATCACCCTTGGCTGGTAGACTATTTTTAGTTATTGGTGCTGGCGGTGCTGGAAAAGCTCTTGCTTATGGAGCAAAAGCGAAGGGTGCAAGGATTGTGATAGCCAATCGGACCTACGGTTAGATTCTACTAGGGTTCACATTACCATTCCTAGTACCCGTACTTGATTGCAAATAAAACATTATACTAGTTTTATTGCATTCTTATCAGTTCAGTATGGGTGAAAGCCAACTGCATGGTCCTCGTCATATTTAGTTGGTGTTTGGATGTGAGTTGTTTATCAAAACATAAAAAATTGATCATCGCGACTTCAAGTCACAGTAATCAAATAACCAGTTGCAAAAATGAAATCTAAACACCCTCTATGCATAGTTAATGCACCAACTAAAGTTTTCTCTTACTGATACCGCACAGATCGTGCTCGAGAACTTGCTGACATAATTGGTGGAGAGGCTATATCTCTTGCCGATTTGAGCACTTACAGTACAGAAGGTGGCATGATACTTGCAAACACTACATCAATTGGTATGCAGCCAAATATCAACGATACTCCTATTTCTAAGGTACAACTATCTACCTTTCTTCGGTTATATGTTTTGAAATGGTGGTTTGCTGTTAGAATCTTAATATGGTGAATATGTGCATGAGATAAAGTTTCTATTTTCTTTTGTGGTCGTATGCATTGGTATTTGATGTTGTTATAAACGAGTCCCTGCATACAGATTCTTGTGCATACTCTTATTGTTTTCATTATACATGTTCATCATGATTGATCCAAGATCCGCAAGAACCTGTGCAAAAGTGGTATCAGAGCTACATGGTTACAATGGATCGATCATTTGCAGTCCAAGGAAGATATCGCGTTGAAGAAGATGAAGACCTGAAAACAGAACATGAAGATGATCATGGACACGTTACTGTTGGGTAGAAAAGAAAGAAGGTTGTTGCAAGAAGAGAAGTTCCAAAAGAAGGATGTCTTATGCAGATAGCAAGAAGAAGACACGGTGAAAAGATGTACATAGGAATGGTGAAGTTACTATGAGGAAAACAATCCAAGCAAGGAAAGGCAGATGATGTGGCAGCAAAGGAATTGCAGGACCACAGCCTGATGCAGAGATGGATGTTGACATAGAGGAAGAACTTAGAAGCACCGGTAAAGATATGTACAAGGATGATGATCAAGAAGATCAACCATGGAACAAAGGAAAAGGCAACCGAACATGAAAGAAAGTACAAGTAACAAGGCGATCAATTACAGAAGATGTAAAGAAGGAACGAGACTGCAAATCAAAGATGGACAAGAACAGAGTGAAGATTATGATGAAGATTATGATGTCTTGATTAGGGGAGTGAATGTTGGCATCGAGTTTAATCAAGATTCATAAATCTCGAAACATGAAGGACCATATATGTTAGATAGAAACTTATTAACTGTAAATCCTGTATTTAGTGAAAGGATATAACGTTTAGAACATAACTCTTAGAAGAGTCACATCGGTTCAATGACACCGATTGACATTGTATATATACATATCGATTGTAAACATTTTAGTGTGGAATATTAATAATAAAAGTGTCCTTTACATAAAGCATTCCCACCCTCTCTGTTGTTATAAACGAGTCCCTGCATACAGATTCTTGTGCATACTCTTATTGTTTTCATTATACATGTTCATCATGATTGATCCAAGATCTGCAAGAACCTGTGCAAAATACAAAGATAAAGAATAATGGCATTTAGTTATAGTATTTACATGGCATCAAAGGAACAAAAACAACATTAGTTTATTAATACTTCCGGGTGAATGATATGATTTACTGTAAGGTTATAGCATGATAATGAATGAAAGTCCATCTAAGTGATCTATTCCAGGAGGATTGTCGTCACCAATTACATCACGTCCACTAAAAGATCCCAACTTCTTCAGTGAGCTTTTCTTCATCGTCGAAACTTAATGATGCTAAAAGAAGATGATTCTGTAGATGATGAACAGCTTATCAGTGACAGAATCTGAACACTTTTGTAGGATAAGACTAGTGAATAATATGAACATAAGTACTAACAAGAAAATAAAAATAGAATACTTTTACTAACTATAAAATTCGATCCAATATTAGATTAAAAATCTCATCAGTTTCATGATTAGGATATCAAACATGCATATGAAGATATCAAGAGGACAAGATAATGGTGTACGAGTTCTTATCAAGAGCAGATAACAAGGTGAAGAAAGAAATGTCAAAACACCATTACATTTATGAGTATCAGAATCCTACTACGCCGTATCACAGGCTTGTTCAAGTACAAATACAATCAAACAATCATGATAAAAGTATAAACCCCATCTCTCATAAGTCAATAAACACGTTTGAACTTTAAGCTTCTTAAACCATAAACAGAGCAACAAAAAGGGTTCCGGTTATAATGACATTTGTAGCTACAATATAATTTATTTGATTTCACTTTGTAAAAATTGAATCCTCCACTAAAACAAAGTCAATTAAATCGACAACACAATGTTTACCAACAAGAAGTCACATGAGCATAAGTAATATGACCAACTTGTATCACTATTCAAATAGACATTTCATCAAACAATTGCTATACCATCTTCTTGATTACTATAAATGTTGATTAACTATAAAAACTATCTAAAGCAAAACTCTGTGTTATCACAACATGTGATGCTCACTTTGATGTTTATCCGATTTCGCTCAACAAAAACCGAATCTCAACTAAATAAAAGACTGTTTTCTTAAAGGCGATTGAAGTCCACAACATAATTCTAACTAGCAACAAGTCTCAAAGGATCTCACTAACATCCCCAATTTACAACACTAGTAAAAACAAACATTATATCAAACAGTTGGTGTGCAATATTAATATTATTCATTTGAACATGATCCTTACAATACAGAAGCATACATTGTGATACTGTTTCGAGATTTTTGTTGGTGTGAATACTATACGCAAGTTTCAAATGAATAAGGGTAGCATTTGTTAAGTGTATATGTAGCAGAGTATTAAAATTATAAATATATATAATAGGTGAATTTGATGTGACACTAACTACTAAGCTTAAACTCTTTATTAGTCCTTAATTTGCCTTGCTATTGGTTCACAAAGTGATTTTACCACGAGTCGAAGGGCCAATAGTGTTAAGATGATAGTTTGGCAAAAGCCCATTGGCCAAGAAACGTGTGGGTTTTTCCTGTTCATAGATAAACATAGCAAATGACTTTCATAGTACAGTTAGTGGGTTGATTAGGAACCTATGGCAGACCTAATATTGTACAACTGAATATCAAGCAACCATGTGTCACCTAAAATTGTACGTGATCATGTACACTACTGTTGATGAAGCTTCTTGAACTAAGGTCTAAGAACACAATAAAAGATTAAAACATAACCACTTTGGTAGATAAACAACGCTTGCAAGAAGAAACAGTTACAACCAGAAGGAACAGAACCATGAAAAAAAAAGAAAAAAAAAAGAACAAGGAAGAAGGAACAACAGATCTGAACAACACACCCTTCTCAAGGTATGTTTTTTAACATGTTTGTAGTATTTTCCTTTCATGTATGCCTGCATGATAAGCGGCGGATCATCAACAGCTTCGCATTGAATGAAAAAAATCAGAATCACAAGCAAGTACAACTATTCATATCTTTTCATTTTTATTGCTTACTTTGGTTCTAATTTCGTTAGGATTTTCATCTTGATTGCAAATGAAGATTAGGGTTTAGTTGTGTTTGTTCTTTTATGATTTGGTCATTTTTAAAATTGGTTACGGCCACAAAGTGTTACCAACGGATCCTGGACCGAGTCTAGACAAATATTACATTCAAGGTTGTTGGAAATATTGTTTTGCGATTCAGCGACACTCTTAGACATAAATTTATCATGACGATATGAAGACATAAATTGGTGCAGGTGTACATTAAAGATATGAAGACAAGAGATAAACATCCATGAATTGAAGATGATGATAAGAATTGGTAAAGTATAACAACATAGTAGAGAAACCATGTAGTGAAATCAGTAGGTACATATGCATATGAATACTTGCCTTATGAGTATAGGATTCTCTATACAGTTGATCATTTTAATTATACCAATTCTTTACATCTGGCCATGTAAACTCTATGACTCAAGGTAACTTTTTTCTTTAATTGATTGACAAATTGCAACGTCAATGGTTGATTAGACTACACTCATCGACAGTGGTTTCATGTTGTGGCGCAGGCTGCTGAAACCTTGGAAGGGGGACGTTCTATACTGCTAGCGAACAATGAAAAAAGGCATTACATTATGGGTCACTACAATTGTTATTTTGTATGGGTCGGGTCGGTCTTGGTTTTTTGAAATACTCTATTCAAGAGATAATAAACAGTTATTTTGTAGGGAATTTCGGGGATCAAGTAGACATAATAAGTTACCTTCGAAAGAATGGAACACCTTGAACCACTGTTGGGGGAAAGGATACTGTTTCCTCCATCGTTAGTTTAGGATATTATAGGTCCTCCATTGGAAAATGTTCCTAGAGAAGTAATGTATGATTGCCATCCTTTTCAATTAATGATGTAGTTTTGTTCTAAATTTTTATATGATAGCTTACTAAACTGATTCTAGATTTACTCTTATGTTTCAGGATAAGTCTGTTTTCATATGGTTTTCTGTACAAGAGGAAACGATCCAGAATTATTTCAGGCCACCAAACTGTAAGCACTTCCTGTATGAAAGTAGTCTTAGAGGTGCTTATCTAAGGGATGTTTGGGACTGCTTATTTTTCCTGATTATGCACATAAATAAGCACTTCTAATTTTTGCTCTTAAGATATGGAGACATTACCTATATGGTACAAAGTGTACGGTTTTCACCGATCACAAGAGTCTACAGCATATCTTAGATCAAAAGGAGCTAAACATGAGGCAAAGAAGATGGTTAGAATTACTCAATGACTACGACTGTGAAATTCGTTACCATCCTGTTAAAGCGAATGTAGTAGCCGATGCGTTGAGTAGAAAAGATAGAATTAAACCTCTTAGAGTTCGATCTCTAGGAATGACAATTCATTCGCCACTTCCTGCTCAAATCATCAAAGCTCAAATGGAAGCTCTACAAGAAGAAAATCGGCAATATGAGAAAATTGACAGGAAGTCAAACCTGGAAGATCAGGTTGACAGAATGCCAAATAATGAAAAAGAAATTGTGAGAAGAGATGATGGAATGCTATGTTTTAAGGAAAGATATTGGATTCCTCTATTTGGAGGTATTCGAGACCTTATCATGCATGAATCTCATAAATCCAAATATTCTATTCATCCCGGTTCCAATAAAATGTACCAAGATCTTAAGAAGAATTATTGGTGGCCAAATATGAAAGCTGATATCGCCGAGTACGTTGGTAAATGTTTGACCTTCTCTAGAGTAAAAGCAGAGACTCAGAAACCATCAGGATTACTCGTGCAACCAGAGATTCCGGTCTGGAAATAGGAAAGAATCACAATGGATTTTATTACCAAATTACCAAAGACTTCGACTGGATTAGACACAATCTGGGTTATCATCGACCGATTAACCAAGTCTGCACATTTCCTACCAATCAAGGAAACTGACGAGATGGAAACACTCGCTCAGTTGTATTTTAAGGAAATTGTGATTAGACATGGGGTACCAATATCTATTATTTCTGATAGAGATAGCCGATTCACATCGAGATTTTGGGAATCGCTACAGAAATCTCTTGGTACTAAGTTAGATATGAGCACCGCTTATCATCCGCAAACTGATGGACAAAGTGAGAGAACAATCCAAACCTTGGAAGACATGCTCCGAGCATGTGTGATTGATTTCGGAAAAGGTTGGGATAGACACTTACCATTAGTTGAATTTTCATACAATAATAGCTACCATGCCAGCATAAAGGCTGCACCTTTTGAGGCACTGTACGGAAGAAAGTGCAGATCACCAAGCTGTTGGACAGAAGTTGGTGATATGCAACTTACCGGACCAGAGCTAATACATGATACTACTGAGAAGATATTCCAAATCAAGCAACGCTTGCAAGCTGCTCGTGACAGACAGAAAAGTTATGCTGATGTCAGGAGAAAGCCTATGGAATTTCAAGTAGGAGACAAAGTCATGTTGAAGGTTTCGCCATGGAAAGGAATGATTCGTTTTGGAAAACGTTGAAAGTTAAATCCGAGGTATATTGGACCTTTCAAAATTCTGGAGAGAATTGGTTCAGTTGCTTATAAGTTAGAACTTCCGGATGAACTTAGTAGGGTACACCCTACGTTTCACGTATCCCAACTCAAGAAATGTTTGTCAGACGAAACTCTCGTCATTCCACTAAAAGAGATTAGATTGGACGACAAACTAGTGTTCACAGAAGAGCCTGTGGAAATAATGGATAGAGAAGTTAAACAACTCAAACAGAATTGTATCCCCATTGTAAAAGTAAGATGGGACTCTAAGCGAGGACCGACTTATACATGGGAAAGAGAAGATAGATTCCGTGAGAAATATCCGCACTTATTTTCATAGAACACACTTGTTAGATTTCTTAAAATCGAATTTCGGGACGAAATTCAGAATGACAAGTGGGTACTGTAGAACCCTGTAAAAATTTCTTGTAATCAAATCGTTAATAAATAAATAATCTTTCGTTACCGTTTCTAATTCCCATTTTCTCGGAAAAATTTAAAATTTTTCTTATTATATTATTTTGGCGATTTTCACAAAATAATATAATTCACGAAATGACGGAATTAATCCTCGGCACGTTACACGAAACTTAAAATCTTTATTTAATCCTAAACCTAAATCCTAATACTAATTATATCTTTTAATTATAATTAAAATCCTTAATTACCCTAAATTAACTAACCGGACCCTTAATAACTTTCGGCCCAATCCAACTTCACTATTCCTAAGCCCACGCCATTTAGCCCAAAATCCAATTTAGTTAGTTTTAATCCGATCGACTAGTTCAAAGAGTCCCCCAAAACGCCTCGTTTATTTCTAATTCTTACACACGACGTACGAATTTTATTCTCTCATCTCATTAACCTACTAGCCAATAATTAGTATGTCAAGTTTCACGTTTCTACGTTAAGTTTTGATATGCTTTTAAGAGGTAAAGTAGTCGACCCTTAAACACCCAAATCGATTCACACTAGATTCAAAACTTAACCGTTTTGAATCTAGTTTGTTTCTACACGTTCCTAATATTATTTCTAGGATGATTTCATGCTTAAATGTTACGGATGATCAAGTATACTCAAGTAGTATACGAGTTTATGAATCGTATGTATGAATATTGCTTGGTCGACATATGTATGAATCACCCAACATATTTCCTTATTATATGCTCTCACAAACTCTTCCTAGATCAATATAATAAGCACCTAGAGCTATTTTCACTGACATGGAATAGTGAGTGTGAAGTTTACATTGAAGTTTAACCACTCACGTGTTATATATTCAAGTAATATATAACTACATGCATGCATTAGCTCATATTCATTCACACACTCTTTCATTTAGTAAATTTGTCCTTCAAACTGTGTTCGAAAGACTTAGTAGTCGTAGTAAATTATTGGAAGCAAAGGAAATATTTCGGGTTCAAAGAAATTAATATAACGATCGGGTTATATTGTTTGAAGTGAACTCTTGTGTTCTTTTCTTCCTAGCTCGACTCTAGTTCACCTTAGAAGTGTTTGTAAGTCTTTTGCGCTTGTTTTTAATCCCTTTCATACGATTTCATGTTATCATGCATTTCGTATATCTTGTTTTGCACGTCTACACTTTGCACACTAAACTCACGTATATAATTATTCGTAGTACACAAAGCGTGGTTTGCCTCTATCTTGGATGGCTTAGGAATCACGAAGCACACACCACTCACTTTAGTTGTAACGTTATAATCATTTCATGCACTCATTCTAACTTATATCCATCGTATGAAATATAGAATAACACTTAGTAAAAATTGCAAGTTTTCAAGTTATATAAATCGACCCAACTATGTACCAAAACCAACGTATAACTTAAAATTTCGTTTAACAATAGTATCATATTTTTTCACGACGTCATAGACCACCTAGCAAACTAACAATTTCATATAAATAACTTGTAAAAATAATCACGTTTTGATATCTTAAACGACCTCTTTTGAATGTACATAAACCGAATATCAAACTAAAAATCTTTATAAAACTTAATTATTTGTTGAGTGGGCTTAACTAAAGCCCACTAAGCTTTTAAAATCCGTAAGCCCACTGGGCCTATAAGATATGTTTTTAGAATCCTAAAAATGGTCCAAAGCCAAGCCCAAAACTTTTTCCATGCCCTCGCCTCCAAAAATCTTAACGGGCCTTTAATTGAAACGTTAATCGGCCCATAAGCTAAAAATTAAGCTTTTAAATGAATAAGCAGTTAAAATAAGCTTGTAACTTAATAAATAAGCTTCGGAAAATTTTTGGAAAGTTTCATAATCATTTTTGCAAAATTGGACTAAAAATGTAACGCGACGACACCTAGAAGGACTAAATGTGTAAATATTGAAAATCAAGGACTAAACCTGTAAATACAGAAATCTAAGGATAAAATATAATAAAAATAAATATTAGAAGGTTTGTATTGACTTTTGGACAAAGTAGAGGACTATAGTTGAAATATATATATAAAGGACTAACGGTGTAACGCAAGTATCGTTAGTGTAAAAATGGTAAAAATTGGAAAAAGAGACAAAGACTAAATTCATTTATCATTCTTATTTATTTTATATTTTTTTTATTATTATTCATATCATGATTAAATATTGTTTATATTTATATATATATTATTAACTTAACGTTAATAATATATAACGATATTTTAAAAGATTAAGATTTTAGTTATGTTTAAAACTTCGATGGATAATTTTAAAAATCATATTTTGTCATATCATGCATATCACAATATTTTCACTGCACATCACTTAATAACGAATATTTAATATTCGTTATTTTCTTTATAATCACCGAATAGTTTTTGGTCAATTTCTTAGATAAATTTATTTATCAGGTTGTGTTTCGAAGTCGTTTTCATAAAAATTCATCCGACTTTATTTTCTTCATTTTCAGTATCAATCCAGGTGAGTCATAGCCTCACATTTAATTATTTTCAAAACTCCGTGAGGGGGATACATGCTATAAATAGATCACAAGTATTTTCTGTATGCTTTCCTGACTAATATATGCCTAAGTTAGCTATTGCCAAAAGACCCTTATTCATGAACCATTAATCACTGCGGTGAACGCGAATATAATGAATAGATCTATTTAAGGTTTGACAGCCTGTCCCACTAATGCTTGACGGAATGCCATATGCATGTGGTTAGCCGCATTAGTCGTGATAATTATATTTGAGTAAAAATAGGAACTGGCAAATCACCTATTACACGAGGGCAAAAATGTATCATTGATTTGATATACACCCGCCGTTATGGTATTTGTTAACGTTTGCGTGTCATGAGACTTAGTGCAATATATGAACTGCAATATCAATGTTTTCAAACTGATTGTATTTTCCAATACGATCTTGCTTGTGTATCAAAATGATTATTAAATTCAAACTCTATGATTTCACTCAACAATTTTGTTGACTTTTAAGCATGTGTCTCAGGTATTTGACAGGGGAAGCAAGCATGGAACGGGCGGCAAAAAAATCTTCAAATTATGTTTAATTATTATCAAATGTGATGTAAAATAAATGATGTTTGATTTAGTTCAAAACATCAAGTTTTTATAATACTCTGATAAGGACCTATTGTATTTCAAATATTTATAAATGAAATTATGTTTTTAAAACGTCTCTTCGAGTCGTTTTCTATCATTATGACTTCGATCCTCACCGTAACACCCTAATTTTTATTCCGCTGCCGCATTTCAAATTAGGGGGTGTTACAGATTGGCATCAGAGACATCGTTATAGAGAACCAAATGTTTCAAACATTGAACTATAACCATACTTTCAAATAAATTAAATTTTTACCATATATATTTTTGCCCGCCGTACCTGCTTGCTACAGCACTCCGTAAGTTAATCATTAAGCTATGATATTTTAATTGCGATATGTTAAAATTGTATGATAATAAATTCTTATTCTGCGCTACTTATGAATTGTTACAGTATTGTGTCAATATGAGTATGTTCGAATCCGACTCTGATATTTCCGTCGCGTCCGTTACTTCGCCTGTTTATCGTTCTACTGCTGTACCTGACGCTGTTTCTCAAGAAACAGAACCCTACGAGCAAGACGAAATTGCTACAACGCCTGAGAATCCCAATACTTTTGTTTTATCGACACCATTACCACATCATAATTCATATACACCCGATCACCTACTCAACCTTTTCAGCCAAACCTATCCGTATAATTTTCACCAAAGAGAACCTATCCCTGAAGTAGATATACCTACATCCAGCCGCCTTCGTATTTCTGATTCTATTTCTCCCCTTTCACCATCATTACCCTATCCGCCTGGTTTTACTCCCCCAGCTCATATCAATGAAACTGGCGAGAGTGCTAGGATGGAAATTCCTTCTACCTTTACACCTTCTGTAGTAGTGACGCGATTGGAGCATCACGAAAATCAGATAGACTCACTTCTCCAAATGATTGATTATTCATCTTTCGATCATTCAGATACTACCCACAACACCTTACATAACCTTATAGCCGATAGGATAGAGCTGCAGCAAGGGTTAGCTCAGATACGTTCGGATATCTCGGAGACACGTTCCTTCGCGATATCATTGCGGAGAGAGGGACAAGACCGTACTTGGGAAGCCCAGCTTGCACGCCGAAGAGCAGATACATTGGAAAACATTGTAGGGGATATGAAGATGCAACATCATACCGAGATGCAAGAGCTCCGATTTCAGATATTTGAGATGGGAGAACATGTGAACATACCTAATCATTAGAGACAGTTGGTATTTGTACTAGTAATAAGGCATTCAAGCCTGCCGCATGTGGCATTAATAAGCTTGTATCGTTTTGTTATAACAACTCAACTGATTTAAAGTTATTAATGTTATGCTGTTGGTTTTGATATTACTATCTACAAATGTTAACTTATGCTTATGGTTGTTCATGTGTATTAAAATTGTATCTAACATATCGGAATGATTATGATTGTTGTATCAAAATAAAAACTACATATGATGTCCAATTATTATTAAGACTCAAAATTCATTTTTCCCTACTTCACAAGAATCTTTAAAACAAGTGGTTGTTTAAAATTCTAAATGCTATATTTTTGTATTATTAATAGAAAAATGGAGCATGCAAGTAGCGAAAACTCTAACCCAGAAGTGATCTTGACCCCCACTGAGGTTCAAAGAATGATTGCTGAGGGAATATCCGCAGCTCGTGAAGCGGATCGTTTGAATAATACCAATGGTGCAAATCATGAAACTAATACAGTTACTCCACGTAATTGTACTTATAAGGATTTCATGACTTGCAAGCCGACAAACTTCAAAGGAATTGAAGGAGTGACCGAAATGGCACATTGGTTTGAGCACACTGAGACAGTCTTCAAGAGGAGTGGTTGTCCTGAGAATAGCAAAGTTACCTTTGCTACTGGAACTCTTCAAGGAGAGGCATTATCGTGGTGGAACACTACTGCGAATGCTATGGGTCCAGATGAAGCTTTCAGACTTTCGTGGAATGAGCTGAAAAATAAGATGTTGAAGAAGTATTGTCCAAGAACAGAGATTCGAAAACTAGAAGATGAATTTCATCAGCTAGTTGTAAGGTACAATGACTTGAAGACATACGACAGAAAGTTTCTGGAGTTGTCAGTGCTGTGTCCAACTATAGTACCCGATGTTGAACAAGCATTGGAGAAATACGTAGAGGGACTGCCACCATCAATTGAAGGAGATGTTACCTCATCGAATCCAAAGTCAGTAGAAGAAGCTATGGAGCTTGCTCAGAGATTGTTAACCCGGGTAATCAAAAGAGGTTCTACCTCTGTGATTAATGAGCATAAGAGAAGTGCTGACAACCGAGGGGGTAACAATAGCAACAACCGCAGCTATAACAACAGTTACAGTGGTAACCGTAGCTACAGCAACAACAACAATCAAGGCAGGAATCGCAACAGAGATCAGCAGCAGAATCGTAGTAATCATCATCAACAACAAAATCGTCGACAAGAAGCTACCCGAGCTTATGCAGCAGTGCCTGCAGAAAATAAAGGTTATTCTGGAACACTACCCCCATGTAACAAGTGCAACATGCATCATTTTGGAGCATGTAGAGCTGTTTGCGGCAACTGTAAAAGAATTGGTCATATGACAAGGGACTGTCGAGCGACTGGGGCCAATACTCAACCGATAGCAGTAAAGTGCCATGGTTGTGGAGAAGTTGGACACTACAGACCTCAATGTCCGAAATTTACCAATAATGTTGCCAGAGGAAGAGCTTATGTACTTGGCGATGGGAACACAACGCAGAATTCAGATGTTGTTACTGGTACGTTCCTATTAAATCAACAAGATGCTAAGATATTATTTGATTCAGGAGCGGATAAAAGTTTTGTGTCTACTTCGTTTGCCGCAAATCTAAATATTACTCCTGTAGAATTAGATACTATCTATGAAATAGAATTAGCAGATGGAAATATTTTAAGTACCAATACCCTAATCGAAAACTGCACCTTAACCCTTTTAAAATAAATCTTTCCCTATCAATCTTATGCCCATCCAATTGGGAAGTTTTGATATCATCATTGGTATGGATTGGTTATCTAAACACCGTGCCAGAATAATTTGTGATGAGAAAATCATCCAAATTCCATTCGACGGTGAAACCTTAATCATCCAAGGTGATAAACCTAAAACTTCTTTCAATTTCATTTCATACGCCAAAACAATGAAATACATAAGCAAAGGATGCCATGTATTTCAAATCCAAGTAACGGGAGGAGAAACAAAAGAAAAGAAGAAACAACTTGATGAAGTGCCAGTTGTAAGAGAATTTTCTGATGTATTTCCCGAAGACTTACCTGGAATCCCACCAACTCGTCAAGTAGAATTCCGAATCGATTTAGTGCCTGGAGCAGCACCTGTTGCAAAAGCACCATATCGATTAGCCCCCTCCGAAATGAAAGAATTATCTGAACAGTTGAAAGAAATATCAGATAAAGGTTTCATCCAACCGAGTTCATCCCCTTGGGGAGCACCAATCCAATTTGTCAAAAAGAAAGATGGAACGTTCCGAATGTGTATCGATTACAGGGAGTTGAACAAACTCACGGTGAAGAATCGATATCCATTGCCAAGGATCGACGATCTATTTGACCAATTACAAGGATCAAGTGTGTACTCAAAAATCGATCTTAGATCAGGATATCATCAACTAAGAGTTAGGGAAGAGGACATTCCCAAGACAGCTTTTCGAACACGATACGGACATTATGAATTTCAGGTGATGCCATTTGGTCTTACCAATGCACCAGCTGTATTCATGGATTTAATGAACCGAGTATGCAAACCATACCTGGATAAATTCGTTATTGTGTTCATTGATGATATTTTAATCTATTCGCGCAATGAAGAGGAGCATGCCGAACACTTAAGGATTGTTTTGGAGTTACTTAGGAAGGAAAAGTTGTACGCTAAGTTTTCCAAATGTGATTTTTGGATTACTACCGTTCAATTTTTAGGCCATATCATCAACAACAAAGGTATCCACGTAGATCCCGCGAAGATAGAAGCAGTTAAAGGTTGGACGTCACCTACCTCCCCAACCGAGATTCGTCAATTCTTAGGTCTCGCTGGTTATTACCGGAGATTTATAGAAGGTTTTTCAAAGATTGCAAAACCATTGACGGAACTGACCCAGAAGAACAAGAAGTATAACTGGGAAGAGAAGCAGGAGTCAGCATTTCAACTGTTGAAGCAAAAGCTTTGTGAAGCACCAATATTGGCATTACCAGAAGGCAATGAGGACTTTGTAGTATATTGTGACGCATCTCATCATGGTTTGGGTGCGGTACTAATGCAAAGAGACAAAGTTATAGCCTATGCTTCACGACAGCTGAAGAAGAATGAAGAAAACTACACAACTCATGATCTAGAATTAGGAGCAGTAGTTTTTGCTCTTAAGATATGGAGACATTACCTATATGGTACAAAGTGTACGGTTTTCACCGATCACAAGAGTCTACAGCATATCTTAGATCAAAAGGAGCTAAACATGAGGCAAAGAAGATGGTTAGAATTACTCAATGACTACGACTGTGAAATTCGTTACCATCCTGGTAAAGCGAATGTAGTAGCCGATGCGTTGAGTAGAAAAGATAAAATTAAACCTCTTAGAGTTCGATCTCTAGGAATGACAATTCATTCGCCACTTCCTGCTCAAATCATCAAAGCTCAAATGGAAGCTCTACAAGAAGAAAATCGGCAATATGAGAAAATTGACAGGAAGTCAAACCTGGAAGATCAGGTTGACAGAATGCCAAATAATGAAAAAGAAATTGTGAGAAGAGATGATGGAATGCTATGTTTTAAGGAAAGATATTGGATTCCTCTATTTGGAGGTATTCGAGACCTTATCATGCATGAATCTCATAAATCCAAATATTCTATTCATCCCGGTTCCAATAAAATGTACCAAGATCTTAAGAAGAATTATTGGTGGCCAAATATGAAAGCTGATATCGCCGAGTACGTTGGTAAATGTTTGACCTTCTCTAGAGTAAAAGCAGAGACTCAGAAACCATCAGGATTACTCGTGCAACCAGAGATTCCGGTCTGGAAATAGGAAAGAATCACAATGGATTTTATTACCAAATTACCAAAGACTTCGACTGGATTAGACACAATCTGGGTTATCATCGACCGATTAACCAAGTCTGCACATTTCCTACCAATCAAGGAAACTGACGAGATGGAAACACTCGCTCAGTTGTATTTTAAGGAAATTGTGATTAGACATGGGGTACCAATATCTATTATTTCTGATAGAGATAGCCGATTCACATCGAGATTTTGGGAATCGCTACAGAAATCTCTTGGTACTAAGTTAGATATGAGCACCGCTTATCATCCGCAAACTGATGGACAAAGTGAGAGAACAATCCAAACCTTGGAAGACATGCTCCGAGCATGTGTGATTGATTTCGGAAAAGGTTGGGATAGACACTTACCATTAGTTGAATTTTCATACAATAATAGCTACCATGCCAGCATAAAGGCTGCACCTTTTGAGGCACTGTACGGAAGAAAGTGCAGATCACCAATCTGTTGGACAGAAGTTGGTGATATGCAACTTACCGGACCAGAGCTAATACATGATACTACTGAGAAGATATTCCAAATCAAGCAACGCTTGCAAGCTGCTCGTGACAGACAGAAAAGTTATGCTGATGTCAGGAGAAAGCCTATGGAATTTCAAGTAGGAGACAAAGTCATGTTGAAGGTTTCGCCATGGAAAGGAATGATTCGTTTTGGAAAACGTGGAAAGTTAAATCCGAGGTATATTGGACCTTTCAAAATTCTGGAGAGAATTGGTTCAGTTGCCTATAAGTTAGAACTTCCGGATGAACTTAGTAGGGTACACCCTACGTTTCACGTATCCCAACTCAAGAAATGTTTGTCAGACGAAACTCTCGTCATTCCACTAAAAGAGATTAGATTGGACGACAAACTAGTGTTCACAGAAGAGCCTGTGGAAATAATGGATAGAGAAGTTAAACAACTCAAACAGAATCGTATCCCCATTGTAAAAGTAAGATGGGACTCTAAGCGAGGACCGACTTATACATGGGAAAGAGAAGATAGATTCCGTGAGAAATATCCGCACTTATTTTCATAGAACACACTTGTTAGATTTCTTAAAATCGAATTTCGGGACGAAATTCAGAATGACAAGTGGGTACTGTAGAACCCTGTAAAAATTTCTTGTAATCAAATCATTAATAAATAAATAATCTTTCGTTACCGTTTCTAATTCCCATTTTCTCGGAAAAATTTAAAATTTTTCTTATTATATTATTTTGGCGATTTTCACAAAATAATATAATTCACGAAATGACGGAATTAATCCTCGACACGTTACACGAAACTTAAAATCTTTATTTAATCCTAAACCTAAATCCTAATACTAATTATATTTATTAATTATAATTAAAATCCTTAATTACCCTAAATTAACTAACCGGACCCTTAATAACTTTCGGCCCAATCCAACTTCACTATTCCTAAGCCCACGCCATTTAGCCCAAAATCCAATTTAGTTAGTTTTAATCCGATCGACTAGTTCAAAGAGTCCCCCAAAACGCCTCGTTTATTTCTAATTCTTACACACGACGTACGAATTTTATTCTCTCATCTCATTAACCTACTAGCCAATAATTAGTATGTCAAGTTTCACGTTTCTACGTTAAGTTTTGATATGCTTTTAAGAGGTAAAGTAGTCGACCCTTAAACACCCAAATCGATTCACACTAGATTCAAAACTTAACCGTTTTGAATCTAGTTTGTTTCTACACGTTCCTAATATTATTTCTAGGATGATTTCATGCTTAAATGTTACGGATGATCAAGTATACTCAAGTAGTATACGAGTTTATGAATCGTATGTATGAATATTGCTTGGTCGACATATGTATGAATCACCCAACATATTTCCTTATTATATGCTCTCACAAACTCTTCCTAGATCAATATAATAAGCACCTAGAGCTATTTTCACTGACATGGAATAGTGAGTGTGAAGTTTACATTGAAGTTTAACCACTCACGTGTTATATATTCAAGTAATATATAACTACATGCATGCATTAGCTCATATTCATTCACACACTCTTTCATTTAGTAAATTTGTCCTTCAAACTGTGTTCGAAAGACTTAGTAGTCGTAGTAAATTATTGGAAGCAAAGGAAATATTTCGGGTTCAAAGAAATTAATATAACGATCGGGTTATATTGTTTGAAGTGAACTCTTGTGTTCTTTTCTTCCTAGCTCGATTCTAGTTCACCTTAGAAGTGTTTGTAAGTCTTTTGCGCTTGTTTTTAATCCCTTTCATACGATTTCATGTTATCATGCATTTCGTATATCTTGTTTTGCACGTCTACACTTTGCACACTAAACTCACGTATATAATTATTCGTAGTACACAAAGCGTGGTTTGCCTCTATCTTGGATGGCTTAGGAATCACGAAGCACACACCACTCACTTTAGTTGTAACGTTATAATCATTTCATGCACTCATTCTAACTTATATCCATCGTATGAAATATAGAATAACACTTAGTAAAAATTGCAAGTTTTCAAGTTATATAAATCGACCCAACTATGTACCAAAACCAACGTATAACTTAAAATTTCGTTTAACAATAGTATCATATTTTTTCACGACGTCATAGACCACCTAGCAAACTAACAATTTCATATAAATAACTTGTAAAAATAATCACGTTTTGATATCTTAAACGACCTCTTTTGAATGTACATAAACCGAATATCAAACTAAAAATCTTTATAAAACTTAATTATTTGTCGAGTGGGCTTAACTAAAGCCCACTAAGCTTTTAAAATCCGTAAGCCCACTGGGCCTATAAGATATGTTTTTAGAATCCTAAAAATGGTCCAAAGCCAAGCCCAAAACTTTTTCCATGCCCTCGCCTCCAAAAATCTTAACGGGCCTTTAATTGAAACGTTAATCGGCCCATAAGCTAAAAATTAAGCTTTTAAATGAATAAGCAGTTAAAATAAGCTTGTAACTTAATAAATAAGCTTCGGAAAATTTTTGGAAAGTTTCATAATCATTTTTGCAAAATTGGACTAAAAATGTAACGCGACGACACCTAGAAGGACTAAATGTGTAAATATTGAAAATCAAGGACTAAACCTGTAAATACAGAAATCTAAGGATAAAATATAATAAAAATAAATATTAGAAGGTTTGTATTGACTTTTGGACAAAGTAGAGGACTATAGTTGAAATATATATATAAAGGACTAACGGTGTAACGCAAGTATCGTTAGTGTAAAAATGGTAAAAATTGGAAAAAGAGACAAAGACTAAATTCATTTATCATTCTTATTTATTTTATATTTTTTTTTATTATTATTCATATCATGATTAAATATTGTTTATATTTATATATATATTATTAACTTAACGTTAATAATATATAACGATATTTTAAAAGATTAAGATTTTAGTTATGTTTAAAACTTCGATGGATAATTTTAAAAATCATATTTTGTCATATCATGCATATCACAATATTTTCACTGCACATCACTTAATAACGAATATCTAATATTCGTTATTTTCTTTATAATCACCGAATAGTTTTTGGTCAATTTCTTAGATAAATTTATTTATCAGGTTGTGTTTCGAAGCCGTTTTCATAAAAATTCATCCGACTTTATTTTCTTCATTTTCAGTATCAATCCAGGTGAGTCATAGCCTCACATTTAATTATTTTCAAAACTCCGTGAGGGGGATACATGCTATAAATAGATCACAAGTATTTTCTGTATGCTTTCCTGACTAATATATGCCTAAGTTAGCTATTGCCAAAAGACCCTTATTCATGAACCATTAATCACTGCGGTGAACGCGAATATAATGAATAGATCTATTTAAGGTTTGACAGCCTGTCCCACTAATGATTGACGGAATGCCATATGCATGTGGTTAGCCGCATTAGTCGTGATAATTATATTTGAGTAAAAATAGGAACTGGCAAATCACCTATTACACGAGGGCAAAAATGTATCATTGATTTGATATACACCCACCGTTATGGTATTTGTTAACGTTTGCGTGTCATGAGACTTAGTGCAATATATGAACTGCAATATCAATGTTTTCAAACTGATTGTATTTTCCAATACGATCTTGCTTGTGTATCAAAATGATTATTAAATTCAAACTCTATGATTTCACTCAACAATTTTGTTGACTTTTAAGCATGTGTCTCAGGTATTTGACAGGGGAAGCAAGCATGGAACGGGCGGCAAAAAAATCTTCAAATTATGTTTAATTATTATCAAATGTGATGTAAAATAAATGATGTTTGATTTAGTTCAAAACATCAAGTTTTTATAATACTCTGATAAGGACCTATTGTATTTCAAATATTTATAAATGAAATTATGTTTTTAAAACGTCTCTTCGAGTCGTTTTCTATCATTATGACTTCGATCCTCACCGTAACACCCTAATTTTTATTCCGCTGCCGCATTTCAAATTAGGGGGTGTTACAAGTAGCTACAGAAGGTCAGGTCTTACATTAGAAAACTGATACTCTCGGTCTAAGTAGCCTCTTATATTGAATGATACGTTTTCATTTGGCCATATTTATTTTCTACAGTCATTATAGTTACATGTTGTGCAGATTCTAAAATTAGTGACAAAAAATATTGCCAATGATGCTAAAGAAACCGAAGGTGTCATGTAGGAGATTAAGGAACATTTAATTTTTCTACTACCATGTTTTTTCCATGTAATCGCACATTAACGACCCACATACAGTGTCACACAATAGGCACTATTTAGCCAAAAAATAACTATAGGATTTGCTCCATGAAGTGCTTTGAAAGAAGTCGTGTCCGCGAAAAGTGGTCATGTCTGACGTGAATACTAGCATATATGCAGTTAGACCAGGTGGAACCTTAGAGCTGACATTTTTTTTTACCCATTTCTTAAGATGTTAAAATATTTGTAAAAAAAGTGCATCGAGTGGTTCAATATGTTTAAATAGTTAAAATTATGTACTGTGTTTTTTAATTATTGCTTATTTCATGTTTTGAATGCAGATGTTTAATCAATATTTATGGCTTCAGCAATGTTAACACTTGAGGAAATGAAAATGCCCTCGGTTGTATGATAGATCCTATGATTCGCCCTTGGCCTCCCTAAACTGATAAGGTACTTTTGAATAAGCACTCACATGCATTTTCAATGAGGCTCCCAGGAAATCTAGCGGGGAAGAGGATGAAGACTTCCACATCTTGGAATACCGGCACAAAAAGGATACTCCAGCTATTTTATAAGATTGGGACATCAAAATGAACTTTCTTCACATGGGCCATCTACTATAACGAGCAAAATACCCATTGATAAAGATATTAGTAGGAGATATATGGCCATTGATAAAACGGCCGCACTGAACGTATATCAATTCATTAGAATGTGTATATTTGTATTTCTTAGGTTCCGACCACTGTAATTATATAGCAATCAAACGGCCACACCGCAGCATCGCGCGGGCTAATTTGCTCATTATAATATATGTGTAGCAAAATGTTTGACTATGCTTTTACCCAAAAAAATGTTTGACTGTGTGGGCAACTATGCATTGTGTTACATCCTTTGTTTTGGTTTCATGAAATATTATAATCCTTTAGATACTTTTTACACTTTAGTTGCATAGTTTCTATAGATCAATTCAAATTACCATTTCTTAAAAGTGTATTAAAATTAGAATAAATTACACAGATGGTCCTTGTGGGTTGCATTGACATTTACATTTAATCTTTGACTTTTTTTTTTGCAAAAGCTGTCACTAACTTTGAAACTCTTAACACCCACAATCCTGATGTTAAGTTTGACCGTTAAAACCCTCATGCGCAAGTCACATGAGGGTAAAATACTCTTTTTACTAGTCTTTTGATCCCAATAACACTCACCCACCAGATTTCTTTGTCTTTTTTTTCTCATTTTCATCCGCCTACCTCTCCATTCACTATATCCACAACAATCATCGCCTAAAAAATTATTACAAAATCAAAATACATATATAAAAAGGCCAAACCTAAAAGTATGTAAGTACTTTGCTAATCACTCGTACCTCTTGAACAACTAGATATTTATATTAATTCAAAATTTGTTTTCGTGATAGTATGACTCGTATATAAGTTATTAGAGTTATGGGATTTTGTGTGTTGCGTTTGGAGATAAAGAAAACACAAAAATGTGTTGTTCATGTTTTTAAACGAGAGAGAGATTAGGTGATATTTATGTGGAAATGAATAATGATAAATAAAAAAGGTATATTTACCCTTTACCCAAAAAATAAATAAAAAAGGTTGAGCACTCATAATTAAGTGGTCCAGAAAGGAAAGAAAGAGACCAATTTACCTTCATGTGACTTGCACATGAGGGGCTTTAATGGTCAAACTTAACGTCAGTTTGGTCAAGGGATTGTGGGTGTTAAGAGTTTCAAAATTAGTGAGTGTTTGTGCAAAATAAAAAGTCAATAGAGCAAAGGTAAAAGTCAACGCAAACTATAAAGACCATATGTGTGATTTACTCTTAAAATTATATTTTATGTGTAGCAAAATATTTTACTATGTTTTTACCCCAAATAAAAATTTGTTTGACTATGTGTGGGCGTTGTGTTGCCTCATTTTCTTGTGGGTTCATGAAATATTATAATCCTTTTAGATACTTCTATTTCAAGTTTCATGTTATTAATTGTAATTAAGAACTTCTAATGTTTGTTTAGGGCCCGTTTGGTTTGTAAACGGATTTGGAATCGGATTTAGATTCGGCTTAGAATGAAAGAAAATGATGAAAAAGAAAAAATTAATATTTTATCAAAAAGTTTATTTTAATAATTGATAAATAATTTATTAGATGGAAAGTGGAGTAATTTTATTTTTTTAATAATTAATTTATGTATATAATGTGAGTGAAGATATAAATGTGAGAACTATTATATGTTTTTATTTACAAAAGACACCATCTATACTAGGTATCAACCTATCATTTTTGGGCCTACATGAATTCTCAAAAGCTTGAACCAAACAATTTAATCTTGGAATGAAACAATCCCCTCATTCCAAAAGTATAAACCAAACATGCCCTTAATATATATTCATCTTTTAAACGACTCTTTCAACTTATGTTGGATAAAATTTGATCACGGTATTTGGCATAGGCATGGATAATAATGATTGTGTTTCCTTAATCTTTGATTAATTGTTGGTTAGGTATACTTTATTTGAAGTTTTATGTTTAAGCCCATTCGTAACATTAAAACTAATTTTTCACTACCAAAAAAAAAAAAAAAAAAAAAAAAAAAAACGCGTGCAAACAATGTATCACGTTCCCTCTAAAAAACCCCCAAAATTTCATAAAATCCCAAAACCAATTCAAATTCCCTCCCCTTTTCCCCCAAATCAAAACCCAAACCCTAACTTATCAATCCCACAAAATCAACCTTCAATTCATAAAAAGTTCACATTTTTATGTAATATCTCCAATCTTTTCACAAAACCCATCTTTTATTTCCATCAATTTCATCAATTTATTAAAAAAAAATTGATTTTTATTGTTTTTGTTGGGTGCAGGTGAGATTAATAATAATGGATGGGGATGATGAATCGGATAGTAGTACTACTTGGGATTTTGTTGTTGTTGTTAGGTGACACCTGCAGCTGCTGTTGAGAAGATGGGTGGTGAAAATGAAAATGGAGTAAGAAGGAATATCAGCACATTGATATGTGCATCAATAATGGCGGATGATATTGATCAGATGGTGGTTCTTATGAATTTGGCTAAATCTTATGGTGCTGATCTTGTTGAGATTAGATTGGATAGTTTGAAACCTTTTTTAAAGGGGTTTAATGTTAGAGAAAGCATTGAGACCCTTGTTAAATTAACCCCTTTGCCTACCCTTTTTACTTACAGGTGAGTAGATTCTTCTTTTTTCGATATTCGAAAATCGTTTTTTATATGTTTTTTAGGATACTGAATTGTTTGATATTTAGTACTAGAGAACATATTCAGACCCTTGTTAAATTAAGGGGGACTTTGTTTCGGCTTATATTGCTGGCTTATGGCTTATTTGGTTTTGGGCTTATGTTTCATAAGCTTACTGTTTTTGGCTTATTTTGAAACTTGCCGGCTTGTATAAGTTCATTATGTCATAATAACTTATATAAGCTGGAAAGTGTCAAAATAAGCCATAAGCCCAAAACCAAATAAGCGATAAGCCGAAACAAACACCCCCTAAGCCTCTTTGCCTAGTCTTTTTACTTACAGGTGCGGTTTTTTCGGACTTTTTTTTTATGCTGGAAACTGTTTCTATGATATGAATGTTGAGTTTATTAGTATTGTGAATTGCTTGATGTGGGATTTGGGATTGTTGACTTATGATGTGTTAGCATACTGAATTGTTTGATATTTTGTTTTTGAGTGTTTGGGCATTTTGAGATTCCTTATTTTGAGCTGATTAGTATTGGTGAATTTGATATTACAATTTTGCTCTTACAGTGAAATAAGAAGCTGATCATCTGCTTATAAGCTGTTTGAAATAGTAATACCTAACACCCCCTTATCGCATTTTGATATTGTGGATAAGGTTTGAATTTCTGGACATGATTATATGCTTATTTGAGGTTGAAATAAGCTGATTGGGAGGTGCGCTGACTGAATTGACATTAGATAAAACAGTTTGAAACAAGAAAGGTTTACTGATAGATATGATATCAAACCCTTTATAAATTAACTCTTTTGCCTACTCTTTTTACTTGTAGGTGAATTTTTTTGGGACTACTTTTTCGACATTCGCAACTGTTTTCGTGATATGAATATTGGGTTTATTAGTATACTGAAATGTTTGACATGTGATGTGGGGAGTTTGGGATTTTTGCTTATGTAAACAGCTTATCTTCTTATTGCTTTTTTTAAGCAGATGATGAAATGTGACTATGCTTATATACTTAGTTTAGGGTAAATAAGCTCTTTGTAATTAGCAGTTTATGTTTAGGATGAAATGTGGAGTATATGCAAGTATAATAATATTTAGGGGGCATATTTGGGAATTGGGAGTTGCTAATGGATAAGTGTTTTCGTATGAAAAAGGGCATATGCTTATGATATTGGTAGAACTCTTATGACGTGAATGCAGTTTTTTTTTCCTGATTGTATACTGAATCATCAACCGGCTAACATGTGATGGGATTGTTTCAGAATTTGGATTGTTTTTATAACAGATAATCTGCTTATTGTGTTTTTTGAGCAGATGCATAAATTTGACTATGCTTATCTACTTAGTTTAGGGGTGAAATAAGGTCTTTTCAGTAAGAAGTTTCATATTGTTTAGTTTGAACTGGTTATTGTTAGTGGATTCAGTATTGTAAGTTTAACCTTAGGGGTGAAATAAGCTGTTTTGGATAAGTTGATCTTCTGGTTATGAGCATAAGCTGTTTAACTTAGTAATGCCAAACACCCCTTGTTGCGTTTTGATACAGTAGATCAGCAGTAATAAGTGTTTGGATATGATTATAGGCTAATTATTTTATGTCTTAAATCCCTAATTAGCTGATTGCCGAAAACTTGCACAAATGCGATATCTGATTATCTGGTTTCGTTACTGTAGAAGCCTAGCTAAACACTTTTTTGCAGCATTGCCTTCTGTTATAGCAATTGCTTATTTCATGAAAGCATAGGCAGTTTTAATAAGCATTACCAAACATCCCCTTAATCTAGTCCATATTACATGATGTTGTAACACTTTATCTTTCCCGAAAAGGTTTCTGATTCTATGTTATTTTCTAGACCAACATGGGAAGTTGGTCAGTACGACGGAGATGAACAAAGTCGATTGGCTGCTATTCGATTAACAATGGAATTAGGAGCTGATCACATCGATGTTGAGCTTAAGGTTCCTTTCTTCTTGACATTAAATGCGTCTATTCATGCTTATAGGCTCATCTAAAGTACTATACTGTTATTCATAACTTAAGTGCAGGCCATTGATGATTTCAACAACTTAATCCATGTGGACAAGCCTACAAAGTGCAAACTCAGAGTTTCTTCCCACAATTATCAAAATACTCCTTCGTTAGAAGAGCTTGGGAACCTTGTGGCCAAATTACAGTCAACAAGAGCTGACTTTGTCAAGTTTGCAACAACCGCTATAGATATAACTGACGTAGCACGAGTCTTTCACATTACTGCTAATTCTCAAGTAAGTGGCGTTAGTCATGCATGTAATGAAATTTGTAAGTTAGATATATTTTTTTCGTGGTTTTATTAGCTTACGTGGTTTTATAGCAATGGTGATGGGTGAAAAAGGTCTGATGTCCTGAGTACTCTGCCCGAAATTTGGTGGATATTTGACATTTGGCTGGAAAGGTATCGGCACTCGGGCAGCCCACAATTAGGGATCTTTTGGACTTGTTTAACTTCAGACAGTTAGGACCTGACACAAATGTATCGGGTATTATTGGGAAGCCAGTTGGACAAAGCAAATCACCTTTGTTATACGATAAAGCTTTCCGATCAGTTGGTTTTAATGGAGTTTATGTACATTTGTTGGTGGATAATGTAAAGAATTTTCTTGATACTTACTCATCTACAGATTTCGCGGGGTTCAGGTTGAGGTTTGATACAACATGCTTTCACGTTTGTGCAGTTTTAGTTATTTTATTTCGTACAAACGAGTCTTTAAAGGAAGGCTTTGTGTACTGTTTGGGTCATTGGTAACTGGTAGATTTAACATTGTACCACTCAGATTTTTATGTGTAAACCTATCATTATTATTTGTAAAATTGATCATGTTTTTACAATCGATTTTACTGTTACCGTATGCCCAAATGGTATACCGAGCCATCTTTTATGACTCAAATGTTATAAATAAGTAGAATGACTAAAAGGAGCAGTCAATTGGGCCATCAGGAGACCAAATGATGGGACGTTATATGGTTGCAATACAGACTATGTAGGTGCTATTTCTGCTATCGAGGATAGGCTGCAAGGTCTCTTTCTGTACTTTCTTGTAGAAGTGATAATATGAGTGGTTGGGTCAAAACAGTGCCTTTTGTCCACTAAAAAACTTTCATATTATATTTCACGTTGACTTTCAGCCCGTTCGACCCATTTGACCCATTTGAGATTTACTTACAACACAGATTGGTACAACTGTTTACAGGTTCAGGCATTCAAAATGGTGCAACAGGATCACCCTTGGCTGGTAGACTATTTGTGGTTATTGTTGCTGGCGGTGCTGGAAAAGATCTTGCTTATCGAGCAAAAGCGAAGGGTGCAAGGATTGTGATATCCAATTGGACTTATGGTTAGATTCCACTAGTGCTCACATTACCATTCCTAGTACTCGTACTTGATCGCAAATAAAACATTACACTAGTTTTATTGCATTCTTATCAGTTCAGTATGGGTGAAAGCCAACTGCACGGTTCTCGTCATATTTAGAGGGCATTTGGATGTGAGTTTTTTTATCAAAACATAAAAAATTGATCATTGCGACTTCAAGTCACAGTAATCAAATAACCAGTTGATAAATTGAAATCCAAACACCCTCTTATATGCATAGTTAATACACTAAAGTTTTCTCTTACTGATGATACTGCACAGATCATGCTAGAGAACTTGCTGACATAATTGATGGAGAGGCTATATCTCTTGCCGATTTGAGCACTTACCGTCCAGAAGGTGGTATGATACTTGCAAACACTACATCAATTGGTATGCAGCCCAATATAGACGATACTCCTATTTCTAAGGTACGGCTATCTACCTTTCTTAGGTCATATGTTTTAGAAACGGTGGTTTGCAGTTAGAAACGTAATATGAGGTAAATATGTGCATTAGATAAAGTTTCTATTTTCTATTGTGGCAGGAAGCTTTGAAGTTGTATGCACTGGTATTTGATGCTGTGTACACACCAAAAATCACGAGATTAGTTCGGGAAGCAGGAGAATGTGAAGCCATAATAGTACAGGGGTGGAGATGTTTATAGGAAAGGCATATTAACAATATGAGAGATTTAGGTCTTAAATCACTACATCAGTGCAATGAGGCTCTTATGGCAAGACACCTTTGGAACGTTATTTCTGATAGGGAATCTATATGGGTAAAGTGGGTGAAAATTCATTGGCTTAGAGGTAAGAGTGTGTGGACTGTTGAGACCCATACTAATACCTCTTGGAGTTAGAAACAAATTCTGTCACTTAGAAATGCTAAAGTCAGCTTTAAAGAGAAGGTTGCAGACTTAATAAGGAATGGTGATTGGAGATGGCCAAGAAGCTGGAATGACAATATTGTTGATTTAATAAACACCCCTGTTCCTAGTGTTAATGCAGGTATTGAAGATAAGGCCGTTTGGATTAATAAGAAAGGCAAGGAAAAGAAGCTTGTTGTGCAAGAAGTGTGGAAGGAATTGAAGCCAAATACTCCCAAGGTTATCTGGTTCAACCATGTATGGTTCTCCCAGTGTGTGCCTAGACACAGGACAGGCTATCAAAGTGGTTTAACATACAAGACATGAAATGTCCTTTTTGCAGCCAATGTAAGGATTCCCATTCTCACCTACTTTTTAACTGCTATTATACTAAAAGGCTTTGGGAAAGGTTAAAAGTGATGTCAAATTTGGATGGTGTGTCTAATAATTGGGCTGAGGTTATATCTAATATAGTGAATAGGCCTGCGAGGAATACTATTTGGAGTGTTGTTCAAAGGATAGTCTTGGGGGCTGTTGTCTACTTTATATGGCAGGATAGAAACTCAAGGCTTTTTGGTGGATATGGTAGGAATGAAGAAGATCTGTTAAATGTTATTATGGAGTCTGTGAGGTTTAGGATTATGGGATTAAGTTTGAAAGTTACCCCTGATGTTGTTAGAGCTTCTGAAATTTGGAAGTTTCCAATAGATAGAAGGCTTAAGTATAAAAGAATGTTGGAGGAGTTGTTAACTGATGATATGGTTATTGATGGTGAGCTTGGAAATGTTAATGATGCTGATTGATAGTAAGCTTTTAAGTAGTGAGTGGACAAACAGTTCACATGATGGGACTGGTTTTTTGAAGTGCAATGAAATTTATGACTGTGATGATCCAGGGGATTGTACACTTCTTTTATGTTGTACTAACTTTGATATGACTCTTGGATATGTTGGGAGGTTATTAGACAGGTTTGGTGGTATATTGACCATTGTGGGAATCTTAACTGGTGGTGCTATTCTCTTTCTCTGCCGATTCCTGGGCAACCTTGTTGATCTCCTGGGTGCAGGTTGCTGAGATGTTTTAACACCATTGGTTGAGGGGAGGATTAGGGGAAAGTAGCACTCTTTTCCTACCCTAACGCTCTGTTCTCAAGTTTTTTTTTTTTTTTTTTGAAGGAATGGAAGGGGATTGGAAGGGAAATAAAAAATATGAGTGTTCTTAAGTTTTTTTAAGAAGGAAGAGGAGGGGACGGGAAGGTGGGAGGGAGGGAAGGTATCGACTTTTTTGTGTATATGTGTTCCGCCCAATTTTGGGGGGATTGGGAAGGGAAGCGGGCTATTAACATCATGGGCTTGTGTAAAATTACAAATATGTCCTCATTATTCATGCACGTTCCATATATTTTGACCTAGTTTGTACACTTTACAGCAGCATATCTGTACACATCGGCCTCCATTTTCTCTCATTAGCAGGTAAGTTTATCCCTTGAATCTTCACGTCTGTATGTATCTTTCATATTAACATCACGAATTGACTTGTTAAAGTGGTTCAAAATCAAGATTTTTCAATTTGTCTTGCTCACGAATTGACTATATTAATGTTTTATGTGATGTTTTTTTTTTTTTTTTTTTTTTTTTTTTTTTTTTTTTTTGAGATGCTGCTATAAGTATCAGATACATGAACAAATTTATCAGGTCTTGTAGTTTTTTTGACATGCTGTTATAAGTATCAGATGCTGTTTTGATATGCTGTTATAAGTATCAGGTCTTGTAGTTTGTTTTAGTCTGTAGTATGTCAGGTTCATAGTTGGAATTAGAAGTACATTTTGTTGGAATTAGAATAACATGTCATACATATAAAAGAAGTATCAATGCATGCGTATCCATTATAGGTTGCTTATTCGCATTAGAGAACATCAGCTGCGCTTGATGATGTTTTTACTTTGCTAGTCTCATATACATATATAGAGAGAGGTTAAATTAGAAAAGTGTTCAACTTAATTTCAAGAGGATTGCAACAAAGAAGTCGATCTAAACATGCTTCACTTCGCAAAAAATAAAAAAATAAAAAACTGAAATTTCAGCTCACAAGCTGAGGCGAAAGCGTTATAGCTTAATGACATGTCATAGTTGGTCTTTGAAAGGGATTAGATAACATGTCAAGATGATCCCAGTCAGGATACATTTGAGTTTTTAGATTACACCTACTATTGAATCTATTTCGAAAATGCAACCACATCATTGACCACCAAAACCTATTGAACTGCAAATTGGAGTTGTAATACTAAGATTCGAGAAAACATAACATTTTATATTCATTTGAATCACAAAACAATTTAAGCCTACTGACTGCCCGTTGTCATAACTGATGCTACAAGGCTTGGTCACTCGTCACAAAATTATCTTACTTTTGTCATTACTTATACTAGAGGTGGCCATTTTGACTCATATACTTATGAATGGTTCATTAGGTTGCGTTTAATCTCAGATGGGTCAAAATGTAAAAGAGTCAATTAGGTAAAAGTGGAACGGGTTAAATGGGTTGAAATCCACCCAAAGTCATAATTAGATGCATGCAACTTCCCACATCGTTTCATTAAAAGATTTAGAATATCACTATAACACTAGAGCAGGTTGGGTGATCGGATAACGGGTCAAATTTTGTAATTATTGTTGGTCTAACCTGCATGCCCTCTCTTCTCTTTGCTTGAGTTTGAAATTTACAGATAATCAGTGTTTTTACTTTTTAAAAGCTAGATTGTTGCTGTGATCGTTTATAGATTTTAAAAACAAACCGATTGATTTTATGCATGTTGATATAGTTGACCCATTGAATTTGGATATTACTTGACCAGTTGTTAGTTGATCCATTGAATTAATATACAAATGCATGATTTACTTGACCAATTGACCCATTGAATTAATATACAAATGCATGATACTCACTGTTGTACAAGTTGTGTAAATAGTGTGTTTTGTCGTGGTCACTAGTAGCAGGCCAAAGAGAATTAGAGCAATGTTAAACATATGGCAAAAGAATCCTACATGGCATTGCTAAAGAAGATACCATTTTTCCAGTAACCAAAGGATTTTTGCTATGTATGATTAGGCATATCTTTAGCAGTATGTGTAGGCCTGCCAATCATATATCTCATGAAATATCTTTATAACATCCGGTATTCCCTGTATATTTAATTCAAGTTGCCAGATATTGTTCTCACTTTTCACACATAATTGGCTCATGATCCAAAATATGATTTGACGGCTGAGAGAATTGATTTGTTGTGTTTTGTCATGGTCACTAGTAGCAGGCCAAAGAGAATTGATTTGTTGAAATATTAGTGTTTTGAGGGTATATTGGTAATTTGGGTAGCTTCACATCCTTTCCTTGCAACTTAAAAATTAAAACTTAAGAACACAAATAAAAACCCTTCCATTCTTCATAGTTTCATCCCCTCCCCATCCCTTCCCCTCCCCCCCCCCCCCCCCCCCCCCCCCCTTTAAAAATTAGACTTGAGAACAGAGCGTAAGGTTTTTCCATTGTGGTTTTACTTTGCGTAGGTTTTTAAGGAGCCTATTTCCCCTAATCTACATTGGCACTCCCCAACTTGTTGCTGTTTTGGATGTGATTATGCGGGCTGCAATGTTACTCTGATGTTTACTGTTTCTGCTGAAGGTTGCTATTCTTGGTTTGATAGTTTTGTTGTTTTGCTCATGGCTGTGATATATTGGTCTATGTATTCTTCTATAGTGTTATGAGGTTTCAGATCATTGGTTATTTTCAGTGTATTGTGATGGATTGGAGTATTTAGGTTGGTCCCTTTACGGATTCAGAAGTATGCTGGGAGGTCCAATGGTTTGCACTCATTTGTATCTTGTTATTTCGTTTATTTGTATGTGGTTTGTATTTGTGTTTGGATGGTTTTGTAGTAAGTATGCATCTGAGCATGGGATGATGTCCAAGGCCATGAGCTTTTGAGCCAAAGCTGGCAAGTTAGGGATGTGTCCTAACTGCCATGTTGCTTTGTGCTTTTTCTTGTACTTTGCCTTTTGGCTTTCTTTTTCCTTAATAAATTTACCTTTTGGAAAAAAAACAAAAAAAATAATAAATAAATAAATAAAAATGATAGATTTACCGGGTTACCCGGTAGGGTTTTAAATGCAAAGTTATGATATTTCGTTCCTCTCCATTACGAAGTTTTTGAAAAATGTACAACCATGCATCGTTGCCCTTTTGGGAAATGATTGCTGCCAAACACAATGATTGAAAAATGTACAATTCATAAATGTAAGTTCAAATTTTACACTTTCAACTTTCTTTCTATTGTCTTAGTAGTTAATCTTGTTTATTAAACGCGTTTGAGTTGTTAGAGATAAAACGTAACCTGAATAAATGAGTCAATTGCCTACCTCTAGAAATGATAATCACTTTGTATCACGGTAGAGGTACCTATGGTACAATTCGGCTATGCTATTGACTAGAAGTTTGTTCATTAGAAGATTTTATAACAGTTAAAAGCTATAGATCTTTCTGAGAAACCTAGATTTTTCTTAAATGAACATTGTCAAAAGAATTTGTGTAACAACTGGTTTATAAGTCCTCGTTTCGCGAATACACTGACTATCCCTAAAACTGGTAAAAGTCATACCAGCATCAATATTGAATGTAAATTGGCCATCAACATATATGAAAATAATGGGATTGGCCTTTATATATCACGCTTGTCTAAACAACACATTTCTCAACCCAATCTTAGTTGTCACAAAAACATACATACACATGGTAAGTTTAAACAAAATTTCGGCAGAACCCATTTTGCTTTTCACAAAAACATACATTAGATAAACCTTCACATATAATCCTAAATATAGCTAACAATTCTTTAACATTGGCCGAAACTCAAGGCCACAAACAATGAGACCAGAAATAGGTCCTTCATGACTTGTAAATTTCATATTCATAGAAAGGGAGTCATCCTTAAATTCAGAATTTGAGTAAAATTTCCAAAGTTGAATCTCCATCCATTCATCTTTCCTTTGTTTTGGAACCCGAGTAGTATCATGTATATTCAACGGGCTTGGAGTTATAAAATAAAGAAAATCAGCCTTGTTGTTTTCTTGGTGTACATCTCGTACATTCACAGGACAATGCAGCCCCTCATATTTATCTGAAAGCTTGAACACAAGGTAACACGCGTATTCTGTATAGGGTGACAACATTTGACTTTTAATCGTGCATTTGATATGAAATACTTTTTGTGGTAAAAGCTCAATCACCTCTTGAAATCTGCATGTAAGATATATTTTATGATTACACACTTTATATATATATATATATATATATATATATATATATATATATATATATATATATATATATATATATATATATATATATATATATATATATATATATATATATAAAACAAAATAAAAATAATAAAAAATAAAATAAATAAAGTATATTTAAAGACATATAAAACAAAATTCAAGAAATGAAAGCTTTGCCAAGTCACAATTTTCAGTTTTGAATTAGACTAAAAAGAAGAATAAATCCTTAAGTGATTTGAAATGAACTGTAACAAAGTTGGTTCAAAAAAGCAAACCTGGACTGGGATATTGATTTTGAAGTAAAAAGGTGCTCTTTAGACACATTGTATAAAGCTGCCTTTGCAGAAACTATAAGAAGCTTCATCCTGTCTATGTTTCCCAACCAGAACAACTCTTCGTAATTTCTGTCTATCTTGAATATTTCTTTAAAGTCAGTTGGCAGTTGACGCACCCGATCCATATCGAAGTTTGATTTCAATACTTGTTGGACTTCTGCCAATTTTCCGATTCCTTCATGTTTCACCTGCATGCAGTTATTATAAATATGCAACTTAGAACATGATTTTATTTATTTATTTATTTCTTTGTTACTATGCATTCATATCTCCTTTATACAACTTAAAGAATAGAACATAGACTGGAACCAAGGAATAATTTCAAAAAATTACTTTTTCAATTGCTCGAAATTCAATGCCTTCAACATGAACAGCAACATCTCCACTATAGTACGGTGAAAAACTCTCAAGTAGAAACTCAAAACCGACATCTTCGTTTTGATTCAAGAAACGATGCAACTCAATCATCATCCACTGCTCATCTCTCCATGTTGCGAAATATGCATGTAGACTTTCGTGTCCCTTTCTATACTTTAGGTTAACATACACAGGTTTACTTGAAAAGTTTCTTGAATCACAAAATTTAAAGACTAAATAGACCCCATAGACAACATCTAGAGATAAAAATTGAGCTCCTGTCTTGATTGTGATGTTCAAGTCGGAATTATCTAACATCTTCACCACTGTCCCAAACCTATGCATATTATAAACATCCAAGTCTAAATCAGTCAGAGCCTTTATTCCCATACACTTCTACCCTTGAATTTCGTAATTTTTGGAACAAGAGTTTAAATTCTATATAAGAATTTATTGTACCAGACAAATATCTATTTAAAAAAAGGTAAGAATATTATTTAAAAAAAAAGAAAAAAAAAACACAATCAAGATGCTAGCAAAATTTATAATTCATGGTCGTAAGAACAGAGGACCAAAAACAAAGGCAAACCTCAACTACCTTAATAGAAGGTTTATAAAATTATCGTTCCCAATCATATAGTGAGTATTAAAATCTATTTTGTCATGTACATCATCAGTTCTCATTGTTGATATGTATGCATGCAGGACTAATCTTGTTATTAACCTTATGAGATGAAGTCTAAAGTGTAAAAGAGCTAAAGATGAAACACTATTCCTTTGTTGATTAGCACAGGGGATTAGTAGTTCTAGCAGAATAGAGTCAAAGAGATTCAAATATGTTTTGTGTAAGTGCAGGCAGTCAGTGTGATAAGAAAGTGTATTACAGTGGGAAAATGTGAACTTAGTCCAAGGGATTAATTCTTAACTTTGATTCTATTTGATCCCAATTATAATTATATAATTAATAATCATATTATGCTACCGTATACAACTTTTCATGCATTAAACGGTAAAGAGAATAACCTTATACTTTAACATTAAAAATCATAATATACTTCTACCAATAATGCATATGTTTGTTTATCATTAAAATCTAACAAAGGTGGAGTGGTAGAGAGAATAACCTTGATTCTGAAAGAGATTTCCACTCATGTGGACAACTGTTTATGTAGGAAAACATTGTGGCTGGAACGCATGAGAACAACTGTTATACAACCAAAATGCATATCAGACTCAATGTGTATGATGTATAAATGCATGTGTGATTTTAAATTTTCTTTCAATAAGGAGAAGATACATAGAAACGGGAAACACCCAACAAAGGAGATACAAGAATGAACCGGTTACCACTTTGCCCTGTTGAAGGAGGATTCCCTTATAAAAAATGTTGTAAAGTTCCTCTTTCTTTTTGTTAATTTGGGCTCCCATTTCTCATAATCCTCATGGATATACATTAACCAATTAATAAACTCATGTTTCATACAGTTACTTTCTTACAGTTTGTTATAGGCCATAGTTTAGATATATATATGAATCAAAAGTTAGCCAATTTTGTCAAAATATAGAAACTTACTTGGAATTCCAATGCTTTCTTAAGCTGCATGACCACTTCATCAGCTGATGGCCGTCTTTCTCTCCTGTGATGTAAGCATTGTAGGGCAATCCTTGTAAATGTAATATATGACTGTGGCACAATTTGTTCTTTGATACCCTCAAACACTAACTCATCAAGTTTTTCTAAATAATAGTGTTGTTTAGCCAAAAAGGGTAAATAAAGATACTCATCATCTAGCTTTTCAGATGATAGTTTCCCACACAATATGTCAAATAAGACCGCACCCAATGAGAATATATCAGACTCTTTAGTTAAAAAGCCTGTTTTTGAGTGTAGTGGGTCACGATAGCCAATTGTGCCTGTAACATTGTCGATGACATAATCTACATCCCGATTTGTTGGACATACTAAAGAAATCCCAAAATCACCAATTTTTGCTTTCCAATCATCAAACAGTAGAATGTTGCTGCTGCTGATGTCCCTATGTATTACCATTTCTGGACTTGAAACAGTACCATGAAGGAACTCCAACCCGATTGCTATATCGATGCATATTTTAAGCCGCATCACCCACGTAAGACTATAATCGCTCAAGTACTTATCAAGACTTCCTCTTGATGCATACTTATAAACAATAATTTTCTCATCCTCTTCATCACAGTAGCCTACAAGACTAATGACATTCTCATGTTTATACTCCATAAGGATTTCCAGCTCTGTCATAAATTCAGCTTCTCCTTCAGCAGACTTCCTTTCCAACCGCTTTGCTGCAATGATGTTAGGTCCATGAGCTTGAGTAACTCCTTTGTATATGTTCCAAAAACCTCCATGTCCAATGATATTCTCTTGACTAAACGCCTGCGTGGCCAACTTTATGCTTTGAAGTGAGAGTTTGAAGCTGTCCTTGTGATTTTCCTGCAAATCATAGACAGTAGTTAATTTGATTAGCCAAAAACAAACTAAAACTACCAATGTTATGGAAACATAATAAGGTTCTTATGTGTTGTTAGGTGTATACCACACTGACCATCCATGTAATATACTAAAAAATGTGTCTTTAAATCATTATCTTACCTGAAAGTTTAACGCTTTTTGGAGTTTGTCGATGACAACTTCAATTGTTGGACGTTGCGCTTGAGTTACCGCCAGACACTGAAATGCGATTTTTGAAAATACGTCCAAAGACTCTTTATTGGGGCCTTTGGTTAGTGAAAAAACATTTTCATTGGTTTCTTCCTTTATCTTGTGATCAACAATTTCCATTAGTGTTCCCTTCACAAAATGATGTCGTGCGATGGGTGCAATCCCCTTCCCATCAATGTTAGTGAAAATACGATCATATGCCAACCTCCCGGTCAAGATCTCAAATAACACCACCCCAAAAGAGTAAATGTCTGATTTCTTATTTAGCTTGCCAGACTTCTCATATTCTGGATCGAAGTACATAGGTGTACCTGCAATCGTACTGGCATTGAAAGTACTGGCATCTTGATCTGCTGGATGAAATTTGGAGAGCCCAAAATCGGCAATCTTAGCCATCCAATTATCGTCCAATAGAATATTCGCGCTCTTGATGTCCCGGTGTATTATCTTTTGCTTGTCTTGATCTGTGTTAGTGTGAATGTAATTCAATCCATGTGCAATACCAAGACATATTCTCAAGCGTTGCATCCAAGTAAGATTAGTCATCTTATCACTGTTCCCCAGATAATCCTCAAGACTCCCTTTAGAAGCAAGCTCATAGACAAGGATCATGTGATCACGATCTTCATCACAAAAACCAAGAAGAGAGATTATATTCTCATGTTTACAGCTAGTCAGAATCTCAATTTCTGCAATGAACCCTTGTTCTCCTTTTTGATTGTGAATGAGCTTTATGGTTACTGTGCTTCGTTTTTTGGGTAAGGCGCATTTATTCACACCTTCTATCGACGAGGAATTACTGCTATCAAAATGTTCGAGATCTGCTTTGTACACTTTACCGAATCCGCCTGACCCGATGCAATATGCTTCATCAAAATTGTTGGTAGCCTGGATTATATCATTTAGTTGAATCTTCAAGATTGGGGTGAAGTTGCAAAAAGAAAGAAAAAGAGAGAAAATATTTACTGATATTTATAAACTACTAACTAAATGACCCATCGAATTGCCGGGTTTTTCAAAGAAAATTGATGAAAATATAGAATTTATAGTAACTACTAAGCTGGAAATGAACGTGTATTATTGGTCGGGTGAAAGCTGAAAACACGTAACATACTTATTCAAAACACACGATGTACGCAAGGAACTTTCAAAATTATCAGTGTACGCAAGTTATTTTCAAATTTCGAATAAGTTACCAGGTTTCAAACTTTGAAAATTGACAGGGTCGGTCCCTGTGGTTTGCGTTGACTTTCACCGGTCATCCATTGACTTTTTATCACTTAGTTAGAAAATTACACGTTTGGTCCTTGATTATTTATAGGCATTTCATGCACAGTCCATCACAAAAAAACAAATTCCAAAAAAAAAATATTTTCAAAAAAAAATGCAGAATTTTTTTATTAAAAATTAGAAATTAAAAAAATCATATGAAAAAAAAAAAAATAGAAAATAAAAAAATCAAAATTTTTTTAAAAAAATATTAGAAAATAAAAAAAGAATAAATTTTTTTTAAAAAATAATATTTTAAAATTTTAAAAAAATATAGAAAATAAAAAAATTCAAAAATTTTTTTCGTAAAATATTTTTTTGAAAAACAAACATTAGAAAATAAAAAAATTTCGAAAAAAAATTTTCAAAAAAAAAAAATTGAAAAATAATTATTTTAATATTTTAGAAAAAAAAATATAGATTTTTTTTTAAATTTGAAAATATTACAAAATAAAAATAATTAAAAATTTAAACATATATATATATATATATATATATATATATATATATATATAATATATATATATATATATATATATATATTTTAAATATAAAAAAATTCGAAAAAATAAAAAAAAACCAATAAAAATTTTAAAAAAAAATCGAATTTTTTTTTCGAAAATATTTTTTTGAAAAACAAAAATTAGAAAATACAAAAATTCCGAAAAAAAAATTTTTAAAAATTGAAAAATAATTTTTTTTAAAATAATTATCATAAAAAAAATTTGGAAAAAATTTTCAAATTTAGAAAAAATTATTTTAAAAATACTTATCGACAAAAAAATAATTTTTTCTAAATTTGAGAATTTTTGGATAATTATTTTTTAAATAATTATTTTTCAATTTTTTTTTTGAATTTTTTTTTCGAAATTTTTTATTTTCTAATTTTAATCTTTCAAAAAAATATTTTTGAAATTTTTTTTGAATTTTTTATTTTCTATATTTAAAAAAAAAAATTTATTCTTTTTTTATTTTCTTATATTTTTTAAATTTTTTTAAAAAAATTTTGATTATTTTTAAATAAAAAATTTCGATTTTTTTTAATTTTTATATAATTTTTTTAATTTCTAACTTTTTTTTTAAAAAAATTTCTATATTTTTTTTGAAAATATTTTTTTTGGAATTTGTTTTTTTGTGATGGACTGTGCATGAAATGCCTATAAATATTCAAGGACCAAACGTGTAATTTTCTAACTAAGTGATAAAAAGTCAATGGATGACCGATGAAAGTCAACGCAAACCACAGGGACCAACCCTGTCAATTTTCAAAGTTTGAAACCTGGTAACCTGCTGGTTCCGGGTCATATTGCGTACATTGTACGAAATTTTAAAATAACTTGCGTACGATGATAATTTTGAAAGTTCTTTGAGTACATTGTGTGTTTTGAATAAGTATGTTACGTGTTTTTAGCTTTCACCCTTATTGGTCACATATATTTAAGTTCTAATGACATATTGTTATCTCGGAATGTTTTAATGGGGTGATATGTTAAATTTATAATGATAGAAGGCTTTTAAATTTACATATATTATTGGTCAATAATTGTAAATGCGTTTGTTAGTGCGTAAACAACATAATATAATCTTACTTAACCTCATTTTTGCTAAGAGCATGTTCAACAACGTTATCAACATTAATTGGAACTTTCATCTTGCTCTTCTTCTACTACAATTATTTTTTTCTATCTTCTTTACAATTATTGGATGGTGAAAATAGTTCTTTAATATATAGTAAAATATGTGCACTATATGAAATTTGATTAAATGTGATTGAGTGCTTAAAAATGAAATCGTGTGACACATAAGTGAACCATTTTTGTTGTCAAGTAAAACAAATATTTCAAATCTAAAATTCAAAAACAAATGTGACTCATTAAACATATGACCATGATGAATGATGGATTCTTCCTAATCATGTGAATATAGGTCAAACTTTTTATGGTGACAAACAAATACTATTCTTATTAAAAAAAAACTAATTTAAACATTAACAGTAAAAGTGTTTTTTTTTCCAAAGAACTTTACTCAAATTTTATTTATTTAATAAATCTTGTTTTCTCTTCATATATAATAATTATGGGCGGAACCATATGTAAGGTAGTGGCCGTTGCCCCCAACAAACCCTTATAAATAAAGTGTAATCCATCAACTTTAATTTATATTTGCTTGGAATATAATTATTTTAACTATTACTTACTCCATCTGATTCTACACGAATTTTAGACCCTTGACGAAAAGCCATAATTTCGCATTTAAAAAGGTCAAAACAAATATCATATTAAATATAATAAATGTGACATATATTGTTCCAAAATATAAAATAACTATATACATCTTTATTAGGGTTTTTCTAACATGTGCCCTTAGTCACATGATAAGAGTGAGCTCGTGTGTCCTTTTTACTCAGGGATCCACAAAAAGTACACACAAAATATATTTTGTGTTTGAAAAATGACAATAATGCATAAAAAAAAAAAAAAAAAAAAAGAATACACAAGAGCTCATCTATTAACATGTGCTTAAGGGCACAAATTCTCATTTAGTATGTGGCGGTATTATTCATCAAGCAATTTTGTAATTAATTCAAAATATCACTAATGGTATTTGTTGATTTTCAAAGTTTCAAAATATACTTTCATAACATAAGGGGTGATGATAAAAACTTGTTAATGGCAACATTGTTCATTATTAATATACACTTACCAAGTCTTATACAATGATAAAAGTTAATTGATTTTACTATAATTTATGTCTGATGATTAAGAGAAATATTAAATATTGTCGGTACGGTGAAAATACTTTTAATATGGATATACCTACGTCACATAATAAAGTTACATGTATGCATACTTGACAGTTGTATGGCAATCTACTGTGGAGAATGTTGTTAACTTAATAGCGGTCTCGTTTTGTTTTAGACTACAATTTAATATTGCAAAAAGAAACATTAAACATCTTCGATTACATTTAGTTTGAGCAACATCCAAATTTTATATCAGTCGAGGAATTTCATGATATTCAGGAAGAAACATGTATTGAGATAAAATTATTCATCATAGATATTGCTACATCAATATTGATGCATGACGTCAATGATTGTTACGAGATACTTTTTTAATAACATTAAATTAATTATCCATATAATTGCTTTTTTATTTTTAAAGTTTTTTTTAATCATTTCTAATTAATCATGCAAATGTCTTTTAGTTTCATTTTACATTTTATAAGTACAACGACAACCAACTTACCAAATAATTATATAAAAATAAAAAAAAACACAATTTGTAGTTACCACTAAGAACTAACGGGTCATTGCCGTTCTAACTAACTAAAAAAAAAAAACACACTAATGGTCATTAGTTTATATTTACTTGTTATCAACTTACAGTTATCAGCCTATAGCCTATAACTAGTTTTACCAAACATTCCCTTACTATCAGTTAGCGTTTTTGATAAAAAGTTTGTTCGGTAAACAAGATTTAGAATTATAACATTAACTTTGATATATCTCACACATTAAAATTATACAACTATCTTACCAATACTTTTATAAAACAAAATAGCTGGTGTTGCTGACAACTACTTTGAAACGCCGGTGCTTACAAATTGCTATTTTTGTCAAAATACACTTCTTAACAAAACAAAATTATTTATTACTTTCATATTCACCACATGATTATAAAATAAATAGTTTTATGTAATATTTATAGTTTCAATATAATGTCAATGTTAAAAAGATTATAATGTAAAATCAAAAGCACATACGTTTAAAGCCATAATTGTATGGTACTTAAAAAGAAAACGTAAATAAAAGTTTAAAGAGTTTAATTACCTTCAAGTGATTGGATCGTGTACTGCCAACTACATTCCTCGAAAGATCCTATAATAATATTTGCAAGAGAATAGGCAATGAGTTGATAATATAACAGTTATTGTTACACAAAGTTGATAAACAAGTTAATGTTCTTACTGGATTTTCGTGTTTCCATTGAAGATCATACGCTTTCTCAAGTCTTCTGACAACCTGATCTATATATGGGCGATCTGCTCTTTCCTCTTTTAGGCAGCCGTATGCTGTTTCTGAGAAGATTTTTAATGATTCTTGGTCCATCTGTTTTTGTAAATGTGGCATGATCATTTCATCCAAATGAGATTTGGCCAACTGACTTAATAACCCCTCTTTCAACTCATCTTCAAGTTCATTTTCGCCCTCGTCTTCATCTTCGTCTTTGTCATCATTTGCACTCCTTCCGCACAAGACTTCTATTAATACAACGCCGAATGAAAACACATCTGACTTGTGAGTCACACCGCCGGTCTTTTCATATTTTGGGTCCAGGTATACATTCTTAACAATATCACGAGTAAGAAGAAGACGGTGCCTCCGAGCTACTGTATTTTTCAATGAAAGTTCAAAACCAGATAACTTGGGTTCCCATTTGTCATCTAGTAAAATATTCGTGCTCATGATGTTGCAATGTATGACACTAAAATCTCGTCCAGGATCATAATGGATGTAACTCAACGCCTTCGCAACAGCAACACATATCTTCAACCTTTGCATCCATGCGAGGGTCTTGTCACCTAGATATTTTGCGAGACTTTGGTTGGCCTCCTTCTTGTATATGATAACCTTATTGACCACATCTTCATAGAACCCAATAACAGACACTAGATTCTTATGTTTGAGACTAGAAAGCATAGAAACTTCGGTCCAAAACCTTTTGCTCTCATCTTTTACATACTCTAACTTGAACACCTTTAGAATAATATCGATGAGTTGTTCAGAATGTAAGAGACTGCCTTTGTAAATTTTTGCAAGCTTAAATTCTGCCATAATATTCTCAACAGCAAAATTGTTGGTTGCTGATCTTAAATCTTCGACATTGAGTTTTAAGTGAGAAACATTTTTGAGGAAAGATTTTGTCTCTTTGCTGACATGGGACTCAACATGTGTTGAGATGGAGGTCAGTGATCCCTATATGTACCAAACAAGACAATATTACCAAGTGTTCTAAAAATGACACGTGTAGATATGAAGTTCATTTTTCTAAAATTCCAGTGGCTTACAACAATAGTAATAAGAGGGTGTTTAGGAGATTATTTGATTATCGCGTTTCGAAAACCCAAATAATTCATTTGAAGTATTTGGCATAGAAAAATAGATAAATGATTTTTTTGCATTTGTATGGCTTGATTGGCTTCAAAACAGCGTTTTATGGCAGCAGGTAGAGACCTGCTGTTGTGAAAAGCACATGTGGATGAGAGAGTTATGGATAATGGTTACGTATAATATATAAAAATGATTATTTTGAATGAATAGAATGATTATAAAAGATAATCATGAAAGTTATATACGGAGTACGACAACAATAACTTTTGTTAAATTATTATTGTATATATAATTTATATGGTTATTTAATATGTATAACTTATTGGATAAATCAATCTCAATGACTTTCTTATAAGCTAAATTAAAATAACTTAATAGTGTAAATGTCTATTTTAGTCATTTGCATGTTAAGTCATAAATAATCTAATTTGCCAAACACTTAAAAAATGATTATCTGATTATTGCGTTATTATACAACATAATCAAATCCAAACACTATATTATGATTATCAGATTATTCAGTTTCAAAACGAATAATCTATTTTTAATAAGCAATCCCAAACACCCCCTAAGTAAATAATTACCTTGTCATGATTGGATGATGTATCTTCAACTGTGGCCGCAACTATTGAATGTTCCTTTAATATCAGAAATACAGTAATAAGTAAATAATTTTACTTACGTTAATATTATCAATAAATATAGATTATTCAGAAAAAAAAAAAGATGAAAGAAAAAAACACGTCTTACAACATTTTGTCGTTCCATTTGAAGTTTCAACGCGTTCTCAAGTCTTGTGACAACCACACTTATATCCGGGCGTTGAGATCGTTCTTCATTCAAGCAGTCATGTGCTATCTTCGCGAAAACATTTAATGATTGCGGATCCATTTGTTTTCGTAGAACCGGATCAATTATTTCATCGAGTATTTTCTTTTCATAATGAAAAAAGACGAGTGTAGTCAAATACTTATTATCCGGATGCTCACTTATTGATGTCCTACCACACAGTAGTTCAAACAATACTATCCCAAAGGAGTACATATCTGATTTGTGGTTCACCCTTTTAGTCTCAATATATGATGGGTCTCCATACCCTTTCACAAACCAATGTTTATTAGTATGAAATGAATGGTGCCTTTGAGAAGCCTTAATCTTCATGGAACATTCAAAACCAGATAACTTGGGTTCCCATTCATCATTTAAATGAACTCTGCCACTACTAATGAGCCGGTGTATTATGCTGAAATCGCGTGAATCGTCATAATGAATGTAGCTCAATGCATGCGCAATACCAACAGATATCTCCAATCTTCGCACCCATGTCAACAACATCGGGTCACTTAGATACTGGTCAAGACTTAACCTGGCCTCAAGCCTGGTAATGATGATCTTCTCATCATTATCATCACAAAACCCAACAAGAGAAACCACATTTTTATGCTTGAGACTAGAAAGCATCGAAACCTCTGTCCAAAACTGTTGTTCTACTCCATCCCTTTCTTTATTTAACCTCCGAACACGGATATCAATCAACTCACCGGACCACAAGAGCTGTACCTCGTATCTCTTATCAAACCCACCTTCACCGATGAGATTTTTTTGAGCGAAGTTGTTGGTGGCAGATATGATATTTTGAAGGGGGAGTCTGAGGTGAGCAAATTCATTCATTATCTGTAAAATAGTCAAGTTAAAATGTGAGTTAGAAAAAGGGTTTATAATAATGCCTACAAAGTGTTCGACAAAATTCCTGAACCATGTCTAAGATATGTTAGGTCTAATTCTGCATATATCTTGTAGTTTATAGTTATTATGTTTGTGGATAGTAATTAAAATACTCTTAACAATCTTTAGAAGTTTAGAAGTGATCAAGTAAATGGTCTTATTAAGTTGAATTATTTTGGTTAGCGACTTCATGTTGAGATATAGTGTTGGTTGTCAATATTTAGGTGTTTTTAAAGCATTTGGTCCAGAATCAGATGGTATAAGTATTGACTATGATGCAGTTTTGATGGGATAATATTGATTGGAATTGTCTTGTTTGGTTCCCTCATTTCATTCAAAGACATGTTTTTGTCTTGTAGATAAGTTCATAAAGTGGTATTCAGAAGAAAAAAGCTATGGCATAAGATTTACTATTTAGTCATCTGAAGTTTGAAGATTGCATAAGATTCAAGGGTAGAAGGTGATAAAGTAGATTGGAACACTCAAGACAAGTTGATAAAGTGGTATCTAGGAAAAACTATGGTATTCAACCTGTGAATGAAATTGCAGACACATGTGTTCCTAAGGTATGGGACTACTTCGTCTTGGTTATGACTTATGACAAAGGCAATTATGGAAATTAAAAGTACAAAAACATGTTCCTAAGGCATTATAGTCATTTTTATCCCTTTTACTTGTAACAGGCGCAAGTATTTTACAAATATGACACGATATTGCATTCGTATCCACACTAGGTATCGAATTGGTACAAACAAACTGCTTGTTTGAACTGTTTGATTCTGCTAAGTCTTTCTAAAACTGCTTGAATCTAGATATATAGAAATGTGATGATTCTGCTTGTAATGTTTCAAAGCAGATCTATAATCCCAAAAAGTCAACTGATAACTGCTTATATAATACCGTAAAAGAATACACTCTGAAATTGGAAGGTTGTTACCCATTTGACCCGTAGCATTGTTTCAACTTTCAAAGCAGATCAGCAATCCCAAAAGGTTGTTACCCATAGGTTATGGGTAATATTGAGAAGGTTATTGTTTCGTTTTCAAGATGTTTTGTTTATTGGCCATCATTTAGCTACCTTTTTCTTCTTTTTAACATGTCGGTTTTCGGTGTTTCAAGGTGCTTATGGGATATTAATGTTGCTTATATTGGCTGAGGTTACTAGGTATGTTGTGTTTAATCTCTTACATTAACTTCAGTTCATGTCAGGCTGGGTGACTATCAAGTCTTAACCAGTGAACTAATTGACCTTTTTTCTTATCAATTATTCGTTTTTATCGCCACATAGAGACAAACCATAACCTGGACCGACAAATTTACAAGTAAATGAGTCTAACGCGTATAAGGGAAGTTGCTTCTTTTCCAGTCAATGCGTCATAAGTCCCTAAAAGTTTATGCTTTGAGGTTAAACACACAAACAAAAAGAGGATGGACAACTCATATGTAGCTTACATGTAATTTTGAAGAAAATTAGTTTTGATCTACAGCTTGGAGTCTTGGACCAGCTACAGTGCAAGGCCATATATACTACCTTGTGTATATCGTAATGAACTTGCTAAACTACAGGTAGATTTTATAACTATACTACTTTTAAAATTTTGATTTTACTTTGTATTCAGCAATCCCCTGGTTTCTAATTTTAATCGCCACCAGGGACACTCCTCCAGTTTCATATAAAGGTTTGCAGGCCGTCCTATCAAAATCTCGGTTGGGTGGTCATAGTTCACAAATGTTTGCAGACATCAACAAATACTTTTACTATACCATTTTTCTCTTTTTCAATGTTTTGAAACCCGGTTCGACCCGGCTGGTCCAACCGGTCGAATCGGTTCCGGCAAAGATAACAGAACAAAAGAAACTGGTTTTAAGAACTCCAAACCCAGTGTGACCCACCGGGTTTTACCCGTTACTATAATTCCAGCTGGTTTGTCATTAAATCTTTTATATGTGTTCCACATTGCTTTTTACAAGTTTTTGAAAGCTTTAAAATCTGTTTAGACAGGTTTTTATGGTGTTTTAAACACTTTCTATATGCTATTTGGACAGCAGAAAGATGGGCGGTTTGGACAGGCTTATATGCTGTTTTAACAGCTTTTATATGCTGTTTGGACATAGCCTTTACATGGCTGTTTGGAAACAAGTTTTTGCAGCAATTACATGCTCTTTTTTCTAAAAGCAATTACATATTTGTATGTTGTTTTTTAGCAGCAATTACAGCTTCTACATGCTGTTCCAACACGGTTTTTTACAGCAACCATGCCTTTTTGTTGTTGTTGTTGTTGTTGTTGTTGTTGTTGCAGCAATTGCATGTTTGTATGCTGTTTTTGTTACAACAATTGCATATTGTTTTGTTATTATTTTATTAAAACCCATATATGTTTGGCTAGTACCCATATAGGGCTAATACTTGTTTTATTGTTTTTTATGTTATGCATCAATCACTTTAGTTGATCCGAACCAGGACTTGAATGGATGGGGGTTGGTCCTTATCCGAATTGAACATAACCCAAACTTTTTGTAGGGTGGGGTGCGGGGTGGGTTTTCTTTCGCACACAATCATAATTGACCCGACGCGAATGAACCTGAACTTAACTAATTAATTTGACCCTATTAACATCTATATATATAGCCAACACCAACTTACGCGGTAGTTGGGAGTTAAACGTTATAAATTAGTTGCGCAAAGCGTTTAACTTTTGAACAATTTGCTAGTTTGTGACATTTGATAAATTCAGGACGTAAATAAAAGAATTTCTGAAAATTTCAAGAATCACAAAATTTAAAAAGAAAAGGTGACTTTAATTTTTGTGTATAGTGCGAAAGTCACTGGCTCTAGTTAAAATATACATTCACATAATTACCTATATATAAGCAAGAAATGCTACCCACAAATATTGTTCACGTTGTTGAGTACTATCGCATTTATCTCTTTAGTTTGTTTAGTATTTATTCGTTTAGTATTTATTCATGTTGGATGATAATTCATCAATCCATGTTCAAGGGCTGTTGTAAATTAGTAGTTTATGTATTTAGTTTAGTATGTAATACGTATGTTTGTATTTAGTATCGGGTCAGAATATTAGTCTGCAATATGGGTCCAATGTATTAACCCAAACAGGCCCATATGAAGGCAGTTAGTAGTTATTAGGTTACAACGTTTAGTATAGGGTTACAACGGTTAATGATGAAGCGACATGTCTTTTGGAGGCAACGTTTCATTCATTATATATAGGCTTAGGATCATTGTAAACATTAACCTTTTCAATCAATAAAACATCGTTTATAAGGTTCAATAACAGATTCATTATATACAAAAAGCGTGAGGTTGTGTATTGTGTGTTTGTTCAATAGACATGGTTTGATTCGATACAAAGAAGATCCGGATGGGACCAACATTGGTATCAAGAGCATCAGAAGTTCGAATCAAACCCGGTGTTTCAGTTTGTGTTTCATCAGAGATTCAAGAAAAGTACGTACTGCAGATTTGCAAGAAACAAAACAGGAAACACCAAAGAGAAGAACAACTTGGTTCAGGGAATCAAGTTTTAATAACGATTCAGGGAATCGTTCCAAAGAAGAGAAATAGAGACGATTGATTCAGGGAATCAATCAATAGAAAGAAGAACAGATCAGTGACTGATCAAGGTGAAGACGGTGTGAAGCCATGTTGTGTGAAGCAACCGTGAAGAGAAGAATCTGTGATAGATTATGAAGAAAATTGTGTGAAGCAATTATCCAAGGGGACAATCTGTGATGGATTGAATAATCAAGAGAAGAGTAGGAACCGTGCGCATACCGGTTAATCAAGAAAAGAGAAAGACAGTGAAGAGATTGATTCAGGGAATCAATCAAGAGAAAACCGATCAGAGAAGATCAAAAGAGACAAATTCGACTAAAGTCGAATAGAGAAGAGAAAAGAACATAGAAGAGATAGAAAGCGATCACAGGATCGATGATTCAGAGAAAGAGAAGTACCATTTGAGAAACAAATGCACAGAGAAAGTTATATTGATGTCAGAATGGAAGAACAGAAGTGATGACATATGCTGTTAAGAATGAAGATTGTATGAAGTCATCAAAGATCAAGTTGAAGACATGAAGATGTTGAAGACACGGATTAATAAATTAGGGAGGAATGTTGGATGATAATTCATCAATCCATGTTCAAGGGCTGTTGTAAATTAGTAGTTTATGTATTTAGTTTAGTATGTAATACGTATGTTTGTATTTAGTATCGGGTCAGAATATTAGTCTGCAATATGGGTCCAATGTATTAACCCAAACAGGCCCATATGAAGGCAGTTAGTAGTTATTAGGTTACAACGTTTAGTATAGGGTTACAACGGTTAATGATGAAGCGACATGTCTTTTGGAGGCAACGTTTCATTCATTATATATAGGCTTAGGATCATTGTAAACATTAACATTTTCAATCAATAAAACATCGTTTATAAGGTTCAATAACAGATTCATTATATACAAAAAGCGTGAGGTTGTGTATTGTGTGTTTGTTCAATAGACATGGTTTGATTCGATACAAAGAAGATCCGGATGGGACCAACAATTCATCCATGGGGTTCCTATTTGCTAATTACTAACAGTTTTGTAGTCACATAAGAATAAACTATAATAGTGAGCTGATAGTTTTCTTATTAAAAAATATAATAATAATATTGGGCTTTTAAAATTGAAAATTTTAAAAAAGATACATGCTATACAAAGTAGAAAAATCATTCATACTCTTGTATAAGTTAGAGTTTATAATTAAAATTTTTTGAAGCTTGAAAGAAACTTAATGGGTCCACCAACACCAAAATAACCCGTATCTACATAAGAGTAAATTACACGGATGGTCCCTGTGGTTTGTCAAAAATTTCATGCATAGTCCCTCAAAGTTTAAAGTTGCATGTATCGTTCCTCTGACTGCAAAAGAATAACATCTATGGTCCCTCAGACTAACTGTCGTTAGTTTTTCTGTTAGTCCATTTGCACCGTTAGTCCTTTAACGACCGTTTGCAATAAACATTTGCATTGTTAGTCCTTTTTTGTTAAATATCATTTGCACCGTTAGTCCTTTTATACGTTTTCGCCCACCACCTCCACCCACCACCGCCACCACCACCACCACCCACCACCGCCACCACCACCCACCACCGCCACCACCACCACCACCACCACCCACCACCACCACCCACCACCGCCACCACCACCACCCAAAAAAAAATATATATATATATTTTTTTTTTCGAATTTTTTAAAAAAAAAAATTTATAAAAAAATCAAAAAAAAAATTTGATTTTATTTTCAATTTTTTCAAAAAAAATATTTTTTTTCGAATTTTTTTTAAAAAAAATTTCTAAAAATTTTTTTTGTTCTAAAAATATTTTTTTTCGAAAATATTTAGAAATTTTTTTTAAAAAAAATTCGAAATTTTTTTTCTTTTGAAAAAATTGAAAATAAAATCAAAAAAATTTTTTTGATTTTTTTATAAATTTGATTTTATTTTCAATTTTTTCAAAAAAAAATATTTTCTTTCGAATTTTTTTTAAAAAAAATTTCTAAAAATTTTTTTTGTTCTAAAAATATTTTTTTTCGAAAATATTTAGAAATTTTTTTTAAAAAAAATTCGAATTTTTTTTTTTTTGAAAAAATTGAAAATAAAATCAAAAAATTTTTTTTGATTTTTTTATAAATTTTTTTTGATTTTTTTTCAAAATTTTTGAAAAATAAAAAATTTCGAAAATATTTTCAAAATTTCGTTTTTTCAAAATTTCGAAATTTCGTTTTTGATTTTTTTTCAAAATTTCGAAAAATAAAAAATTTCGAAAATTTTGAAAAATTTCGAAATTTCATTTTTTCAAAATTTCGAAAAATAAAAAATTTCGAAAATTTTGATTTTTTTTCAAAATTTTTTCGAAAATTTCGAAAAAATTTCGAAAATTTTTGAAAAATAAAAAATTTTTGAAAAAAATATTTTCATAATTTCGAAAATATTTTTTTGAAAAATAAAAAAAATTTCAAATTTTTTTTTGTGGTGGTGGTGGTGGCGGTGGTGGGTGGAGGCGGTGGTGGGTGGTGGTGGTGGCGGCGGTGGGTGGTGGTGGTGGTGGCGGCGGCGGTGGGTGGAGGTGGTGGGCGAAAACGTACGAAAGGACTAACGGTGCAAATGATATTTAACAAAAAAGGACTAACAATGCAAATGTTTATTGCAAACGGTCGTTAAAGGACTAACGGTGCAAATGGACTAACGGAAAAACTAACGACAGTTAGTCTGAGGGACCATAGATGTTATTCTTTTGCAGTCAGAGGGACGATACATGCAACTTTAAACTTTGAGGGACTATGCATGAAATTTTTGACAAACCACAGGGACCATCCGTGTAATTTACTCTCTACATAATTTGCAAGCAATAATATGAAAACGAAATCATTTTTGCCAAAAACTCTAGTTGTGACATTAGTCATACTAAAAGGGTTTAACTATATATTTGCGTATTTTTATTTATAATTATAAATAATTCATAATGGTCATCTTCGCCAACAACTATTTGTATTGATATAATATAAAATGATAATTACACGAAAATTTAAATAATAATTCAGTAATAGAATACGACTAATTATTACTCCTTATTTTAAATTCATATGAAAAACTTGTCACTATTAAGTTACATACTGTTATTGATATATATATTTAATTACAAGAAAAAACAAATTATGTAAAGTCTTATAAAGTGGTAAATAAAAGAAATTCATAAAACTTGTCACTAACTCGTATAGTATAACCGTACTTATTAGCCAACTTGCACTCAAAGAACAGATAGCAGTACTTTTTATGATACAAAGATGGAAGAGGAAAAACCGTCTTACCTCATTTTGATGTTCTAGTTGAAGTTCCAATGCTTTCTCAAGTCTCGTGACAATCTCATCAATATTTGGCCGCTGCGATCGTTCTTCGTTCAAGCAGTCACACGCTGTTTCCGCGAAAATGTTAAATGATTGAGAGTCCATTTGACTCCATAGATCCCAATCAATTATTTCATCGAGTCTTTTCTCTTTATAATGGGTAATGGCCAGCGGAACCAAATACTTGTTACTATCGCTGTCGATTACTGCTTTTCTACCACAGAGCACTTCAAACAGTACTATCCCAAAGGAGTACATATCTGTCTTGTGGCTCACAGTGTAAGCCTTTAAAAATGTTGAGTCGACATACCCAGGTATATACGGACATGCACCATTATTGAAAGAATGGTGCCTTTTAGATACTTCAATCTTCATGGAACTTTCAAAATCAGATAACTTGGGTTCCCACTCATCATTTAAATAAACCGTGTTACTGTTGATTTTCCGGAGTATAACGCAGAAATCGCGTGGCTCGTCATAATGAATGTAGCTCAATGCATGAGCAACACTGACAGATATCTCCAGTCTTCGCACCCATGTCAACAACATCGTGTCACTTAGATAGTGGCTGAGACTTCCCCTGGTCTCAAGCTTGATAATGATTATTTTCTCATCATTCTCATCACAAAACCCAACTAATGAAACCAGATTTTTATGCTCAAGACTAGAAAGCATTGAAATCTCCGTCCAAAACTGTTGTTCTTTTTCATCATCCCTTTCTTCATTTAACCACCTCCGAGCATGGATATTAGTCAACTCACCGGACCACAAGAGCTGTCCCCTGTAAAACTTTTGAAAACCAGATTTTCCCCAGAAATTTTCTTCATCAAAGTTGTTGGTGGCTGATAGTATATCTGCAAGGGGGATTCTTAGGTGAGCAAAGTCGTCATGATTGACTGAAGACATCATGTATGTATCTGTTTGTTTGTCTGAAAAAAAATGGTGAGTGGGTTGTTACAAAAAGAACCGACTGAGTGTTTGGGTAATATACATAAAAATCTGTTCGGTGTTTGTATATATTGAAGATGTGGATAAGCGTGTGGGTTCCTTTTGCATTAATGGATAGTAGACTATTGACTTTTTGACCATTACACAAATTGGCTCTAGCGTATAGGAAACTTCCCTTTCAAAGTTTTAAAATAATAAATTACAAAACAACAAACACTGAAAGAAACTAATTTGAATTTGTAACTAAAACACTAAATACACCACAAGTGGAAAACTAAATGTACATGATGAGAAATTTCTCAGCAACTTCTATGAAATGTCAATAAATAATAAGAAATCTGACTTTCAAAAATTCGAATGGAGATTACATGAACAAACCAATGAATATTAATGTTGGTGATTTGAAAAAATAATGCACGCAGAGATATTGAGATGATGATACAATAAAGATAACAAAATGAAAAGGCTTTCTTGAGATTTTCTTAATCACGATTAATATGTAATAAAGGGAATGAAATAAATTCATATAATGTAAGTGTGTGACCTCATATCAGTTACAAGTTAAGCAGTTGGCATACAACCCAATTCTTATAACATAATAAGCACGTTGGAACCTTATACTCTATGAGTATTAAGTTATTTAGTCATCTTGATTACTACTAATGTTGATTAAAATATAAACACTATGTAAAATATTTTGCATGATCATGACATTTGATGCTCTTTTCTTTAATAAAGAGGTTTCAAGAGTGATACTGGTTTATACGATATCACTCAATTAAAAACCGAATCTCCACTAAAAAAAAGTGCCGGTTTCTTATAGGAACAATTCTAAGCCACTGACTCAAGATAGAATGGTATGGGCTCAAGGAAATGATTTGAGGTGTGCTCTATGTAAAAGTTGTGTTGATAATCATTGCCTTTTGTTTTTTGAATGCCCTTATTCTTGGAAAGTATGGAATGTGATAAATAGAAAGGGGAGATGCATCAGAGGCGGTAATAGACTAAAAAGTGTGGTAAATCATCTAGCAACAAGTCCTCTAAAGAACAACATTTGGCAAATTGTTGACAAGCTTATTCTATCCTCCATTGCATGTGTACCATATTTGGAATGAAAGGAACAAAAGAACATTTCAAAATGTCATGAGAACTAAAGATGAACTACTGGTGGCAATCACTAGTATTAGTAACATTGAAGATATACTGAAATGTTTGAGGGTCAAGAAGTCATATGCTGTTGTAAAAGTGGCTGACACATGGGGTTAACAAGGGAAAGGAAAAATTGGTGACTACTCTGCCTACACTTTGTAGTGCAGCTGGAATGTAACAAAGTGTTTGGTTTAAGGATTTGTAGCAGATGGCCTATACATTGCAGTTTTAATTCAGGATTCTAATGTCTTTAACTCTTATTTCTGCGTACTTGGCAAGTAGCGAAATTGGGTTAGTAGCATTGTCTCCTGGGTTCAGAGCTGCATAAGGAGGTTTCCTGCTTATGAGTGAGTATATTTAAATTTTCATGATAGTCTGCACATATTCTGGTTATACCAGTATTTCAAGGATTCTACTACTTGAAGACTTGAAATATTCTTTTTAAGTTCACTACATTAGATGGCCTTGTAATTTGGAAAGCTTTATGCTATTACTCTGATTATGTGTGAGGGACTTGAGCAGGCCTTTGTTAGGTTGCTTTTTGTCTTGAATATAATATTTTCACAGTAGTTTAGCTCTACATTAGGTAGGTTTCCTAATGTGTAGGGTAAGTGAACTTGGTGGGTAATGCATGTTGCTTTGAATAGAGAGTTGTGCAAGATGAAACTTCTTGGTCTTAACAATGCATTGCCAAGGAGGTTAGGTTGGGTTCACATTGAAGAAATCTATATGATTGATGAGGCCTACATTCTCCTATAGTGATGATGTAGATGCTTGTTAGGAAGGTTTGTAGAGAAGTATACGAAATGTAGTCAAGCAGCAGTGTTTCTTCTTTGTTTGAGGTCTGGGTTTGCTGTTTATATAGTTTTCTTGTGGTTGGATTGAGTGGACTGTATGGATAGCTATAATGAGGAATAGTAATCGATCATGAGGTTAACGTTATGGTATTGGTGAATGAGTGGTGAATTGGCAATTTATGGGATCGTGTAGTCTGTTTTTCTTATGTTTGTATTAGTCATTGGAAGCTGTATATAGCAACATTGTTCCTTCCTCATGTATTGATGTAGTATAAGGTTTTATTAATATATATTCACCATTATTCAACAAAAAAAAAGTATTAAAGATCTCATTAACAATCATTTACAGCACTACTGAAGCAAACATGTTTACCAAACAACTAATGTGCAACTTAATCAATTACCAAAAACCCGTCTAGTCTGGATGATTCGTTTAACCCGTGACATAAATTTTTCGCTGATTTTTTTCTATATTTTCTTTTTAAAAACTTGTCAACATTTTAACCATAAGAGACGGGACATGCAAAATTACACTACTCAAAATCACAAGCATATTCAACATATATCGAATGAACAGATTATCAAGGGAGGACGGTTACCTAATTGCTAGCCCTTTATCACTATATTCTTATGGCTTTTTTATATTGATTCTCATTCTAGGCGTTCCTCTTTTATTTGTTAAAATGTGGGGCATGGGTGCTAAACAAGGAGGAATATTCCAAATGTTAGTTATAGACTAGATCATCATAAGTGGTTAAATAACGCTACTTCTCATAGCGAGCAATAGTCTTTTCATGCCAACATTGATTGTTAACATGTGCTTGTGGGGTGCAATATTAGTGTTTTGGACCACTTACACTCCCACTATATACACCGACACACTTACATTCATATTCAACATCTAATTAATATGCTAATAATTGTATGCGCCAGTTGCATATATATCCCTCCCAAAGTGAATAATCTCAACCCGAACCTGACCCATTTAAATTATCGGGTCAGCTATCTCAACCCTAACCTGTTTACACATAACCCGAGTCTGACCCATTTAACCCATATATATACTTGGGTTGGCGGGTTAAATAGGTTACAAGGGTTGAATAGGTTAAATGGGTTTCGGGTTGACCCGTTTAACTCGTTTTTTATACAAAAGTTGCCACATTACACGAGTTAAACAGGTTAAACGGGTTTCCGGGTCGACCCGTTTAACCTATTTAACCTGTATAATAAAATATAAATAATTTTTAACTTAAGAAAAAAAAATATTAAACGGGTTGGCGGGTCAACCCACTTAATTTATTCCCAACCCGAACCTGACCTGTTTAATAAACGGGTTAGATGGGTTGACCCAAACCTGACCTAAAATCTATTTAACTCAACCCGAACCTGTTAAGTTTTGTGTCGGTTTCAGGTCGGATTTCGTGTCGGGTCAGAAATTGCCACCTCTACTATTTCTCATAGCGAGCAATAGTCTTTAATTTCATGCCAACATTGATTGTTAACATATGCTTGTTGTGACAACCGGCAGTTTAGGGAGTTATTTTAAAAACGCGCATTAGGATTAAAGTTCGTTTATAATTTTTATATGAAATTTTATTTCACAACGAACTTGTAAGACCTATTTTATGGATGTTTATAATTAATGTTGTTATGGAATTCGTGAATTATTCTCGTAATTCATTCTTGATATAATGCTCGGTGATGTATTCTTAAATTCTCACTTGGTACTACGTTGACTCCGGCCCTAGGAAACCTAAAAGTTTAATAACTTACGAGTTTTAATACGTTGGATGTTTAATAACGTATTTATTATAAATTTTGGTGGAATACATATATAAAGCCGTCAAATGGTGAATATAACGAGTTTTGGGAACGTTTAATATTTCTTAGTAAGTTTTTACTTACGTACGGGGGCGTTTTTATAAATTAATATTGGTAATAAAAAGGTTTCGTGTGCAAAATATAAGAGAACTAAGTAGAGGGACCTAAAGTGTAAAATTTCCATATTAAAACCCTAACCCTAAACTAATAACTCATTTTCCACCTCCACTTCACCTCATCTTCTCCCTCTCTTCTCCCTCACCGCCGGCCACCCCACATCCGGCCACCACCGCCGCACACCACCACACACCACCACCTCCAAAACACTCCCCACCTTCTCCTTGATACGTAGTGGTGATTCACGTGCCCTTAAACCTCCCCCCTCGTCTCGATTTATCACCTTCGACGCCACCCACACCTCCACCACCATTTTTCTTGGGTTATCTTTGTAGATCCGCGGGTAAGTAGGCATATGGTGCCTCGATTTTGTTGAAAAACTTACCCAAACCCACGAATTTCTATTAATATGGTTCGAATTTGGTATAAAAGGGCAAAAATGATAATGGGATTTATTAAAATCTTGGTTTAGTATCCGGGTTTCGATGTTTGGTTGCTTTCTTTGCGTGGTCGACCCAAGAGCCGAGGGCCTCCCCCTCGACTTATGATGATTCCGAGTTGTTGGTTATCATTCGACTCGGTTTCGTGTTTATTGACCTCAATTGGTCCTTGTGATTGATTATCTTGAGTGGTTTCTTGTTTGTTGTTCTTGTTGTTCGACTTGGGATGGAGCCGACGACCCATTGGGTCGGTTTGGTTATTTGTTTTGGTTGGGTCGAGCTCCCGTGAGTTAGCCGAGACCTTGTGGTCTCGGGTGGGACCCACGTGACTTGGTATATGTTTTTCGACTCGGGTTAACTTGGTAACTTGACCCGGATACGGTTATTTTGAGAACCGTTTGTGGTGTCGAAATATATATATTTCGGCAAAGTCTATTTTATTTTATTTTTTTGGTTAGTTATTATTTGTTGGTTACCATTATTATGGCTTGATTGTGAGTTTGATGAGGTTGACGAGTATATTGGACTCGTGGTATTAATTGAAGTTGTGTTGACGATAAAGTGGTTTGGGGACCGATTGTGAGACGGTCACTTAGATTGACGGAGATAGGTTAGTCGGGTGCCGTAGTCGGACCATATTGTTGTAGCACGTGGATTGAGATTGTGTTGGACGGAGATATTTTTGATTGATATGACTTTTATATTACTTTGGACTTGGACAATGAGTCGAGAGTCATGACTCGGACATGTGACCATTTCGTATGACTCGATAACTATTACAATTAAAACGTAAATAATAAAACTCGTAATAATAATTATTGGTAATATAAACGTTTATATGAATATATAGACGTGAATAACGGATATATAATTATATAGACGCGTATATTAATAATAATAATAATCACGAGTCGTATTATAAATAATACAACTAGATATATATATATTAGGCTACGAAAGTGGCGTAATATTATTGAACGTATTATTATTATAAAAATTTGTTATAAAACGAGAAACTCTCGACAATTATTAAACATTTAATAAAAAGGTCATTTTGTTTTATAAAATAAATAAACTGATCGAGTTATGCGGAGTCGTTGTCACTCGAGTCCAGGTAAGTTATTATATGTGACTTTCGTGTTGTCACGGATATATGACGATTAATATCAACATTTTATATAACTAAATAACCACTTAACCGTAGGGTTGAACCGGGTTATTTGGCTATATGAAATGAACATATTAATGGGCATCGTATCCTACGACGCCCATAGGTTGTGGTACATGTAAAGGGTAATAAATTGCGAATGTATATATCGGGAAATCTGGCCAATTTGACGATATATATGAGGAATTTATTAAACTATGATATGTACTATATAGTATTTATGTGCTATGTGCTTTAGGTTGGGTGTAATCTTGGAACGGTATGTTACGTAAATAAATATGAGGATTATCAAATCGACGGATTCGATAAACTTCGGCGATTTATTTAAATGATATATTGGGCTAATATTAGACCCATAGTTTATTTTATTATTATTCTTGGTGTGATCTTTTGGTTTGTTTTGAGTCGACCCACCACCCGTATGGATACCAAACGTAAACACACCAAACTAATACGAAATGGATTTTCGGAAATAAAACGGATTCTCGTCCGGGTTTGGGAATATTTTAAATTTGAAAATATGATTTCTGAACGTGTTGATAATGTTAGGTCGTGCCGAGTCCGTAGTTGTTGTTTCGTGAGTTACTATACATCTTATTTCTACCGACTTCTTCTTGCTATTTTCTGGATTTGAGGTGAGTCATAGCCCCACTTTTTACTCTTGAACTATGTTTTCAATACTTGGGGTGAGAAACGTGCAAATTATTTTATGTGGACTATTATCGCTTTTTATATGCTTTCTAAACTTGCTATGCGTATGGACTAGGATATATTGTCAGCTTTAGTCACACATTTTGTGTGTACTATTCAAGGTTGGCTTATTTGATTATTGGTGGATTGTCAGCTTTAGTCACATATATGTTGTGTGTACTATTCAAGGTTGGCTTATTTGGTTATTTGGAATTGTCAGCTTTAGTCACATATATGTTGTGTGTACTATTCAAGGTTGGCTTATTTAGATACTATAGCGTGCACCTATAGGTTATTAATACTTCGGAGGTTATCCGAGTATTTATTGGTATTGCGGGGGTTACCCGAATATCTATGTTAGAACGGAGGGTATCCGTGTGTTATGTTGGAGCGGAGGGTATCCGCGGGCTTTTAGCGAATCCTTATGTAACAATTCGCAATTTCAGGTTAATTACCATTCCCGGAAAATTTCACTATTCACTTTTACTATTCATTTTTCCCGAAACTTTCCCGAAAGTTGATTTTTATTTGATATTCTCGAGTGATAAATCATTTTCATGGCAAATTAAATGTTTGACATTCGTCAGATCATTTTCGTGAAAGTTATTAAGGAATTACACGGAATTACACGTTTTAGGGTAAAACGTCATTCAGAAATTCTACGTACAACGAAACTCGACCGCGTTAAGTGACCCCGCATCAGAAAAATGTTTGACACACTCATGATTTATTTGAGAATTAATCGTGACTGAGAAAAACATGACCAAAGACTTCCCGGCAGGTCACCCAAGCCGGTACTACTCTCACATGAGCACGCTTAACCGTATGGGCGATTAACCGTTAGACCACAAAACGCGTTTCTAAGACTATTTGAGTTTTCAACTTCTTAGAAAAAGTCAAACATATTATTCCCTCCTCCTTTGACCAAAAATCATTCCTTAATTTTATAAGTCATTCCTTGATTTTTAGGCTTACGGTTTGATGTCTAAAAGACATTTAATACCAACCGACACTAGACTGAGCCCAGTCTAGACATTATAAGTCATTTTAAATCATTAATAACCTATTAGAAAAGTAATATTTTACTTTTCTCAATTTTACGCAATATTCGTACATTTTACGTATTACGCGTTTTAGACCCGTGTTTCCAGTTTTTAGCAGGGTTTACCACCCAAATGGAACCTACCACTCATTTTATATTTTATTATGGGACATATGGACATGTCTAACAATACTTTAAAGTTTCATAATTTTACGACACCCGGTTTTACGTTTTGAGGCCTAATCATTTACGGTTGACAATTCCCGGAGTCAAGTTTCATCCAAATAACTTAGGATAATACCAAGCCAAGCCAACTCACCCTCCCTAGCTTATTGAAACCGCCAATAGGGGGGGGGGGAGTCACCATGGTGTGGCTTGATCTTGACCATTGATCTCTAGGATCATTACAAGTGTCTTAACTAACCATGGTTAAACTCTAACCCAATATATGGTTAACTATTCTTCCTACCCTATAAATACCAAGCTAAACACATGATATTCTTTGCACCACACCTTCTTATAACCTTCAAGTCCTAAAACCTAAGGCACTTTTCTTATATTTTGTAAGAAAGTTAACTAGTTTTTGAAAGAAAACTAGTGTTTGATCTTCAATCTTGGAAATTTTCTAAGAAAAGTTGTTATAACTTAAAAGTCTCCAAAAAGACGTCGTTATAATCTTCAAATAGCTTTGGACTTCAAGAAAGCGTCGTTATAATCTTCAAATAACCTCGGTTTATCATAGATTGCAAAGGGAGAAGCTAAAGTCTATCAATGTCCTATCCTTACATGTTAACTTCCTTTCATCTTTGAAAGCCAAAAGTTGTTGCTCGTAGAAACCTTCGCGATTTGACCATCACATTCACTACTCACTACATAACTTAAGGTGAGTTCATAGCCCCACTTTCCATTACTTAATTGTTTTACAAACCCTTGGGGGGAATACATGCTATTTTTAACCGAGCACAATGTTTTTAAATTGTATGCTTGCCTGATTGTTTTATTATCACTAAGTACCATCCTTGCCAAACCGAGATCCTTTATTATGAACCATTAGTCACTACCTATAGTGAGCGCGAATATTGTGAATAGATCTATTGGGATTGACGAATCCCATTTGTATTGACTAAGTTCAAACAAATGCATTAATATTTGAGACATTAGGTATGACGGCAAAGTACCTACCGGGATAAATCTGCCGATCGATATTGGTACACGTTAACGTTATGGTGTCATAAGCTTAGTGTATAATAACGTAGCCTACCTGTTTTGTTTTCCAAACATTGGTGTGAGCCTATAACTCACACTACCAACATATTGTGTTCAAACGATTTAACAAACTCTATGAATATCACTCAACCTTTGTGTTGACCTCTCAAGCATGTATTTCAGGTTCATGACGATCAAGGATGGCACGGAAGGACACGGATACTCAAGAGGGCTATAAATTTACTTATCATTCAAAAACTCACTTAATGTGATTTGTAAACATGGAACCAATTGGGACCTCATTTTGTAACCTCTGATATTTATATAATTTGAATGATAAATCTTTTAAAACGACTCAATTGGAGTTCGTTTTCTATTATTGTGACTATTGTGCCGTCGAGTAACACCCTGTTCGAATTCCGCTGCAACCATGAATTGGGGGTGTTACAGATTGGTATCAGAGCCATGGTTATAGAGAAACGGGTCTAAGTGAGACCTAAACTATAACTACAATCACAAACAAAAACATTTTATAGCCTTCCGCTCTCCGTGTCTTCCATCCTCCAGACGATTATGGACTTAGTAAGCATGTTATGCTTCACAAACATATTAGTATATTCATATATACCCATTTTGAGCATTTCCCCGTAAGCATTAGTATATTGATATATAAACTCGGTTTATTTTCAATTGTTTATCTAAACAATGGACTAAACATATCAGTGTATGCCTATTCTAGGGCATTTCGACACAATCACATTCTCCCAATCATGTTCCTACTCCAACATTTTGTGTCCAAGACATTGTAACTAATTACAATGGTCTCATTCACTTTTCAAGACATTGTATGTTACAATGGTCTCATTCACTTTTCAAGACATTGTATATTACAATGGTCTCATTCACTTTTCAAGACATTGTATGTTACAATGGTCTCATTCACTTTTCAAGACATTGTGAGATACAATGGTCTCATTCATTTTCCAAGACATTGTGAGATACAATGGTCTCATTCATTTTCCAAGACATTGTATCATACAATGGTCTTAACCATTTCTCAAATGTTTTGAGTCACACAATGGTCTAATTTACTTCCGAGACATTGTGATTTACGTAATGGTCTCTGGAATTATTCCATCACATCATCAATATCATTTCATATGATATCAAAAACCCATCACAATCTATCGATTTCCAAACAAGAAATATGAGATTTCTAAAGGACAAACTAAACCATCATCGACAAAAGCTGAACTTTCCCTACATTCATCAAAGTTTTCTTATGAAACCTTCATTATTAAAAGTTCGTGATCCTGGCCAAGTATGTTCTATTTTAGAACTACTTAAAACTTCCTTTCCATACGTACCTACCCTTACTATCTTCTATGCAATGGAATATGAAAACATACGTTACAAGTCTTGTATGGACGGGACTTGCAACTTAAGGGTTTGACATCGCCTTTGTTTAGTGGACAGTTTCCCGAAAGCAACGGACATATCAAAAGTATACCTAATTTAGGTATTTGAAAATTTTATCGAACCTTGGCTAAATATAGACTAGTCACCTATATTTAACCTAGGGACAGTGGAATATAGTCTGACTAACTATATTCGACTTAAAATTTTCAAATACTGAGAATAGTTGTACTAGGGTTATGTTTAGATTGATTTCCTACATGAACACGATAAACCACCAGAATACATTAAAACAATCTAGAGACACGATAGTGTCTTACCACTCAGCGAGATCTTAACACCTTATTTGTATGATCTAAATTCATTCTTGAAATTTTTCATTTATGAGATAATCCGAACTACTATCTTGGGGTAGTTATCAATTATTCTCTTCATCCTGTAGAAGTACTATCCTGTTTAGGTCCTAAGGATACCATTCCATCATAAACTTTTAAAATCTCTTAAGATTTTTTAAAGCAAACTCAACATCTATACCTAACAGTATTAATGTTAAGCATACATTACACACTTTTGTTCATCAACATATCACAACATTATCGTCACAACCGTTGGAACCACAAGCTCATTAACAAATCTTGATGCACTTTTAAAGCTCAAATCATCCTTAGTTACACCACAAGTACCCTCATCAACTTTACAAGATTGAATATTCATCTTGTACTTTTGGAACACCAGTATCATCTCGTAATACCCTACCTTGTAACTCACCGGCTAATTGTGAATGTTGTGTTGGGAATTCTTAAGTAGGATGATTTGTAATTATTTGAATGAATTGGGATGCCTTTTCATTTAAATAAAGAAATTGTAAATCACCGAACCATAAATTTATATTTCCCTATTTACATTTTTTGGGATGCCTCTCTATGTAAATAAAGAATTATAAATAATTGGACTTATTTGTATCCGAAATAACATAAGTATGAAGTCAATAAACACTAAGTACAAACAACCGATTACCTACTAGGCTATGATTGCAATTACTATCTCAATTCCTATTAATATTCGACTGCTATATCAATTTCCTTTGATATTCGACTATTACCATACCTTTCCTACATAAAAGTAAGCCTCATCCTACACTGAAATGACAAATCAAATTACATCACCAGTAATCCCAGGCTTTAGTCCTCATAAGTAACCATACCTCTGCATCGACACCACTCCAACATATAACACACAAAGAACTTCGGGACGAAGTTCCCCGTAAGGGGTAGAGACTGTAACAATTCGCAATTTCAGGTTAATTACCATTCCCGGAAAATTTCACTATTCACTTTTACTATTCATTTTTCCCGAAACTTTCCCGAAAGTTGATTTTTATTTGATATTCTCGAGTGATAAATCATTTCCATGGCAAATTAAATGTTTGACATTCGTCAGATCATTTTCGTGAAAGTTATTAAGGAATTACACGGAATTACACGTTTTAGGGTAAAACGTCATTCAGAAATTCTACGTACAACGAAACTCGACCGCGTTAAGTGACCCCGCATCAGAAAAATGTTTGACACACTCATGATTTATTTGAGAATTAATCGTGACTGAGAAAAACATGACCAAAGACTTCCCGGCAGGTCACCCAAGCCGGTACTACTCTCACATGAGCACGCTTAACCGTATGGGCGATTAACCGTTAGACCACAAAACGCGTTTCTAAGACTATTTGAGTTTTCAACTTCTTAGAAAAAGTCAAACATATTATTCCCTCCTCCTTTGACCAAAAATCATTCCTTAATTTTATAAGTCATTCCTTGATTTTTAGGCTTACGGTTTGATGTCTAAAAGACATTTAATACCAACCGACACTAGACTGAGCCCAGTCTAGACATTATAAGTCATTTTAAATCATTAATAACCTATTAGAAAAGTAATATTTTACTTTTCTCAATTTTACGCAATATTCGTACATTTTACGTATTACGCGTTTTAGACCCGTGTTTCCAGTTTTTAGCAGGGTTTACCACCCAAATGGAACCTACCACTCATTTTATATTTTATTATGGGACATATGGACATGTCTAACAATACTTTAAAGTTTCATAATTTTACGACACCCGGTTTTACGTTTTGAGGCCTAATCATTTACGGTTGACAATTCCCGGAGTCAAGTTTCATCCAAATAACTTAGGATAATACCAAGCCAAGCCAACTCACCCTCCCTAGCTTATTGAAACCGCCAATAGGGGGGGGGGGGAGTCACCATGGTGTGGCTTGATCTTGACCATTGATCTCTAGGATCATTACAAGTGTCTTAACTAACCATGGTTAAACTCTAACCCAATATATGGTTAACTATTCTTCCTACCCTATAAATACCAAGCTAAACACATGATATTCTTTGCACCACACCTTCTTATAACCTTCAAGTCCTAAAACCTAAGGCACTTTTCTTATATTTTGTAAGAAAGTTAACTAGTTTTTGAAAGAAAACTAGTGTTTGATCTTCAATCTTGGAAATTTTCTAAGAAAAGTTGTTATAACTTTAAAGTCTCCAAAAAGACGTCGTTATAATCTTCAAATAGCTTTGGACTTCAAGAAGGCGTCGTTATAATCTTCAAATAACCTCGGTTTATCATAGATTGCAAAGGGAGAAGCTAAAGTCTATCAATGTCCTATCCTTACATGTTAACTTCCTTTCATCTTTGAAAGCCAAAAGTTGTTGCTCGTAGAAACCTTCGCGATTTGACCATCACATTCACTACTCACTACATAACTTAAGGTGAGTTCATAGCCCCACTTTCCATTACTTAATTGTTTTACAAACCCTTGGAGGGAATACATGCTATTTTTAACCGAGCACAATGTTTTTAAATTGTATGCTTGCCTGATTGTTTTATTATCACTAAGTACCATCCTTGCCAAACCGAGATCCTTTATTATGAACCATTAGTCACTACCTATAGTGAGCGCGAATATTGTGAATAGATCTATTGGGATTGACGAATCCCATTTGTATTGACTACGTTCAAACAAATGCATTAATATTTGAGACATTAGGTATGACGGCAAAGTACCTACCGGGATAAATCTGCCGATCGATATTGGTACACGTTAACGTTATGGTGTCATAAGCTTAGTGTATAATAACGTAGCCTACCTGTTTTGTTTTCCAAACATTGGTGTGAGCCTATAACTCACACTACCAACATATTGTGTTCAAACGAGTTAACAAACTCTATGAATATCACTCAACCTTTGTGTTGACCTCTCAAGCATGTATTTCAGGTTCATGACGATCAAGGATGGCACGGAAGGACACGGATACTCAAGAGGGCTATAAATTTACTTATCATTTAAAAACTCACTTAATGTGATTTGTAAACATGGAACCAATTGGGACCTCATTTTGTAACCTCTGATATTTATATAATTTGAATGATAAATCTTTTAAAACGACTCAATTGGAGTTCGTTTTCTATTATTGTGACTATTGTGCCGTCGAGTAACACCCAGTTCGAATTCCGCTGCAACCATGAATTGGGGGTGTTACACCTTAGTCTAGCTAGCAAGCGTTTTGCGTATATGTCCACTATATTGATATTGTTAGATGAATTTAAACCTATGATCTCACCAGCGAAAGCTGACTTTTAGCACGTTTTCTCAGGTAATTAAGTGACGAGATGCATGCTTGGAATGGAAGGCTCGGCCAAGGCTCACGGTTTATGGATCTATTTTTCTAAACTCTGATAACTAAATTTGGACCTACTGTTATTTTATATTGGGCCTGACTCTGAATGATGTTGGGATAAATGTAAACCTTAAAACCCCGTTTTGGTTGTGTTTTAATTATGTTTACTTTATCTCGTTCTATATTGTCTTGTGTCGGATACCAATCCCCGTAGCACCCCGAAAGCTTGTTGAGTCTTCCGCTGTATCAAATTTTGGGGGTGTTACACTTGTGGGGTGCAATATTAGTGTTTTGGACCACTTACACTCCCACTATATACACCGACACACTTACATTCATATTCAACATCTAATATGCTAATAACTGTAGAGGTAATCCCAAAAGAGTACAAAAAGATAAACTTTTTCCTAAAAGAGTACAAAAATAATAGGTTTTTCCAAAACGGTCATGTGCAAACGTGCGATTCCACTAATTTATGACACACAAGTAGTACACTACCAATTATTTGTAAGTACAATAACTATCAAGGATGGGTGTGTGGGTTGTCACAAAAAAGAAGCCAAGGAGTGTTTGGGTGATATACATGTTCGGTTTGTGTTTGTATATATTGAATATGTGGATAAACGTGTGGGTTCCTTGTTATCTTTAATCTATGGGCTATGGAGGTCTGGAAGTTGCATTATTATTGTAGTTGCATTAATAGATAGTAGACTATTGACTTTTTGACCATTACACAAATTGGCTCTAGCGTATAAGAAACTTCCTTTTAAAAGTTTTAAATAAATTAATATACAACAAAACAACAAACACTGAGGGGGCGTTTGGTTCGCAGTATGTTTTGAAAGGAATTTTAATCTTTCAAATGAGTTGTAATTTGAATAAATTGTAATTCAAATAGTTGGAATATGTTGTAATTGTAATGCGTTGGAATTGTAATTGATGTATTCTGTCACTGTGTTTTGTTAGATCCTAAGGTAATGTAATTCAAAAAAAAATTAAAAATAAAAACTTAAAATTAATAATAATAACAATAATAAATAACATTAATAATAATAATGATAAATAATAATAATAATAATAATAATAATAATAATAAATGATAATAAATGATAATAATAATATAATAATAATAATATATGATAATAATAATATTATTATTATATAAATATAATAATAATAATAATAATAATAATAATAATAATAATATTTATTATTATTATTATTATTATTATTATTATTATTATTATTATTATTATAAAGTTATGATTTACAACGTAATTCAAAACTTCCTATCCAACTTCTTATGTAATCGGAATTCCCTCCTTTGATGTAATTGTAATGACTGAATTACAATTACAACCCAAACCAAACAGCCTACGTAATGTAATCTGAATTACAATTCCCTCCATTCTGCGAACCAACCAGCCTACGTATTCTATACTACATATAAAGAGAAAATTGTCAAACCTTAAAAAGTGAAATCTTGAATGTCAAGGGTGAGAGAAAATAAATTGTGTAATTAATACTCTTATTAAAACACCCCATAACTTAAAATTACAATAATTTATTCATATGGTACAACCTATTAAAAGCATCTATATCAAATTAAAAACAATCAATTAAAACACCCTCTTACTAAAAAGTACAATAAAAATTTCACAATATACAATTTAAACAAGCTACAACATAATATAAAATATAAAATAATTAAACACACTAATTAATGTTATTTTTAAAACACCCTAAAATGAAAAGTATATGTTATTATACACATTATACAAATTAATAAAACACACAAAACTTCATACAAGTTAACAAGTTGATGTTGCATATAGTTTTGAAAACTGGACCGGACCAAAGGGTTCAACTGGGAAAAACATATAGTTTTGAATACAAGGACTAATACACGACAAGTTCAGTTATTAAAAGCGTGACTCGGTTTAAATTGACCCGTTTTTCGACCGGAACGGTTCAACCGGGTTTCAAAACATTATGTTTAATCCACAAATCTTCAAACTTTTAGTAGAGGTGGCAAAACGGGCGGGCACGGGCACGGGCTAAAATGGCACAGGTTAAAACGGGCATGGGCTAAACGGACAAATTATTAATTGGGCCAAACGGGCACGGGCTAAAACGAGCAAATTATAATTCAACTATTAAAAACATTCGGAACAGTCCTAAAAACCCCTTTAATTCATCTTGTAAAAAAAGATCAAGCATCTAAGTCTTAACTATATTTAATTATTTTTTCTTAAAAAAAAAAAAAAAAAAAATCTGACTGCAAATTTGAGAAAATCTGCTAGGACAAATGAATAAAAATGCAACTAATTAAATATATATATCAATTAATTAGAGTATTAAATAATTATGCATAAACTAGTTAATAACTGAGATAAATTAAAATTAAAATAGTTGGAATGTTTTATAGTTACCAGTGACAAGTGAATTGGTCGGAAAAAAAATGAGAGTAATTGCTTGAAAGTTGAATTGTGTGATTCAAAAGCCCATATAATAATATCTGTTTTTATCTTTTGCCTATAAGAGCGCATCAAATAAATGCAAGGGGGCAAAAAACGCCCCAAACTTTTAAAAAAGTGTCAAAAATCGCCAAAAAATTACAAATTGGGCAAGATTTGCCACCCCTAACTTTTATTATTTTTTATTTATAACCCATAAACTTTCTTTTATCACTAAACGATCTGTCGCTATAAAATCCCGTTGCTATGCACGGGTACTCGTCTAGTGTAATCAAATTACAATTACATTCAATTACGCCAGATTAGCGAACCAAACGCTCCCTGAAAGTAACTAACTTGAATTTGTAATTGAAACATTAATACACCACAAGTGGAAAACTAAATGTACATGATGAGAAACTTCTTAACAACTTCTTTGAAATGTCAATATAATATGAAATGTACATGGTGATTTGAAAAAAAATACACACGGAGATATTGAGATGATGATATGGTAAATATAATAACATGAAAATTCTTTTTCTTAATCACGTTTAATATGTAATAAAGGGAATGAAACAAATTCAAATAATGTAAGCGTGTGACCTCATATCAGTTACAACTTACAAGTTGAACAGTTAGCATACAACCCAATTCCTATAACGCAATAAGCACGTTGGAACCTTATACTCTATGAGTATTACAGTTATTTAGACATCTTGATTGCTACTAATGTTGATTAAAATATAAACACTGTGTAAAATATTTTGCGTGATCATGACATTTGATGCTCCTTTCTTTAATAAAGAGGTTTCAAGAGTGATGCTGGTTTATACGATATCACTCAATCGAAAACCGAGTCTCCACTAAAAAAAGTGCCGGTTTCTTATAGGAACAATTCTAAGCCACTGACTCAAGACAGAATGGTATGGGCTCAAGCAAATGATTTGAGGTGTGCTCTATGTAAAAGTTGTATTTATAATCTTAGCCATATGTTTTTTGAATACCCTTATTCTTGGAAAGCATGGAATGTGATAAATAGAAAGGGGAGATGCATCACAGGTGGTAATAGCTTAAACAGTGTGGTAAGTCATCTAGCAGCAAGTCTTCTAAAGAACAACATTTGGCAAATTGTTGACAAGCTTATTCAATCCTCCATTGTGTACCATATTTGGAATGAAAGGAACAAAAGAACATTTCAAAATGTCATGAGAACTGAAGATGAACTACTGGTGGCAATCACTAGTATTAGTAAATTGTTGTAAAAGTGGCTGACACATGGGGGTTAACATGGGAAAAGGAAAATTTTGTGACTGCTCTGCCTACATTTTGTAGTGCAGCTGGAGTGTAACAGAGTGTTTGGTTTAAGGATTTGTAGCAGATGACCTATACATTGCAGTTTTAATTCAGGATTCTAATGTCTTTAACTCTTATTTCTGCGTACTTGGCAAGTAGCGAAATTGGGTTAGTAGCATTGTCTCCTGGGTTCAGAGCTGCATAAGGAGGTTTCCTGCTTATTAATGAGTATATTTAAATTTTCATGAAAGTCTGCACATATTCTGGTTATACCAGTATTTCAAGGATTCTACTACTTGAACTTGAAAGATTCTTTTCAAGTTCACTACATGCGATGTCGTTGTAATTTGGAAAGCTTTATGCTATTGCTCTGATTATGTATGCAGGATTTGAGCAGGCCTTTGTTAGGTTGTTTTTTGTCTTGAATATAATACTTTCACAGTAGTAGTAGTTTAGCTCTACGTTAAGTAGGTTTCCTAATGTGTAGGGTAAGTGAGCTTGGTGGGTAATGCATGTTGCTTTGAATAGAGAGTTGTGCAAGATGAAACTTCTTGGTCTTAGCAATGCATTGCCATGGAGGTTAGGTTGGGCATGTCCTTCCTTCATGTATTGATGTATAAGGTTGTAATAATATATATTCACCATTATTCAACAAAAGAAAAAAGTATCAGAGATCTCATTAACAATAATTTACGGCACTACTGAAGCAAACATTTTTACCAAACAAATAATGTGCAACTTAATCAATTACCAAAAACCCGTCTAGTCTTTGATGATTCATTTAACCCGTGACATAAATTTTTCGCTGATTTTTTTCTATATTTTCTTTTTATAAACTTGTCAACATTTTTACCATAAGAGAAGGGACATGCAAAATTACACTACTCAAAATCACAAGCATATGCAACATATATCGAATGAACAGATTATCAAGGGAGGACGGTTACCTAATTGCTAGCCCTTTATCACTATATTCTTATGGCTTTTTTATATTGATTCTCATTCTAGGCGTTCCTCTTTTATTTGTTAAAATGTGGGGCATGGGTGCTAAACAAGGAGGAATATTCCAAATGTTAGTTATAGACTAGATCACCATAAGTGGTTAAATAACGCTACTTCTCATAGCGATCAATAGTCTTTTCATGCCAACATTGATTGTTAACATGTGCTTGTGGGGTGCAATATTAGTGTTTTGGACCACTTACACTCCCACTATATACACCGACACACTTACGTTCATATTCAACATCTAATTAATATGCTAATAATTGTATTGGGCAAATTGCATATATATCTCTCCCAAAGTGAATAATTCCAACCCGAACCTGACCCATTTAAATCATTGGGTCAGCTATCTCAACCCTAACCTGTTTACACATAACCCGAATCTGACCCATTTAACCCATATATATACTTGGGTTGGCGGGTTAAATAGGTTACAAGGGTTGAATAAGTTAAACGGGTTTTGGGTTGACCCATTTAACTCATTTTTTATACAAAAGTTGCCACATTACACAAGTTAAACAGGTTAAACGGGTTTGCGGGTCGACCCATTTAACCTATTTAACCTGTATAATAAAATATAAATAATTTTTAACTTAAAAAAAATATATTAAACGGGTTGGCGGGTCGACCCACTTAATTTATTCCCAACCCGAACCTGACCTGTTTAATAAACGTGTTAGATGGGTTGACCCAAACCTGACCTAAAATCTATTTAACTCAACCCGAATTTGTTAATTTTCGTGTCGGTTTCAGGTCGGATTTTGTGTCGGGTCAGAAATTGCCACCCCTACTACTTCTCATAGAGAGCAATAGTCTTTAATTTCATGCCAACATTGATTGTTAACATGTGCTTGTGGGGTGCAATATTAGTGTTTTGGACCACTAACACTCCCACTATATACACCGACACACTTATATTCATATTCAACATCTAATAATATGCTAATAACTGTGGAGATAATCCCAAAAGAGTACAAAAAGATAAACTTTTTCCTAAAAGAGTACAAAAATAATATGTTTTTTCAAAACGGTCATTTGCGAATGTGCGAACGTGCGATTCCACTAATTTATGGCACATGTCCAGACAAGTAGTACACTACCAATTATTTGTAAGTACAATAACTATCAAGGGTGGGTGTGCCAAGGAGTGTGTGGGTGTTATACATGTTCGGTTTGTGTTTGTATATATTGAATATGTGGATAAGCGTGTGGGTTCCTTGTTATCTTTAATCTATGGACTATGGAGGTCGAAGTTGCATTATTATTGTAGTTGCATTAATAGATAGTAGACTATTGACTTTTTGACCATTACACAAATTGGCTCTAGCGCATAAGAAACTTCCTTTTAAAAGTTTTAAATAAATTAATATACAACAAAACAACAAACATTGAGGGGGCGTTTGGTTCGCAGTATGTTTTGAAAGGAATTTTAATCTTTCAAATGAGTTGAATTTGAATGAATTGTAATTCAAATAGTTGGAATATGTTATAATTGTAATGTGTTGAAATTGTAATTGATGTATTCTGTCACTGTGTTTGGTTAGATCCTAAGGTAATGTAATTAAAAATAAAATAAAAATAAAAACTTAAAATTAATAATAATAACAAATTAACAATAATAAATAACATTAATAATAATAATGATAAAAAATAATAATACTTATAATAATAATAATAATAATAATAATAATAATAAATGATAATAATAATGATAATAATAATAATATATGATAATAATAATAATAATATATGATAATAACAATATTATTATTATATAAATAAAATAATAATAATAATAATAATAATAATAATAATAATAATAATAATAATAATAATAATAATAATAAATGATTGTTATTATTATTATATTATTATTATAAATAATCAATAATAAAAAAAATAAATAATAATAATATTTATTATTATAATTTATTATTATTATTATTATTATTATTATTATTATTATTATTATTATTATAAAGTTCTGAATTACAACGTAATTCAAAACTTTCCATCCAACTTCTTATGTAATATGAATTCCCTCCTTTGATGTAATTGTAATGACTGAATTACAATTACAACGCAAACCAAACAGCCTACGTAATGTAATCTGAATTACAATTCCCTCAATTCTGCGAACCAACCAGCCTACGTAATGTAATCAAATTAGAATTACATTCAATTACGCCAGATTACAGCGAACCAAACGCTCAAAGTAACTAACTTGAATTTGTAACTGAAACATTAATACACCACAAGTGGAAAACTAAATGTACATGATGAGAAACTTCTTAACAACTTCTTTCAAATGTCAATATAATATGAAATGTACATGGTGATTTGAAAAAAATTACACACGGAGATATTGAGATGATGATATGATAAATATAATAACATCAAAATTCTTTTTCTTAATCACGTTTAATATGTAATAACGGGAATGAAACAAATTCAAATAATGTAAGCGTCTGACCTCATATTAGTTACAACTTACAAGTTGAACAGTTAGCATACAACCCAATTCCTATAACGCAATAAGCACGTTGGAACCTTATACTCTATGAGTATTACAGTTATTTAGACATCTTGATTGCTACTAATGTTGATTAAAATATAAACACTGTGTAAAATATTTTGCATGATCATGACATTTGATGCTCCTTTCTTTAATAAAGAGGTTTCAAGAGTGATGCTAGTTTATACGATATCACTCAATCAAAAACCGAGTCTCCACTAAAAAAAAGTGCCAGTTTCTTATAGGAACAATTCTAAGCCACTGACTCAAGATAGAATTGTATGGGCTCAAGGATATGATTTGAGGTATGGTCTATGTAAAAGTTGTGTTGATAATCATAGCCATTTGTTTTTTGAATGCCCTTATTCTTGGAAAGTATGGAAAGTGATAAATAGAAAGGGGAGATCCATCAGAGGTAGTAATAGCCTAAACAGTGGTAAATCATCTAGCAGCAAGTCCTCTAAAGAACAACATTTGGCAAATTGTTGACAAGCTTATTCTATCCTCCATTGCATGTGTACCATATTTGGAATGAAAGGAACAAAAGAACATTTCAAAATGTCATAAAAATCTGTTCTGTTTGTGTTTTGTATATATTGAAGATGTGAATAAGTGTGTGGGTTCCTTGTTATCTTTAATGTGTTATCTTTAATGTATGGAGGTCTGGTAGTTGCATGTATTATTGTAGTAGACTATAGACTTTTTGACGTAGTTCACACCAATTGTCTATGGCCGTATAGGAACCGTTGCTTTTATTGAATAATTCAATGTTTTAAAATAATAAGTAACAGAACCACAAACATCAATATCAATATGATAAGGGTGAGCTAACTTCTAAAACCCGTCCTCAGTTCGGACAAAGCTCATTTTTTACGAGTCGTTAGGTTATCAACTTGAGCTTATGTTGCTTATTTAAGTCCATAAGCCCCAAACTGGTAAACTAATAAAAAGTGAGATACCAGCTTTTCGAATTCAGTGAGCGAAGAAAATTAGCTAAATTAAGCTCCCCATATGTGTAGATAAAAAACAGGTAAATAGACATATTGAGGCTACCCGGAAAAAGTCCAGCCTTTTTGGGCTCTAATGTACGCGGCCTAACGGGTATTCCCATGGCCGTGACTTTTCACTGGCCATCCCTTGATGTTTACTTGGTGAGATTTGAACCTTGGTCTCTTCTGAGACCTTTGGGACACCTTACCACTAGGCCACCTTTAGTTTCTTAATATTACTCGTAACATATAAGTTTAGTGATGGTAAACGTTAATGATCTATGTTGTAGAGATGGCAGGTATACTAGGTGGTGGAAAATCCAAAACATTTTGGACAAAAGAGGATGATTTGCTAGTTGACGTACTCATTAAATTATATCTATCAGGGGAATATGTATATGCTGATATCGAACCTGAGTATGTTCACACAGTGCAACGTTGATGGGTAGTAATTCGGTTTATTCAAAAAACTCTATTAAGACTAGGATGAATTTTTTTAAGGAAAACTTCAACATAGTGCACGACATTTTGGTCGGCACACACATGAGCAGATTTAGTTAATTGGGACCCTGAGAGTATGGGACGAGTACATTAAAGTAAGTTCTCAGCAAACACCCTTATTACCCATTTGATCTCTTGTCAGTAAAGTGTATCCCAAATTGACCCATTGGAGTTAACCTACGGTAGGCCCTGGTACCGGGCGAGCTTGGCGACGGCCCAGGACATCAAGTATTTAGGGGCATCATATTTTAAATCGATGTTCTATACTTTGTGAGGACAAGAACAAAATATGAAGACTAAGATATGGGTTTTTCGTGGCAGAAGAAAAAAGACGATAGCATGATGTTCTATACTTATTGTTATGTAAGGTCGCACATGGGTGAGGGAGTGACACATGAGGAATAGAGTTAAAAATGATAAGAGTTTTTTATTTTAAAGTTTATTTAACAAAAAATAGTTATTTAATTGTACTACTTTTACATAAACTATGATTTTTTTTATTTTATTTTTCTTTTAATTAGCATACATATTCACGTACTATTATATGATCATTAAATCGTCATCTTCATCTTATTTATTTGCGATTTCGTTGGATGTTCCATGTTGCTACTAACTTTTGAACTTCGATATAATAAAGTAAAATTGGTGGGAAAGTATTCACATTTCGGCTATGTTTGTGAGCAGTAGCCACAGCTCACCGCTCACCGCTTCTTAAAAAAGCATTGGAAAAATGAGTTTTCCTAAAAAATCGCAAAGTTCACCGCTCTTTTGCCAAACGAACACTAAAAATAAAAAAGCTTGTTGGAAGCCTCGTGGTCCCTTCAAACAACTAGATGAAAGGTTACACGTTGCTAGTATCTTTAATTGTGATTCATTTAGTCAATATCTCAATAATTCAGTGTTCCTTTTCAAAGAGTTGTGTTTGTGGAAGATATTGTTACATCTTTTGATTTTAATAAATATAGAATATGCATATTATTGGTGTTCAATTCATGCACTTCAGCTCAAGAATTCATTAAACTGATAATGATTTAAATGATCATATAATAGTACGTGAATATGCATGCTAAAACAAAATTAGAAGAAAAGATTAAAATAAAAGAGTAGCGAAAGCTTTTAAGTCATGCATTTCTAAAGTCAAGTACGGGAACTTGCAGATTCTTAATAAAGAATTCGCATTTTATAGCTCCTGGTGTATAAGACTATCACAAGCTTATGTGATTATCGTTGATTAAGGGAACAAGCTAGGGCTCAACACGCCCGGTTAAGTCAAAATATTTATTCCTACTCTCGCCAGCTGAAAAGTCAACAAGGTGTCAAAACTTATTATATTTTTGCACAACTTTTTATCATTTTTTTTTTCACAACGTTTTCATTCATTTTTCTTCAAAATTTTTCAAATTTTCAATTTTTAGAAAAAACGGAGTTGTGAGAGTACACGACATGATGAAAGTGCTAGGTCAAATCGAATCGAAGATTCACCCCCAGACTAAAATGAAACATTGCCCTCAATGTTTAAAAGGGTAAAGGTAATCCTAACAAAAATCTAAGGCCGTTTATTAATTATGCCAAAAGATAAATGTTTGTCGATAAGATTATGATATTTGATGAGCAACGAATGATGAAACTCGAGTGGAGACAAAACAACGAGCACGAGAGTCTTCATTATTCGGGAAAATCCTGGACATTCACAAACAACAACGAAAACACGAGAATTGGAAGAGGTGGCCCTCCTCACGTCACATTAGAAAGAAAATAGAAATTTATGAAGATGAATGGATAAGCATGGGGTGCCTCCCACGAAGCGCTTGTTTTTTATCGAGTCATGTAGCTTAGACTCGCCCCGAATTTAATTAACTTAGGGGAGCAAATGAAATGGACACCCGGTACAAAAAAACAGAGATGCCGGGGTTAAAGACGGTATCCTCACTCCCGATGGAGTGAAGAAGAGGAGAAGTCACATCAAATGTGAAGAAGGGTAGAAAGATTTTGATAAAAATGAAGATCCATTCTTCATCCTCAAAAGAAAATTTCATAATTTCTTTGAATTGAATATTATCGTTAAATCTCTTTGCAACAAACACCTCGTGAGGGAGGGTCGGGGTTGTTTCTTCAATAATCAAACTCTTATGATAAAGTGCTCCTCCCCCCGGGTTAGGATCTTCCTCAAAATGATCATACTCCGGTGGAGATATGATATGAGTGAGTTCATCGGCGAACTCCTCAAGATGGGAATCATTCTTATGAAGTGCGTCTTTTTGCTCGGGCTCCGGAAGAGTATAAGGAGGCGGGACTTGTGCAGTGCTTTGTGAGCTATAAACATGCACCTCGTCCGTTTCGGTTTCTGTATTGGACTCATCACCTTCCTTGGTATAAACATCAAATATTTGATTATCTGAAATTAGGGTAAATTCAGAGTCTAAATCAAATAAAGGATTCGTGATGGTCGAATTGAAGCTTTCTTGAATCGATTCTAAAGGTTTCTTAGATACCCTTTGGATTGGAACAAAGTCGTCAATGTCCTCAAGAGGATTGATTTTGACTCCTTTGTCCCCCATTGACAAGGTATCTAAAGATTCCTCAAGAGGAGCAACTTCGAGTTTAGAAACTTGGACAACCGGAGGTTGGACGTTTTTGATACTTTCCTTATCATTAGGAAGAACCATGTCCTTTGTCACCTCGGTTTCACGTTCCACTACTTTAGGAAGAGAAGAAAACATAGTAGGAATCGTAGGTCCAGTATAAGGAACACCACCACGGTTAGGGATAGATTTAATATTGAAACCAGGTGGTGGAGAACGATAGCTAAGAAGATTTTTGTCTCTTTGCGGTTGGTAATTATTAGCATAAACGTTTCTTAAATGTAGCCACCGGCGGCTAAACACTCGAAATAAGAGTATGAATCACCATAAGTATCGCAACTTGGGTTGACGGCTTGCACGGGCTCTGGTAGCCACGGTTTGTTTCAGGAAATGGGAACTCTCGATTTGTTCTCTATGATAGTCAACACATCTTTCGGCGTACGAGTCATAATATTGCCACCGGCGGCAGTATTAAGTGAATCTTGATCAAATTGTGTCAGGGAATTATAGAACGTATCGACTTGGTGTAACCGAAAAACCGTGATGTGGGCATTTTCTAATTAAATCTTTAAATCTCTCCCAAGCCTCGGCGAAAGTCTCATCAAAACGTTGTTGAAAATTAATGATTTCTTTTCTAAGCTCAATTGTTTAGGAATGAGGATAAAATCGATTCACAAACTTTGACGCTAAATCATCCCAAGTGGTAATAGAATTAGGAGGTTCATAATCAAGCCATCTTTTGGCTGCTCCTTTAAGTGTCGACGGAAACAAGATTAATTTCACCACATCATCAGGCATTTGATTTATCTTGAAGGTTCCAGTTATTAGGTAAAATCTGCTGATGTTGGAATAAGGATCATCATTTTCAAAACCAAAGAAAGGATCGATGAAATTAAGTAACTCGACGTTTATTTGATATTCATCCGCAAGAATCGGTGGAATAACGATGGTCTTTTCAAAACGTACAGGAATTCGTAGTAATTCTTCCATAGTCCGCGTGTCCGCCATAAGAATTAAACGATATAGAGGGATAAGAAGTCAAGAATTAAACGGTAAAGAGGATAAGAAGATAAGAATTAAATGGTATGAGAGGGTAAAAAGATAAGAATTAAACGTATAAGAGGAGACGAAGATTATTTTTTTGAATTTTAATGTCGGAAAAACAAAGGAAAAACAAAATCAATTTTGAAAAAGAAAATATTTTTTGGTTTTGTAAAAGGAAGGGAAAATAAAATGAAAACAATTGAAAAACAAATTTGGAAAAAAAAATTGGGTTTTTATAATTTGAAAAATAGAAAACAAACTTTTTTTTTGAGAAATATTCACAAAATTAAAATGATATATTTACGGGGAAGGTTTTCCAAACACAAATCAAAAAACTCGTAACACACCGCCTCGGCAACGGCGCCATGTGATTTGTCTGGTTCATAGTGTATAAGTTTTTCCGAAGAAACACAGGTGAAAGTATTTCCCCGGGTCGTGTCCCAACAAAGTGTGAATTGAATTCGTGATTTGGTTCGTGAATAAGTGTGATGAATGGTAGAAGATAATAAAAATTTTGGATTATAAAAGTACGAGTACCAAACATAGACTAAAAGGCAATAATAAAGCATAAAAGTGATCTAAAAGATATATATGAAGAAATGTTTGCTAAGTGACGCGATAAGTTCATTAAGTGTGGACTAAGGTTTGATGACGAATTATATTCCTTAAACATAACTATTTTCTCACAACGTTGGTTTATTTTGAAAACAATCATTTAAAAAAAAATTACTAGATGTGTAATTTGATTATTCTCCGGCTTTTGCCCTTCAAATAATAAAACTACAAATCTAAATAATTTAACTAATTATTAATCACAATCCCTTTTTATTAATCCACACTTAATTCACAAATCCATATCACTAAACAAAAACTAAGAGACTACTTGCTACTCATATCAATTAAACTAATAAAAACAAATATTCCAACAAACATGATTATATTAATAAACTAACTATATAAAAGTTAAAAGGAATAGAAAGTAGAACCCGATCTAATGTGGCAAGAATAATACCACCCGATCTTATAAACTAAGTAATTTATTAAAGTTTATTTCCTTACTAACTTTTATTTTACTAATTAGTTAATAAAGTTTAAGGCTTCATTAACTAAATAACTCAATAAAAGTTATTAAAGTTGTAAACTTTAATGAATTTTAAGCTTATAAAACCCTTAAGCTCCGGCCTTAGATGTTGAAAATGATGAGAAACTAAGAAAAATCAAAACTTTATGCAATATTAGTTCAATTAAGCTCTTAAATAAACTAGATCTAGATTCAATAAGCTATAGAAAAGCTAATCAAATCTAGACAAACTAATAATAGAACCAAAAAGCTAGAAAGTTAATAGATCTATACTAGTTATCAATCAAACAAAACTAAAAAGCTAGATTGATTTAGAAGGAAAGAAGAGATATGCTACTTATATTAAAATTTATGAATCAAACAAAACTAAAAAGCTAGATTGATTTAGAAGGAAAGAAGAGATATGCTACTTATATTAAAATTAATGAACTAATTAGATTTATTAATAAAAAGCTTTGTAATTTTTAATAGACTAAAAGAAATAAGCTAAAAATTATTAGATATATTGATACTAAAAGAGTGTTGAAAAGTAATTGAGAAAATAAAGAGGTTTCTATTTAATAAACTATATGAAAATTTTATTCTAAACGCTAAACTAATTAATTTCTAAATGAACAATTTAGTAAAGCTAAATAGATATGAAATAAAAGCTTAAAGTGAAAAAGCTATATGAGAGCTTATCACAAATAAGCCAATCTAATAAACCACAAAAAGCTATTAAGCTAATATGGTTTTTAAATGAAAGAGAAAAAGAAAAGAAATAGGAGTAGAAGAAGAAAAAATAAGCACTCAAACATCTTAAAAGTAAATCTTCATTAAAGTAATAAACCAATAAGTTGTACAATAATCTCTTTATAAGCTATTACAAATACTCTAAAAAAAAACTACTATTAAAAGCCGCCACTACATTTAAAAGCAAAATAAAATAAACTACAAGTATGAGAATAAAAATGTGAAGAATGCTTGGAATGAATGATGATTGGTGGTATTTATAGCCAATGATTGGCTTGGGTTCTATCACATTCTTGATCCTTCCATCAGCTCCCAAATGCTTTGTCATTTCCGCCACGTGGCTGAAGGCTATTGGGTATGTTGCGTCATCAAGGAGTACATGGTGAATTCTAATTGGACGAGAGAGAGTATTGGTGTAGGACTAATTCATGCGCCTTTTTAATAGCGAAAATTACTGCAGAGGCGCCTGTCCAAACAAGTTGCCTTGCAGAGGGTTGGGTTTTTTTTTGTTCCCCAAAAGGCCACTTAAATCGCCGCAATGGTGCAGCGAAATACAATACTTACACGTGTCAACCTATGGTTAATTTAAAAAACCAAAAACAAAAAAAACTTGTATTTTGTCTAAGAGTTGCAGCGAAATACAAAAAAAGACATGACCCACATGTTCTCTCTCCTTCTTTTTGAGCCCACTTGAATAATAAAAAATATATATTTATATAATTCTTGTCACATTTGCAGTGAAATACCTACAATATTTTCTTTAATTTAAAAAATCAAACTTACCAAAATCACCCTAAACATTTTATTATTTACAACTTTTTTATATAACAAACTTTATTTGTCAAATATTTATCAAATATATAACGAATTCGTTAATAAAAAAAATACCGTTGCGAAGATCTATGGATTACGAACAAAACGGGCCAAATATTGATATGCTTTTGATGCACGTACGATTTTATAAAAAATGTTAAATTTTGATAAATATATACATTACAACTTTTTTCAAACTAAAAAATAAATCTTACCAAAACCACCCTAAACTTATTTATCAAACTTTAACATTTTTTATAAAATCGTACGTGCATCTAAAGCATATCAATATTGGGCTCGTTTTGTTCGTAATCCATAGCTCTTCGCAACGGTATTTTTTTTTATTAACAAATTCGTTATATATTTGATAAATATTTGACGAATAAAGTTTGTTATATAAAAAAGTTGTAAATATTAAAAAGTTTAGGGTGATTTTTTTAACATATGTGGTCCCAAAAAGGAGGAAAGAGAATGATATTTCGTTGCAAATGTGAGGTGAATTACAATTTTTTTTTATTATACACGAGTACATGAGTGGGCCAAGTGGGCTCAAAAGAAGGAGAGAGATTGGTATTTCGCTGCAAATAGGACTAGAAATATATATATATATATATATATATATATATATACTAGATTTCGAAGCCCGCCTGATGGGCGGGCATGCTTTGTAATTTACATTTTAAATAAGAGATATTCATGACTTATAATTTTTTTTTATGGTATTAGCCAATTTTAATTCATATTTTTTGTAAGTATTTTTAATTAATTGCGGTGCCAAATGCATGTGATGCATTGAAAAGATAACTATATTTTGTAAATAATTATATGATATTAGGGATCGAAGGCAAAATGAGCGCCAACATAATGGGATTTCATCCGTAATCCGATCAAAGAATCAAAGAAAGAAGGTTTCAACATAACATATTTCATTCCAACTATTGCGGAATATCTAAAAAAAGGTTTCGACTTGTATAATACAAAACATATAACATAACTTGCAATCAAGTACATAGAGTTGTAAAGGAGTTGGTGTAAAGAGTGTAAACACTCTACACGGTTAGCTCATCTAAAGACTTTTCTTTCACAATAACACAGATACACCTTCCAATCTTTTCATATGGTTTTCCAAACTTGAACTACCTACAACACATATAATGATAGGCATTAGAGCAAGAGCTCTTGAAACACGACTATAAAAGTTCCCAAATAAGCCAATGTATCAGAAAGATGCAGTTAGTTATAAAATCAATCTCTAATGACTACTACTAACATGATGCATTTGACACCACATGTTTATTTTAAGCGTATATATATAGGCCTATGAAGTTACATGACGCGGGTTATATATCATAACCACTTTTTGAACTTATGTTCATGTTTAATCAGGTGTTTCCATAAGGTTGTTTATTAGCCATATAAGCTTATTAAGAGTTTTATAAGCTCATAAGTTCACTTTTTCTGGCTATGAGTTTTTTCACTTTACCGTAAACACTTTATAAGCTCAAGTCCATAAGCTCATAAGGCCACAAAACTGAGCCTAGCAAATTTTCAATAAGCATCTCACTTGTTAGTCCATATCATGAAATGCAACTAATATACTAAATATCAAACATTTATATAAACAATGAAACTGTAAGTGGAATGTATAGTCCTATTAAGCTCGAGCAAGATTCTACTACTAAAGCTTAAGCTTAAAAGTTATCTGGAACTCAATTACTAAATAGGGAAACACATTAGATGTTTTACCTTCAAATCGCTAACTTCTATAGTCAAGGATTCGACTTTCTTAGTATCTTCAATGACGGTCTTTTTTTATTCCATGAAATATAAATGATTAAACTAAACATAACACGTTTAAATATAAATAGAATGCTGGACAAATGTTTAAAGAGAAACCTAGAATTCCATTCCGTTCTAAAGTCACCGCTCAACAGCACCATGCTATGCTTCAGTAGCATAACCATTATTCCATACAGTGTTTTCCACTCATGTTTACTTCCGATTGAAGATGCCTTATATGTTCACCGCTCAACAAGCTTCTCATTATCTTCAGACAACCTCTGAAAATGTGTTTAACCACACGCAATAAGAAATTTCAACTTATTCATCAATGTGGTTTTGTGTTCTCAAGATCAGGAAAGTAGCATACCTCAATGAAGGCATCATGTTTCTGGAGTTCTTCTTCAAGTTTCTTGGTATACGAAGTTCCACTTTCTATTAAATATTGTAGACAATTTGACTGAGATTAGGAAGATCTTATTGTATGAATTCTTAAGAAAACTTGCATCTTATTTGAAGATATTTATCCAAACACTATATGCTATATTGTGTTTTGCTACAACTTTAAGCTAATAAGCCTGTCTTTTGTAAATAAGCAATAGAAACTCCATATTTGTACACCAATAATCAGTTTGTAACCTATCTTGCCACCTAGATATGTAGCAATAAGCAAAGTAATCATTTCATGCGGCAAAGGTTTCTAGAAAGGTAACCTCTGCAGAAAGATTTTCAGACAACAACAAACTTCCTCAAAGCAATATAACGCCTCCTAGCAATGTGAGTTCTTATCCATCTTTGAGTAATCTTGGCTGCATTGCTAAGCTTTTGAGCTTTCCTTGCATCTAATTCAGCCATCTGACCAGCTCTAAGGAAAACTTGGGTTTTTCCTATCTGTTAGTTTGTTTACACATTTGAGTTAGTACACAATAATGCAAATAACAGTTCACTGAAAGCTATAAGTTAAACCATCAAAAATTTTTTTTTTGCATACAGAATAAACATAGTAGATTAGATAATTAGTTGTAATATAATCAGTAGTTTGAGTGATTGATAGTTCAATTTATTTAGGTACCTAATATAAAACTGTAACACCCCCAAAATTTGATACAGCGGAAGACTCAACAAGCTTTCGGGGTGCTACGGGGATTGGTATCCAACACAAGACAATATAGAACGAGATAAAGTAAACATAATAAAAACACAACCAAAGCGGGGTTTTAAGGTTTACATTTATCCCAACATCATTCAGAGTCAGGCCCAAAATAAAATAGCAATAGGTCCAAATTTAGTTATCAGAGTTTAGAAAGTATAGATCCATAAACCGTGTGCCTTAGCCGAGCCTTCCAATCCAAGCATGCACCTCAACACTTAATTACCTGAGAAAACGTGCTAAAAGTCAGCTTTCGCTGGTGAGATCATAGGTTTGAATTCAACTAATAATATAGTGGACATATACGCAAAACGCTTGCTAGCTAGACTAAGGATTCGATAAAAGCCTGCGGATACCCTCCGCTCTCAACATAACACACGGATACCCTTCCGTAATAACATAGATATTCGGGTAACCCCCGCAATACCAATAAATACTCGGATAACCTCCGAAGTATTAATAACCTATAGGTGCACACTATAGTATCTAAATAAGTCAACCTTGAATAGTACACACGAAACTATGTGACTAAAGCTGACAATCCAAATAAGCCAACCTTGAATAGTACACACAACAAATATGTGACTAAAGCTGACAATCCAAATAACCAAATAAGCCAACCTTGAATAGTACACACAACATATATGTGACTAAAGCTGACAATCCACCAATAACCAAATAAGCCAACCTTGAATAGTACACACAAAACTATGTGACTAAAGTTGACAATCCATCAATATCCAAATAAGCCAACCTTGAATAGTACACACAAAACTATGTGACTAAAGCTGACAATATATCCTAGTCCATACGCATAGCAAGTTTAGAAAGAATATAAAAGCGATAATAGTCCACGTAAAATGATTTGCACGTTTCTCACCCCAATCATTGAAAACATAGTTCAAGAGTAAAAAGTGGGGCTATGACTCACCTCAAGTCCAGAAAATAGCAAGACGAGGTAGGTAGCAATAAGATGTATGATAACTCACGAAACAGCAACTACGGACTTGGCACGACCTAACAATATTAACTCTTTCAGAAATCATTTCCTCAAATATATAATATTCCCAAACCCGGACGAGAATCCGTTTTATTACCGAAAATCCATTTCGTATTAGTTTGGTGTATTTGCGTTTGGTATCCATACGGGTGGTGGGTCGACTCAAAACAAACCCACAAGATCGCACGTAGAACATATAATAAACTATAGATCTAATATTAGCCCAATATATCATTTAAATAAATCGCCAAAGTTTACCAAATCCGTCGATTTGATAGTCCCCATATTTATTTACGTAATATACCGTTCCAAGATTACACCCAATCTAAAACACATATAAAGCACATAGCACATAATTACTATATAGTATATATCACAGTTTAATAAATTCCTCGTATATATCGTCAAATTGGCCAGATTTCCTGATATATACACTCGCAATCTATTACACTTTACATATACTACGACCTATGGGCGTCGTAGGATACGATGCCCACTAATATATTCGTTTCATATAACCAAACAACCCGGCTCAACCTTACGGTTGAGTGGTTATTTACTTATAGAAAACGTCTATATTAGTCGTCATATACCCGAGACAACACGAATGTCGCAAATAATAACTTACCTGGACCCGAGTGACAACAATTTCGCCTAACTCAATAAATTTATCCGTTGTATATTTGAAATGACATTTTATTAAATGTTTCATACTTGTCGGGAGTTTCCCGTTTTATAACACAATTTTTATAATTATAATACGTTTAATAATATTACGCCACTTTCGTAGCCTAATATATATCTAATCGTATTATTTATAATACGACTCGTGATTCTTATTATTATTAATATACGCGTTTATATAGTTATATATATACGTTATTCACGTATATACTTTCATATAAACGTTCATATTATCAATAATGATTATTACGAGTTTTATTATTCTCGTTTCAATTTTACTAGTTATTGAGTTATACGAAATGGTCATATGTCCGAGTCATGACTCTCGGCTCATTGTCCAAGTCCAACAATAAGGAAAAGTCATAAATAATAAATCTCCGCCCAATCACAATCTCAACCACGGGCTACAACAATAAGGTCCGACTACGGCACCCGACTAACCTATCTCCGTCAATCTAACGACCGTCTCATAACCGGTCCTCATATCACATACCACTCGACAACAACTCCTCAATATCAAAACCATAACCAATATTCAATTCGACCCAATGTATACGGCCGAGAAAATAATACCACAACAACAATCATAATAATGTAACAAATACTTCACAATTATAACAAGAAAAATAACATCAACCAAGTTAGAGTTCGGGTCGGTTTACCAAGCCGAACCCGAGTCAACACTTCACCACAACTAGTGTGGGTCCCACCCGAGACCTCCATGGTCTCGGCTAGCTCTAAATGAGCCAAACTAACCACACGACCTACTAGGGTCGTCGGCCAAGAATCCATTCGACAACCATGGTTAACCATGACCATCAATAACCGGTCAAACAACAAAAATGAGGTCCAAACATCCTCAATCGAACACTAAGAATCATCAAGATCAACAGTTCGGCCAAACAAGCACAATCCGAGGGTTTCACCCTCGGGTACACCTCGACCCAACAAGAATAAACCAACCCGGATACCAAACTTCATAGAAAAACATGTTTTCATCCAAGATCCATAAGTGTTACACGTTTTTAAATGAAAACCCATTCGAATCTTAAATACATCGTGACCAAGGGTCGCGTTTTTATCAAGAATACGAGTGAAACTCGCTCACCTTCGATCTAAAAAGCTCAAAACCGTGATAACTCTTCAAAATACACGATTAGTGGTGAATTTGGTGGTGATTCGTGTGATAAAATGGTGGTAGGAGGCGCGTGGTGTTGTGGATCTAGTAGATTAGATGATGTAGATCAAGAATATGGTGGTGGTTTAGAGTGGTGGCCGGCGGTGGCTAAGGTGGTGGCCGGTTATGGTGTGCGGCTAGGGTTTAGACAAAGAGAGAAAAGAGAGTGAGGTGAGAGATGAGTGGTAAGTGTGTTTGTGTTGCTGTGTGAACCGAACCACAAAGGACCAAGTTTTGTAGTTTACTCTCTTTATTAATAATAATAATAATAATAATAATAATAATAATAATAATAATAATAATAATAATAATAATAATAATAATAATAATAATAATAATAATAATAATAATAATAATAATAATAATAATAATAATAATAATAATAATAGTAATAATAATAATATTATTACGGTTGAGCGGGTAACGCGGGTAACTGTAAAAACACGTGGCCCGAACCCGAACTCATTTTAAAATTTCCATATCACGCGAGAACCTCTCGTAATTAATTAAAATATATAACGGACTCGTTAAGACGAATCATAAAATTGCCGTTAGGTAATCCTAGTGCCAAAGTCAACGTAGTACCAAGTGAGAATTCAATTACACATCACCGATCATATAATCAAAACGAATTATGAACATAATTCACGAATTCCATAACATCATTAATTTAAAATATCCATAAAATAGGTCTTACAAGTTCGTTGTGAAATGAAAATTTCAAATAAAAATTATAAACGAACTTAAGTTGTAATGCGGGTTTTAAAAATAGCTCCCTAAACTGCCAGTTGTCACATCCTCCCCGTCTCAGAAGGAAACCTGTCCCGGGTTTCACTCGGAAAAATTTATCTACGAAGTGAAAAGCTTCGGATATCTCTTCCTGAACTCGTCCTCACGTTCCCACGTAAATTCTGGTCCATGTCGGGAATTCCAACGAACCTTGACGAGCGGAATGCGACTTTTCTTGAGTCGTTTAACTTCACGATCTAAAATCTCAATCGGTTCCTCTACGAAATTCAGTTTCTCATCAACACGAATGTCCCTCATTGGAATGACGGGCATTTCATCAGAAAGACATTTCTTCAAATTACTCACGTGGAACACGGCGTGAACCTTGCTCAGTTCGGACGGTAATTCCAACCTATAAGCCACGGGCCCAATTCTTTCTAAGATCAAGAATGGTCCAATGTAGCGTGGGTTGAGTTTACCACGTTTCCCGAAACGTATTACACCTTTCCATGGCGAGACTTTCAGCATCACTTTGTCTCCAACCTGGAACTCTAAAGGTTTACGTCTCTGATCGGCGTAGCTCTTCTGCCTATCTCTGGCGGCTTGCAACCGATCACGAATCTGAGTTACTTTCTCGGTAGTTTCCAAAATAAGCTCAGGGCCTGTAAGTTGACTATCTCCAACTTCTGCCCAACCAATAGGCGAACGACACTTTCTGCCATACAAAGCTTCGAATGGTGCAGCCTTAAGACTTGTATGGTAGCTGTTATTATAGGAGAACTCCGCAAGGGGTAAATACTTCTCCCAGCCTTTACCAAAGTCTATGATGCATGCACGAAGCATATCCTCTAACGTCTGAATGGTCCTCTCACTTTGACCATCGGTTTGGGGATGATATGCAGTACTCATATCAAGCCTCGTCCCCAAAGCCGTTTGAAGTGATCGCCACAAAGCTGACGTAAAATGACTATCATGATCCGAAATAATAGATATCGGGACTCCATGACGCGAAATAATTTCCTTCACATATAACCTCGCAAGCTTATCCACACTATCATCTTCACTAATAGCTACGAAATGAGCAGACTTTGTCAGACGATCCACAATTACCCAGATAGCGTCACAACCGCTAGCTGTTCTCGGTAATTTGGTAATGAAGTCCATAGTAATCCGCTCCCATATCCAGACTGGAAGTTCTGGTTGCGTTAGTAATCCTGACGGTCTCTGGTGTTCAGCCTTAACCTTGGCGCATGTCAAGCACTTACTAACGTACGATGCTATATCTGCCTTCATATTTGGCCACCAATAGAACTTCTTAAGATCCTGATACATTTTATCGGAACCAGGATGAATGGAGTACTTTGACTTATGCGACTCATGCATAATCAATTCCCGAATTCCTCCATGTAAAGGTACCCAAATCCGATCTCCAAAACTTAATAATCCATCAGAACGCTTAACAAATCCTTTCTCGTTATCAGCCATCCCAAATATATATTCTCGGCAGGTCTATTTTCTGCCTTCAACGCTTCCGTTTGAGCTTCAAGTATTTGAGACGGTAATGGCGATACGATAGTCATTCCTAATGACCTAACTCGTAATGGTGGTACTCTTTCCTTTCGACTAAGAGCATCAGCAACAACGTTTGCTTTACCAGGGTGGTAGCGAATTTCACAATCATAATCGCTTAGCAACTCGATCCAACGTCGCTGTCTCATGTTGAGCTCTTTTTGATTCAAGATGTGTTGTAGACTTTTATGGTCAGTAAATACAACACATTTGGTTCCGTACAAGTAATGTCTCCATATTCTTAAAGCAAAAACTACAGCACCTAGCTCCAAATCATGGGTAGTGTAGTTTTTCTCATGCTTTTTGAGCTGCCAGGAAGCGTAAGCTATCACTTTCTCTCGTTGCATCAACACGGCTCCCAAACCTTTATGCGATGCGTCACAATAGACGACGAAATCCTCGTTACCTTCCGGTAACGCTAAGATAGGAGCACTACACAACATTTTCTTAAGCAATTGAAACGCTTCCTCTTCTTTATCTCCCCATTCATACGTAACACTCTTTTGAGTCAATTTGGTCAATGGTTTAGCTATCTTCGAAAATCCCTCAATGAATCTTCGGTAATAACCAGCTAAACCCAAAAATTGACGAACTTCGGTCGGGGTTGTAGGTGCAGCCCAATCTTTTATCGCCTCAATTTTTGCAGGATCCACATGGACTCCTTGTCTGTCAATCACATGACCCAAAAATTGTACTGTCGGAATCCAAAATTCGCATTTCGAAAACTTGGCATAAAGTTTCTCCTTCCTGAGCAATTCCAAAATGAGTCTTAAATGTTCCTCATGCTCTTTCTCACTCTTTGAATAAATCAGAATGTCATCGATGAATACAATCACGAACTTATCCAAGTAAGGCTTACACACACGGTTCATGAGATCCATGAATATTGCTGGTGCGTTAGTCAACCCAAACGGCATCACCTGGAACTCGTAATGCCCGTAACGGGTTCTGAAAGCCGTTTTCGGAATATCTTCTTCGCGAACTCGAAGTTGATGATATCCCGATCTCAAATCGATCTTCGAATACACACTCGATCCTTGAAGTTGATCGAACAAGTCATCGATCCTAGGTAAAGGGTATCGATTCTTCACCGTTAACTTATTCAACTCCCTATAATCAATACACATACGAAACGATCCATCCTTCTTCTTCACAAATAAGACTGGGGCTCCCCAAGGTGAAGAACTTGGTCTTATGAATCCCTTTTCGGCTAACTCCGCCAATTGTTTCGACAACTCTTCCAGTTCGGTAGGTGCAAGACGATAAGGTGCTTGCGCTACAGGTGCAGCACCAGGTATCAGCTCAATCTGAAACTCCACTTGTCTAGTCGGCGGGATTCCCGGCAAATCATCAGGAAACACATCAGGAAAATCACGAACTATAGGCACATCTCCAATGCACCTTTCCTTTTTCTTCGTCTCGCCCTTCTCAGAAACTTGGGCTAAGAAAAGGTAACATCCCTTCTCCATTAGCTTCGGTAACTTTGTGCAAGATATAACTGCTAATCGGGATGGGCTCCTAGAATCCTTTCGGTCTCCAAATATATTTAGGACTTCCTTTCCGTATGGTACGCGCACGATCTTCTCGTCGCAAAGTATGTGAGCATGATACTTCGACAACCAATCCATACCAATGATTACATCAAAACTTCCTAACGTGACGGGTAGAAGATCTATGTTGAAAGGGTGGTTCAAGAAATTTAACGTGCAACCGCGAATGATGGTATTAATCCTTTCTAGGTTTCCATTTGCTAATTCAATATCATATCCAATTCCTAAGGCCATCGGGGGTTTCTCTAGTAAGGGTGCAAATGTAGTGGACACAAAACTCCTATCGGCACCAGTATCAAACAGTATGGAAGCATAACGATTATTGAGAAGGAACGTACCAGTAACGACGTTCGGATCTTCTCCTCTCTCGTTCCCGAGTGCATACACTCTTCCCTGGGCAGCTCCAGCTTCCACACGTTGGTCCCCATTATCTTGTCGTCCACGGTTTCCTCCAGCTCCATGGTTTCCATAATTGTACCCATTACCACTCGAGCCTTGATTTCCACGGTTCCGCGATTCTCTACACTCATTCCTATAATGTCCCTTCTTTCCACACCCATAACAAGTAACATCTGCCTTATTTCTCATTTCAGGAGCAGCTTGAACCATAGCAAGAGGTCGAGCTCTACAGTCCCTAGCTGTGTGTCCTTTCCTTGAGCAATTCTGGCATTTCACACTACACCGTCCAGTATGATGCTGGTGGTAACTATCACACTTGGGTGCATCACCGTTCTGATCCTTCTTATCTCCATTCCCAATAGCATAAGCCTTAGCTTGTCTCTTGCTTCGGTGATCATTACTCTTAGAGTGACGGTCTCTCTTTCTCTTTCCATTCTTCTCCTTATCTGCTTCTTCTAATTCCAATGAATCCATAAGTTGTTGAGCAATTGTGATTGCTTCATGGATGTTTGTAGGCCTAGCAGAAATCACATCATTCCTCGTAGCTACAGGCAATCCATCAGTATACCTTTCAATCTTTTGAGTCTCAGTTTTCACCATATCAGGGCACAACAAGGCTAACTCCTGGTAACGACGATTGTAAGTTGCCATATCATTACCTTTCACCTTGTGGTTCCAAAACTCAATCTCTAGCTTCTTGACCTCATTCCTTGGGCAATAAGTCTGAATCAGCAAGGACTTAAATTGCTCCCAAGTCATAGCATAAGCTACATCACTCCCAACTGCATTTCGGTAGTTGTTCCACCAAGTCAAAGCTTCATCCTTGAAAGTAAAAGAAGCAAACTTTACCTTTGCATTCTCCGCACAACCACTAACATTAAACACTGACTCAGTCTTCTCAATCCATCTGACTAAGTAAACCACTCCTTCAGTTCCACCAAACTCAATGGGTCCACAAATCTTGAATTCCTTGTATTGACATCCATTAGCACGAACAGGTGGAAAAGTTCCAGCAGAATTGTTGGAATGATTTGACTCAGCTAGTAGTTCAGCAACTCTTTGCTCCACGAGTTGGTTGATCATTGCTTGATCCACAGTTGGTGCATTAAGTGGAACATGATCATTGTCTCCCTGAACATCAACATTTTGATTCCTGTTGTTACGGTTAGTGGTGTCCAGGTTGTCAGGAGTAGGGGTTTCAACATTTCGAGTAGGTCGACGACCTCGGCGAGCAGGAGTAGTCACAGCAGGACCAGTCCTGGTAGACCTAACAGGGTTTCGACGTGGTGCCAATGATCATATACTAATAACCATCAACCATACAATAGTGATCTAACATCATTCCAACTAACGGATAATACAAAACATACTAATCGTTCCAAAAGAGACGAATACCGAACGAAATACATCAAAATATGATAAATAGCCTTTCTAACCGAACACTCCTCGGCTAAGAAAGCAACAAGATAATATAACTCAAACAACTAGCCACGTGGCTGACGGAGAATCCTCAACTCCTGCCTCAAGCCATCAAGATCCCTCCATAACGATCCTAACTCCACGCTATGGGTATCTCGGTCTCTCTTGAGGTCAGCCACCTCCTTCTCTAGCTCGGCATTCCTTTGCCAAAGCTTGCGGTCGGCCTCACGAGCAGTAACAAATCCTCGCTGCAAACTATCGATATGCTCGTGGACATCCATCAAAACTCTCCTCAGCTCAGTAGTCCTGCCCACAACGACAGTCAAATCAACTCTCAAATCTGCTAAAAACTCCCCAATAACTCGCTCAAGTCGATCAGATACACGTGCAACTCTGTCACTAAGCTCAGTAATCCGAGCCCACAACCTGCCAATCTCACCCAACTCTGCATGCTCAGCAGAAATCTCAGACGATGCATCCGACTCCACTGGACTACCAGGTGGCAACTCAAACAAGAACGGATGGTCAGGTGAATCAGGCTCAATCGGGTGTACAAGTGAATCAGGCTCCTCAGCCTGAGCTGGTGGTGCTAACTCATCATCATCATCATCATCATCATCAGGCATCTCATCCTCCTGAGGGTCATCCTCCTCCTCAGGGTCATCATCATCACCATGCTCAGCCTCCTGAGGGTCATCCTCCCGCTCAGGGTCATCAGCCTCATCCTCACCCTCGTACTCCTCCTCCTCCTCATCAGAAGAGTACCTCATCACTCGTCGTCTCCTACTGGGTGAACCATGTGAAGATGTAGTAGGTGATCTAGGACGACGACGCAGTGATGTGGGCGGTGCCTCAGACAGAAGAGAATGAGCATCAATCTGTAAAGGTGATGGAGTAGGGCGTACCGACATGCGTGCCGTAGCTCAGTGGGCAAAGCGTGGTGCCACACGAGCCAAAGCCTGATGAAGAGTAAGCTGCCTCGATGTACCAGGGAGCCCTAAAGAAGATGAGGGTCCCTGCGTAGATGCAGCAGGTAGTGCTGAAGTAGAAGCTGCCTGTGATACAGTAGCTGAAGACATGGCCATCTGGTAAAGGTCATCAGATGCCATCGTGAACTGTGCAGGTAAAACCGGTGCAGTAAGAATATCCTCGACGACATCGGGCATACGGGAGGCCATGGTTTGTGACAACGGCGTAGGGTAGGTGTAAGTGTTTCAAAACAACTTAAATCACAACTCATAAAACCATACCAAACATACTCATCAAATAATTCCATATATAATCTCAATAAAAGAATTTCAAACACCGCATTACTAAAATGTTTATAAAACATGTATACCATATAAATCCTCGAGAACGCCATCTTAATACTAAAATCCATAAACCTCAAGTCATCTCAATAAGTCTCAAATCTAACAATCATTTCAAATATCTCATAATACCTCAAATAATAGAAGATGCTTCGGCTTGGCGGGCTGGCGGGCGGTAGTCAAGGATCATTTTCTATAAAAATACGGTTATAGTTTAGGCGTTTATTTACCTAGTTCTCTATAACCTTGGCTCTGATACCAATCTGTAACACCCCCAAAATTTGATACAGCGGAAGACTCAACAAGCTTTCGGGGTGCTACGGGGATTGGTATCCAACACAAGACAATATAGAACGAGATAAAGTAAACATAATAAAAACACAACCAAAGCGGGGTTTTAAGGTTTACATTTATCCCAACATCATTCAGAGTCAGGCCCAAAATAAAATAGCAATAGGTCCAAATTTAGTTATCAGAGTTTAGAAAGTATAGATCCATAAACCGTGTGCCTTAGCCGAGCCTTCCAATCCAAGCATGCACCTCAACACTTAATTACCTGAGAAAACGTGCTAAAAGTCAGCTTTCGCTGGTGAGATCATAGGTTTGAATTCAACTAATAATATAGTGGACATATACGCAAAACGCTTGCTAGCTAGACTAAGGATTCGATAAAAGCCTGCGGATACCCTCCGCTCTCAACATAACACACGGATACCCTTCCGTAATAACATAGATATTCGGGTAACCCCCGCAATACCAATAAATACTCGGATAACCTCCGAAGTATTAATAACCTATAGGTGCACACTATAGTATCTAAATAAGTCAACCTTGAATAGTACACACGAAACTATGTGACTAAAGCTGACAATCCAAATAAGCCAACCTTGAATAGTACACACAACAAATATGTGACTAAAGCTGACAATCCAAATAACCAAATAAGCCAACCTTGAATAGTACACACAACATATATGTGACTAAAGCTGACAATCCACCAATAACCAAATAAGCCAACCTTGAATAGTACACACAAAACTATGTGACTAAAGTTGACAATCCATCAATATCCAAATAAGCCAACCTTGAATAGTACACACAAAACTATGTGACTAAAGCTGACAATATATCCTAGTCCATACGCATAGCAAGTTTAGAAAGAATATAAAAGCGATAATAGTCCACGTAAAATGATTTGCACGTTTCTCACCCCAATCATTGAAAACATAGTTCAAGAGTAAAAAGTGGGGCTATGACTCACCTCAAGTCCAGAAAATAGCAAGACGAGGTAGGTAGCAATAAGATGTATGATAACTCACGAAACAGCAACTACGGACTTGGCACGACCTAACAATATTAACTCTTTCAGAAATCATTTCCTCAAATATATAATATTCCCAAACCCGGACGAGAATCCGTTTTATTACCGAAAATCCATTTCGTATTAGTTTGGTGTATTTGCGTTTGGTATCCATACGGGTGGTGGGTCGACTCAAAACAAACCCACAAGATCGCACGTAGAACATATAATAAACTATAGATCTAATATTAGCCCAATATATCATTTAAATAAATCGCCAAAGTTTACCAAATCCGTCGATTTGATAGTCCCCATATTTATTTACGTAATATACCGTTCCAAGATTACACCCAATCTAAAACACATATAAAGCACATAGCACATAATTACTATATAGTATATATCACAGTTTAATAAATTCCTCGTATATATCGTCAAATTGGCCAGATTTCCCGATATATACACTCGCAATCTATTACACTTTACATATACTATGACCTATGGGCGTCGTAGGATACGATGCCCACTAATATATTCGTTTCATATAACCAAACAACCCGGCTCAACCTTACGGTTGAGTGGTTATTTACTTATAGAAAACGTCTATATTAGTCGTCATATACCCGAGACAACACGAATGTCGCAAATAATAACTTACCTGGACCCGAGTGACAACAATTTCGCCTAACTCAATAAATTTATCCGTTGTATATTTGAAATGACATTTTATTAAATGTTTAATAATTGTCGGGAGTTTCCCGTTTTATAACACAATTTTTATAATTATAATACGTTTAATAATATTACGCCACTTTCGTAGCCTAATATATATCTAATCATATTATTTATAATACGACTCGTGATTCTTATTATTATTAATATACGCGTTTATATAGTTATATATATACGTTATTCACGTATATACTTTCATATAAACGTTCATGTAACACCCCCAAAATACCGCAGCGGAAGACTGTGTCATAGGGATGCTACTTCAGGGCACAAAGTACAAGATATAGAAAACGAACTCTAAATGAGACGTCTTTGAAAAGTTACCATTCGAATAGATAAAAGTAATAGTTTACAAAACAAGGATCCCAAAGTAGTATGATACATAAGTTTTTAAAGTGTATCGAATGGTAAACGATAAAAGTGAAAGTCTCCAAAAGCATGCCCTAAGACTCTCAGCTCCATACACCTGCTATCGCCTTTCTAACCTGAGATAAACATGCTTAAAAGTGTCAACACAAAGGTTGGTGAGTTCATAGAGTTTGTCATAGTATAGATGAAAAGCCTATAAAGAATGTTCACACAGCAAAGGCATCGTAAATCCACTCAATTGCAAGTCCCGCCATAAGAGACTTGTAACCTGTGTGTTTACAACCCACTGCTACAATATAATATGATTAAGATATGTATAAGTTCATAACAACAGTTAATCAATTAGTAGTGAGTCTACACTTCATCTCCGAAGACCTCACTTAAGTATGTATATCTCCATGGTTGTGCCCAGAAACTTAATCTGGGGCCATTGGAAGTATAAATGTCTCCATGGTTGTGCCCAAAACTAAATCTGGGGCCATTGGAAGTATATATGTATGTATCCATCACAGTTTAGTATACCACAGTTAAGTATAACATAATCACGTATGTATGACATCAAGTGTAATGTAATCAAGTATAATGTTATCAAGTATAATGTTATCAAGTATAATGTTATGTAAATCTGTACAAGTAAGCAAGTAGTAGCATGTATCTCCCCCAAAGAGTTTGCAAAACAATTAAAAGAGTAGGGGCTATGACTCACCTCGAAGTAAAAGTGCAATGCAGCGGAATGTTAAGGACAACAAGGAACGAAATCAACCGCGACCTATGATGAATGAAATATGATCTAATTTAGATCACCAAATTATGTTATGAATGTCCATGCTCATGTTTCTATACCACTCTAGTCTTTGGAAAAACACTTGTGTTATCAAAAATATATAATCCAAGAATTTGGAAAAATATTGCTATTAGAAAATATAATAAGCTAGTTGTAATATATATATACTTATATATATATATCGTAAGTTTCCATGTTAGCGTTGAAATACTCGGGTTGTAATCCTTGAAATGATGAAAACATACTCGTAATAACTAATACTACATTAGTTATAAAGCTCGGTACTTAATATTATGTCTAGCTCAAAAATGTACTTCGTAGTTTTTGTGCCAAATTTATATAAAAGCTGTCAAATATAAAGTGGTTTTTGCCGATATTCAATCGTGTATATCTTTGTCGTTACTTGTCCGTTTTACTTGTTCCTTATGTCCACGGTTACGTCTTAGTATATAGTAATATATTTTGGAAAGCTCGGCTCCTCTGGGTTACGTCTAAAGTCTCTTTTTGTCCAATGAAAAACGTCCAACAGCAAACATTTTCAGAAAAATACTTTTCGTCTACAATCTTGCAAAAATCATAACTTCTTCGTTATAAACTCTTTTTAATCCGTTCTTTCGCCTACGGATTCGTTTTTGAAAGTATTTTCTAAAAATTTTGCCAAAGTTCCCTTGGTGTTTACTGATTTTCCAGATTTTTACAAAACGGAACAGCATGTCTAAAATAGGTTCCAAATCAAGTTTCCAAGGTTAAAAACTAATTTCTACCATCACCAAACCTCTTGTAATCACCACATGGCTAATCTAATCTTACCATACACCTTCTTAGGGTGCCATGGACTCCTAACCAAGTTATTAGAGCAAGGGGATTCATAACTAAAAAGTTAGGGTTTGTATGTTTCTTTTTAGACAAAATAAAGTGTGGTATAGCTACTTGTACATGGTTTTTAGCATGATACTTATGTAATACATGTAAAAATAGGATGATCCATGAAAAAATAAAGATGAAAACTTACTTGACAAAATGAGATGATTATAGGATGATTATGCTTGATGTTCTTGTGTTTTTGTTGCTTGATTCTTGATTAGGCTTGTAAAAGGAACAACTTTGTAGCTTTAACTTATCAAAAATTATTGTTTGATCATGGATCTTGGGGAAGTCGTGGGTTTGCAAGAGAAAGAGATGGGGTTTTGAGTTTTTGATCTAAAAATTTTACAAGTAAAATGCTATTTTGGTTCTTAGATATTTAAATGAAATATATTTAATTATTTAGGCTAGTTAAAGCTTAAGGAAAAAAATAAGTATCATGTGGCTAGGGGTGTTCATGTGGCCGGTTATGGTGAGCCAGGGGGGGGGGGGGGTTGGGGTACTTAGTAGTTAATTAGGAAATTAGTATAACGTTAAGTGTTATTACGTGTTATTCGTTAAAATCGGGTAACGGTTTTAATAGAAATAAACGTTCACGAAGTATACCGGGATGAAATAAAGTTATAATAATGTTAAAAACATATTAAAAATATGTTGGGCACATTTACTGAGTGATCGGGTGATTAATGTTTAGTTTTCACGAAAACCGTCGTTATATTCGTACGCGTACGTTATTAATAAAATAAATTTCCAAAATACTGGGTAACTGAATGTTATAAGTTTTATGATGTTAAAATGGATATAAAAATATGTCGGGACCATCGTGGGAATATTTAGATATATTCGTCGTGTATAAACCGGGTGTTAACGTTTACTATAATTACTTATACGTAAAAACGTTAAATGTATCAAATGTATAAATTTGAAAATCCTGAGAGTGGTATAACATGAAAATGCTGTTATGATGATATGCAGACTATCTCCAGTCCGTATGCAGTGTACTTAACACTAATGAAATGAATTCGCACCTAAACCAATCCGGTTACGCGAATTGAATACCCGTAAACTAAATTTACGATGAAATGAGTAATGCAAGTGAATGGTGAAAACTTTTCCGGAAATGAATAGTGTTTAGTGAATAGTAAATTTCCCAAATGTTTCTCAGAATATCAAAATGACCTCGAAAACGATGAATAGTAAAACGATGAATAGTGTTTTGATGAATAGTGATTTATGAATAGTGTTTTTCCAAAGTTCCCGAAATGACCTGAAATGACCTGAAATGATGAGTTGTGACAGTTCATATTATCAATAATGATTATTACGAGTTTTATTATTCTCGTTTCAATGTTACTAGTTATTGAGTTATACGAAATGGTCATATGTCCGAGTCATGACTCTCGGCTCATTGTCCAAGTCCAACAATAAGGAAAATTCATAAATAATAAATCTCCGTCCAATCACAATCTCAACCACGGGCTACAACAATAAGGTCCGACTACGGCACCCGACTAACCTATCTCCGTCAATCTAACGACCGTCTCATAACCGGTCCTCATATCACATACCACTCGACAACAACTCCTCAATATCAAAACCATAACCAATATTCAATTCGACCCAATGTATACGGCCGAGAAAATAATACCACAACAACAATCATAATAATGTAACAAATACTTCACAATTATAACAAGAAAAATAACATCAACCAAGTTAGAGTTCGGGTCGGTTTACCAAGCCGAACCCGAGTCAACACTTCACCACAACTAGTGTGGGTCCCACCCGAGACCTCCATGGTCTCGGCTAGCTCTAAATGAGCCAAACTAACCACACGACCTACTAGGGTCGTCGTCCAAGAATCCATTCGACAACCATGGTTAACCATGACCATCAATAACCGGTCAAACAACAAAAATGAGGTCCAAACATCCTCAATCGAACACCAAGAATCATCAAGATCAACAGTTCGGCCAAACAAGCACAATCCGAGGGTTTCACCCTCGGGTACACCTCGACCCAACAAGAATAAACCAACCCGGATACCAAACTTCATAGAAAAACATGTTTTCATCCAAGATCCATAAGTGTTACACGTTTTTAAATGAAAACCCATTCGAATCTTAAATACATCGTGACCAAGGGTCGCGTTTTTATCAAGAATACGAGTGAAACTCGCTCACCTTCGATCTAAAAAGCTCAAAACCGTGATAACTCTTCAAAATACACGATTAGTGGTGAATTTGGTGGTGATTCGTGTGATAAAATGGTGGTAGGAGGCGCGTGGTGTTGTGGATCTAGTAGATTATATGATGTAGATCAAGAATATGGTGGTGGTTTAGAGTGGTGGCCGGCGGTGGCTAAGGTGGTGGCCGGTTATGGTGTGCGGCTAGGGTTTAGACAAAGAGAGAAAAGAGAGTGAGGTGAGAGATGAGTGGTGAGTGTGTTTGTGTTGCTATGTGAACCGAACCACAAAGGACCAAGTTTTGTAGTTTACTCTCTTTAATAATAATAATAATAATAATAATAATAATAATAATAATAATAATAATAATAATAATAATAGTAATAATAATAATATTATTACGGTTGAGCGGGTAACGCGTGTAACTGTAAAAACACGTGGCCCGAACCCGAACTCATTTTAAAATTTCCATATCACGCGAGAACCTCTCGTAATTAATTAAAATATATAACGGACTCGTTAAGACGAATCATAAAATTGCCGTTAGGTAATCCTAGTGCCAAAGTCAACGTAGTACCAAGTGAGAATTCAATTACACATCACCGATCATATAATCAAAACGAATTATGAACATAATTCACGAATTCCATAACATCATTAATTTAAAATATCCATAAAATAGGTCTTACAAGTTCGTTGTGAAATGAAAATTTCAAATAAAAATTATAAACGAACTTAAGTTGTAATGCGGGTTTTAAAAATAGCTCCCTAAACTGCCAGTTGTCACAAAAACGATTCAAAAAGGGCATGCACTTTCTACTATTAGTAATTATATTTTTCTCATGACTAATTAAATTTCATACAAATGGTAAGATTCTTCTTACTGACCCTAAACAATATGATAATCAGAATCAGAAGCAATTTAGCTACAGACCAAATAACAGTTTATATGACTTCAAGTAACAATAATCAGAACATTCGTTTCAAATGGCACATCCAAACACCACCTTTAAAACAAATCAAAAGATGAAATTTTCTCAAAAATAATTCAAATACTTGTACGTCACCACTACTTCATGGGAAACCTATAGGAATCCCTGCCCTGTTTTCCACATCAGCAATGCACCTCCATCGATAGTCAATTTCTCTTGCCATGTATTCTTTATTGATTTATATACTCATCATCATCTCACCGAAACCACCAACGCTTCAATCTTTTGCATCTTGTGGTGAAGGTTAGCCCAGTTATTTGTAGCAAAAAGAGTATATGATGTATATCACCTAGTATAAAACTACATAGTAAAGGTGTTAAAGAACATACAGACCCAAAAATAAAACTACATACGTATTCAAAAGAGTATTGGCTTGTTGCATATTGTGTCGACTAAAATGATATCTCACATTCTCACCTAGTATTTCCTTTATTACAGGGAGGTCTTGTTTAGTGCTACTGTTTCACACAACCTTAACCGTCCACTATTAGTTTTACCAAATTGTAAAGCCCTTCCCCAAGAATAAGGGATATAGCCGTAAAGACCTACGTATAGAAGAACAATAGAATATAAGATACATGAAGATAACACTGGCCGAAATATAACTAAACTGAACTATTGATTTATAAAAGTGATTAAAACATGAAGACCTTGTAAGTTCGAGTTACACATGTATATAGAAAGTCTTGTGCATTTTAGTATGGATGAAAATGGGCCAGCTTTGGTTTTATTGATGAGAGATGCAACTGATGATGTAATTCACACCTCTGAGCACATTGTTATACTTGCATAACTATTACTGTTAATAACTGGATTACACATGTACATATTGTTTAATTACTTTTTGAGCCAATACAGGTAAATAGGATTAAAGAAGAAATAAAGAGTATTTCAGGCTTGGATAATCAGTTTATTGTAGTTAATGTGAAACTGATCAATCAAAAGGTAAGCACATATGAGCCTAGTTTAGACAACTGAACATAAGTCATAACCATACATACGAAGAAAGCGAGGGCGCTTACTTATCACCAATTACTTTTTTTGTATGTATCCATTTTGACCCGTCCTTAAACAATTACTCTTTTGGCTAACCAAGTACTGTTATACTAACTAATAGAATGTGAAAAATAACTTACTATCTATATATAATCTGACACAGCTGCTAATGCATACTCACCTGCTTTCACAGTAGTTCCTTTGTTCCCTTTTTGTCTTCTCTTTAGCTCATTCAACAATCTGCTTGTCGTGCTGCACCTATAGCGTCTTTAATTAAATGAGCATTTTTACATTTAATGTCTGGGCATCCGGGCTCATGAGCTGTTTTTGTGTATCTTGATATCCCTTGGAGTGGAGTTGTGTATCCACACGTGATACCAGCATAGTTTCCAATCATCGTGACGGTACGGTGGCTTCTTGGGGATAGAGGTAGTGAAGGGCCATGATTTTTAAGAAGAACAATCATCTTGCTGCTTTGAGAGCGAGCTCTTGGTTAGTCGGGGTGCACACGTTTGTCATTTAGCTACCACTCCTTGTCTAAAAATTTTAGACAGCAGAAGATACAACTAACCTTCACATGTATCTAAAAATACAATGTTAGCCTGTGATAAATTTAAAAGTGGAAAGCAAACTATAAGAAAGTGAGAACAAATAAATAAAATATATTAAAAAGAATGCCTCACATGGAATTAGGAAAAATGTTTAATAACAAAGATGGAATTCGTAGATGCAGCCAAGCCTAAAGACATTTATTTTTCAACCAGCATATGGTTCAACACTCTAATTGACATTATTATCAGGTGTGTTTGGGCCTGCTTATTTTAAACTTCTTGTACACTTAAAAATTGATTTGCATTTTTAAGATGATTATTTACTCAAATTTAAGTAGACAAACATTTTCATTGTGAAATAGACCTATCACTGCCCAATTGTTTAGCTGCGTAATCCCCGTCCGCCTATCTCACACTCCCAAAGCATCTTTTTATTTCATATTTCATTTTGCTTCGCGCGTCCATTCCTTTCAAGCGCCCTTAGATTTGTTACATTGTTTGAGTGATTTTGTTGGCTCCGCACTCTATTTGATTGGAACCCGGTTCGTCGAGAACCTTAAATTTTATACTCTATATGGAACATGAGTTGTGTTTCCTTCTTCTTCAACTCCAGTTATCTTATCATCACTTCCACAGTTACACCCTTGATGCGTGGGAATCGCAACAGGCTTTACCTCTCGAGGGATCTCGAGAAGCTTATAACCCCCACCAGGCAGTGTACCTGATCGTTGTAGTATAGTATAGTGACAAGTACCGGGGGATTGATCGTTCAGCTTAGGAATAGTGTCGCTAGGATTAGAAAGCCTAATTACTAGTTCTAAAGGTGAGGGATGATTATTTTTGTATTTTTATATTTTATGAAAAGCAATTAAAATCTCGGGTTTTGAAAGAGTGGGCGGAATTAGTTGCTATTCAACTAACCCAAAACTAAGATGCAATCAAAATAAAATAATAAAAATGAAATTAAACTAATTTAAACTAAAGTTGTGAGCAGTAATTGGAGAAAATGTGTTTACTTAGATTTCACTACTCCCTAGATATCTTTTACACGTTAATTACTTGTTATAATTGCATGGATGACGGATTGTATTCCTTAATACCATTCATGGGGTGGCATACATAACTCCCCAATTCTATGAGCTCTTATCTCCTCCTACACCATGCCCAACACAACTATAGGGATTGTAAACAGTGGCTCATGCATTAAATACAACCAATAAAGACCTAGTACGCCTCGGTTCATGTTTCTTAAGACGTTCAAGCATGTTACCATTTGGAGATCTGCCAGTTTTCTTAAGCCTAACATATAAAATCATTCATCCAAGACAAGAATAAACAAGTAATCAACACATAATCAATATCTAGGTTTCATTAGATCTAAGCAAACACAAAAGAGATCTAGCCTAGCATAATGGAATTGAGACAAGAACAAGATATAGACAACCAACACATAGATATATTGATTGAATTAGAAGAACACTTATCTCAATTACAATGCAAGGTATCAAGGGTTTGGAACCCTTGAAAAACCTGTAAAAGTTCCACCAAATTCGTCTTTAGGGTTTCTCCAAAACTTCTCTCCTTTAATGTGAAAAACTAGAAAACTATATATAGGAAAATAGGGGTGACGGCATCAAGAACAAGGGTGTGACGCCGTCATCTCGCTGCCAAATACTTCCTCGGACGGCCTTGATCTACTTCTGACTCCCTGTGTGACGCCGTCATCAACTACGGATTTTTATTCTTGAGGTTTGACGCCGTCATGGGATTACTCTTGACGCCTTCATGACTCTCGGATTTTTATTATTGAGGTTTGACGCCGTCAGGGAATTACTCTTGACGCCGTCACCTACTGTTCCCAGCATGGAAAATTGAGACTTTGCTGTTTTCTTCACTTTTATGCTCCAAAAACGTCCAAAATGGCTTCTTTTCCAGAATTCACTCTCCAAGTACCTAAAATCACAAAAGGAACGATTTAGGGCAATATTTGATCAAATAAAGTCGGATTCGGGCTTAAATGACCCCCTAAAAACGGATCATTTTTCGCCTTATCAACCCTCTATGCCAATATCTTTCTCTACACCACCATTTACAATAGTCTCAACATTACAAAACTGAAACTTTTGTGGGGATGGGGTGCGGGTTGCAGCATCAGTCTCCTCTACACCGTTCTCTCCACCAGACGTAAATATATCGCTTCCAGTTACCTCCTTTAACTCGGGTAGCTTTTAAAGGAATCATAATAGGTGGCTATTTATCAATGAATTAATCTGCCATAAAAACCATGTTCTTAACACATGTTATCATTTGCAGGTTTCGAGACAAATGTTTTTTCTTGTAAATCAAATTTAAGTGATACTTGGCTTGGAACTCTGAATATAAGTTCTCTCAGTATATGAGTATCTCGAAAGCATTAAATATTGAGACACCAACATAACGCTTACATATATCGCTTTGTGCATATCAGGTACTCATTTTGTTGTATTTTCACCAACTCGCTAATATCCCCTACATCATAAAACTCTACTTATTATGGGATATATAACTTCTTTATAATTGATCAAGCCAATGAGTTAATGTGATTTGAAAATAACCTGTATCTTGAGCAGCTATCAATTTGAATGTGACCCAAATCAGATTATCCCAATTTTGTAACTCGAACCAAGCTAACGTCTATAGACAGTTTAGTGACTTTATTTTCAAATGACTCCATTATCATTCGATCGGGCTCTCCCTCCGATTGATTATCTTGAGCAGCCCTAATAAGCTCCTTCACCTCATTTTTAGCTATGAAGATGGCTTCATTAATTGTTTCCATAGTTGATGCACCAGCAATTGTGTCTCCAATACCAATGTTGAATGCTTGTTGCAAAAGCCAGTAGTAAATAAGCAACTGTGTATATCCAAGAAACTTGCTAGCAACATCTAGACCAATCTCCTCCTAAAATAATATTATTATAACCAATAGTCAATTAAATAGACACATACTCGTATGTCAAACAAATTACCATATAAGAGAATGTTAGCAGTCAAGAAAACAAACCAGATTACGTGTATAAGACTCCCAGTATATGCACCAAGGGTTCGTTTACAAAAGTACCAGTGATAACCTCACCCTTCTCTATTCAAAATGGTAGGTGTTGGTACTTTTCCACTAAAGTCCTCCAACCACATCAATATGTTCATGAAAACATCCTGCATAGGAAACATTAGCTCATATTACCTTAAAAAGATGAGCACAGGTAGGTAATGTTTGGGTTGCAACCTTTGAGTAACTATGGGTGTGGGTAAAATATTAATGTGGAATTGAAACTCAACTGTTAATACCCATACCCTCAAACCAAACACCCCCTTGGTGTGCACCTTAAAATGAGTCTTTGCAAGCTTGTATAATGAAGGCTCCTCTCTTTGTGATTTTATGGCAGCCTAAAAGTGTATGTTGCACAATACCCATAATAGGGCGATTTGCTTAAGGCGATACAATGTATTTAGGTACCATCATCAGCTCTAGAACCTCTGCTCTTGCTTTACAAAACTGATCAGAATTTGGTCCTGGAAACATCACGACTATTAGAATGCTTATCGGCACATAAGCGATTAATCTCTAATAACATTCAAATGAAACCTAAAATCACATATTTATTATATTGCAGCAAATCAAACTAAAACTAAATCTACTCGTATAGAAAGAAAATACTAACATCAGTAACATTCGAATGCCATAAATTTACCTAATATCTACTGCTAAAGTTTGCTACTAAAACAATTATTTAAGATCAAATAAAAAGAAAAATATTAATACAAATCATATCAGGTCATTATGTAATAAACGACAACTGCTATGGAATCCTAAAAATAAAAAATTTATTGATATGAGTTACCTGATTATGATGGGATATTATGAGCGGCTATATTAGGGTTTTTTTAATAGAGGGAGAAAAGTGATCAAAGACATTCAGGTGGAATATGATTTTGGATGTTGAGGAGGGTTTTCGTAGTATGGTTACGTAAATAGAAAATGTGTTTCAATATAAAAACGAAACTCACATGTAGTTGTTAGGGTTCATAGCTTTATCTTCTTTGATTTGCAAACTCAACAACAAATATTGTGTTGCTCTTGTGGTTGAGTCGTTGAGACATTTACTAATGTTAGTAGACATCCCAGGTTCGATCCTTGCCAAAAACATTTTTAAATTTAGTTATTCCCGAGTTTTAGTGCCATTAATTCATGTTTACGTGGACAGAAACTGATGACATGGCAGAAATTGAATTACATGGCAATGACTGGACAATGAGGTGGCAATACGCGTGTAACGCCTCCTGTTATATATAATGTAGAGATATATAGAATCTGGATCGATTGAGAAGGTTTTTATTTTGAGAAGATTGAGAAGGTTTTCAAAACCGATAGATTTTTAACTTTGATTCATGTTTTTCAAACATAAAACTCATTTTAATGTGATTAAAATTCAAAATGTGTAAAAAAAATTTGAATCAATGTTAAAAATCTCTCGATTTTGCGATATATGTAGAATACTGAATCAT